>JAUESR010000196.1:10120000-11320000 GCA_030914345.1 Drosophila koepferae | reverse complement strand
CAATAAAATTATCATTTTTGTGGAAACTAAAATCAAGGTGAGTTACGTTTAAAAATAAACTATTTTAATTTCTAAATATAGTTTAAGGAACAAAGAATAGTTTAATTTCGATTTGAGATTAAATCAATTATAGATTTTCCCCAATACAATAAAAGTTAGTATCGAAATTTCAATAGGTTAGGTTAGATTAAGTTTACATTAATTTAAGTAAAAATGATTTAAGCAGTTTACCTCAAACCAATCTAATGTAAGAGACCTTAGTATAAAGCGAAGGAAGTTTCAGGAAATTAGATTTAGGCATAGTCAAGCAAGATCTGGTATCTTTGTATAAAAGGAAGGAAAGGAGAGGAAGTTTCGGGAAAAAATATTTATATCTAGTTCATATCAGTTTAGGCTGAAGTCAAGCTAATGTAATAGGTCTTAATATAAAAGGAAGGAAAGGAAATTAGATTTAGGCATAGTTCATTCGGTTTGGAATGTAATATTATAGATCTTAGTATTAAAGGAAGGAAAGGAGAGGAAGTTTCGGGAAAAAATATTGATGCTAAACCCTTTCGCTTTGAACTCAAGAGTATAGTTTACCTTTAATGTTAAATACCTTAGTATATTTACTAGCTCACTAAATTAATCAAGATATCGAATAGCTTCAGAATGTGTATATGTATATAGATAAATATCAGGCCTTTCGTATAGTTCGACAGCATTTAAAACAATTGTCAATTTGCAGGTGGAGGACATATTGCAGATAATTCGGAATGAGGGCTATATTGCCACATCTATACATGGAGACAAGTCGCAGAGCGAACGCGATTCTGTGCTGAAGGATTTCCGTAATGGCAAATCGAATATATTGATTGCAACAGATGTGGCATCACGTGGTCTGGATGTTGAGGATTTGCAGTATGTCATCAATTATGATTATCCAAATTCGTCAGAGAATTATGTGCATCGTATTGGACGCACCGGGCGCTGCCAGCAGCTGGGCACAGCGTACACATTTTTTACGCCAGACAATGCCAAGCAGGCGCGTGAATTGATCTCGGTGTTGGAGGAGGCTGGACAGACGCCGTCACAGGATCTGCTCGATTTGGCACGCGCCATGCCCAATTCGGCCAACTATCGCGGCAACAAGCGCTGGAACACCAATGGCAATGGCGGCGGCAATACGACCAACGTCTATCAGCAGCGTAGCAATCCGCTCAACTATCAGGCGGGTAACAACGGCGGAGGCGCTTCCAACAATGGCTACGCCAATCGCACTGGCTATCAGCCGCAATATGCCGCTGGCGCCAACAGCTATCAGCCCAATGGCGGTATCGGCGGCAACGTTGGCAATTGGAATCGTGGCGGCGTCGGCACTGCCCTCAATCAGCAGCCAGGTCTCGATGGCACCAATCGCAATGGCAACGCCACCTATCGGCCGCGTGCCCCCTTCAACAATGGCGGACCGCGTGCCATTATGGGACACAATGGCGCTGGCGGCGCAGCAGGCGGAGCTGGCGGTGCGCATGTGAATGCCGGTCAACCACATTTGAGCCAGCAGGCCGGCGCATTTATGCAGCCCAATTATCGTGGACGTGGACAATTTGTGCCACCAAATGCAGCGACCACGGGCACTGGCATGCCACGCTTCCAGCAGTATCCGAAACGTGACTATCAACAGCAGCAGCAACAGCAGCCACAGCACTATCAGCAACAGCAGCAGCAGGGCCAACAGCAACAACAACAGCAGAAGCCAAAACAACATCCTGGCGCCGATGACAAGACATTCAAGGAGTATGCACCGGCTGGCGTCACCACACCGATGGTGCACTATACGCCAGCCAATTCACCACCAATTGCCGCTGTAGCGGCTGCCGCAGCGGCCGCTGTTGCCGGTGGCGCTGGACGTGCTCAAGTGGCGGCCGCACCGGGCGCCTACATGTACGATGCATCGGGTGTGCTGACAACAACTGCAGCACCGGGCACCAATCCATATGCGAGCCAATTCAATATGCCGGCCACATACTATACGACACAGCATCATCAGTTTGCCCCAGCCGTGGCTGGGCCTGGACCGGGCGCTGCCATTGAGCAGGCTGGCCAGCATTAAGATGGCTGGGTTGTTTGGCTATAAATCCTGTCTTTTTCCAGAGTCCAAAAACTGCAATATCCAAATTACTAGAGATGCAACCAAACAAAGTAGAGAAGCGAGAAGCAGCAAAAGAAAAGAAGATTACGATAGCAACAACATACAACTTACACACTCAAGAACCAGACAAACACACACACACACATACACATACTATATTAAAAACGCGATTTAATAAACCGTCATAATTGAGTATTGACTAAAATGAGAACGACTCGAGACTCCTGAGTCATTCGAATCATACACGTATACATATTCGATTAACTTGCAATTATTTAAAGAGCATATATATATATATATATATTTTTATGTATATATGTGCAATTTTGAGGATATGTCTATTTGCTTATGTCTGCTCGAAACAAAAAAAAAAATGATATATATGCGTACATAATTGTTTAACTAGTACGATTCAATCGATTCACTGTTACAACACTGCTGTTAACATCTAATAAGCAGCGCTGTTAGTTAACAGCAACGGCAACAACATTGCCCATGGGATGCGGGGCAAGCAACTGTAATAATTAAGAACAACGCGGACAAAAATGGCAACAATTTACGAGTTTAAAAGGCAACACAAAAACTGAATGCATTCACATAGGACAGAAAGATTAAATGTAAACAAAACAAAATATTTGCAGAAGCACAAGTTACTCCCTTTCTACATGCTACTTTCGTATTTATATATATCTAAATTAATGTGTATATGCATCTATATATTGATATATATATAAACACACTCACATGTACACAGACACACACACACACACATGGATTTGCAATTCCATTTATATTTATTATTATTTTTTTTTTACAAACACACTCATACACACACAGACTGTTTGTTATTCAAATGACTACAACACAAAACACAATCATGAACGACAACATTATAAACAACAATAGTATGAGTAAGTAGAATTTATAGTCTAGCTTCATATATTGTTTAATTTTCTTTCTCTCTTTTCCATATTGACAATGTCATAAATAGCCGCAGACAACAATAACCTGGCCAACAACAAAAACAACAGCAACGCTCGCTACAAATGAACAACAACAGCAGCAGCAGCAACAACAACATCATCATCATCAACAACAACAAACAAAGTAGAAGTAACTAATCTAGTAAACTAGTTAATAAGCATTTTTATGCATGTTCTTCGAATGTTCAAAAGTTGAGTGATTATAATCGGTTTATTATTTTTATTTTTATTTATTTTTTTTTATAACACACACACACACACACAACACACATACTCACACGGTCAACCCAAAAATGCACATGCCCATTTATAAACTTCAACTTAAAAATTTTTTCAAACTTTTCACAACGTTTGTCATGCATAAATTGTCAAATCCTAACGTCTAAGGTGCTTGGCACATGCAGTCTTAAACAGCAATGACAACAAAAACGATTAAATTTGTTTAAAAAAAAGAAAAAACAAACGAAAATCGAAGAAAACAACAGTAAAGAAAAGAAAATCATGCACACACGAAAACACAGTAATTTGTATGAAAATGGAAGAAAAGAAAAAACTAATTGAGAAAAGAAATTTTTGAAAACCTTTTCCTTAACTTGGTTGGTATGAAATTAACGGTTTGCTTATATAATATATATACATATATAAAATGAGAAAAGAAAACAAAAACAACAAATATTTCCATAATAACAAACTAAGCTAATAATACTCAACAAAGCTGAAAATATATATTAAAAACAAAAAATCTGTTTAAAAAGGAAAACACACGCACACTAAGACAAACATTCATACACACACACACACGTTCATTCAAAGCGAAATGCAGCTTAAACGTTTTTTCAACAGGAAAAATTTGAAAGAAATTTTTTGAAATTCGTAAAAAAAAATATATATAGAAAGTAAAAATAAAAAAAGAAAAAAAAAACAGCGCTGCTTTGATAGAAGTATGTAAATCGAATCGAAACAAACAATGAAATATGTATTGGAAAGAAAACAAAAACACTTACTTTATTGTTCAAGTAATATATATATATATATATATCATATTGATTTTTTTTTTTTTTTAATATTTTTACATATATATAAACATGCATATAATTGTGCTTGGTATGCGTATCTTGAAGTTGAAATATCGAAAAGGCGAAAACGCGTTTTGAATTGATTTCCGTTCAATTAATTTAATTTTTTTATTTATTTATGTTTTTTTCGTTGTTAAATCTAAATGAATAATATTTACACTGAACTTTTAATTCTGTGTGTAAAACTATATAGATATACGAAATCGCCAACAAGAAAAAAAAATGAGAAAGAAAAGATATAACTGTTTTTTTCTAAAGTTCTATGCATAATACTGGAAAAAATATGGAAAATCGTTTAAAATCTAATTTTATTGGAAACCAATAAGAATTTGACAACAGAAAAAAAAGAAAGAAAATACGCCACATTCATCCATATATAAAAAAAAAAAAAAAAAGAAAACGAGCAAAAAAAAAAAGTTAATTCAAATACAAAACACAAACAACAGCCATTCATAGAAACAAAAATAATAATAATGATAATAATAATAATAATTTTAATAATAATAACAACAATACAGAACAGGAATGCATAATTATATATATATATATATATATATATATATATATATATATATATATATATATATATATATATATATATATATATATATATATATATATATCAAAGTATTTGATTTATTTATTTATTTGGCTCATTGATGTTTTCGTTTTTTAGTTTGTTAATGAATAGCAAAGAATTGCTCAGTTTCATTTAACAGAAATAGTTTTGTTGACAAAATTTTGTAAGATTTCTCTGTTCGATCGAATAGACATGAAATTAGTAGTCCATATTGTGAGCCCAGTTAATAAGTTAGCTAACTTGGCCAAATTGTTGCCCAGTTGTTGTTGCTTTGCTCTCCGCCAGTAACAAACGAAGCAAAGGAGAATCAAGAAACAATTTTATAAGTTTATCCTTCAACATGGAAAAGCAGTACAAAGAAAATAGTGAAGCAGAGGCAGGACACAAGTGAATATAGAAAAACAAACAAACAAACACACGCACAGACAGACAGACAAACACACACACAGACATACAGAGTAGCGTATGTTGTAACAGCAAAATTTCTTTATATATATATATATATATATACTCAATATATATATATATGTACATTGATTGATATAGGGACAACAAAGAATAAAGCAAGTATATATCACACCACATGGATCTCCTAGTAACAAAAGCTACATTTAAAAGAAGCAAAAAAATACATACAAATATTTATATATTTATATATATATATATGTGAAAACAATTTATATATGTATATATACATATATCTATATAATCGAATACCATAAGTGGAAGACATTGTTTATTATAATTATTATTATTATTTTGTTTTGTTTTTTTTTTTCGTTTTGTTAATCTCTTATAAGCTTTAAAAAAAATGAATTTTTTTTTTGTTTTTGTCTTAGAAGCTGAAAACTAAATACTATATTATTTTTTATATATGTATATGTATACAAAATGTTACTAAGTGAAAACAAAACAAACAAAGAAAAAGAAAAAAAGGAAGAAAAAAGAATCGCCCAGGTATTGCAGGTGCGCAGCAGGTGGGTAGCCAGGACCTAGGATCATATTGGCAGCCCGCTACCCACCGCCCCCTGTTTGGGCATTTTTTTTTTTTTAATGCAACCTAATTGTGATGATGTGATAGACTTATAAAATCTAATTAATATCCAATTTAAAAACGATGAAAACATAAAAAAAATAAGATTCTGAAGTTCGACGTCAAAGAAGAAGAATAAAACAAATGAAGTAACAGCCCAAGCCCAACGGCTGACTATATATGTTATGTATTTGTATTATTGTCATATATATATATATATGTATATGTATATGTATATGTAAACTATTATATATGTGTATATTTATGTATGTATATATGGACAATGTCTGATGGCCAAGCCAATGCCAATACTTTATGGCTATTAATATGTATTATGGATGACATGAGGCACACATTCTTTTTTTTTTTAAGAAATAAAACCTTCAAAGCGCGATATTTGTATTGTATTACCTATAAGTTGTGAACACACACACACATACACTATATAAGCACACACACACACATGCATACCCATACAGAGTTAAACAAAAAAAGAGAAAAAGTTGAAACTGATAAAATTTAAGCGTAATAAACTGAAAAGATGCAACGAAGAATATAACAAAATTAAAAAAATAATATATTTGTGAAACTTTACTGCAACTTTTAAAACTGACCTTTACACTCAGTATCTCTCTCTCTTTCTCACACATACACACACAATTATTCTCCGTCTCTTAAACTATTTCAATTATTGTGTCTCTCTCGGTCTCTCTCTCTCCCTCTCTCTCTTATCTATATGTAGTTATATATATGTGTATATATTTTTACAAATATATATATATACATATACAAAGATGATATATAGAACATATATTTTTGAAAGTATAAAAATATGCAACTTTTGAAAAAACCAAAAAGTTTACAAAAAAATTTACGCAACACAAAGTAACGTTACGTCAAATAATTGCAACTTAACGTAATGCAACGTATCGCTAACGTTTCGTTTTTTTCGTGTTTGGTTTAGTAAGACTAAAAAAAAAAGCAAAGCAAAGCATAGCAAAAAAAAAAAACAAAAAAAAAGAGTAAAATACAAAAAACGCAACAAGCAGCCAAAACAAGATGAAACAAACAAACAAAAGAATATGCAGTTATTATATAAATATGTATTTTGATAACAAGAATAATTTTTTGTGTGTTATTTACTTTGCTTCAAGCATCGTGTATATCTTATGTTAAAGTCATTCATTTCGTTTCTCTCTCTTTATATATATATATATACAAATATATATGTATGTATATGCCTTTACATGTATTTACATACATATACATACATAGGTATGTACAGAGACTAAAACTCTACATACATGCAATACAATACATACTACATACAAACATACATACATTTATCAAAAGCCAGCCGCTGGTTATGAAGTAAGTGAAAAAATGCATTTAAACAAAGCTGGCCGCAAAAGCAAAACAAAAACGAAAACAATTTGACAGCGCACAATTGCCAAAATGCACACACACACACACATATATACATATATACAGAAACAAAGTACTGTTAAGGGCCAATGTTAGATGCAGCAAAATCTAATTTTAACACAAGCAAATTTAACAAATTCAGCAACAATTGGCAAAACACACACACACACACACATACAAAACTAAAACTTAAACTAAAGCAGCATTGTAAGTGATAAGAAAAAAATTTTGAAATTTTGGCCTCAATATTTGTAGCTAAAATGGTATGAACTGATTGATGAAAAACGGGAATAGGAAAACAATTGAAAAATGTAAAAAAGAAAAAAAAAAATATTAAAAAAAAATGCAAGAATGAAAGAAGTTAAGAATGCGACAAGAAAGAGAAGTGAAAACCCATTGTGATACAGTTACAAAATAATAACAAAAAGGATTGTGTAGAAATACGTAGATACATACGTTAAATGTTAACATTGCTCGTAACAATATAACATAAGTACGTATGTATGTATGCATATGTGAACGCATACACACATACTTGTATCGGCAATGACATTTGATGATGACATTTGACGACGATAATCGATATACAAGAGTTAATTATTATTGTCATGATTGTATTTCGCCAACAAAACTAAATACAAACTAATGAACGTTCATCAATGAAAAACTTCGAAATATGAACTAACTAAATATTATAATATTCAAAAGCAAGCCAACAATTTATACAAACTAGTTTAATAAATAAATGAAAACTCGCACACACACACACACACATACACACACACACAACACTTCTAATCACATGTATAAGCAATTTGGTTCATTTGAATGAGGATTAACACATGAAAACATTTTTGTAAAATCATTTTTATTATATATTTTATTTTTAATATGAATAAATATTTGTTGTGTTAGCAAAGAAAATGTAAAACCCGAAACAAATTGAAAGGAAACAAAGCAAAGCAAATGCAAATTCTTAGCCATTTCGAACGAGCGTGCATTTAGACATACATATGTACATACATATACAGATGTATACATACATACAAACAAGCATACACGCATCCAGGCATACATAATTACATGATGTATGATTTTTTTTTGTAAGATTTAAAAACAAAAGGCAAACAAACGAGAAATTTTATCGTGTACATAAAACACGCTGGAAACAAATGTACGCAGTGGACAAAACAAAGTTAAACAAAAAACAAACAAAAAACAAAGCGAAAATAAAAATAAAAAAAAAAATAAGAATTTGAAAACATTGAAAAAAGAAAATACTAATAATAATAACAATTTACTTATTTAAATGAAATGTTTAGAGCTTAAGTAAACCCAACAATGCACACACATTCAAAAATTATAATAATAATTATATATATATATATACATTCATGTACATGAATCTATATATATTCAAATATATACATATATGCATACATACATACATATATACAATTTATGAATTCAACACTTAATGCATATGTACATACGTGCATGTGTTTAATTAATTCAAGTAGTTCGAAGCTCGAACTTCGAAATTCGAATTCGCGTTCGACACATGCAAAAAAAAAAATTAAGAAAAAACAACAACAAAAAAAGAGGAAAAAAGTAAAAAAAAAAAGTAAAATAAAATATATTGTAACCAATTTATCTTATATATATATATATATTAAGCAACACACACATACGCACTACCACACACTTCCTTGACCAGGCCACGCCCTACCTGCCCAAGCCTCCCCTTGAAAATATACAATACCCGCCCATATATACCCCCCTTTAGTCCTAATTTATAGAGATGGTCTGACAACAACATATTCGTAAAATCCGAAACAACAATTTTTGGGCTAACCTAATTACAAGAATGCATACAACTCATAATTATCTATGTACGAGGTATGTTTACAAAGCGAATGATATCTATGTAATAAAACAAACACTTTTAAACAAATACGATACAAGTTGTTTTCTTTTTTTGCTTTCTATGGGATTGCCTTATATTAAGGCAATGATAAGGCTAAACTAAAAAGATGCGAGATATATTTTCTCTCAAATATCCCATCAGATAAACATCATTTTAATTTTATTTATTTATTTTTTTTTTAATACTCAAACTTCAAAGCAAATTGTTTTTTTGTAATCTCGTTTAGCCCCTGGCTAAACATATCGTCGTCTTTTCATGATAGATCCTTTTTTCTTTCGGGAATCAAAAGAAAACAGAGGAGCTCAGATGTGGATAATATTGTTGGCACAGCTTTATTGTTTCAGGAAAAAGTTGAAAAATCTCCAAGCAAAAGATTTTAATTGAGCATTCAGAATGGCCAAACCTATTGGCATATATGTATGTAAGTACCAACACAACGCCTAAAATCGAAAATTCAATATATAACATACATATATATATATATTGTTGAAATTGGTGAAGACTGTTGAACACATCCACTGAGCATACAACAGCTAGACTGGACAACCAGAAATCACTGTACAACGGCAAAAACAATTCTCTCGACAAAAATAAATCTCGATCTCTAAAACCAATAAACTAGCTGCTCAATAACTGTTATCGATTACGTTTGTTATCGATCTATTGGCACGTTGAAGTTGAGCTGCAGATATTAGGGCAAGATCAATTCAACAATACCCTTAATCATCCAACAATCTCCAGCTTGTTCACCCATTTGCATCGAATCCATTTTAGTAGCGCTGCCCCAATTTCATTAAACTTTACAGCTTATTCAGCTTCTCAATAACAATTGTTATCGATTGCGTTTGTTATCGATCAATTGAAATGCGCTGCCCCAATTTCATTAGACGTTAGCCTTTTTCATTTTTGCAATTTTTATTTAAAATACCATCTGCATCTCAGCAGCTGTTCGCATTTTATAATTTATACATAAATTTAACTGTTTTGTATGTTTTTTGTTTTTGTTTTTCTCACGCTTTTAAACATAATGCACGCTCTCGCTTATCGTGTTTAATAATTATCTCTTCTTTAGTTATACATTCTATATATGTACTTAATATATATATTGTTTTATATATATATATTTGCTTATTTGCAATTTTTTAATTTTATTTTTTTTTTTGTGTTTGATACATAATACTTGCATTTGATTTGAATATGTTTGGGTGCTAAAGTCCCGCAACTTTTTTTATATTTAAAACTTTTTTTTTGCCATGTTTTTTTTTTGTAGTAGATTTTAACGCAGATCAAAACAAAATAGTTTTGTGTACATTTCTTTTTTTTTTTAATAAAAATAGATACAGTTCTTTAATAGCAAGCCGCAGCACAACTTTTAATATTTGTTTTTTGCATATATTACAATTGATCTTTAAAAAAAATATATTATATATATATATACACATACATATATATATATATATATATATATATATATGTATATATATACTTGCTATGGGCTTTCTTTGATTTAAAAATGTTCTGGTTTTTGTTTTCTGCTTTGTTTTCTTTGACTATTGTAACAACATTCGGTTTATTTTTAACTACAATTAATGAATCTTAATTGCAGCTGATTTATCTTTAATGTGTAAAATAAGCGTTATTCGCTTTTGTTTATTGCTTTTTTTTTTGTTCTTACTTTCTTTTTTCTATTTTTCTATTTTTTTTTTTTTTTTGCTTTGCTTTTGTTTTATTCGTAATTATTTATATATTTTGAATGCTGTGCACTTGCTCTGGCTTACTATTATTTATTTATGCTCAATGTATACGAGGTATTTGTTTTGTTTTTCTATTTGCAAAATAATATATATATATATATATATATATATATTCATAACTTTAGTTTGCTCCAAACATACATATATATCTACGGCTTTTCAGAGATCATCACGAAATTCGATATCGAATTCGAAACTGCATTAAAATTCTTTTTTTGTTTAAACAAAAAATACACCAAAATATGAGAATCTTTAAAAATATATTTAAAAAATAAAATAATATATTTATCATATGGCCAAAAATATAAACAAAGTCTTAAAGTTCCATTTGTTAAAAAAAAGTTTATAAAAAAATAATAATTAAATACATTAAAAGTTACAAATATGGCATTTAATTGAGACAGTGCTTGAGTTGTTTAAATTGTATTTAATGAAATTATGCTGCCAAAAATCAAGGAATATATATATATATATATATATCATAACTTATATAAAGGTCTTTTGCGTGTGTTACAAAAAAAAAAAAAAAAAGAGAGAGAGAGAGAGAGATAGAAGATACATATATCAAGTCTTAAGTTTTGGATATTAAAGCAACTTAAATCGATGTAGAAAAAAGTCTTTTGCAAGTCTTTACACAGCTTAAATGCACATGCGAAACAATGTCTGTATTTGTTTTTTTTATACATATATAAATATATATATTTTTTTTTTTTTGGGGTAGACGTTCCGCCATAATAATAATAGTAATAAGAGTAATTTAATTATAATCGTAATTAATTATTCTCAAGTCTTTATACGAAACTTACGAATTACAAAGCAAATGGCGAAACACTAATCAAATGGCATATCGTGTATGAATATATATATATATATATATATTAAAGTATATCAAATGTTTACTTAATGTTGGGTTTGTGTTGTTGTTTCTGTTATTTCTCTCTTCTTTTTTTTTACAGCTAAATTGCTGTCTTAAGCGCTAGTGATTGTTGTTGTTGTTGCTATTGTTGTTTAATGAATTTGTGTGTGTTTTCTTGTTGTTGACTTTATACATTTATGACTATTGAAAACAACAAATCAAAATTTAAATTACAAATAATAAAAAATAATAAAAAAAAAATACACCTTTCTATTTGTGCCCAGTTTTATGTAATTTTATATATCTCTATACATATATATGCAGGGAACTGGCTTGATTTTTTCTATAATTATTATTAATTATTAAGTTATTATTGTACTGTCTGTTAACTGCACAAAATGTTCTGTGTTGTTTTGTTGTTTTGCATTGGACATAATGTATTGCTGTTGCTTGGTTGTTTGAGTTGAGTTGAGTTGAGTTTTGGGTTGGGTTTGGGGTTTTGTAGTTGTTTGGAATATATCGCCGGCATGAAAGAAAACAATGTCATGTCACTATATTACAGTGTTTATACTAATCCTAAGTCTTATAAGCGATACATATAATTAGGGGCGGGTTAGAGGTGTTTTGCCAATGATGCATATACAAATATACGTTAGGATCTGCTGAGCGTATGTTTTGTATATGTAGATATATATATACACATATCATGTATACATACATTATCATCAAAGGCAAAACTTTAGATTTAAAAAAAATATCGATATATATATATATATATATATATATATATATATATATATATATATATAACTGCATATCAACTGTAGCAGCTCATTGTTGCATGTCAGCATTTCTTCTTTCTTTCACGAGGAACAGTTGTATATAAAGGGTGAGAATTGCTTTTAAAGCGACTACGCATGTGAGTTTGTGTATGTGTGTGTGCAGTTGTGTAAATGCTTGTGTGTATGTGTGTGTTTGCTTATGCGTATGTATGATGATCTTAGCCAATGAGTAGTAGTTGCATCTCGGGCCTATTCCGCAATAGCTTTCGATTGTCCAACAGAGCTCGGCTCACTCTCTCACGTTTCACATATGAATTGAATGCAAGCGAAGCCAACCTCATGGTTAGATTATATGCGCCTGCTGTTGCTGTTCGCTCAGTTTGAAGGCCGCCGCATCGCTGAGCAGATGAAAGGGCACACCAGCCGCCGTTGCCACCTCCAGTCGTGGTCCAGTCGGCGATGGCGTAGCAGCAGCTGCTGCTGCTGCCATTGCTGCCGCTGCTGCTGTCGCTGTTGCTGTCGCTGGTGTTGGACTAACATCACTGCCGGCATTGCCGATGCCTCCACCTACACCTCCACCACCACCACCACCACCACCAACACCAACACCACCAGTGCCACCGCCACCACTGACACCACTGCTGGCATTTGTCAGACGCTTCAATTGTATGGCATCCAGTGGCAAATGATGCGGTACATGATGCGCACCGACTGTCGACAGGCTGCCCAATGTGGTGGCCGCCGCCATGGTGGCCGCTGCCGCTGCTGCTGCCGCTGCGGCCGCAGCCGCTGAGCCCGCACCCGAGCCCGTTGTCGTTGTAATGGTGCTGCCGGCATGCGAGGCGCCGCGTCCACGCTTGCGCTTCGGCAATATGCCCTTGCGAGCCATATAGAAGCGTATGGTGGAGACGGGTATGTTGAACATGTTGCTCACGGTCTGAAAGGTTTCGCCCTTGGACACACATTTGGCGGCCTGTGCAAGCGACGCCTCTGAGCGTCGCACACGCTTATACGATGTATAGCCATCAATGGAGCTGTGCATCAGCGATGAGCCCGATGTATTTGCCGATGTATCCAGATCGCTGGCATCCATGCTGAGCGACAGTCCACTCACATGGCTGCTGGCCAGGCCGCTGGTGCTGCCCACATTGCCTACAAAGCCGCTGCTATCGTTGTCCTCATCATGGGCGGCCACATAGTTGTGATCGTCCTCGATGGTCGAGTCCAGGTGATGTTGTAATTGTAAATGCTGCTGTTGTTGTTGCTGCTGCTGTTGTTGCTGCTGCTGCTGTTGCTGTTGCTGTTGCTGTTGCTGCAACAGTTGTACATTCAGCTTGTTGTTGCCAGTTGTGGCAAAGTCTTCATAGTGCTCGCTATAAACATTCCAATTGTTGCTCGCATCATCCGCTGAATCATCTTCGGTTGCTGCATTTGAATTATTCGAGGCGGCCGCCGATGAACCGGCATTTAATTGTTGTTGTTGTTGTTGTTGTTGTTGTTGCAGCAGCTGCAATTGCAACGAATTGTTGCCATTCGTCTGCTGACGCTGACGTTGCTCCTTCTGTTGCATTTGTTGCTGTTGTTGCAGCAGCAATTGTTGCTGCTGTTGTTGTTGTTGTTTGGCAGACAACGCCGTAGTACTTGTTGTTGTTGTCGATGTCGTCGAATTTGTGGCCGTATCATCTGTCTCAGTACTATCCATATGTTGTTGCTGCTGCTGCTGTTGTTGTTGTTGCTGTTGTTGTTGTTGTTGCTGATGCTGCTGTTGCTCCTGCTTGACCGCAGCTGTCGAGTCCTGTGTCACATCGAGACGCAACTGTTGCAACTGTTTGTAATTGATGGCCGCCTCGGAACCGTAGAGGCCACGTATACGCAATTGTTCGGCACAGCGCAACAGTTGACCCAGACCCGCTTGCGTCACATTCACCTCGCCCTTGTACATGAAATCCACTAGGGCCTGAATCTCCCACAGCTTGATCTCGCTGGGCAATATGATGACCGGATGCTTGCATGGATTCTCAGCCAATATCGCCTCAAAGTATGTGGAGCAAGCGGCCAGCACCAGACGATGGCAATGCACCTGATGTCCCTCGCAGGCGAGCGTCACATCCACGAATCTCTGGCCGGCCAATAGCTGCGGAAAGGCGGCGCCAATGCTGCCCAAATGGCTATTCCAGCGTACGCAAAACTCTTGTGTGGAGGCAGACATCGTGTTGCTGTTGTTGTTGCTGCTCTTGTTGTTGTTGTTGCTGCCGCTGCTCTTGTTGTTGTTGCTGCTGCTGCTCTTGTTGTAGTTGTTGTTGTTGTTGTTGTTGTTGCCAACGCTCGTTTAATTTACAATCTTTGATCAACTCCAGCGCCAATGGAAGCTCTAAAGGAAGCTCAATGCGTGCTTGATGATCTACAAGAAAATATAGAAAACATTTATTTTTAGATTATTTGAAAAATATAAATAATAAATATTATTTTTAAATAATATACAATATTTTTAAATATCACAAGCTAATATATACATATATATATATATATGGTGAATACTATATTATTTAAATAACATATTTATTATTTATAATGATATTTAGTTATTTAGATATTTAAGCATTCGGATCATTCATTTGGATATAATATATAATACTATTATTCATATTCTATTAAATAATATGGATTATGAATTTGCATTTATATTGGATATATATCTATTTTAAAATGTATATTTTATTTTTATACATAACATTGCTTTTATTTATATCAAATATTCAAGTGAAGTATTCACTGGAGTTTTTAATAAATATTTGTTTTAATTTGACATATTTATATTAAAATATATTAATTTATTTTTATAAATTAAATTTTAGTGCATAATTTTGCAAATATATTTACTTCATTCAAAGTATTCATTTGCATTGTTTTTTTTTTTAATATTCATATTAATTTCATCTATTATTTAATTTCACATATTTTTTAATATATATATTGTAAATTTTGTAAATATGAAATTTACTGAATATTTTTAAAATTATTTTTTGCACTTTATATATAGTTATATAATATTTATTTATATTTATATAATATTAAATATCGCAGCTATATATTCATTCAAATTTGAACATATTCATTCATTCATTCGCCTATTCGATAACAATAACAATAACAATAATATTCATGCGCTCACTAAGCAACAAATAATTTCACACACTCAAATGTAATTCACTTCATTTATAATTACAAAATAAACATAATTATCAAATTTCTTGTATTATATTCATTTAATTATTTATATAGAATTGCAAATGCATTCACTTCATTCACATTATGTAGGCAACGCTAGGCAAGGACGAAAACGAAATGCAAAGAGGGAACATTTATTAATTGTATTATTTTTCAATTGTCAGATTTAGTAAATTATTACCCAAAGTTGTATTGTTGCTTTTGTTGTTGTTGTTGTTGTTTTCGACATGCGAGCGCCAAATGAAAATAAAACTCGGGCAAAAATAAAAAATAAAACAAAGAGCCTTTAGCTCAACCAAGGCAAAGCAACTGAATGCAAATGGTAAAACAATGTGTAAAACTTTACAATCAAAATGAAGTTAATTTGAAATTGATTTTTTTCCTTCGGTTTTTGTTTTTTGTTGTATTATTTATTTTTTACACTGCCTGCGCGCACAATTTAATAATTAGTAATTATCGCTGCCGTTCGATTAGAATGGAATTTTGCTAGTTCTTGTTAAATGTCAATTTCTCGCCCTTTTTGCAATCTGACACACAGCGCGTTGCGCAAAAATTTTATTTTGTACAGACTCCTGTGTCTGTGCTTAATGTAGTTTGTGCTTCTTCCTTTTTGGTATCTTCAGTTTCTGTGCTTGTGTATGTGTGTGTGTCTGCGTTCATAAGTGTGCGTGCCTGTGTGTGTGCGTGTCTGCTGGTTCTTGTCTTGGTCTTTTCTTTTTTTTTTCCTTTTTTTTGCATTAAACAAACGCCAAAAGACAAAGAATTATACTGAAAAAGTAAAGTAATAAAAATCAAGCATAACAACAACCGACGACGCGACGACGACGAAGGCAACGACAACGATGGAGAAGATGGAGCGAGCCAGGAAAGCACACAGGCAGCTGCTTGCTGCTTGCTGTTTGCTTTTGCGGTTGAAGTAGAGGGAGAGGCGCAAAAATATGCTGCTTCTGCTTCTGCCACTGCTGCTGCTGCTGTTGCTGTTGCTGCTGCAGAGCAGAGCAATTTTGAGCACTTTACTTTAGCATTTTCGAATTATACAAAGGCAGAAAGGAAGCAGCGAGCAAAGCAGGAACAACAAAAAACAAGGGAGCATGGAGAGCGCGCACACACACACACACACACATACGTACATACAAATGTAAAAACCCAAACGCAGTGTCAGAATGAGAGAAATTGAAAGAGCGCGTCGGCGCAGTAGCATGGAATTGAGCGAAGGAAGTTGACTAAGGTAGCACAGTGGTTTGAGCAACCGCTAAAATCTAAACAATTAAGAGCTCTAAATATTAAGAGCTTTTGCATTTGGCATTACGTTTCATGTCTTTTTCATATTAACAGGATCTAATGTCATTTAACATTACTACTATTGACATTTATATATATATTTTTTTAAATATATAAATTGTAATATTATTAAAAGTGCTTTAAATTGTCATTTTACTTCATTGCTAGCTCACAATTGATTTTAAAATACAAAGCGCGTAAATGTGTGCCAATGTTATTGTACCTGTTTGGTTCTTACCCTACCTACATATACACATATACTAGATATTTGGACATATATTTGCCGTTTAGTTTTATAAAAAAATAACGAAAAAAAAGGGGGGTACAAATACATACACACATACATACATACATATATATTTCGGTATTTATGTTAAATAAAAAGCGCCAGACTAAACTATTTGTTATTGAAAAAGTATACTATTGAGGGAGGTACAACACAATCCAATCCGAAAACTATCAAAAACAATTGAAATTGTAGCAACAGTCATTTTTATACAAACAAGTACTTCATCTGATACAGTATACATACGTCAAATTAACAGAATATTTTACATGTGGACATATGTATGTATGTATGTATGTAACTGCTGTTTATGTTGACAGTGCAAACTGTAAATTGGTAAAGTGCAAAAATGATGGATAAAGTAAAAACAAACAAAAAAAAAGAGTCCAAAAACAAACTCCTTGTTTTATGGAGAGAGAACGCGAAAGTGAGATGCCAGAGAGCACGAACAGTAACCCTTAGTCCCTGCGTGCTTACTCTTCGGTCCAGAAGGCCAAAGCAAAATTGGCAAAAGCAATTACAACAAAAATACAACAGCATATTTTTGAGAAAAAGGAAACAATAAAAAACTTAAATACATACATACATATATAGTATATCTATGAGTATTTGTGTGTGTGCGTGTGTGTGTGTGTGTGTGTGTGTGTGTGCGTGCGTGTGTGTGTGTGTGTGTGTGTAAGCTACTCCAGAGAAGACAACAGAGGGAGACTGTAACACAAAAATAGCATTTCAGTTGTAAGAATAACAAAGCACAAAAGTTGACAGCAAAAATAAGAATAGCAATACCGAGAGTAAAGAACGTACATACATACATACATACATATTTGTAATTGTTGTAGCACATTCTAGTAATTAGGGGTGGAAAACTTGAAACAAATTTATTACACACATTAAAAATATACATACATATTTTAAAAATGCAATTCGCGCGCCTGCTAGCATTTGCATTAAACATACACATAAATGTATGAATGCTGGTTTATGTTAGTTTTCGTTTACAGCGTTTTAACGGCGATAACTATTCAAACTCGATTAATATAAAATCCAAAACCCGATCCTTATATGTATATGAATCCAAGCAAACACGTGCTGCCATTAATATAATGCATGCAGTAGCAAAAGAGTGAATTTAATAAATTAATAAACGGTCACAGTAGGAGAGCAAAACGCAAAATGACTGACAGACAGACAGACAACTGGAGTTGCCGAATGTTATCGATAAATTGTCACCGAATGTCAGTCATAGCAGACAGCTTATAACTGTCAATATGAGACGTTAATTTCAAAATGACGAAATGAAATAGAAATATAAAATTTGAACGTCTTTTAATGAGTTTAAATGTAGAATTTGAGCGCTTTTTGTATATATTATATACATATTTATATTTAGTGTTAGGTTTCGTAATATAATACTGTTGTTGGGCTAACATATTTATAATGTAAATTCTAGTAAAACCATAAAAATACATTATATGTATGTACATATGTATATACATACATATGTAGACACATGCTTCACGCACTTGCAGGAATATCACTAATAGTTGCTTCTGTTTGCTGTTTTGCCGCTCGAAAGGCAAAACTCACATACCCACCCATACATATATCCCAATAAGAAACGTGAATGCAAAACTCAGCAGGAGAGCAAAATGCAGGCAAATAACAAAAATGAGAGCTAGCGTGTTTTCGCTGTCTCTCTTGCTCACAGGAGCGCAAACATGCCGAAATAACAAACAAAAGCAGCAACAATAAAGCCACAGCAGCAAAAGGAAGCACAAATACATGTACAAGCCTCTCTCGCTCTTCCTCTCCCTCTCTCTCTTTAAGGCTTTGCATATCTGTCAGTGTATATATGTATATACATATATGTGTGTGTGCAAAATAAATCACAAGAGTTGCTGCTGCAGCACAAAAAGTTAAAGGAAAAAAAATTAAATAAATAAAAAGCCGGCCGAGCGTCGCGTCAGGCGCAAATTATGCATATTTAGCTGGTTGAAATGAAGTTGGCAATTCATGTGGAGAGGAGACAAAGGCATCAATTAAATAATAATATAAACACAAATTCAGCACACTCGGATTTTTCTATATGCACATTGTACACATACATATACAAATTTCAATTATATGTGTATATATATATTTATATTCGGGGAATGTTTGTTTTTATTAGATGCGAATTATTTATTTGTGGCACCGACATCGCCGACTGTTTATATTTAGTTGCAAGGATGTACATTCATACAAACATCCCCACATATACATATCCGCACACACACACACACACAAACAAACACACATACACATACACATGCAAGCAAGCATGCATGCTTGCATATGTATGTATTGACAATGTTTTTACCTCGTTTTGGATGCGTTGGGCGCGTGTTGCTTGGCCCCAACTACCGCCAAGTGTCGTTTGCTGGCGTTATCCTTGGAATATCCTTTTTGTTTAACACAATTTTTTCACAAATGCCGCACACGGTGCACAGCACACCAGCACTGAGGGACTTGTGTATTGATTTTTCGCAATGTTAATGTTTAATAAAGCCAGTACTTACATACAAACATACACACGAGCACGCACACATACACACGCACACGCACACATGCACAAAGGCAGCAAACAACTTTTGAATATTTCCGTGGGACGCGCAACGCGCGTGTTTTTTTTTAAACATCCAATGAATGCTGTAGAAAATCGCAATCAGTGCTCGCTTTTATAATATAACATGGATATAACAAAAACTATAAACTGTTTAAATGCACATCGGGTGCACACCTTTCATGCGAAGTTGATTCTTAAAATGCGTTTGTAAATTGAAAATTTAAGTAAAATATACTTTTGCGCACCGCCAACTTTATTCACTGTGCGGCTTGGAGAGTTTAGAGATGGCCGATATTTTCTGTTATTTTAACGTAGCGAGTTTCACAGATGGTTGAGGAGTCAGTTGTGTTACTAAGCGGAGCAATTCTGTAAATTTTATCCACGATAAATAATCTAATAACTGCATAATCCAATTATGATCTTAAGTAGAGCTTATGTGAATTTGAAATTGAATAAGTTTAAACTCAAAATATTCTAATTGTAATTGTAAAATTATTAGTTCTTCTGATATTGATTTATTCGATGTGTATATTGTCTAGGCCTTTAAAAACAATCAACTATCGCTGCATATTATTGATATCGATATATATTTGTCGTACATCTCTAGCTTGCAGTGACCAACGTCGTCTCATTCATACTTCTTTTTCAATGTAATTTCTGCTCTTTCGTGTATTTTTTAACGAATAAGAATAATGTGTTAAATGTTTAATGTGAATCGTCGTGTGTTCGTGCAGACGTGCAATTGTTAACCTACAACAATAAACTGGTACGATTACGCCTCCTTCGCAAAAACAAATAAAAAAATAAAAAAAAAAAAACAACTTTTTGTCAGTTTGGCGTTAAACAAGAAATTCTATATAATATTATATGACATGATGATGCACTTGCAAGAAATATTGGGCAGACAGGCGGCACAACACTTGCAAATAGAAAACTGTATATTAGTCCCTATGTGTTAGTGGGCGGTGTTTTTCTTGCTAACAAAACGTCTTTTTTTTTTGTTTATGTGGCATACGTGTTCGAAGCAATTGCGATGCTTTGTCTTGTTATATGTATAATGTAACTTTGGGGCTTTAATTATTCATTTCGTCGAACTACATCATCATAGTTCTTATTAATATTGCTGCGTGGCAAAAATCAATGCAAAAAGTGTGTTTTATACATATGTATGTACATAGCAAGCAATTTTTTTTCCACTACTTCACACGTACATATTAAAGTATGTGTGTGTGTGTGTGTGTGTGTGTGTGTGTGTGTGTGTGTGTGTGTGTGTGTATGGGCAATCATGCAAGTGTGTATGTGTGTGTGAGTAAGTGTGTCGGAGCGCAACTCAACATGGCTGACAGTGTGGTGAGCTGTAAAGAAGTATCAGAGTTCCCTCACAGAAATGAGAGGGACTTAGAGATAAATGAAGAAAATTGTAATTGGCACTTATTTTCATTTTAAGCATACTAGATAATTTAGTAAAAGGGCGTATTTAATATATTGGTTTGTTCCATATGTGGTCACACTTATACGGCGCGCATTTTGACATTTCATTATTTGACTTTGTCATGCACCCATACTAGTCCACAAACGACAACTCGCAGCTGTGGTGTATTTCGTTGTAACACACCACGCCGTTCTGTCACTGACTCGTACTTGTGTTATTATGTCTGTCTGTCAGTGTTGTCGGCCGTGTCGATTCATTAATATTTTGTTGTACTTGCCGACAAACGGTCGTGCGCAAGTAATATGTGAAAATTCAAGTGAATAATAAATACTACAAATAGTAAATAAATTTGATTTAATTGATTGTTAATAATGAAAATAAAAAAAATATATATAGTATTTAACAAGACCATTTTTCGCTAAATTTTGGTAGTGTCTCTCTCTCTCTCTCTCCCTCTCTATCTTTCTGTGTATGTGTGTATGTTTTTGTAGGGGGATAAGCGTTACGTTACGACCTTTTTTATGTTTAAGAGGCGGAGCCGCTGCAGCTGCATTTGCTAGTGATAACAAGAGCAACAAATATTTTGTGTAGCATATTCAATATATATGTAATTTTTTTTTTTTTTTCGTTCTTTCTTTGCACAGTTTTTGGTGTGTCTTCACAAGCAACGCGATACAAAATTGCTAAAAAATCTAAACCGAGACGAAACAAAATAAAGAAACCAACAACAACAACAGCAACTATAACAACGAACGACCGAAAAGAAAAGATCAAGCAACACCATAATAATAATTAAAAAAAAAAAAAAAAAAAACTTAAACAAAAGTCAACGTCAACGTTGACGCAGACAACAGTATTCAATTTTTTTTTTCTAACACTTATCAAAGAATAATAATAGTGCGTGTGTTATCTCTCTCGAAAAGCGAAAAAAAGACCAACGATTAAACGAGAACAGAGGAGCAACATATAACAACAAAAACACCAACACCAAGAACAATAACTAGTAACTCCCAACCAGAGAGCCAAAATAACAGCCCGTCAAGATGACGCAACCATTACCCATACGCTTTCAAGAGCATTTACAGGTGAGTGTATTCTTTATCGTGGTTTACTGAAAGGGTATTTCTTTTCAACCCATTCCATTGAATGGGGCATATACTATAGTCAGATTCTGTAGTCTTCAGTTTGCATGTGTGTGAGTGAAAACCACTTGTTGAGACTCCCAAGCGCCGCTTAGCATATTCTTATAAGAATACATTGCACCGTGGTTGTAGTTGAAATGATGCATCTGAAAATACATATTTATTTTTATAATATTGTTTTTACTAAAAAGCTCGTCATCAATTTAATTAAAAAAATATATAAATATTTATATATACATATATATATTTTTTTATTTATATACATTTTCTTTAGTCTTTGTAATTAATTTTTATTTATTAAACGAACTAAATTCCATTGCAATCAAATTTTGTTAAAACTAAAGATTTTGACAATATATTTTGTATTATTATTTAAACAGTTTTATTGTAATCAACTTGCATATATGAATGTGTATAAAAGTATTAAAATTCGATTGAATTACCATAATTATAATAGACTGTGAATCATTGTCTAATTTGTAAATGAAATTTGTTGGTAACAAAACTAGTCGAATACGTTGCGCTTTTCGCTCACTGACTTTTCTGGCTTACGAAATGGTCGAATGAGTCACTCATACAAGCCGGTAAACGCCTCTGCCAACCGCCAGCCGCTTGCCCTCTGCCCGTCAGCCATCAGTATTTTTACTCTCACGCTCTCATTTTTTTTCTTTCTTTTGTCGCTGAGTTGGGTGAATGCCGTCGATAAACTCGTTCAGAAAAGGCTACACTTACTCCAGTTGGAAGATTTGCGCTCTCAATCACTCGCTCTCTCTCTCTCTCTCTCTCTCGCTATCTATCTTTCCGTTTCGCTCAGTTTTTATCTATTGTGTGATTGCTGTTGTTTTACTGTTATAAATGCATGCCAAATGCAAAAGAAATATACATGTTCACAAAACATATGCATGTTGTTATGCGAACTATGTGGATGTATGTGTGTGTGTGTATGTTTGAAATGAAAGAGCGTGCGAGGCAGAGGCGAGGCGCAGCACTTGCTACCGGTGACAAATGCCGGCTCATCTACGCAAACATGCTTACACACTTGCATATATGAAGTTTCATTTCATTTGTATTGGTGTATTGCTAAACCGGTTTCCGTGTAACAACGAACCTCTGTCTCTCTTTGCTTTTCTGTTTTCGTTTCAATGCAAAGGCAATGGTTGCATCGTAATGTGAATTGTGGACCAAATTTTTTTTATTTTTTTATATTATCTGATTTGGCCACACTATGTTAAGCAAAGGCAGGTGAGGGAGTTCCAGCAGTAGCAACATGTTACGCTATTCATATACATACATACGTATACAAACTTATACATACATTCATATCTATTTCACTCCCACTAATCCATAGCGTTTTTCTGCTGTGGTGAAATAAACACTATGCACTCACACACGTAGGCACACAGTAATACACTCAGATTCACCACAGTAAAGCATGTTGTAACTTAGGCTTAGTTGCTCGGTGTTGTCGCTTTGATTGAATAAATCAAAGATCTTTTTTTTTTTTAAACCGTTTTCTTCTCGTTGCCATATCTGTAGGCAAAAGAGAAACATAGCAACAGTGGGTGAGAGAGAGAGATGCACAAGTAATCAGAGTAGGCACTGATATTTACAGTTACTGTGTGCGTTCGTGCATGTATGCTTATGATCATACAGAGACATATGTATGTATATACAAACATATGTACATATATACTTGTACATGTATGTATTGTCGTCAGTGAAGCGTCATTGTTAATTTCACTTGTATCCATGTCAAAATATGTACATACATACATACAAACAAATACACACATCAGACGCCTGAGGGCAGCTCATTCTGCGTGATGTTGTTTATCTAATCTTTGGCCTGATTTAGCCTGGGGTAAAGCGTTCACATCAAGCATTATATTCTACATATATAATGGACTGTTGATTTTATGCATATTTATTGAAATATTATGGCTAAAAATTTAATTAAATCTGATCAAATTGCGCTAATAATTGTAGTTGAATTAAGTTCATTTTTAATCGCTGCTTATCGCCAATTAAAGCACATTTGATAAATTTGATATATGTATCTATGTATGTGCGTGTGGCACCCTACTCTCCGCTCGTGTTCCATTCCATTTGCCGTCCCAGAGTGCTAAGCGGGGCGTATAAACTAAATTTGATTATGGAACACGCAACAGATCGTCTTTTATGCGTGTGTATGCATGTGTGTGTCCCGCTCTGTGTCTGTGTGTGTGTGTGTGCGTCATATCTCGTATTAAGTGTGAAACGTCCATATGTTAATTTGTAATTGACATAAATAACGTGAAAACGCTCTATAGATATGTACAGACATACATCAGGCAACATATTAATAAATATTATATTTTATTGATTGATTGATTTATTTATTGTTGTTGTTGTTGTGCATTTTTGCCTATTATTTCTGCTAGTATTCATTTCTTTTTAGTTATTCACAAATGCATTTGGTCACATTGCAAATTGATTAACACAACAAAAAAAGTTCTATTTCAATGCCAAAAAAAAAAAAAAAAAAAAAAAAAAAAAAAAAAAATTAGACAAACAAATCGATACGTATATAGACTATAGGCTATATGCATGCCTATGTATGTATGTATGTATGTATGTGTAGACATACATATGTATGTATACAATTTGACAATTAACGCCCCCTCTTTGCTTCTCTTGCATTAGCACTCTCTCTCTTGCCATCTCCCTCTCCCTCTCTCTCGCACATCTCTAGTCAGCTTAAACTTTCTATTTTGCTTTCTTTAGCCTTAGCAGCTATATTATTAATTTGTCACGTTTAATCTAAACGCATTATAAAATAATATTAATATATATGAAATGGATAGATATGAAATATTATATATTAATAAAATAATTAATCTAAATTATTAAAAATGATATATTTAATAAAATTTTAATATAACATACTATAACTATAACAACAAAAAAATCTATTAATAATTGCTAATTTAAATTATTTTCCAGAAAATGAATTTCATTAATTTGCGTTAGTCTAACGATGATTCATTCGAAATGACCTAATTTATTTCTATATTTATAGAGGCCCGAGTAAATCATTAGTTAACTAATATTAACCACATACATGTACATATATGAGTTTCCTTTATATATATTTTTATTGCATTCAAATTGAACATTTCTTGAAATGTTTGTTTGTCATTTTATTTATGTTTATTCGCTGCTCTTGCTTTATTTATGGGGGGGTGTACGTACTATGTACCAGGCACCATTCGACTGATAATTTGGATTTTCTTGTATTACTTCTTATCGCATGAGTGAAACATTGTACTAAGAATACAATTGAAGTTCAACAGCGATACACTCGCTTAAAATAAATATATAATACTAAATTAAATATGCCACTAAATTTAAATTATGTTTATGATTTAAGCCTTAGCCCGACCTCAGACTTTATGAAAGAAATCATATGAGATCATATATGATATAAATATGAAAATCGCAAAGAAAGGCGCTTACAGCAACAATATATGTACATATGTAAAATATATTTTAAAAAAAATGTGTTTACTACATATAGAATATAGATTTGATATTCCTATTAATACAAATTAAATGAATATGGCATATTATCATGAATTTAATTGAAATCAAATGAATTATTAGAAATAAATGCTAAAACGTCATTTGATTTCATTTCATTTCATTTTATTTCTTTAGCTGCATAGAAAACACATGTTTGCCTTGTTGCTTTCTTCGTAATTTCTTTTCGTTTCCTTTGTTTAAGTGCATTGCATTTAGACTACAATTTCACTCGCATACAATTATATATAATTCATATAACAGGCGCCAAAAATCTATATATGTATGTATATATCATTTTTGCTTATATTAGCGATAAAATGAGACGCAGAAAAGGAGAGCGAGAGTAAGATTGTCTTTATGTGTGTGTGTGTGTGTGTATATATATATTCGATGATTTCAAAGAGAGGGAGAAAGATAGGGAGAACAAGACAATGAGTGGGTGAGAGAGGGAGAGTAAGTGCTTGATCGATCGCAAAACCTTGAACTTTTCTCGCCGCTGTTTACACCTTAAGTATCAGCAGACGATCAACGTTTCGATTGTAGAACAAGAGGTAAATTTGTAAAGGGGTTTTCGTTTCTTTTTTTTTTTTTTTCAAATTTTATTTATTTTTTATTAGTATTATTTTTGTTGTTTATTTGTAATATACATATATATTTAGTGTGCCAATTGCGTTTTATATAAATGTTTAGATTTTACTAGCAAAATAGACAACGTGAGGGTGGCGGCGCATCATGATTAATGCTAATGATAATGATAATGCTGATCTTTGGGGTTCAGCCTCAGTACATTCGAACGTACACGCAAAACGTGACTATATCACTATCTCTATATATTTTACTGATTTGCTGACTGATCTATAATCAACTAACAAAAAATATAGAGTTCAATTTTAAATTCTCAATGTCCAAATACGCAAAGAATTGAAAAAGTTAATAAATAAAGTTAGTAAATAAAGTAAATAAAAACAAGTAAGAAAGCTGTAGTCGAGACTGCTCGACTACGAAATCCCCTGAGCCCTTCTTCGAACGAATAATATTCCAAGAATTATTCGATTCGTTTCTGCACGCATAGACGCTGATCTACGCTTGTAAGCATGTATGTGTGTATGCATGTGTGTAAGCATTGCAAGCGTCTTGCTGTCTCGCTGCTTTGCTGCTGGGTCGCATGGGTTTTGATGAGAAAACTTTGATGATTAATAATTCTGTTTCTAGATGGACAATCGTATTGATTTCTTCAGATTATGATTATGATATTCATATCTATATACTAAACCAAACTGCATGTCTCTAGTATTTGAAATGCATTTTTTTCACATTTGGGGGTGGTGGGGCGAAGTGGGGACCGGAATCCAAAATCTGACAAAAACCGAAATTGTAATAAATTAGTATCTATATATATGCAGAAGACTTGGAGACTCTAACTCTAAAGATGAATTAGCTAGAATTTTATAACAGGTTCCCGATAAGTTCGTTTATCGATAACTTTGCAAATATACAAGTTATCGAAATTCTGAAACAAACTCGTACTGCGCGTGCAATATAAGAACCTAACACAAAAAGAATGAACTCTCTAGCTTTTGTATCTTCGGAAATCGACGCGTTCATACATACGGACGGACGGACGGACGGACGGACGGACGGACGGACGGACGGACGGACGGACAGACGGACAGGGCTAGATCAACTTATTTTTTTATGCTGATCAAGAATATATATACTTTATGGGGTCTGCCACGCCTCCTTCTGCCTGTTACATACATTTAACAAAACCATTATACCCTGATTTCCCATTTTCAATGGGCTCAGGGTATAATAAATAAATATAAATAAATCTAAATAAATAAATAAATATAAATAAATAAATATAAATAAATATAAATAAATAAATATAAATAAATAAATAAATTCAAATAAAAATAAATTTTAAAAAAGAATAGAAAAGAAAAAAAAATAAGTAAAAAAAAATTTTAAATAAAGTAAACAAATAAAAAATAAATAAAAAAAAAATTAAAAAAAAATAAAAATAAAAATAAAATAAAAATAAAAAACATAAAATAAATAAATAAAATAATTTTAAAAATTAAATTGAAAAAAAGGTACAAATTAAATAAATAGGAAAAAATTTATAAATGAATAGATAGGGAATAAATAAATAGTTAAAAATGTAATGAATAAAATCAAAGAAAAAAATTAAATAAAAACTGTTTAAAATATATAACTTTCATTCATTTGAAAATATAAATAAAAAATTATGTTATTAATAAAAATAAATGTGAATAAAAATAGAAGTTTAAAATAGTATAATAATTAGTAGCAGCAATTTGTAAATAAAATAAAATGCTGTTATTAATTTTGTATACAAAAATTAACTTTTCTCTGTAGAAGTTTATAATAGCTAGTATAGATAGTAATAAGCAGTATAGCAAATATTAATATATAATACTAAAAAAAAGGAAAATTAAATTAATATCGAATATCTATTTCAATTCCTTTGCAGCTCACAAATGTCGGCATCAATCCGAACTCGTTCTCATTCAGCACGCTCACAATGGAGTCGGATAAGTTCATCTGTGTGCGGGAGAAGTCGAACGATACCGCCCAGGTGGTCATCATTGATATGAACGATTCATCGAATCCAACGCGCCGTCCCATATCCGCGGACTCGGCCATTATGAATCCGGCTAGCAAGGTGATTGCGCTGAAAGGTAAGCAAATTGATATTCAGACATTAAACATACAGAGATTTCCTATATTCATTTCATTTTCTTCTTTCCATAATCTGTGCAGCGCAAAAGACACTGCAGATCTTCAATATTGAGATGAAATCGAAAATGAAGGCGCACACGATGAACGAGGATGTGGTGTTCTGGAAATGGATATCGCTGAATACGCTCGCCCTGGTCACCGAGACGAGCGTCTTTCACTGGTCCATGGAGGGCGATTCGATGCCACAGAAAATGTTCGATAGGCATTCCTCGCTCAATGGCTGTCAGATAATCAATTATCGTTGCAATGCCTCTCAGCAATGGTTGTTGCTCGTTGGCATCTCGGCGCTGCCCAGCCGTGTCGCTGGCGCCATGCAATTGTATTCTGTGGAGCGCAAGGTCTCTCAGGCCATTGAGGGGCATGCGGCCAGTTTTGCCACCTTCAAGATGGAGGGCAATAAGGAGCCAACAACTTTATTCTGTTTCGCCGTGCGCACCGCAACCGGCGGCAAGCTGCACATTATTGAGGTGGGAACACCACCGAATGGCAATCAACCGTTCCCGAAGAAGGCTGTCGACGTATTCTTTCCGCCGGAGGCACAAAATGATTTTCCAGTTGCGATGCAAGTATCCGCAAAATACGATACCATCTATTTGATAACCAAATATGGATATATCCATTTGTACGATATGGAAACGGCCACGTGCATCTACATGAATCGCATATCGGCCGATACGATTTTTGTGACCGCACCGCACGAGGCCAGCGGCGGCATCATTGGCGTCAATCGCAAGGGTCAAGTGCTGTCCGTGACCGTCGACGAGGAACAGATCATACCCTACATTAATACGGTGCTCCAGAATCCCGATCTCGCCCTGCGCATGGCCGTACGCAACAATTTGGCTGGCGCTGAGGATCTATTCGTCCGTAAATTCAATAAACTCTTTGGTGCCGGCCAATACGCCGAAGCGGCCAAGGTTGCTGCATTGGCCCCAAAGGGTATTCTACGTACACCGCAGACGATTCAACGTTTCCAGCAGGTGCAAACACCGGCAGGCTCAACGACGCCGCCTCTCTTGCAATACTTTGGCATTCTGCTCGATCAGGGAAAGCTGAATAAGTTCGAGTCTTTGGAGCTATGCCGTCCCGTGTTGCTGCAGGGCAAGAAGCAGCTGTGCGAGAAGTGGCTGAAGGAGGAGAAGCTCGAGTGCAGCGAGGAATTGGGTGACTTGGTAAAGACATCGGATCTAACGCTCGCTCTGTCCATCTATCTGCGCGCCAATGTGCCCAATAAGGTGATCCAATGCTTTGCCGAAACGGGCCAATTCCAAAAGATTGTGCTCTATGCCAAGAAGGTCAACTACACGCCCGACTATATATTCCTGTTGCGTTCGGTTATGCGCAGCAATCCGGAGCAGGGTGCTGGCTTTGCCTCCATGCTGGTGGCCGAAGAGGAGCCGCTGGCCGACATCAATCAGATCGTGGACATCTTTATGGAGCACTCGATGGTGCAGCAGTGCACAGCCTTTCTGTTGGATGCCCTCAAGCATAATCGTCCCGCCGAGGGTGCACTGCAGACGCGTCTGCTTGAAATGAATCTATTGTCGGCACCCCAAGTGGCAGATGCCATCTTGGGCAATGCCATGTTCACCCACTACGATCGCGCTCACATTGCCCAGCTGTGCGAGAAGGCCGGCCTGCTGCAGCGCGCCCTGGAACACTATACGGATCTGTATGACATCAAGCGTGCCGTTGTCCATACGCATATGCTGAATGCCGAGTGGTTGGTCAGTTTCTTTGGCACACTGTCCGTGGAGGATTCGCTGGAGTGCCTGAAGGCCATGCTCACGGCTAATCTGCGTCAGAATTTGCAGATTTGTGTGCAGATTGCCACCAAGTACCATGAGCAGCTGACAACTAAGGCGCTAATTGATCTATTTGAAAGCTTCAAGAGCTACGATGGTCTGTTCTATTTCTTGAGCAGCATTGTGAACTTCTCGCAGGATCCGGAGGTGCACTTCAAGTATATCCAGGCGGCATGCAAAACCAATCAGATCAAGGAGGTGGAACGCATCTGTCGCGAATCGAATTGCTATAATCCCGAACGTGTTAAGAACTTCCTGAAGGAGGCCAAACTGACGGATCAATTGCCACTGATCATTGTCTGCGATCGTTTCGATTTCGTGCACGATCTGGTCCTCTATCTGTATCGCAACAATCTGCAGAAATATATTGAGATCTATGTGCAGAAGGTGAATCCATCACGTTTGCCCGTTGTGGTCGGAGGTCTGCTCGATGTCGATTGCAGTGAGGATATTATCAAGAACCTCATTCTTGTCGTTAAGGGTCAATTCTCAACGGATGAGCTGGTGGAGGAGGTGGAGAAACGTAATCGCTTGAAATTGCTCTTGCCCTGGCTGGAGTCGCGCGTCCATGAGGGCTGCGTTGAGCCGGCCACCCACAATGCTCTGGCCAAGATCTACATTGACTCCAATAACAATCCGGAGCGATTCCTCAAAGAGAATCAATACTACGACAGTCGTGTGGTCGGACGCTATTGCGAGAAGCGTGATCCTCACTTGGCCTGCGTTGCCTACGAGCGGGGTCAATGCGATCGTGAACTGATCGCCGTTTGCAATGAGAATTCACTGTTCAAGAGCGAGGCACGTTATCTAGTTGGGCGACGCGATGCTGAGCTGTGGGCCGAGGTCTTGTCGGAGGCAAATCCCTATAAGCGTCAGTTGATCGATCAGGTGGTGCAGACAGCGCTGTCAGAGACTCAGGATCCTGATGATATCTCTGTTACGGTAAAGGCATTCATGACCGCCGATTTGCCCAATGAGCTGATCGAGCTGCTCGAAAAGATCATCCTGGATTCATCCGTCTTCAGTGATCATCGCAATCTCCAGAATCTATTGATATTGACCGCCATCAAGGCGGATCGCACTCGTGTCATGGACTACATCAATCGCTTGGACAACTACGATGCGCCCGACATTGCCAACATTGCGATCAGTAATCAGCTGTACGAGGAGGCATTCGCCATCTTCAAGAAGTTCGATGTGAACACCTCGGCCATTCAGGTGCTGATCGATCAGGTGAACAATTTGGAGCGTGCAAATGAATTTGCCGAACGTTGCAATGAGCCGGCCGTCTGGTCTCAGCTGGCCAAGGCACAGCTGCAACAGGGATTGGTCAAGGAGGCGATCGATTCATACATCAAGGCCGATGATCCCAGTGCCTATATGGATGTTGTGGATGTGGCCAGCAGAGTGGAGTCCTGGGATGATCTGGTGCGTTATCTGCAAATGGCACGCAAGAAGGCGCGTGAATCGTACATTGAAAGCGAATTGATCTATGCCTATGCGCGCACCGGACGCCTGGCCGATCTGGAGGAGTTCATCTCGGGTCCGAATCATGCGGATATCCAAAAGATTGGCGATCGTTGCTTCAGCGATGGCATGTACGATGCCGCGAAGCTATTGTACAACAATGTCAGCAATTTCGCTCGTCTGGCCATTACGCTGGTGTATCTGAAGGAATTCCAGGGTGCTGTCGATTCGGCACGCAAAGCTAATTCGACGCGCACCTGGAAGGAGGTGTGCTTTGCCTGTGTCGATGCGGAGGAGTTCCGTTTGGCGCAAATGTGCGGATTGCATATTGTGGTGCATGCCGATGAGCTGGAGGATTTGATTAATTACTATCAGAATCGTGGCTATTTTGAGGAGTTGATTGCGCTGCTGGAATCGGCTCTGGGTCTGGAGCGCGCCCATATGGGCATGTTCAGCGAATTGGCAATACTCTACTCAAAGTTCAAGCCATCGAAGATGCGTGAACATCTGGAGCTGTTCTGGTCGCGTGTCAATATACCGAAAGTTTTGCGTGCCGCCGAATCGGCGCATCTGTGGTCCGAGCTGGTCTTCCTCTACGACAAGTATGAGGAATATGATAATGCTGTGCTCGCCATGATGGCCCATCCGACGGAGGCGTGGCGCGAGGGTCACTTCAAGGACATCATCACCAAGGTGGCCAACATAGAGCTCTACTACAAGGCAACGGAATTCTATTTGGAATACAAACCGTTGCTATTGAACGATATGCTCATGGTGTTGGCACCGCGCATGGATCACACCCGTGCCGTTAGCTACTTCTCGAAGACAGGATATCTGCCGCTGGTCAAGCCCTATTTACGTTCCGTACAGTCGCTAAACAACAAGGCCATCAATGAGGCACTCAATGGGCTGCTGATCGATGAGGAGGATTACCAGGGCTTGCGCAATTCCATCGATGGCTTTGATAACTTCGATACCATTGCGTTGGCGCAGAAGCTGGAGAAGCACGAGCTCACCGAATTCCGTCGCATTGCAGCCTATCTCTACAAAGGTAAGTCGTCGTGCAGGCATATTCGATATGAAATCTATATGTATATATAATTAATTCTCCTGTTTAACTGTAGGCAACAATCGCTGGAAGCAGAGCGTTGAGCTGTGCAAAAAGGATAAACTGTACAAGGATGCTATGGAGTATGCTGCCGAATCTGGTAAACAGGAGATTGCCGAAGAGCTGTTGGGCTGGTTCCTGGAGCGCAATGCACATGATTGCTTTGCAGCATGTCTATATCAGGTATCAAAGATAATATCTACACTATCTAGTATTCGGATATCTAAAGCATATTTTTCTCTCTCTCTCTCTCTCTCTCTCTCTCTCTCTGCAGTGCTACGATTTGTTGCGTCCCGATGTTATCCTGGAACTGGCATGGAAACACAAAATCATGGACTTTGCCATGCCCTATTTGATACAGGTAAACTTGAAATGTGAATTTGTTAATATGAAAATATTATTAAATAATATATTGCTCTATGCATTGGCAGGTGCTGCGCGAGTACACCACCAAGGTGGATAAACTGGAGCTGAATGAGGCGCAGCGCGAGAAGGAGGATGATACAACGGAGCATAAAAACATAATACAAATGGAACCGCAGCTGATGATAACAGCTGGCCCAGCCATGGGCATACCCCAGCAATATGCACCAAATTATCCACCTGGTGCGGCGGCAGCAGCAGCAGCGGCAGCGGCAGGACGTAACATGGGCTATCAGTATATGTAGGCATTTAACAACAACAACAACATCAACAACAACAACATTATTGTAGCTGTAATACCATCAGAACAACAACAACAACAACAGTAACAACATGAGCAGCCGCAACAACAACAACAACAAACAACACTAAACAACAACTGAATATTGCATTCATTAACATTTTGCATGAGCGCCAAAAACGACCAATTTAACAGCAACAAAACACCAACACAACAACATATATATATATATTATATATACACACATATATATATATATATATATGTACACAAACACCCAAATATATACAAATATATATTTATATATATCCATATATATATTTTTTGTTCATAATGTTGAGCCCACACACAAAGTTGCCTTTGACAGAAACCATAATTCGGTTAGTTGCTTGTTTTATATTTTTTTTATAATGTATTAAACTACAACAATTAAAAAAATCCTTCACAATTTGCTTTGTATTTTCAAATCTGTTCAATTTTGAACAAATATTTTTGGTATTATTCTATTCAAAAGTTAAACTAAAACTGTTTTTTTTTTTTGTTTACTCACACACGCTATCTCTTTCTAATACATGATCTTTCTCTTTCTATTCCCCGTTAACCAACAGGTACAAAAGCAACTAAGCGAAAGCCTTACAACAACAACTACAACAACCACAGAGCAAAAGCGACAACAAAAGCTTAAAATAAAAGAAAAATAAGAAAAAATACAAAAAATTGAGGAAGAACAAAGAAAGAAATAACAAAACACTAGTGTTCAGCTAAAGAAAATATTAAATGAAAAAAAATGGTCGTAGTTTATTATTATTAATAAAATTATTATATTTTAAGCATAAAAAATAAACACAAAGAAATCATTTAAAAATCAAACAAACACAAACACACATACACGTATAAATATATAAATATATATATACATAAATGCAAATAAAAATACAAATTAAATAAATAAAATTTATTAATTATAAATAAAGTTAAAAAGGAAGAATAAAATACCGGAGAATTATGAACACGGAGAATTATAAACAATACAAAAAGCACCTTTTGCAATTAGCAAAACAAAACAAAAATCAAAGGAAACTTTAAAAATTTTATGAAAATGCAAAACAGCAGGCACAGTTAACGTTTAAAATATATTTAATTAAATTTGGCAAAAGCAGCGGGGAAAAAGGATGAAAATGAGATAGCGAACGGTGTTAACTAAACAAATTCACCACGCATTGCAAATTTGCCAAATCTCACCACACCACACACAAAACACACTAATTAATGCTGAAAAAATTAACGAAATTTAATGAAATTGTAATTGTTTGTATAAAAAGATGGAAAACGAAACACACTCACGAAACATTCTACTAATTAATTAAAGAAGTAAAGATTTTAACTTAAAGCAAATTATATTAAATTTATGTGAACAAAAACAAAACAAAAAAAAAAAAAAAAAAAAAACAAAAACAAAAAAAAAAAGAAATGGGCAAAAAATTATAAAACGAAGAAAAAAATATTTATAAAAATAAAACGAAAGAGCAAAACCATTAACGTAGCACGTTAAAAAATAATAATATTATATATAATATACATATACATATATATAAATATATATATATATATTGATGTATATGTGTATGTATGTATATTTAATAATAATAATAATAAGAATGCAACGTTAACACATAATTTTAAATTTAGAAATTTCTTGCGTTCCACAAAACGATCGATGATCCATACACATACATACATACATATGTATATATGTATGCATACACACACTAGTAAACTTTCCAATTCGCATAACGAATCAAGCAAAAACATATTAAGGGGAAATTCAATTCGAACTATTATTATATGCTAACAGTATATAAGCATTAATAGAAAATAAAAAAAACATACCACTGCAAGCATATATCCTTTATGTATGTATTTTCTATATATATTTATATATATATTATTTTTTTTTTTATAATTTAAATTTTCTGCCCAATCGGTCGACGATCGTACGTAAAATATATACATATAAATATATATATTCTTTAATTCCTGAATAACTCATAATTATGTTTCAAATCAAAACTAGCAGAGTGTCACTAATTATTTCTCCAACAAATTGTATTGTTTATGAAACATATATTTTTTTTAAATATATATACACATATATGTATATATATGTATGTGTATGTGGATAATAACTTTTTTTTTTTTGTATGTTTGCATGTTGAATGTATGATTTCATTTCATTATCGCTGAGCAGCGATATAATTATATGAATAAATAAATAAATAAATATATATATATATACCGATCATTATTGTACTATTATGATTATTATTATTATTGTCTATTAATATTATTTTGTGTAATTGCTATTATTATATACATATTGAAAATATACAAAATATAAATTACATTTAAAAATCAATTTTCTTACTGGCCTTTGACTATTCTAATATGAATGATTATTCATAGAATGCAAATTAAATCGGACAAGCTTCGAAATTTATTCGTAACGTCTATTCTAGCAGCAAATTCAAATAAGTGAAGAGACACCTGTCGGAAAATAGTGTAAGCTTATTGCATTAACATGAATGATTTCTGTTAACACATATGTAAACGATGTTTATCGATAGCTCTATAAAATATCACCTCTACAAACCGGCTAGTAAGTAAACAGAGTCAAAAAACTCACTTATGGATATTAATAAAGCTACAAAGAAATAGAATCCCAAAAAGTCGTGATTGTGTACTATTCAAAAAGGTTTATATTGACCTATAAAAAGTTGCATCTTAAATGCTGTATAAATATAATGGCGCGCTATGTTAAAAATAACAAAAACACAACAGAATAACAGCAACATAACAGGAGAGTAACAGACGTACCCGTGACGTCACAAGGTAAATTGTTTATATATTAAATATTATGTTTATTAGATTATATAGCTTACGTTGAAATGTATCAAAAATATTGTGATTATTCTCTGTATTTAAAAAGCTGTCATTCATAAACTTAGCCAAAGAATGCATCTGTCATTACTCATATGACGTCACATGCGCATAGATTTACGCTCTCAGAGTACGCTGAATAACGGCTGATGCACAACGTAACCTGCACTGAGTTTGAGCGTGTGCTGTTATTTTTTTGTTGTTTTCAGATTATGTCTTGTTGGAATTTTGCCGTGAACGGACAACGACGTCGCGCGACCGACGGGCCAACAATTGCATTTTGTTGTTTTTTTTTCGTGTGTGTGCCGCGGTGTTGCGTTTGAAATACGCGTATTTACTTGATCGCGCGTATCAAAATGGCAGCAGCAGCCGCCGCAGCAGCAGCTGAAATTATGCAATGAAGTGTGTAATTTTGTTGCTTTAATTATTTCCCTCTTTTTTTTCAATTTTTTTTTTGCATTTATTCTCCCGTTTTGTGAAATACACATGTGAGAAAATAAAGCCCATGTCGCACTTTTTGACCAAAAGTGCGCGCTGTATTGTGCATGTGTGTTTATGTGTGTGCGTATGTGAGAGTGTATGTGCAAATTGGCAAAACTATTCAACAAACAAAACATATCTTAAAATCATAAAAAATAATATAAATATAAACAACGCAAATATGCAGTGCAATTTCAATTGTTGAAGGTGTGCGTGTGTATTTGTGTCTGTGTGTATGTATAGACTGCTCTGTGTTGTGTATGCCGAACTGAACGCGCCTTTGTAGTTGATGTCGCGCAACCAGTTTTTTTTACGTACATATTCAACAAGTTTCTGCTAAAAACGACGGCGAATGCATGCTTGTGTGTGAGAGTGTGTGTGTGCGAGTGTCAGAGTGTTTAGTATGCGTGTGTGTTGTATAGCTGAGCGAAATTTGATTTTTAGCAAATGAAATTAGTTGCAGCAAACGGAAACCAAAAAGTAACTGCAAACCAAAGTCAAATTGCAAGCAGCCGCAACAGCAAAAAACAAAAACCACAACAACAACAATAACGAAAGCAGGGCAGTAACAGCAACAGCGGCCGCCACATGAATTTCGCTATAAATATTTGCGTTTATGCAGTGCCCTATAGTACGATCAGAGCCATTGTTAATGTTGCAATTATTCATTTGCATTCACATAGAATAGAAAGTTCAATAAGTAAAAACAAAACGATCGAACTTAATTCATAAATTTCACAATTCGCGATTTCTGCTGAATTTCTATTTGAATACAAAGTAATGACAACAATAGATTTCGACTACGTGCAGCGCATAAACATAATTATGCCTTGGCGTTTTCGGATGCGCTGCAGCAGCACTGACACTGGCAGCATCTGTGCGTGAGTGACTGAGCGAGCAAGTGAACGCGTGAGCCGCTCTTTGCGTCGCTTAGCCAGCGCACTCTCTCGCTCTTTCGTCGTTGACGCTGCTCTGCTTTGCTCTGCCTGTTGTTATTGTTGTTGTTGGTGTTGTTGTGTTTGCTGCTGCACTCTTCATATTGAGCATATGCATTTGAAAAAAAGTTAGTACTACAAGCAATTATTTTTACTGCCTTTCCACATGTTTGTGGTTAGCTTTGCTTTGCGTGTTTTTGTTTTTATTTCATTATTTTAATAATTATTATTACTTTTTTTTTGCCTGCTTTTTTTAATGTGAGTGTTTTTTTTTTTTTTATAATAAAGACGGCGTTTATAAAAGTTATTGTTATTGTTTGCACAGTCGCCATCTACATAACTTCATACATACATACACACATACATACATGTATTTGTTTTTATATAAATTTTATATCAATGCCTCAGCTGTGTTTTGTCTCACTGCACGTTTTGCTTAAATGGAAAACCCAGTTTTTTGTTGTTGTGATTTTCATCTTTATTATTATAATAATTTTATACTTATATAATTTTTTTTTTATGTGCTTGTATGCATGTGCCTTGTGTGTATTATTAATTATAATTCCTTTTGTTTTTACAGTGCCGCAAATTTGTTTTGCATTTCTTTCGTTTGACAAAATAATACAAGAAAAAAGTGGAAAATTTAAATAAATTAAAAAAAAGAACACAACCAATTGTGCAGAATAATCAAAAAAATATATATATATGCATATATACGTATATATATATACATATATAAATACATATTTAATTGAATAATTTTGTTTTTGCTTGAAATTATGAAGCAGACGCAACACAAAAATAATTACAATAATAACAATATTAATAATATTAATTTTAATACAAATCTAAATACTAATGAACCGCAGACAGCGAATACTAATAAAAAGAAATATTTCAACAACAATTATAACGCATCAGCTATTAACAAACAACAACAACAACAACAGCAGCAGCAGCAGCAAAGCAACAGCGATACGGCGACAACAGCAACAACGGCAGCAGCAACAGCTGCAGCAAAAAGCAAATTAAAAAACAAACACATTTACTTTGTGCGCCGACGCTTTCGGCGAAGCAATTCAAACGCCTCCCAAATCAACACTAACAACAGCAGCAGCATCATCAACAACAACAACAACAACAACATCAACAATATCAACAATAAGATTAAGCATAAAACAAATTTCAGCAGCAGTGCAGCAAAGTCAACACCAACAATAACAGCATCAAAACTAAAAACAAAAACAACAACCACAAAAATGGGCGGCGGCAAAGACATACGCCGCGGCCTGGAGCCCTTGGAGTTTGAGGAATGCATTGTCGATAGTCCCGAGTTTCGTGATAATTTGAATCGTCACGAAAAGGAATTGGATCACACTAGTCAACAGATCAAGCGCATTATCAAAGAGGTTAAAGATCTAATGAGTGCCGCAAAAGGTGAGTACACGTATACACGCATACAAATGCTGAACTTTAAAATGTTACATTCGCCCTCTCGCTCTATCCCTCGCGTGCCCTCTCGCGCTGTTAGTGAAGCGAACGTGCGCTCTCGTGCGTGAGAATGCGCTCGCTCGATGTGCCGCTGTGTGTGTGTGTGTGTGTGTGTGAGTGTGTGAGTGTGAGTGTGAGTGTGTTTGTGTTTGTCGATGCCTGTCAAGGTCAACCAGTAGCGCAAATAAAACCAACAAACAATACACAAGCAACAATTCCCAAGTAGTTAGAGAAAAGAGGGGAGGCAAGCGAAATAGAGACTGCGAGCGGAAGCAGGAGAGGGAGAGCTAGCTTACATAGAATCCATTTTTAACATGCACATTTTAACGGCAGTTTCACTCTTTTTACTATTCCTCTTGTGACAGACACACGTGTGTGTGTGTGTGTGTAGTTAGATTTACATGCAGACAAATGTATATGTATATGAGTGTGTGTGTAATTTATTAATCGAGAGCCGATTGCATGTTTATTGTTCGGTTTTTGTTGTTGTTGCACTAAAACTATAAAACAATTGCACTGCAGCAACAATAATAACAGCAGCAACAGGTGCAGGCAGGTGCTTACAGTATGCAAATGTATACACACACACATACACACACACACACACACATTAACATTCGTTCTTAGGGTGTGTATGAGTGTGTGTGTGTGTGTAGGTTTGTGTGCACAATTTGTTAGTTTCATTAAAACCTTTATGTCTATTGATCAAGTCAATGCGGTTTTCAAAGTTTCACAGCGTTAGAATTGTGCTCAGGTGTAAATGCAAGTACAGTAAACGCTCATGAATAGCAAAGCTTAGATCGTTTCAAAATGTGTACATATAAATCACATATAACATATTATTATTAAATACATTTATTAATAATATACATTTAATTATTATTTTATTATATTATGTTAAAAAGAAATCTATAAATCGATCTTCCATACTTTTAGTTGCACCTGCATTTAGATATATTCATCTAGAAGTTGTCTGAGAAAATGTTAAAAATTATGTATATATAATTATTATCAGATATATGTATATTATATTGTTGTTCTGGCTCTAAACTAAATTGTTATTTTGAATTAATTCCCTGTAACAATTAAATGAAGTAAATAAATATTTTATTAATATTTACAATTCAAAAAAAAAAAAATATATATATATAAATTTTCTTTAAATCAATCTTCTACATATAAAAATAGAATATAACAAAAAATATCAATGAAAATTATAAAACATAAAAAAAAATATGTTTAAAATGATGTTTGGCTCGGTAATATTAATTCCCACCTGCATTCCAATGGTCAAAGTGAATTTGAATTTGTCAATTTTTTGCCGCAGTCGTTTCTCAATCAGTTCAGTGATTCACACTTAATTTATGGTGCACAGGTTGACCACACCCAAGTCCAAGTTCAAGTTGATTAAAAATAAGTCAATAGCGATCGTGCCAGAGCTTATATATATATATATATATATATATATATATATATATATATATATCACATATATGTATGTGTGCATTTATCGATAGAGTGGGGCAATCTTATCGATGTGCTGCAGTACAAGCATTTTTGCATACAATTGTGCACGGTACTGTACTTGGGCTATCTCGAACAAGGGATCGTATTGAAGTGTGTTTGGTATTTTTTTTCTTTCTTTTTTTTTTTTTTTTTTTGTACGATAAGCACGCCTCAAGCATTTAGTTAACGTTGAGGTTAACCTTGACTATGGCTAATTATGTAAGCACATAATAATAATAATAATAAAAAAATGTGCCTGGCCTGCGCTATCTGACATTAATGTGGGGGTCTGTCTATGCCTATATGGATTCCAATTTCAATTTCAATTTCCCATAAGGCAACCTGTCGAGTCGCATTGACGCACTGACCATATAAAGTTAGCTCACCTGCAAAATGTAATGTAAATGCTCTGTAAACAATGTAGATATGGATGTGATAGACTATTGGTGATTTAGAGCTAAAAGTGTGGAGATTATTTGAATCAAACTTTGGGAAAATAAGCTAGAATATTAAGTTAATCTTAAAGAGATGAAGCTGCACAAAATACCAAGAAATATATGTATATATATTTACATTTTCAAGTCAAGGTTACCTCGACTTGATACAAAATCAATATACTCGAGTATATAAATAAAGTTTATATGACGGCATAATTGTATATTTTGTAATTGAAGTAAGCTCATCTTGTAAATTCTGGCCAAATACAATGTGTTTGTGACAAGTCAAGTGAGTTGATTAACTGACTGATTAGTTGGCTGATTGATGTGTATTGGCTGTAAACATATGTGGCAGCTATATATATATATATATATATATATATATGTATATATATATACAATTAATAGCTCGTATTGTAGGCAGTTAGTTAGCTAGCTCCACACATGCCATTGAACGCATTCAAAATGCCAAAATCACAGCAAATCAAGTCCAAGTTTGTGTTACTTAAATTTACACACGCACACACACACACTCACACTCGAGATACTCAGTTCAGTTTGCCTTTTGAGTACTCGTTTTTGTAGTTGTTGCTCATTTGTTGTTTTCGGCTTTGTCAGCTTCATTAGCTTCATAAGGTTTGTCACCTTTACCATGTTTGCGCCAGCAAAATAGACAGAGCGACACCCCAAGTAAATACGAATCAGGCAAGTGTCCACATCTGCGGCACGACTTGAAGATACTCTATAAATGCTGATATCTGATAATTGCTTTCGAAATTAAGCAGTTATTCAAGAGAGTCATGTTTAGTCTCGGAAGTCAGAAGTTCTGTCAAATATTCTTATAATACTCACTGAATAGAAAAGTATTCATATATTATGGTAAACATTCCATTCGCAAAATCAACAACGAGAACTCGAATTCGTATGTTGATTTTGTAAATAATTTGAAGCATTGATTTGAATGTTTGCGCTCTAGAGCTCACTCATGTTATTGGTGAGTAGAGCTCTATATATGGGTCAATGTGACAAATTTGATTATAAAGCAACGAACAAAAAAAAAAAAAAAAAAACAAACCAAAATAAACAGTCGAATCAGTTATACATATATATGTATATATTTACTTATCAAACTCCGAGGCTAGCTTCAAATGCAAATGCCCAAAAAAAAAAAAAAAAAAAAAATTTAAAGAAATACATATATAATTGTTCTGTTCTGGGCGTGGCTAAAGAGTCTGCAAAGCCAGTTCTCGAAAGTGTTCTAGTTTATGGCTAAGCAAAAATAGAATCAAGTTTAGAATCGGCCATAAGTTCATGCCATTTGCATATGAATGATCATTATGCTGGGCCATAACAGCAGCTCATCAAAATTATCTAATGCGAATGATCAACAAAAAAAGCTGCTGCATCGATTCATTCATATCTAAAGTATTTTTAGCTGGTTGAGATTTGTGGGCATTTAAACTATTCATTTCGATTTTTATAATAATCGGCTAAGCTCTTTCATTCAGTTTTAATCCAATTTAATATAAATCGCTTTTGATTCACTCTGATCGAGTTGATCAACCATCAATAGCTGTAATCTTTTCTCTCTCTCTCTTCGTCTTTGCTCTTTCCTTATGCAAACGGTAGTTAGTCTTTATATTTGAATATATTCTTAGCTCTTGGCATAGTTCCAATTCGAAATAATATATCATCATATTTAGCTATAAAAGCTGTACAGAAATATTTTAATTAGCTTGTACAATTGGGAGGTCTTAAATACTTTAATATATATTTATGGAACAATTATATATATTTTTATATAATTTATTTTTATATAATTTAATAAAATATAAGTTAATAAAGTGGAATAAAATATAAATTATATGTGAATTAAAAAATCAAATCAAATTAATTAACTTAAATTAAATTAAATTAAATAAATAAATCTAAAAATAAAATTAAATTAAAAAAAAATTAAATTTAAAAAAAAAATAAATAAAAAGTAAATAATTAAATAAATGAATAATAATAAATGAAATAAAATACACATTGAAATAATAAGTATAATATATAATAATATAATATACTATATGTTTGGATACATTTTAAGCTCTTTCCAAAGAACTGAAATAGACTCTCTGGCTTATCTCCTAAATGATCTTTAATAAACTTTAAAAAATTGCCGCCAATAAAGAAAAAAAAGGCCAGACATAAAATTGAAATTCAGACTCAAAAGCAAAAACTCAAAAAATAACATAAAAGAAAAGTGAACAATGTACTTATTGTAGTAGGGCGTAACTGGCTGCAGCATACGCGTTCACAGTTACTGAACGATATATTTCAGAAAATATATATTTGGCATAAGCCTTCAATATATATCTGAAAACTATATAATATATATAGAATAATTTTCTTATTTTACTTTGACATGCTCTTCCCATTTATTAGAGTAAACTTTAGCAAATTATTCGTGCTGCATAATTATTTACAAAATCTTACACATTATACTCCTTCTTTGACTTTATGAACGAGCATTGAATCATCTAAACGCTGACGCTGAGCAATTTAATATAAATGTAAACAATATGTGCATATATGTATGTGTATGTTGTGTGTGTGTGTGTGTGTGTGTGTGTGTGTGTGTGTGTGTGTGTGTGTGTGGTGTGTGTGTGTGTGTGTGTGTGTGTGTGTGTGTGTGTGTGTGTGTGTGTGTGTGTGTGTGTGTGTGTGTGTGTGTGTGTGTGTGTGTGTGTGTGTGTGTGTGTGTGTGTGTGTGTGTGTGTGTGTATATGTGTTGTGTATGCAAAATGTTAACGGCTTTTCAGCGCTGTGGTTATGTGTGCATAAAATTTGATCGCCTGGCTTGTTTGAAATGCGATCAATCTTTCGGCCACCAAAGGCAGCAATTTTTTTCTTCTTTTTTTGGCCATATATATGCACACTACAATACACACACACATACACAAATATATATATACATATATACATATATTTATATAGATATAGTTATATACATATATGTATTGTGATATCCGGCGCTGAAACTAAACAACGCATCGTTTTTACATTTGAATTTTGTATGAATCATTTGATTTTTTATACCCTGTAGAGCCAATTAAAAACGAATAAAAAAAAAATAAGAGAGAGAGAGAGAGAGAGAGAGACAAAATATAAAATCGAGGCTACCATAAAGTTGCGCAATTATATGCAAAGCAAAACAGTTGACTCCAAATTGATGTTTCCATTTTATCTGATCGCAAATATTAATGTCTATTGGTGTTTTGTTGTTGACTGAATGCGAAATTGTTCTTGAACTTCGAAGGAATTCTTGAATATGATTTGAGTATAATGCAAAGAGAAGTTATTTAGAAAGATACAAAGTGGAGGGTATTTTTCGTTTGAGCATCATTGACTAGATCACTATTTTTTGTTTTGTTTTTGTTTTTCTTCTTTTTTCGTTGTTGGCTTTCAGCTTGAGAAATCGCTTTTGCCGCCCCCTGCCGCATGGCCAAGAAACCAGTTTCGGTTGGAAACGCCGCAGCTTATCAGCTACACAGAGCAGCCACAACATTCTTCATCTCTCTCGTTTGGGGCTGCCTCTCGCGCGCTCTCTCTCTCTCTCTCTCTCTCTCTCACTCTCTCTCTTTCTCTTTCATTGTCTGTCTGGTGGCGAGAAAGAAAGACACGCACAGATACAAAATACAGAATGATCGATTAGCGGCGCGTAAGTTACTTTAGATAAGCCATAGAAGTGGCGGTGCTTGTTGATTGACAAGCGCTGCTCTCCCCTACCCTACCCCACCCGACCCTACCCTACACTCCCCTATCCATATTGCCACCTTTTACACTCCCCTTGGCATATGACGCACCTTTGGCTGGCGAACAGTCGACTTGTCTAACTGCGGGTATCGCTGCTCGATCACTATGAGGCCTCCCAATTGGATACTAAAATGCGTGTACGTATCTCTTTAGCCAGGCTAATCAGTGCATTAGGCGATTAACAATTACGTGCTGCTCCTACCCAAATACCCTCATTTCCTATTTCTCATTTCCCAATTTCCCAATTCACTTTTAGCCTTTGCTCTGCGCTGTTTCTGTTTCTGTTTCTTTTATTGTTTTTTTTTTTTTTACTAATTTGTCAAAATTTAATAGATGGCTTGGCAGTCGAAAAATCTAACAACTATTGTTTATGCTAGACGAGCATCGAGACTCTATAATTATCTATATAGTATTTATAAATGAAGACTTCTGCCATTCCAATCATGAATTTGATATATTTCATCAGATTGCAGCAATCTCTAATTGCCTTTTGCTTTGTGTTAATTCATTGATTTGCCAAATTATCGAAAGTTGAATAGAAACGTTGAATAATGACATTCTTCTTCAAGAATTATGTATTTTTAATGAGATGAAAGAGAACATTTCTTGTAGTGATGCAAGCAAGCACTTTATATCGATACATTTAGGTAATGTTATCGAAAGCTGTTGTTCTTCATTAATGTTATCGAAAGTTAATGTAATCGAAAAAATACAATATTGGCAACTTGTTAAAAATTCTATAAATGAAATCCATGCATTTTAATGAGGAAGAATACTTGCATTTTATATGTATATGTAGAACATAATGTTATCGATATATTTTTAAAAAATTATTGAAGTAAAGAAAAGTAGACATTTTTATCAGTAGTATTCTACATATAGTATGGTCTATATTTATCGATATGTTCATCTCGGTTTATCGATGAATGAAATTAAATTATCGAATAACATAGACATGGGTATACTACTCCTTATATAGTATGCTCTGTATACCTATTACTATGCCATAGTATTTGCTCCATTCTATGTATATATTTATCTATTCGATAACACTTGATTATCGATATACTTAGTCAAGTTAGCTAGTATATGGGTTTACGGTTTCAAGAACTCTATGTAGCCCACACTGCAAAACTACAGTTGTCTCTTCCATAAGAAGAAGCACAGTTATGTGCAGTAAGCGACGTGCGTGTGGTATCATCTGGTCGTGCACTTTCGACTAGATCGCTCTGCACTTTTTCATCTTCTTCACTTTATACATTTATGTATTGTTTTTTTTTTTTTTTTTTTTTTTTTTTTTTGTAAGCTTATATGTTACTACCCACACCTGACGAATCGCGTATATGTGGCGTTTCTTTCTTTTGCTTTTTACCTGTTGCTTTGGCTCGGTTTTGGGGCACAGCTATTTCAAGTGTGCGACAGACACGCAAAGCGATTGTTTGGCTCATCGTTTTTTTTTTTCGAATTGGTTAATTTTGAAGGTGCCGAGAGTTAGAGTGGATATATATACTCTATATGTACATTTCTTTCACTTATATATATATTATTATTTTTGTTTAATATATAGAGAAATAGCTATTATCACTTTGAAAATGAAAGTAATCGATAAATGTTTGTTTAGCCTTAAGCTGCTTGGACGTAAATATCTGCGATCTTGATGGCTATGTACTATAGATCATTACTATATGATTTATTGCTTTTAATTATATTGCCTATATATATATATATATATATATATATATATATATATATATATATATATATATATATATATATATATATATATATATTATATTTTTTATATATTTTGTATTTTATTATTGATCGATACTTATCGATTTGTGAACTTGTTATGCATGTGACTTAGGCCATAGTCTGCAATTTTATTATTCTTACGCAATAAAATTGTATTTACACTTGGGATATTATCATTAACAATCATTCTTCGATGCGACTCCGATAAGTTAGCACATGAAAGCGAAATGCCCCAGTCCAAGCCGTAGCGATTGATAATCTCAGTGCTGGGCAAAGCAAAGTCAGGTTAAATATTTACTCGAACGCCTGCTCCACATACAAATACGAATGCAAATGCAAACACAAATACTTTTGAGCATATCAATGATATGTAAATATATACATATATATGTATGCATATGCATATATATTTGTGTTTAATTTTTGCACTTATCGAATTTCGCACTTGCACAGTCGTATCACTTGAGCTTAAAGAGTTTCATTTGCCTTACGGCAGCATTATTTATGTTTCTGTTGTAGCGACAAAAAAAGTCTTTTGGGGGGTTTTATGACAGGTCCGCAAAAGCTTTTTGCCCAAACTGTTTGCAGTTTTTGTTGTTGTTGTTATTTTCTTTTCTTCTCTGTTGTGAATAGAGTAGCACACACGCTCACACATGTACATATATAAATAATGTAATCTCATTTGAAAGATAAGATAATTACAATCTTCAACTTAACAAAGTTCTAGCTAGGCATTAAAGGCAACCCAAAACTAAATTGTGTACAAAAACATTCCATACAAAGTGAGCTTGCCCAACAACAACAACTCAAAGAAGTTGCTTCTGCGAAACGATAAAAAAAGAGTATCTTTTGCTATTTGCTTCTCGCTTTTGAAGTTGACAGGCAGCCCTTGGCTACCAAGAACCAAAGCCAATAATAAAATTGACGAAAGCAAAAAGATGCTCTGCGAATGCGCAATGAGATACATTTAAAGTAAAACAAATCAATGCAAATTGAAAAACATAAATAAATGTTTACAGCCTTTTTTCTGAATACTCCTGAAATAGTTTACTTATTTGAGTGGCTCTCTGAGGAAAAATATTCAAAATCTCTCTGAATCTACCTTAAAGATTTCTCCAATATACTCTGCTAACGTTGTGAGCGAGCATAATGAATATGAATATAATTGTTGTTAATGCGCTGCCAAACAAATGTCTTCTATAAATTCATTAAACTTTTTTGTTTTTAATTTTTTTGCTCTCTTCACATTCGAAAACGTTTCATCTTTATATAAAAGTCAAATAAATTCGTTAGTCAATGTTTGGCATAAAATTTGAAATTGATAGACGCTCGAAAACGCGTCGAAAGCAACAAGAAAATTTTCTAGCTATTTTTTTGTGTGTATTTTTTTCAGTTTTTTTTTTTTTTTTTTAGTTTTTATATTGCAAACTTTCTAAACAAAAACTAAATTCTACATCAAAGAATATGCGATTGACATATATATTTTAAAATTATTTATAAATTTTGATAGAAGTATGAATTAGAAATAAACAATTCTAATGAAACATTTTTATTAGCATTTTCTCTTAATTGCATGCATTTAAAAAATGAATTTTCTAATTTAAAAAAATATATATAAAAAATAAGCTCAAAATTTTAAGTATAAATAATAATTATTTTATAAAAAATATATTTAAAATAAAGAATCATAGTGAAATTAGTACATTAAATATAAATTATAAATAATAAAATAAGTTATCAAATTAAATTATAAACAATAAAATAAATTATCAAATAAAATTATAATTATATTATATATGGTTTACAATGAGCTTCATACATTGTAATTTCTGATAAGATACGTTTGTTTGTTGCTCTGTTTTTTGCGAAGATAACTTTACACTTTCGATTAGATTAAAGCTGTGCCTAGCTACATACATACATATATCTCTATATAGCTCTGCTACTTCTCTATAGTCAACATCAGCTGCGCATTGGTAATGATGCACGCTTTGCAAAAGGCATTAAAACAAAGGCCGCCACTAAAAGCTAATCAAAAGAGCTGAGAAGAGCGACAAACAAACTTCTTTTAATGTGAAAGTGACAAATGCTTTGGACGTGCGGACAACCAGACAGGCCAGACATACTTATTTAGAGAAAGATGTGGAGAAAGAGAGGAGAGAGGTGAGAAAGAGTTAAGAGTAGCCGGGCATAGTTAAGCTTCACCTGTTTGCCAATAATGAAGTTGAGGATGATGATGATGATGATGATGGTGCTGCTGCTGTTGATCTTATGTGTTAGTCATCTACATCTACAGTCATGGGATGATGATGATGATGATGATGATCAACAACATTATCATTTTTAGTGGCAGCCAAAAGCCATTGGCTCATAAATATTAAAAGCCAAATAACAAGAAAAATCATATGACTCCACAATCTCTGGCGGCCACGCAACGTACAATGAACGGAGTGAAATGATAAAAAGAAATACATATATATATTTATATATATAAGAAATAACAAAAATATGCAGGCAAAAGAAGTAAACACGCTAGACGACGTTGAGTTATCCTGGATTTTTCTCTCTATAGATTCTCTTTAGTAGAAACTAGTTAGTATATCGATAATTATCGATTTTAGTGAATTTTAGCTAGATATTAGATTAGATGAGTTTCTAGCTTCTTTATAGCCAACTGAGTTTAATGTAATCAAGGCTTGGACTTATCTCTATAGATACTGTTTAGTATTTTGTGAAGAACAAGCAAATTTTTATATCGATAATTATCGATTTTAGTGAATTTTAGTTGTAGAGTAGATTAGATGAGCTTCTAGCTTCCATATAGCAAAACTGACTTTAATGCTGGCCAGTAAAAAATATGTATATAGCTTATGGAAGGTAAATGTGTATATAGATTATGGAAAGGGAGAACTATCCATTAGTCTATTACACACCAATGCACAATATCATATATATTTATGTATCTCAATGTGTCGAGGGTATTATAATTGTTGCAGTTGCAAACTGATGTCAACAGCAGCAGCAACAACAACAACTATAAGAACGCTAAACCCTTTGCCTTGTCCTTGGCCCCAGAGCTGTTTGTTTTATATATGTATATATATTTTTTTTCTTTCTTTTTTCTGGCCTGAGCATGCAACACACCCAACACACGCGCCGGAGCCGGCAAAGTTGTCTTAAGCCGATTTGTTGCAATTAAAACGTATAAAATATATTTGTTTGTCCACTGTGACCCAAGCGGCTTTCGGGGCGTGGTAATTGTAGACGACAAATGCACGCCCTGAAAAAAAACTAAAAAAAAAAAAAAAAAATGTAGCAAATCGAGTAGAGCTATAGCAGTCGATGCATGAAATGTATTTTGTACAATGTTTATTGTAGGATCAAATATCGTTTCGATTTATCACAACGCTTGAACGAGAGTTTTGAAGGCAACAACGAGTAAAAGTTTCTTATACCCTAACTAATTTTGAACATAGTCAAAGTAAGCGTGCTTTTGGTTGGGCGTGCACGACTAGCAGTTACCTCGCAGCTCGCATCGAGCTACAAATATTATGGCATATCATATGTAGATCATTATCATTATATAATAATCGGCTCTTGTGTACTTAACCTGTTTGTACATGTGCCTTAGCTGATCATCTTTTAATGTATGAATATTCTGCAATTAATTTTGGTTGTTTTCTTTTTTTTTTTCAATTTCATTTTTGTTAATTTAATCGTTCGCAAGTCAGCGGCAATTGAAGCGAGCGAGTTTTTTGTTTTGTTTCGTCTGCTTAAAGTCTATAATCAACTTACCAAACAAGTAACGCAGCAAATAACTAACTAGTTAACTACTTAATTATATATGTTGCTGTTGTTGTTGTCTTTGTTGTTGTTGTTTTGTAATTTCAACAGCAACATCAATTTAATTTATTATACAAATGCGATGACATTTGCATGACTACCAAAACACACACATACAACATAACAACAACAAAAACAACAAAAACAAGAAATTATTATTACAGCCAGTGCAGAGCGGCAGCTAATTGTGACATACGAATACGAATACAGATTGCGTCTGGCATAACTCGCATTCACTTAGTCACTTAGTCACTTAGTCAGTTTGTCAAGTAGGAAAGGTGCACACACACACACATACGCAGCTAGAGCATTAGGGCTTAAAGCGCGTAATATCCAAATACGATTTCATAAACCATATATGCTATATGCCGAAGCCAGTAAAATTCAAATAGAGGCCAAAAACTAAGCAAGTCGATAGACAGATACTCTATAAAGCGAGTACAGAGAAACACTCATATTTATCATTATATTTTATCATTATATTCATAAAAGAAATATTAAATATATATATATTTATAAAATAAATATAAATGTAGAAGAAATATTCCCAGTTTATATTGATAATATAAATGATATTTAATACTAAACATTAAAAAATCCTAAAATATGAAAATCTTTCTTATTTTTCTACTTCTATTAATGTATAATAATCAATATGAAAGTGTTTAATGTTCTGCAATATATACATATATATGTATATTATTTGCATGATAACCATGAAAGTATTTATCTGTTTCTCTTCAAATTCCGCAAATAACTTGAATAACATTATTTAATCTTTAATTAACAGCTGTGCAGCTGTTAATAGTTATGTTGTGTTATCGATAACACGATTATTGGCATTTCATATCATTTGATGAATTCTTATAGCATTACACACTCAATTTGATAATACTTAAACTGTTAGCAGAATAGGCCTATTAGGACCAGGCCTCTAGAGATATTTACACAATAAAAATGCTGAAAACAATATCACAAGAAATAACAACATATATTACAGCAGAAAGTCTCAAAACGAAGCGATTTTTAGGCACTTTTAGAATAATTTGAAAATTTCAATTTAGCTACGTATTCGAAGCTGATGAAAAACCTTTGAAAAAGTTTTCTCGGTTACTAAATTCATTTGGCTTGTGTAATTTACAGCTTCCATAAAGGGCATGTACTTAAAAAATGTATATATATATATATAAATATATATAAAAAAAAAAGGAAAGATGCACACAACAACAAAATGTTAAAACAATTTTCTTGTAAACAGCGAATAACATTTCCGCATGAGATATACACACAACACACAGACAGTGTGATGGAGAGGGAAACAGAGAGACAGAGTGAGAGAGAGAGAGGGGGCGAGAGACATAACAGATCTCTGGGAATTTGTACTTTACATCTTTCACCATGTTGTAAGTTGTAACTTGAACGTTTTGTTGCTTGTAAAATTGTTGCGGCTGCTGCTGTTGTTGTTGTTGTTGTTGTTGCCATTGTCATTTGTGAATTTAGAAACCATTGTGTTGCTGTTGTTGTACATTTTTTTTTTTTTTTCATATTTATTCAAAATGTCGAAATAAGCGCAACAATTCTGTGAGCTCGCTTGAAATATTTTTATTAATAATTGGTCAATTGGTAAATAATATGATATGGCCAACAGATGCGTGCAGTTCGTGCCAATGAATGAATATTTCAGCACTTGAGATGAAATGAAATGGAATGAAATTCGGAATGAAAGAAACAGAAAAAGGAAAAAGAATAAAGAAAGAAAAAAAAAAAAAAAACGGAAAAAGTAGAAAATTTATAATAACAACAAACACAGAAATGTATATTTAAGTATACAAAAATCAATTGTTAAAAATAACAAAAGCATGAATTTCAAATATGTCGATAAAGGGCTCTGACGCAAATGCAAATCGAATCATTTTTCAATATGTTTTATATATATAAATAAATTACAGCCGCATTTATGCAATGCAAAATTGTGGCGAGAGCTACTATATATAAAAATAATACACTTGCCAGTGTTGGTAAACGAAGTGCGAGTGAACCAGTGTTGGTAAACGTAGTTGACTAGACTAGACATTTATTAGATAGAGCAGAAATTGATAGAGGCTATTCCACATCTTGATTCTAAGAGTAGATCCATGCCGAGCAGAGTCATTCTAACAAATCAGTTGTAGAATATGTTCACCAGTGTTGGTAAAGACGTGTCAATATCAAGCTCGTTAAATGGAGGCCTGAAAAATACTCAATATATGCTAAATATAGTATAATGAAAGAAAATACTAAAAATATCTTTCAGTGTTGGTAAACGCTTGCTGGATTATAACCGAACAATACAGTATCTATAAATAATAGAAGATATTAGATGAGTTTCATACCAATAAACTTGATTAATCTGCTCACACCTGCACAAACCTCCTCAAACCTGAATCGTACAAAAAGAAAAAGAAAAAAAAACTAGTTTCTGTACAAACACTTCAATTTGACAGGTTTCTAAGTGTAATATCTTAATAGATTGCAAACGTTTTAATCAGTTTGTACATATACATACATACATATTATATATACTATATATATTTCTTGTTTATTTTTAAAGCACGTCATTAGTGCTCTTAAGAAATTGTGTCTATATCAGACTATATAGATAATGTGATCAATTTCCATTGAATCGATTAAAAGATAAAGTTGATATTTCGAATCGAAGAGATTGATATGGCTTGCAAATTAATAAAATGCCTTTTGGCTTGTGCGGATCTATATGTGCGGATCTATCTGCTTAAAATATTAAGTCACATTAAGTCGTATATAAAAAAAATCTATTATAAATCACTATAGAATCAATTAAAACATCAATATTCCTTGATGGACATGTTCAATTACAGCAATTTTACATTGATCGATAAACATATAGTATATACATATACATATATTGATAATATCATATATACATACATATATATAAATCGAAAGTATAAGCAAAAGCATTCGTCTTCTCGCTTTTGTAGCGTAAACAACTATCATAATAATATTTAATAATAATAATAAAATTGCATGAGTTGCATTCATTTTATTACTGAGTAAAGTTCATTTGATGTTGCCTCTGGCTATAGAACTACATATATTATATTGTACATAGTATATTTAACGACATTTGTTAAAGGTAAAAGCATGAATAATGCAAACTTATAGCAAAACTAGTGTCTAGGTGCAATATAGTATATAGATATATATATATGTATATGTACATATGTACATATGTAGGTGTATGCAAGTTTCACTGAGTGTGTGCATATTTATGACAGCAGCCTCTTATTTGTATTTTGTCGCGCATTTATTTATTTCTCTCAGCTTGCTTTCATCACGAACTCCAGCCACACACACACGCACACGCACTTACCTATGTGTGTGTGTGCGTATTTGCCTGATAATCGCAAGTGCAGTTGCTTACACACACACACACACACACACAGATACACATGGCATAGCCGCAGCATCGCTGCGACGTGGGTGCGCCCGCTGCTACATGTTACCCCTACTGCATGCATCAGCCCTGGCAACGCCCCTCTTTGAGCACGCCGCTGACTCCCCCCAACACACACACACACACACACACACACACACACACTGGCACCGCTTCGGCACGCTGTTTTATCCCAATACGTGCCATTGCACAAAATGCAAAGTTTTCACCGATTTCTTTCTTTATTTTCATACATGCACATATATACATTTATTTTGTTGTATATATACATATATATTTTTAATATTTTTCTTTTGTATATATTTACTTGTCTATATATATATGTATATATTTAATGTTTTTTTTTTTTTTGCTGTTCGTATTTTCTATACATTTTGATTTTTGTTGATGTCTGCGCATTCGAATCGCGGATTTATCAACGTTGCGATATTAACACTCGCTTCCTCTCTTGCTCTTGTTGCCCCTCATTGCAATAGCTCCTTCTCTCCGGCTCTCTCTCTCTTTCTCTTTCTCTGTGTGTGTTTTTTATGCAACTTGTTGTCAACATCTTTGAAGCAGCTTTCCCAAACAGCAAACATTGTTTCGTGTTTCATTTGATTCTTTTGTATTGCTTTTCGTGCTTTACTCTCATTTCTGTTTTTACCACAATATTATCAATAGAAAGTTTTGAAAATCTTGTGTAAAACATGTCAGAATACATATGTTCTTGTCCCTGATTTCGTATATTTCATGTTGGGAGTCTGAAATGATTCCTCATCTGTGGTATTGCTTCATTGATTTTAAGAAGGCTGTGAAGGCAATGAAAATAAGCAGCTAATGTGAATAATAATAATAATAATGACAATAAAAAAATGATAAAAATATTTGTTTTTAAAAGTCTAAATTTAGACTTTGTAGAGAAAATATTCTTTTTTATTGACAGTTAAAAAAATATTTAAAAAATAAATGAATTAAATATAAATATAAATACATGTCTAAACCAATAAGTAAATATAATGAGTTGGCAGTAAAAAAACAAAGCTATAAAAAATATTAAACATAATTTAATTATGATAATTAAAAAAAAAAAAGTTTGAAAAATATATAAAAAAATTCAAAAAGGCAAAATAAATAATCTAAAAAAAAATTAATTAGATTCCAATAATATTGTAAAGGTAAAGAAAACCAATCAATTATATATCAATTGGCCTTGATCTCATTTACAATTTTTTGTTTGTTTATAATATATTTAATTAAATAAATATTACACACAATAGGATGTTGTGGCTTCTTTATATCAACAAACAAAATGCGATTGAAAATGGATACAACGCAAATATAAACAAAGAATTAACTTATAAAACACTTGAGTTATAAAATAATGTAATTGACACAGTAAAAAATGAAATTCTTGTTCTGATCTAAAGTGCAATCATTTAATACGTTGAACTACAAAATCCCCAATCAAATTGACGTCAGTGGGGAAAAAAAAAAGCCACGCTAAGCACAAATACTCATGCAGATACATACATACATACATGCACACATGCACACATACACACGCTCGTATCCATGCAAATAAAACAAACTAAATTTCCTCAAGTGTTTTAACAATTAGCACTTCATATAAGTAACGGGACGGCCTTCGTCTGCTCTCCAACAATGATATCAAACAAAAACCAAAAAATATACGAAAAAAAACTAAAAAAAAAATGAACTACAACAAAACTCTTCAATGGCCATATTTCCGCTTCACGGCAAGAACAACAGCAACAACAATAACAAATAAAATTTACCTTCTTTATTTTTTGAAATTAGTGCAAATGAAGGCAGCGCAATTCAACAACAAAAACTTTCCCATTTCTTTATATGCAGACATATTAAAAAAAAAACAAGTAAGAAGGCTCTAGTCGAGACGGCTCGACTACGAGATCCCCTGAACCCTGCAAAAAAGTGATACTCTTCTTCTTTACGCACTTATGAGCGCGCGCTCTGCTAACCGCGCAGTTGCTGTCGTGGCTAGGGGGTGGGTTGGGCTGAACTTTGGACGCTCATAACTCCATTTCTAGATGGACTATCTTTATGAAATTTTCAAAGTAGATTAAGAGTATCTAAATCTATGTATATGCCAAATTGCAAGTCTCTAGTATTTGAAATGCGTTTTTTTCAAATTGGGGGCGAAGGGGGCGTGGCATCCAAAATCTGTAAATTACATAATCTGCGTATCCATAATATCTATCTAAATAAACAAATTTGAAGTCTCTAGCTGAAATAACGTAGAAGTTATGTCCAAAAAACCTAAAAAATGGAAACGAATTTTCTATTTTTTATCGATAATTTGGAAATGGGATGAGTTATCGAAAAAACAAAATAAACTCGTACTGCGTAGCTAACATACGCATGTTCATGTGAAATTTCAGCTCTCTAGCTTTTGTAGTTTCCGAAATCTCGACGTTCATACGGACGGACGGACGGACAGACGGACAGGGCTCAATCAACTTATTTTTTTATGCTGATCAAGAATATATATACTTTATGGGGTCTGCGACTTCTCCTTCTGCCTGTTACATACATTTTCACAAAACCATTATACCCTGAATTCCCATTTTCAATGGGTTCAGGGTATAAAAAATACACACACACGAGCTGAGCAAAATAAAAACAAATTAAAAAACATAAAAAATTAAAAAAGTATAAAAAAATATTAAAAAAAGAAATAGATTGAAATAATTTTTTTATAGGTATTCATTTTTGCTTTGTTAAAAAAACTGAGCACATAAATGAGTTTAATAGATACTCTGTAGAAATCTCTTATAAATTACTAGAAAATCAATATAATATAATATAACTATCAATATCAATCTCCATCTATAAATAATAACATATACATATCCATCGCCCCTATCCCTATCAATCATACCTATCCCTCTACCTCTACATATCCCTCTCCTATCCTCTCAATCTCCCCTCTCCCTCACTAATAAATATCCCCTCTAAATATAAATATCCATATACCATAAATATAAATATAAATATAAATATAAAATAAATAAATAAACATATATACCCACTTATTGGACAGTGTATTACAGGGTATGCCCACTAAGTTGCGAGAATATCTAAACTAAATTTAAATATGCGGCTGGCAGGCGAGCGGCGCGTATTTCTGCATGCATGTGTTTCGACTCAAATTTGGCGCAACAACAGCAACAACAACAACCACAGTAACAGCAGCAGCAGCAGCAGCAGTAGCAGCAGCAGCAACCACTGCTGCCGTCTCTGGGTCTGCCCAAATGGCAGCAGCAGCAAGAGCAGCGCCTCTGACCAAATGGTTTTTGAGCAGACGTGAAATTCTTTTCAGTTCGTACGCTTCATAGATTTTTTCCAATGTGTACCAAGTGTTTAGCGTTATGCCATGATATGATATAGCACCACTCACACACATACACGCACACACACATACACCTCTCCTATACATCTCTTGGCGGCATTCTTTTATCACACTTTGAGCCAAAAACACTCGTCTATATCAATGTATATACCACATACATCTTTCTATATAGACATATATATGTACATATATATATAAATATATCTTTGCTATTGTTCAGAACTTTTTGAGAACTGTTTTGCGGTTTAGCTAGCTAGTGTCTAACAGACACTTGCCTCAACCAGGTGAACATGCTTGTGCAGTGCTCGTATTGCTATTTATAGTCCAATACCCATACTTTGGATTTCGGGCATAGTTTTTATTGATATTTGTGTGGATTGCATTTGAAATGTTGCCTTCAATATTTACAATATGCAATGCTTGCTTTTGAAATAGATCAATGAACTATGCATGTGTGTGTGTGTGTGTGTGTGTGTGTGTGTAGACCTATAATTTGTTACGCTTTAGAAGTCCAAAACTATTTCATTATTTTGTGATAGATCTTTTGAATGGAATTTAAGTGATTTATGTTTAACAACTTCCTCAAATATCTTTTATCTTTCTATAAAAGTTTTTACAGCTGATTAATTACTTTAAATAGTTCTATAAATCGAACAGAATATATGAACTATATATGGTCATAGATATATCTAAATCCAAAGATTGCTTTTAGACAAGCTTTATCTAGCTATAAGCAAGCATTCCTTTAGTTGTCATAAGTCCTATATAGCATTTTATAATAGATGCTTTTTCTTTTCTTTTTTAATGGCTTTTATGGGAAAACAATTCATTTATGATCTCATGCTCACATCATATCAGGGAATGGCTCAAAGAGTCGCATATCTTTATATATATATAATACACGCTTGTAATATATACATATATAAATGTATATATATATATATATATATATGTATATTATATATATTTTTTTCTATATTGCTACTTCTGGTTGGCTGCACACACAATATTCAAGCACAGCAAGAACGATCACAAAAGATTGCCCTAGTTTGGGCATAAAGCTGATGTCACGGCATCGAAATGCCCCTGACTTTTATTGTATAAAAATAGAGATTTTTCAAACTGTACTATGAGAGAGTAACGCCGATATCAATGGCAAATAGAAAAGTGAGAGTTGTAATGGGAAATGCTTGACTAAGAGTTACTCTGGCAAAGTAGTAGCATATAGCTAAAAATTTATTTATATATGTATAGGATTATAAATATTCAATTTTTAATATCTCAAATAAACCACAAGGTTTATTCAAGCCAATTTATTATGATTAATGTTTGCTTTTTAATTATAATCTTTGCTTTTTATGCATGTTTTGTATGTACACACATGTGTGTACATATGCCAAAAACTGAATTAGGTAAATCCTTGGCAAACATCAAAAAGAAACAACAACTCAAACACACACACACACACATGCGACAAACGCGTTTGTATGGGCGTAGATTGTTTGCTTATAGCCAAAAGGCAACTCTATTTAAGCATATGTGTATGTGTGTATGTATTTATATATGTAACATAATATATACATACATGTGTGCTGCATCTGAATTGAACGCTCGCGCGTAGGTAATGTCAGCTTAGATATTCAATCTTGGCCAAATAAAGACAAAGTCAATTAACTAACCGAACTGAAATCCAAATTTCGCTCTGCACCAACCAAATACAAAATTTCATAAATTGAGAAGGAAAAAAAAAACCTATTAATATATATGTATAGGTTTTTTTTTATTCGCATTTGATAATGTCATCGGCATGTCTGACCACATTTGGTTGTTTTTGTTTTTCTTTTCTGACCCACTAACTGTTTTGCATAGGCCAAAGGCAGCATAGGACAGCATATTGGTCAGCTTTCGTTCTGTTAACAAAAATGTAAGAAAATGTTAATGAGTTAACATACTGTAAATATATTAATAACATTTCAATATTTGTTCTGTACAAATATGAATAATAATAAGAGAAGATGTTAACTGCTAACTGTTAACAATTTAACATTCTGTAAATATATTATTAACATTTCAATATTTGTCCTATAAACATATAAATAATGATAAGCGAATATGTTAACAACTTAACATTTCCAAAAGTGTGAAAATTTTCGCACAAGCGGAAAATGGATGGAAATGTCTGAAAGCTGAATATTTTCAGCTGAAAGTTGTGAATTGATCTGACTTCAATTATCAGCTTAAATATATACATATATACACATATAAGCCTAGCATATAGATATTGGCTACTGACTTGATATTTCAGTGGCAAAAAAAAAAAAAATCTCTCTTAAAACAAACAAACCCAGGCTGTCTATCAATCGTGGCTTACAAAAAAAAAAATCGTACCTTCCTTTCTGTCAAGTTGTAGTAGCTCTTACTGCTGTTGCATACGAAATTTCAGCTGAATGCATAAACCTAAATAACATTTAAGGTGAAATCTAGTTAACAACAAGTCGACAAATCGACGGCCATGTCGAAACGGGGGAACGCAGAGAGAGAGCGGGGAGAGTCGGGCAGTCAGCCAGGCAGCCAGGCGGGCAGTCATGGAGGGGGCGTGGCTAAGGTTTAGGCACACAACCTTCGATTGGGTGAAGGGCAGTTGATCAAAATAATTGCAAATGAAATTGAAAAAGTAAAAGTGCTAAACAAACAGTAAACATATAGCAAAACCAGTCGAAAAACAAAAAAACTAAAGAAAAAAGCAAGCCAATTTAACATTCAAAGCGTACCTTTAAAGTTTCACAGTTGCATTCATGTGCAAATTAACTTTCAATTAGTTACAACAACAACAACAATAGCAACATTATTGAAACTGTAACAGAATTTTGTATGAGCCATGCCGCTGGGCAATAACATGGCTAACTACACAAAAAGGCGCATAAACTAAGCAATTTACTCATGCTGAATAGGGAATACTCTTTTACATGTGTGTGTGAGCTATCAGATAATGTAAGGGAATCATTTGAATTTGGTTGGATGAACTTGGAGAAATTTAAATATATAAATTTGGAATATATACTTGTTGACATTCTCATCTTATAAAGTGTTAAGATCTTCTTTTTCTGCCCACTAGAAACGCTAGAGAGTTGAAATTTGTTGTATTTATATTTTTGTTAGACAATATATATAGTAGATATAAATATACTATATATAGTAGATATGTCTACGCCCATTGAGGATGTGGCAGATCGCATCAATAATCTCTAATTTCCATAATTATAGATAATATAATATATTATAGGCATTCCAAAGTATAGCCTCAAAATATGTCAATTAAGTTACTGGAAATTTTCTGTTAACCATTTGATTATTTTGGGCGCTTGATTGCAACTTATGTCACTCTGTGGCGTTCGATTGCAATATTCTTATTATATCTAAGACTTTCTTTTATATCAAAACTAAAAGATTGCTTTGATTGCTGCTATGCAGCTCTATGTTAGAGAGTATAGCAATATAAATAAGATAAAGCTAAAGTTTTGCTTATGAAAATAGTATTTTAGTGATAACAGCGAGATGATGTAGATAACATGAGTAACATGATTCTATCAAGAAGTACATATTTGACATAACATTCCTAACATAAATGCTTAACAAGCTTTAAAGTTAACCTAAAAGAAATATAGACATATATAAAGTTGCACAACTCTGTTGAGAATAATCAAATATCTTTTGAGCATCCCCTGTTATGCGGTACGTATAGCGTCACAGAACTTTAATTCCCATTGTAAGTGTAGCCCATGAAAAAGATGGGGGAGGGGGGAAGAGTGACAGAGAGAGAGAGAGAGAGATAGAGAAGGTAAAAAGCAGCTCAAGAGACCCAAGCGAACCCCAATAAACCCAAATACCAAGCTCAACTGCTGCACGACAAGTGCGCCAAGTTCCGAGCCGCAGTCGAAGTTGGAGTCGAAAACGCAGTCGCAGTCGAAGTCGCAGTCGAAGTCGAAGTCGAAGTCGTAGTCGAAGTCGAAGTCGAAGCGATTGTGAATATTGCGCCAAATTTGGGTCATTTGCAAAGGTTGATCGAACGGCAGCGGCAACGGCAGCGCTACGGCAATTGACTACAAAAACAAAACAAAGCAAGAAAAAAATAAAAGACTTCAAAACAGAAAAAAAAAAAAAACACCAAAAAAAAAAAAGAGTTGAGAAAACGAGTCAGAATAATCTAGGCAAGGTTACCGGACGAAGATACCTAGCAATTGCAAAACCATAAGAAAATGATCGATTTTTGCGAGTATCAATAAATTATAGTTAAGTGACTTTTGAGCAATATCTCTTCTATATAATAGCTTCAATATCTACAGAGCAGATGTGTGCATGTCACTAGGCAATTCGAGACTCTTAGTTTATAGAGTATCTCTGTGTGCGTATAATCTACTGAAACAGCTCAGCTGCGCTACTTGACGACGTTGCCAACAATTGTGACTTATTATTATTATTGTTGTTGTTGTTGGTGTTGCTTTGCTGCTATGACTCATTGCAAGCCGAATTTAAGCTGAAGTTGAAGCTGAATCTGAGTCTGAGGCTGCATATCGAACGAAGCAGAATGCGATAGCGCAAGAGAAAAGAGAAGAGACTTGGTGAAGAGCAGAGAGCGCGAGAAAAGGCAATCGACGCGTCGTTGACAATGAATGCGCCATAAATTTGTAATTTCTTACTTTCTTGTGCGTGTGCGTGTGTGTGTGGAGGATCGTCTGTTGTTGTAAATTGTTGTTGGTGTTTTCATGTTCGTTTTTCTATTCGTTTGCTGAGTTTTGGGAGTTGTTCTCGCCTGGTCAGACCCAGATAAGGCAATGTAAGATAAGCCAGTTTCTAGAAGTGTGTGTGAAATGTGAGTGTGTGTGTGTGTGTGTGTGTGTGTGTGTGTGTGTGTGTGTGTGTGTGTGTGTGTGTGTGTGTGTGTGTGTGTGTGTGTGTGTGCTGACCCTGAGCAATACACATGCACACACACACACATTCAAACAAATTCCGTCATGCTTACTAATTTCTTTTCGTTTTCATTTGGTTGACGTTCTTAATGCTCTTTAATTTCTATATGGGAAGCATCAATATCAGCAGTTAGCACTTGACAATTGCTACATATATGTATGTATATATATATTTTTTGGTTGACATCCGGTGACGCAGTCCTCAAGACACAGCAAAAACAGACACACACATATATACATATATATAAATGTATAATATATATTATAGTTGTGCATGTACAAATAAGGCATATCAATTGTATTTTTTTTTTGTATTTTTGCAATTTTTTGTTGCTGTTTTAATTTGTACTCTGATTATCAACAGTCAAAAAAAAAAAAAAAAAAAAAGCAAAAATAATAAATTATACATAAAACAATGCATTGACAAACAAAAGTATATGTATATAATTTGTTGCCATTATTAATTATACATGTGTCAAACAAATATATATATACATTTATATATGCACATACATACACATTTACTCTATACAAAAGGCATTGTCAAGGTCGTCGTGGTTAGTATTGGCGAGTATAGAAAAAATGAGAGAAAGTGCACTTGTGTGTGTGTGTGTGTGTGTATGTATGTGTGCGAGTCGAGTCTGTGTAGAAGAGACAGCAAAAGTAACGCTTATATCAAGCCAGATTTCAAGCTGGATTATTTTCATAGTAGAGTTACACTTGCTTATGCATGTGTATAAAAAGAGAAGTATCATGCCATTTATACTATACATATGCTAATATTTATTATGTATATGTATGTATATACGAATTTATATGACATGCTCTTAATTTCAATTGAGTCAAGCTCAAAGGCATTTTTGTTCTCCAACACGTACAGAATATTTTAATTTATATTCTTCCTAAGTATCTTTTGATTGTAGTCAATTCGCTCTCCTTCTCAGTAACAAATAGACAGAGAAGGAGCAAATTAACTCCTCAATATCTCTCTTTCTCTCTTTCTCGCTCTCTCTCTCTCGCAATCTCTCTCTATCTCTGTCTCTCTCTCTGCCCGCCTACCTCCCTCCCTCCCTCTTCTTCTTCTTACGCTCTCTACAACATATTGTCTCACCTTTCCTTGCTCTCTCTCCGTCCTTCTTTCTTTCCATCCTGTTTTGTCTATCTATGTATCTTTAATTCTGTCTGACTCTCCTCTCTCTCGCTCTCCCTTTATTTTTAAGGGTCTCTCACGCTCCATTTTGTTCTCTGTCTCTTTCTAAAGACAGCAGAGCTAATAATGTACAATTATAATTTAATAAAATAATAAAATTAATAATGCTTTTTCTTCTTTATTCCATTTCAGGTAAGGTGACGCAGAAATATAAAATAAAAACAAAACAGCAAGTATTATACAACAAAGATCTACAAAAATAAACTAGGCTTACCTATTAAATGTGGTTAATAAATAGTTATATTACATAGTAAAATATATATACAAATAATGTTTAATATATTTAATGCAATATCATCGATTTTTGCTTATACAAGTTTCTATTACATTTAAGATGTTTTTTTGAAAAGAAAGGTGAGGAAAAAACAGAAATGAAAATGAAAATGAAAAAAGAAATGAAAAACGATTTCAACTGTTGCAATTCGATGAAGTTTTTGGTTTATTTGTTTCTCTTGACATTTGACTGACTTTTGTTATTGAGACTTTTGCAACAGAGCCAAACAAGCACAACAAAAACAAGTAATTAGCATGCCACATGTCCGCCCAGCGCTCTTTACTGTGTGTGTGTAAGTGTGTGTGTGTGTGTGTGTGTGTGTGTGCGCGCCTCCTATTGCTACAAAAGATCAACAGGTTGTCAGTCAAGTGTCTGGCGCTGTCTTCTTTTTTGTCTCTCTCGCTCTCACTCACTCTCTACCTTTTACATCTGTCTGGCGCTGGCGCTCGTAACCTCTCTCTCTCCCTCTCTCTCTGCCTGTCTCTCATTTTGCACACAGTCTTCAGGTGTTTGCTTAGTGAATTACAACTTTTAATTAACTTGAAATTAATTGTACAAACAAAACGTTTTTTTTTTTTATTATTATTATTATTTTTTTTGTTTTTTTTTTTATGGAAAGAAAAAATAGAGCAAGTAGATATGCAAAACAGGCAAAGAGCGGCGAGTGTTTGCTGCGCAGATACCCTGTACAAAATTAATGGAATGCTTAAGCAAATATAATAATATTTAATAACATATTATTGTTGGTATTATATGTTTCTAAAATAATGCAAAATTAAATACAACATAAAGAAATATACAAAATATTTTGAAATAATATAATATAAATAAAAAATTAAATATATACTTATATTTTAAATATATATTCCAACAAAATTATACTTTTAAAAATAAATAAAATTATAATAAAAATGTATAAAATATTAATATCATATATTAATATTTTATCAATTATTTTTAGACACTTTCTAATATTTATAAAAATATAAACAAATATAAGTTGATTATAAATAAATGTACTTGCTATATATAAAATTATTATCATTTTAATAAAATTTCTAAAATATTAATACATAATTATATAAATATTTAAATAATTATATAAATTATTTATAAATATAAATTATTTATAAATATAAATTATTTATTAATATGTTAATTTTAATCAGTAAATTGCTTCGTTGCGAAATTTTATTATTATTAAAACTCAAATCTTTTGTAACTTCACTTATTTCTCTGTCCACAAATTCCTTTACATTTGCTCTGCTAATGCTAATCACACATATATTTTATGTTTTGTCCACATTAGATAACGAGAACTTCTACTTTTTTCCACTCTTCTTCTTCTGCTGCTTCTTGTTCATCTTCCATTGACTGTTGCGTGGCCTTGAATAACTTTAGTTTTCTATACGAAAATTGTATGTATGAAGAAATAGACTTCAAATAATTTTATGGCTCAGCATAAGAGAGATTATGCATACATATAAGTAAGTACACACACACATAATTACACACATACAGATAATGATATGTGTATGTGTGTGTCTATGTGTATATTTATACTGCAGGTCTTTTGGCTCTGACATCTCGCATCTCGTTGAGACTTTATCAGTTGCTCGCATTGCGTTTTCATTATGCTATTGTTGTTGTTGTTGTTGTTGTTGTTGTTGTTGTTGTTGTTGTCGTCATTTGCTTGTTTGTTTGCTTATTTATCTGCGTAATGCGACTCGCTGTCGGAATGCCACGCGAGACGCGACCGAGACGAAACAAAACGGACAGCCATAGATCTATCTGACAGAGCACAAAACAACAACAACAACAAATAAGCAAAAGAACAGCTGGTCGTACCGCTGAGCCGTAGATTAAATACCCTATGCAAATGGTATTCCTTTCGATCTGGTTATGCGATATGAAATGATCAAACGATTTTGAGACACAAATAATTAAGATTCTTTCAAAACGTAAAACTCAAGGAAAATAAGGAGAAAAATAATAAATTAAATGCTAAAACTGATAAATTAGTTTATTTGAGATGTTATTTATATTCTCTTTCGTATATATAATTATGATAAATTGTCATTGGTAGTCGCATTCATTTCCATTTCTACTATTATCATTAGTCCTTATTAGAGTTAGTGTATTTAGCTATTCGTTTCATATTTCACTTACTCTTAGTGCTCTTTGTTGCTATTGTTAGCACATAGTGGAAATTGAAGGAAAGAAGAAGAAGACGAAGAAGCAAACTGACGCTGTGTCAGCGGCGACTGCAACAATTTGCTGATAAAAATTTAAATATAAACTAAGAACGATGACAGACAGTCGGGCATCATTGATGTCATAATGCTCGCTCAAATTACAATGTGAATATTATTAACAATGGGAACTGTAGAGTGCAAAATATGTAGTTAAAAAAATAGGAATGAACAAAATTATAAATAAAAAAAATTAATTAATACAAAAATAATTGAATAAATTAAATTAATAACAAATAAAAAGATAAATAAATAATAAAATAAATCAAAAATTAAAGATAAATCAAAAATAAAATAAATAAATAATAAAATAAAAAAATAATACAAAAATAATTAAAAAAAAAAAAATAATAATTCGAAAATAATTAAATAAATTAATTAAGTAAAAAATAAATAAAAGATAAATAAAAAAATAAATTACACAAAAAAATAAAATTTAAAAAAATAATACAACAAATTTCAATAAATTAAATAAGTAAAAAATAAATAAAAGATAAATAAAAAATAAAATAAATGAGTAAATATAAATCTCTGCATTTCAATAAAAACAAAACAAACCTACTCTGCATTCGGCTCACAGCTAATTATTAAAACATATACTATGTATATATATATCAAATGTTCAAATTTTGTATAATTTCTATAGTGATACTTGGTGCATATATGTACATATGTATATCTGTTAGTTCTTTGTTGACAACCGACACTCTACATTTGTAGCGCATCGGATTGTGATAAGTTATCTATAAATATTTGCCACACTCGATTAAAGTGCAAAAGCAAAAGCGAACGCAGAACGTGTCAATGCACTGTGCAGCTCAGCTTTCAGTTTTGCGTCTCGGGCGCAACAAAAAAAATAAAAAATAAAAAGATGTTATAAAAAGCTACAAAAAAAAAAAAAAGAAAAGGATCTAAACAATTCGCACAGACGCCAATTGTCTACAATGCTAAAAATTCCAGACGCTATTGCGCTTTGCATGCAAATGTTGCCAGAGCTCTGGCAATATACATTTGGACATGCATGCATATGCATACATATACATATGTATATGTGTATGTATGTGTATAAGACACATAAATGTCCAAGTTAATTCACTGCTTTAGGTACATGCACATATAATATATATACATATATACAGGCATGTATATTCCCATATCTAGCAGTTATTAAAAAACTTGTGGCTGAAAAAAGAAAAAAATACAAATACAAATAAAAGTATATATAGAGAGAAATCTCTTCCTAAAATGCACGCTTCACTTGAAAAAAAAAAAACAAGAATAAATAAAAATTTGATGAATGAGATTGAAATTTGAAGAGAGCTTTTGGCAGGTTAGGTTTGGTAATAGAAATAGTAGAAAAATATTTTAGTTTTAGACAGTTCACAAACATTATACACTGTTTTCTCATTTTCAAGAAGTTGCTTAGAAAAAGCTACTGCTCTCGGTGCTATGCTTAAAATAGTGCGCTTCTATGTGATTCTCATAGATTGACATGGTTAGATACGTTTATTAGGCTCTTGCTCAAGAGCTAATATATCTTATAACCAATTGCTATGTATGTATATTTTGTATTTTTCAAACTCATTTGACAACATTTTATGTGGATTTAGCTTGAAGTGGCTCAAAAGTGGTTTCAAGTGGCTCGCAGCAGTAGAGCTGGGTTAAGTTCATATGAGAACTGTTCCCACAGGGTTTTTCAGGCTTATTTCGGTATTGTTTTACTGTTTGTAATATATTTATGACAACAATTAAGCTGCAATTCGATTCGATTGTTGATGGTGACTGTGAAGAGAGTGGGTGGGCAAAAGGCAGAAGTGCGAGAAGTGGGAGGAATGGGAGTCTAGAGTCTGGAGTGGGTATTGCTGGCGGGTTATAAACACGATTGCATACAATTTGGGTCGCTGATTGAGTGAGTGACTGGCTGGCTGCCAGGTTGCACTTCAAATTGTTTTTCATTTTCTTGTTGCTTTGCTGGCAGCAGAGCTTTTACGCAATTTTTTAATTGATTTTGTGGTTGTTGTTGCCGCCGTTGCCTGGCTGCCTGCATTGCTGCAATTGTTTTCCTGCTTGAAAATTACAAGCTCATTTTCATTTACATTTTACCACTTACCATTTACAATTTCTTTTTTTTTTTTACTGTTGTTTGGGCTGTGCTGCGAATGTTGCTGGCCAAAATGAACGTACGTACGGACGACGATTGAAACGCAACATGTTGCTGGCCAAGAGAGACGATTAAAACATGTTGCAACATGTTGCCGGCCACAACATTTCTTGGGTCCTACGTGCGTTTCAATTTTCGTGTGGCAAGCAATTTAAAGTTCAATGTACAACAACAATTGCCAGCAACTGCGTTTTGTGGCTAAAACTTGTGCTGTAGCTAAATATATACATACATATACACACACACAGATATATTATATACTGTATGTACATATATGTATGTGTGTTTGTGTGACGCTATCGTGTGAGTTGCATTTGCTAATTAAAATGCAGCAACGAACAATGGAAAACAACATTGGCCATGCTTGAATTTCAGTTTCCCACAACAACACATCTATAAAAATAATAAGAAAAAATACAAAAAAAAAAAGGGCGGCCAAGGGCTTAGCTAAAAACTGCATCTGTATTCAAATACACTGAGCAAAATAATCATTCATAATCTATTCAAGGTTTTGAAGTGAATTACAGATTCAAGCAAAGAAACATTGCAAGAATTTCTGAAATGTGCAAAGCATAAATGTTTCATATCTGTATAGGTATTATAAATTTATGGAAACGTTTATAAGTTCTGAGAAAATTGTTAACGGTACATTTCTTAGCATGTCTATCGAGTTGACTAAGCCATTAGCTACTTTTAATTATGAACAAATATGAAATATTAAATCTATTTATAGCAAATATTTTTGTTTGTTTTGGCATCTTCAAAAATTGCATGTATTTTGTGGTTTCATTTGAATGTTTTATTAATTTAATATTTATGCCCTGAACTCATGGGAATTTCATGAATTTCATGAGAAAACCAAGTGTATGGCCAACAAAATATATGTCCATATACTTGATCGGGAGTAACAGGTGAATCGTTGCGAGCCTATTTAGCTTAGTCTCACAAAATCTATTTGCTCTAACAAAAAATGAAAAAGAATAATGAACTTTTTTTTTTTTAATATTTAAAATTTTTATTCTTCATAAATAGTTTCAACGAATAGAGGCGAACCCTTATGGCATTTGCTGTTAGACACAATATGCAGGGTATTTTCTAGTCGAACCCTGCGAACTAGAGAACTTTTGTGTTATATAATTCTTTAACAACTTCTCTATATTTTGTTTAATTAAATTCTTGGAAAATATGATTTGTGAGTGTCTTTTAGCATATTTTATTATCAATTTGTTCAAAGCTAGAAAATATTATAGCTGCAATAAATAAACTAATATACAAGTTTCAGGAAACTCTATAGTATTATTTTCAGTGTATTTCATCCACGCATTTGTGTACGTTCTCTCTCTCTCCCATTTCTCTCTCTCTCTCTTCATGTTAATATACAATCTCTCTGCCTCTTTCCCTCTATATTGTTCTCTCTCTCTCTCTCTCAGTCTCTCTCTCTCTCTCTCTCTCTCTCTCTCTCTCTCTCTCTCTCTCTCTCTCTCGCTCTCTCAGTCTCTTTCTCTGTCTCTCTCTCTGTCTGTCTGTCTTTTTCTCATACAATCCCTGTCTTACTTCTTTTGCTGTCTCTTTCCTTCCCTTGTTGTCTCTCCCCCTTTTGAACTCTCTCTTTCTCTCTCTCTCTCTCTCCCTCTCTCTCCCTCTATTTCTCATTCTTGCTTCTTCTATCCCTTTCATCCTAATTGCTATTATCAATGCAAAACGGAGCCATTAATTTAGCAAGTGTCTTGTTCGTCGTCTGCTCTGCGTGTTGTCTTCATTATTATTATTAAGAAACAAGCCACCGGGCTGAGATTGACAATGGATATTATACAAATACTTACAAAACATATACACCATATATATGTGCATACATATTTACAAACCCTAAACACAATGTATATACATTGTACATTGGTGTAATACAATGCTGGAGACGTCGCACAGTGGGGCCTCTGCCGGCGTCGCGGCCCAAAAATCAGAAAAGTGATGAAAAGCGATTTTCAAAAAGTTGATCTCATATGATTGGAAATTGTCCAAAGGGACAGTATCCAAAAGATTTTTGAAATTCGACCAATTTTAAAGATAGTTATGGCCCTTCAAAGTTGGGTAAACTTGCAAAGTTTTTCACAACACCGCATTTTTGTGAAAAATGCTCAACTTGTGAATCGAGTTGCAAGACAAATACAGCACCGATTGTTTACATGTTGGTTGCGATTTAAAGATTAATTAATTTCTAATAATGTAAAACAAAAATTATGTTGTTCCGATTTGTCATTAAAAAGCTAAGTTAAATTTAGTGAACCTCTTAATTTTACACTATTTTTCATTTTTGATGGACTGCATCTTCTGAGTCCCGCCGAGTCCCAGGCAGCGACTTATACCCACGTGTTAAGGAAGATGTCCTCTTTCATATTAATAAAACTTTGCCTGCCCCTACCCGCCCCTCCGGGTTTCTATGCCAAAAAACTACCAAAAAACAGGCAAAAAACGCACGAAATACGCAAAAAAAGGTCGTTGTTGCGTGTCGCTGCCATGCAGTAGGTAGAATTGCCGACGGCAAAACGGTTTGGGATGGGTTTGGGTTTTTTGTAAATTGGTCGTTGCAATTGCATTTTTTATTTGTTTTGTCTACCTAATGCTGCATTTTGTAAGCAAATATTTTTTTGAATGGAAGAAACAGGTACCTTATTAATTAATAATTATTGTCAGAAACTTTAAGCTTATTAGATATTGCCACGCCTTCTACGGATGACAACTTTAAGGAAAACTAAATAAAAAAAAAAAAAAAAAATTAACAAATTTTTTTTTAATTTTTTAAATTTATTTATTGAAACATACTCTCTGAAAATAATACAAATAATTTATTGAAACAAAAAAAAATTTTTTTTCTCTTTGAAAACCCAGTTATTTTTGACGAAGTTCACATTTGTCATGTTTGGCCTAAAACTGTGAAGCACCCTGTTATCGTATCACCTTATATGTAGATTCATTTTAAAGCTTGAAGAATTCTCTGTCAAATGCCTTTTAAATTTTAAAAATATCTTACTTGGTTCGAAAGTTATGATTTTTGAGACGCAAAATGAGCAAAGGCCCCACTGTGCGTCGGTCAACTCCAATGCCTCATGGGATTGCGTTCGCATTTAATTAATCTTTGACTTAACTCTAAAGGTCTAGACTGTAGACAATTGTCGTAATAGTTTGACTCAATGTTAATCTGATTACAAAAAGAAATATATTAGAGTCAAGTACAAGGCAGTAATATATAGCATAAGCATTCCCTTTACTCTTTGAAAGTTTAAGTTTTCTACTGCTTTTTATTTTATTTTTATTTTTTGAGCATGATTATGCTCTAATTGAGCCATAGACCTTGGCTTCTATTCGTTTGTTCTTTCGACACTTTGGGCCACGATCGCCAAAGGCCACAGAAACAAAGAATTCAAAACAAACGAAGAACAAACTAACAAAATTAAAAAAATAAGAAAAAAAAGTTAAACAAAGACAAATCAATTTGTTAAAACGAGCACACGAAATGCAATCGAAATAATTATGAAAATGAGCGAAGCTAAATCAAAAGAAATATTTTGAATGCGCCGTGAGCGGAATACCCTTTATAACTTTATAGCATATAGAGCATAGAGTTATTTGAGATCTATGTTATTTCCCTCAAATTATATTCTTAAGGAATTATTCGAAATATTTCGTTGAAAAGCTCTTTGAAATCTTATAATAAAATATTTAAAAACAAAATTAAAATTATTCTATCTTTATATACTAATATATATCGAAGTTCTACATACCTGAAAAGATATAGAAATTCTCCATGTACCAGATTCCAATGGGCATGTCGAATATCTTATCCGAAAGCAATATATACGTTTCTTATTTTCTCTCCATTTTTATACCCTGAACCCATTGAAAATGGGAAATCAGGTTATAATGGATTTGTTATAAAATAAATTTATATTTATAAAATAAATAGATATTTTTATGTATTTATGTGCATATACTATATATGTGATATATATGTATTATAAAATCTATAGACAGATTTGTTATATGATCTATAGCTGATATTAGTTGGCGTCAGCAATAATTTAACTTATCTATAATAAATCTTGATATATGTACATATCGTTAACTGAATCCATTCACTATCGTATATACTATATATTTCATAATATCAAATTCATTGCTGAAAATAATTTTCAGTTCGAATGTTAGTCACATGTCTAGCTAAAGAGATTCAAATATAAATAGCTATAGATACGAATCCATTCAGACCGTCTGTCCGTCTGGTTGGCTGGCCGGACAAATAGCTAGACAGACAGACAGACTGATGGCATTAGAGCTGTGCTAATGATCATAATGAGGTTTGGCGCTGGCGTCGGCCACGATGAGGTGCAGATGAGATGAGCTCTGTTTGAATTGAAGATTGGCGCTCAACGCTCTGAAGCTGAATGATGAAAGGGAAAGAGAGAGTGAGAGAGAGAGAGAGGGTGAGTTGTATATAGATGGAAGATGTGGTTGCCATTTGAGGCAGCTACTTATGCGTGTCATGTGGCAATTATGAATGAAAATGGCCGACTAATTGCCAAGTGAAATAGTCAAGCAATAATGAACAATAAGAAGAAGCTGAAGTAGAGCTGAGAAGCAACGGCAAACAGCTAAATAGTAAAAGAGAAAAAAAATACAAATAAAAGTATCTGCAAGATGCGTGCAACGCTAAAATGAATGCGGCATTCATTGGCAAAGCAGTGTAGTCGCTTAGTCGGCTTGGCCGCATTTCTTGTACACGCTGCAAGTGGGCAAGGGGCGTGGCTTGGCTGGGCGGTTCAGTGCGGTCATGTGTGCAAATGTCAAAGTGCTGACCGGCCGACCGGCCGACCGACCGGTCGAGTCGTGTCGCCTCGTCTCGCCTCGACTCGCCTCGCTTTGCGTAGCGTTGAGAAAGCCAATGGGCGAATAAAAAGCGCAAGTTCATGTTATGCGGCTCGCATATTTTAAATACCCTAGGCACTGTGAAAGTGGGTGAAAATTGGGTTATTATGATTGAAGCGTAGTTTACTAAATCAAAAGATGAATTAGAGAAATGTGATTGTTGTCAGTTAAGTTCAAGTCGATAAATATATAATTACTATATATGAGGGAAATGTCTATTATTTTGTCGTTATTTTATTTAGCTAGAGTTATGAAAATTTGCATAGTTATATAGCAATCTCTATTATAAAATGTTTTGAAAAGGCATTTAGATACAAATACTGAGGGAATTTTCGAATCAATCAATGCAAGCAATGGAACTATTATTTAACTATTATTATTATTATTATATCTTTTCGCATTTTACATGATTTAAAAAAAATTAATAATAAAAGATATGTTATTAAGCAGAAATGAAAAAATTATAATAAATATATATATTAGATTATAAATATCTAAACACATATTTATACATAAATTAATATAATCATGAAATTATAAATAAATAAATGACATTCTTTATGTTCTCACACAGTATCATCTAGTCGACTACTTCTGCTCAAATCGCTCACTTTTTGTCATATTTTTTATATTATTTTGTATTTTCATTTAAATTTGTCTTTTATTATATTTGTATTTTTTTTTTTAGTTGCATTTTTGCTGTTGCTCTTTGTTTAATATTCAAATTAGAGTCGAACAACAACAACAACAACAACAACAACAACAATAATAATAACTAGCTATAAGCTCGTGTGTAATATTTTCACTTTTATTTGTTTGGGGCGCTTAGAAGCGTTGACAATTTTTATGGCTGTTGTTTTGCTAAGTTTGCTTTTTCGCTTTTTTTTCTTGTATTTGTATTGAAATTGTTTGTTTTTTAAATTTCACTTTTGCTTTTGGGTTTGGTTAAAACAAAGAAAGAGATAGAGAGAGTGAGTGTCAAATGCAATTGCATTGGTGAAATGTTGAAATTACATGTTAAAATATTTATTTTTTTTTTTTTTTTTTTTTTTTTTTTTTTTCGTATATGCATACATTTTCAAAGTAATCCCCATGAATTATTTTACAAATCCTCAAAATGCTTAGAAATAAAATCCTTTGTGATCTGCAGCTAAACGCTAAACCTTCAAAGCCCTTTTATATCTCGACAATCCTTCGTTCAGGGTAAATCGTTGGTATAAATTCATATAACACATATTCAGCTTAAATACGTAACATATATTTATATATATTCAATATTACAATAATATGTAACATATATCGGGTATAGAGCTAAAATACAAACACAAACAAGTTCAGCTCAATTATGCCAGAATTTGTAAGCACATTTAAGCTAAAGCATACAGTAGCTTCATCATCTATGAGATTCAATTTATCTTAAGTATTATCTTGAGATTATCTATGATGTTTGACATTGACAAGGTTTCGCTGCAGACTTACAAACAATTTGTATAGACTAAGAGACCAATAACAAGAAACATGAGAAGAAAAAAAAAAACAAAAAAAAAAAACTAGTTCTACAGACCAAATGAACATGAACGAGTAACCACGAGTGTAGCCAGTAATGTGCCATGCCCAGTTTTTGAACTACAGATCGCACCTCGTCATCTATCCCACTATCTTCCCTCTCTCTCTCACTCTGTCGCTGTCTGTCTCTACTCTCATTTGCGTTTATCGGTTTTGTGATCGTAAACGATTTTCCACATTGGCGCATTTAGCCAGCCAAAAACAGAAGTGCAAAAACATAAACTGGGGTGTAGTAATCTATGTGTGTGTGTTTGTGTGCGTGTGTGTGTGTGTGTATGTTGGGTTGGGTAGGACCCAGCTGTGGCTTTGACATTCGTCTGAACAAAAATGAAAACACAGCCGCCCCGAGGCAACATTTGAAATTCGCTTTGCAGTTACATTTTTTTTCTTCTCTTTTTTTTTATCTTTTACGCAATGCGACGGCTCTCGCAATGTCAATGCCTGATTTTTTGTTGTTTTGAATTGTTGCGTACGACGTTCATTGAACGCTTTGGGTCATTGGCAGCAGCAACAGCAGCAGCAACAGCAGCAGCAGCAACAGTTGCTGCTCCGTTAGAGTCGTTGGCCATTTGGCTATGCATGACCTAATCCGCACTCCATTATTTGCCATAATTGTCATCGGGTTTTATTGCACATGGTTAATGCTGGATATAACCAACGCACAAGCAAACATATATATATATATAAATATATATATATGTTTGTATATATTTGACACAATTTAATTGAGTTGAGTATGAAAAAAGACAACGGCATCTAGAGAGAGAGGTGTGTGCTCGACCTACGCCCAGCTGTCTAAGTGCTCGCTATATTTATATATATATATATATATATATATATATATGTATATATACATATGTATGTATATTCGCATAAAAGTGCACTTCACAGCGTCACCATCAACATCATCCACATCCACATCCACATCCACATTCACATCATCATCGTCAAGTCAACGTCATCGGCGTCTGCCCCCAATCAACTCGGTCTGCTGTATATATTTAATTTTCTGTAGTTTTATTCTCTGGCTGTGAGTCGCTTTGGCGTCTGCCTTCTGCCTACACCTTCAACCTCCAGGTGCAGAGCACCTCATAACGGAAACAGGCAATAATATACAATACAATATACAATGCTCTTAGTTTAAAAGCTAATAACCACTAGAAATACATTTGCCGCCGGCAGCATACTGAAATAATGAATGCTCTAACAATAATATACATACATATGTATATATATGTATATATATATTTATAAATCAAGCATAAATGTGATGTATAAAAACTTTAGTTTTTGCATAGTTTGATGCTTTTGTTAAGCATTTCATAATATATTATTAAATATATATAATTATAATATATATATATTAAAATTTCAAATTTAGATTAAAAGTGTTTCTGAATGACTTAAAATGCCGTTCAGTACTTGATGCTTAAAAAACAAAAGAGATTTTTGTTATTATGGTCCAAAAGATATTATTGTTAATATTAGTATAATATATAATAATATTTAAAAAAAAATATTTCTATTTTATTTATTTATTTTTTTTTTTTACCAGAAATTCAACGTTTAGTAAAATTTAAATTTATAGAAAAACTTAAAAAATGTAGCAGAAATAATTTTAAAAAATATTCAATTAAATATAATTCAATAATTTCCATGTATAACAGATCTATAGATAGACTAACTAACCCAATTTTGTGTTAATACAAAATTTTGCTGAAATATATTATTATTTTACAAATTTCTTACTAATCAAAAACCCTTCTTGTCTTAATTTTTTACCCTACATATGTATATGCATAACATAGGAGTATTATATTGCTCTATATTGGCCAGAATAGGCGCTGTGGCTGCTGCTGCCGCTGCCGCTGTCAGTCGTTGACAAGCAGTGACAGCAACACTGAATGACTTCTCTATGCCTCTCTTTCGCACACTTTCTTGCTGCTGTACCGCTTCGGCTTATGTCTGAGCTGGCTGTCACTAAGACTGACACTGATGACAAGACGCCGACGATTGTCGACTGCGCAAAAAACACAAAAAAAAAAAAAAACTCTTCCAAATCAACTACAACAGCAAGCAAGCCATGAAACGGAACAGAAAGTGGATCAATGAGCCAACCTTTTGGGCCCCGTGGGCACCTCTGCTTCTAGTGGCGCTCCCTTTACGGTTGCCTCTGCTGCTGCTGCTGCTTCTGCTGGCGTCACTGACAGTGCAGGTCAATTACAAAAATTAAGTAGCCGCCAAGTCGAGCAATGTATTTATCCGGAACCAATAAATAACAAGTATACGCCCCATTGAAACATCAGAGCAGCGCATCCATAGATAAATACCAGAACACATCATGCATATATATATACTTATATGCATATATATACATACATATATATATCTCTGTTTATGAATTTATGGGAAATATTTTGCGGGTTTTATGTTATTAACTAAAAGAAAGTGAAATTTGTATTGGGGGCGTAGAATGTAAGAATATTTCTATATATATAATTGTTTTTTTTTTATTTTATTTTTTTAACTATTTTCACATTGTGCTAAATAATATTAAGGGAAGCTGAAATGAAAACAGTACGCATTTAATTTTAGCCAATAAAGTTGACAAAGTGATAAGCAGAAAATTTTGAGAACAATTTGAAACGCTGCCCTTTGAGATGCTCGTGAGAGTTGAAGCATTATAATTTTCTTGATTTTTCTTTTTCTTTAATAACTATATCAGCCATTGCTGGTAATTTTCAATTTGGCCGTTCGATTGCGCTTAGTCAATACGGTTCTGATTTTATCGACTTATCCGATAATAGATTAAGCTTCGATATCAGCTGTGCATTTGCCGATAGTAATTAAAGTTACAAATTATGCTAAAAATATGATAAATGTGCTAAATAATGACAAATGTGCTAAAAAAATGACAAATGATTCTTCAGCTTCAGCTCATTGTTGAGAATATTTGTGAGATTTTTTTTTAAAACATGTTCCACATAAAATTAGTGATAAACTGAATATTTTGAAGGTAATTTGAATATATTATTTTTATTATATATCAAATTAGTTATGTTTATGTTTATGTTTGTGCTACCATATACTAGTAGTACCATTTAATTTCATATATGATGATTAACATGTATGCGGTATATACATACATACATACATATATATTTGATATATATATTATATTATTTAGATTTTGTATAAGCATTTATATGAAAATGTATATAGTAACAATAATACTATATATTTATTGCTTCTACAGGGTATCTAGCAGCTGTGTTACGTTCTTGTCTTGCATTACTCATCGCAACTAAATGTTGTTCGCTTTTCCAATAGCGAATTTCAGAACTAGCTATTTATCTTTCAATTAGATCCTCAACTGCAGGTTTCGCTTCTTTTTCGGCTCCAGCTTGTGATTGGGCTTGGGCCTGGGCCTGGGCTTGGGCTTGAGTTTGGGCTTTAGCTTGGGCTTGGCCTTTGTGGCGGCTATTGCAGGCGAGTTGTTGTGGGTTGCTGTACGCGGCGTACTTAATTACGCCTAATTAGCTATGCCATCGCATTCAGCTTCCCCTTGCCGTGGCAGTAGCGAAGCCAGCGCTTTGGCTATGGCTCTGTGGCTTGCTTTTGGTATGGAATGGAGGTAGCCGAAACCAATTAGAGCAGAGCTTAACAATTTTCATCAATTGTGCGCGGCTTGCAGGCAGGCGCTTGCTTGCCGCTTAATAGGTAAATCCAATTAAAAGTTCTTAAAAAATACAAAAAAATTAGGAGCAACAACAACAACAGCAGCAGCAATGCCTGCAACAAAATGAAAAGTTCATTAAATTTGGCTACACTGTAAAGTACGCTGAGAGAGCGAAAGACAAAGAAAGAGAGAGAGAGAAAGAGAGATTGATGATGTAGAGAGCAAATTGTCTGATGAACCCTATAAAAAGGCAGAGTGGGAGAGAGAGAGAGAGAGAGTGACAGTGTCTGTGTGTGTGTGATAGAGAGGGAGGAGCATAACCAAAATTACCGCTAATATAAGTAGATTACAAAAGAACCGTTGATTCGGTTAGCTCTCTTGTAATCATAATTATAGAAAACGAAACAGAATTATAAATTTCTGCTGTTTGATGATTATGATTTTCGACAAGTGATAAACAAGTTGAGCTCTGAGTTGAGGGCTGTGGGTCGTAGAGTCCCAGACATTGAATTCTATCCAATCTTTTTTTGGTGTCAATTTACACACGTCAATCAAATGCACACACACACACACATATAAAGGCAATCACACACGCACACGAAGTCAAACTCGAAAATGAAAAGAACAAACAAATAAAAATCAAATCTAGGCTACAATTTGACAAGCGCCGACGACAACACACACACACACACACACACACAGATACACATGCACGGCGAGAGTGGGGGCTATAGATACCAGTGACCATTTAATAATACCGGGAGCAATGACATATGTACATCATGCCACGCCCCCCCGACACGAGACCAGCAATATACAATACGTCCCAAAACCGTCCCAACTGCCTTCGTCTGTCTGTCCATTTGTCTAAACTGTCTTAACTGTCGCTCTTTCACTCTGCGCCTCGCCAACAAGTGACAAGTTATTTTCGTTTATTATTTTGACATGTTGTGCACTTGTGATAGACACACACACACACACACACGCACACACACTCGTAAAATCTAAAGATAGTCTTCGTTTGACCGAAACATTCAAGCAAAATATCTCTCAAACAGCAACAGCAAGAAACAGAAGTTCAATGAAACTTGATGATTGTTGTTGTTGTTGTTGTAAAATTGTAGACTTTTTAGTTTTTTTTCTGCTTTTTTTTTTGTCTTTTTTTGAATAGAGTTGTGTGCCTAGAATTATTTTTGTCATAACTGTATCTCTAATTTTATTCATATTGCGAAACTGTGCAAACAAAATTAACAAATAGTATAAAAATGTACAAAATATGTATTTGAGAGAATTTATTGAACGAAGTTTATATTCATTAGAAACATGTTCTATTTTTATTTATTTATTTCTTTAATTGTTACAGAGAATTCATTTTAAATAACAATTTAGTTTGAAGCCAGAGTCACAAAGGCTCTCAGGCAGAAAATATGTTCTAATCAAAGTTATTTAATGAAGTTAGTGCTGTAAATTGATCTATGGTAATTTGATTGATATCAAATTTCATTAGATATCTTATTTAACAACAAATATTGAATGTCACAAGCGTTGTAATTAGTGTTATTCAGATTGCAAGTGAGTTGAAGAGGGTGTGAGAGGTAGAGAGCGAGATACATATTTTATTACGATACTTAAAGTATCGTAAAGTAAACAGAGTTTAACAATATTATGAAGAAACGATCGTATTTATTCCAATATTTAATGGTTTGGTTTTTGTTGTTTTTTTTTTTTTTCATGCACAATGCGAATAATTTTGAAAAATATGTTTGATAATGTGAATTGACTTTTGCCAAAGCGTGAACATCGATCAAAAGGAATTTTTAGCTTTTTTTTTTTCTTTTACTTTTTATGCTGCGGCTAATTTTCACAGTTCCTTTTGCGGGTCCTGCTCTCTGTGCTTCATTCAGAGTTTCTGATTTATTTACTTGAACTTGTTCTGCTTCATGTTGTTGCTGTTGTTGTTGATTATCATAATTATGATGATGATGTTGTTGTTGTTGCTGCTGCTGCTGCTGCAGCTCGTTGCGCGTGTTGTGCATTTTTCATAATCACTTTGGCAGCATGGCAACGCCCCTTTTTGCATTAAGGTACCGCTAAAGTATGATTTTTTTTCTGTTATATATATATTTTTTTAAGGTTCGCTCTTTTTTTCTTCATATTTTTCTTTTCTTATTTTTGTTGTTGTATGCAATTGTTGTTGTTGCTGCTGCTGCTCTGAGCTGCTGCATTGTGTGTTGGTTTGTTGTTGTGCGTGCGTGTGCCTGCCTGTGTGTGTGTTTGCGTGTGTTTGTATATTTGTGCATTCCATAAAACGCCGCGTGGCGTTTGACAAATGACAATGACGGTTGATGGTTGACGGTTGGTCTTGGCTGCCATTGCAGAAAGTTGGACCCAGCCTCGAGGGCGGCTGCACTTTCGCAATGACTACGCAAAGACGAGACGTCGCAGCAGCGGCGGTGGCAGCGAGCGACTGCAGCACTGCTGAATGGGTGTTCAGAGTGCAGAGTCGAGCTAACGGTTTATCAGACGACAGCAATGACGACGACGACAACAACAGCAACAGCAACAACGGCGTCAATGATGCAGCGATGCGTTAAGCAGCCGCAAAGCAAAGCAAAGCAAAGCAAAGCAAAGCAAAACAAAAACAAAAACATGAATGCTCTATTCATATCTGCTCGTTAAAGGGATACCCTGTAATCAGCACAGCCAATAGCTAAATGCCAATGTATGCGTAATATGTGCTTTGACTCATAGTAGACATACCCGCCGGCAGGCAGATCAGGCAAGCACAATGTGGGCCTGCTCTGATTGTATTCATAGATGAATCACGCTTATACATGTGTGTGTGTGTGTGTGTAGGGTGGCCTACCTTAGAGCAGGGTATTTAAGCAAGGCGAAGCTAGACAAAGGGAGAGAACACAAAATCCAAAGCTATAACAAAGTGCGCGGAATGTACGGTAAATGCAACGGCAGTTGGTATGCCATAGTCGACTTTAACTTCTGTTGATAACATTGGCGACTCAATCCTTAGTTTGCTCAACAATTAATCATATCAAGTATATGTATATAATTGGTATATATACTTAGTTTTGAGTTGTTCCATGTAGTTCTATTAAAGTTCGCCTTAATGTATTTCTAAAGATAGAATATTATAAAAAAATATATATTATATAATATAATATTATTATAAGTTTATATTATTGTATATTATATATCTTCTTTATAATATATATACACTTTCATTTCAAATGAACTTTAGTCGCTGAGTATTTATGAAAATTCTCTAAAAAATTATCAACACATGGACTATATGTACTATGTAGAGAGCAATGATGAATCAGTGTTGCACATCTTTAAGAAAATATTGTTTATTATAATGCTATGGATATTAAAAAGAGTATATATTGGAGGTTGTTGTTTTTTATGCACACATTGTATAAGAAAATTTCTTAGAAAAACCTTGGTTTCCTATTCAAGCTTCCATGACTAAAAAATCTATACATCTATACATTAATCTATAATTAATATTTAATTTAATTTTTGTAGCTAATTACGGCGACTTTATGAGCAACTGCTGAGTTAAGCAACAAGAGAATAATTTAGTATTATTAATTTGTTGTTTCATAACAGAGAAACAAACAGAAAACAATAATTAAAGCCATTAGAAATATGTTTTGCTTAATCAGTTGATTATGCAAAAGAAATTGCAATTTGAGTCTGTTGTTGCTTCTTTTTTTATGGTTGATAAAAACGTAACGATATTAATTGCGTGTGTGCTTATCATTGATTGCTTAATCGATTGTCATGTATTATTAAATACATATATATGTACATATATTATTAAATTTAATCTGCCCATGCACATATATGCATATATACAAACATGCATAACTCATAATGCTAACGAGCAACTGGACTGCGATTTATTTACGCTGAAATTAATGGGACAGAAAAAATAAGTAAATAAATAAAATAAATAAATGCAGACATAAAATGAAAATTGCATTTACTCTGGGCTGGCTGGCTGGGCGTGTGTTCGCTTAAATTAATAATTTCGCTTTATGAATTGTTTGTGTAATTTAAACTGAAATTATGCAATTAATCAAGTCTCTGGTACAGAACTCTCCAACAACTACTCTGATGTCATAAAAACGTTTCGAGCCATGCTTAGCTCTCGCAAAGATTGCTGCTGGATCTGGACGAAGCGTGCATCGACGCTCCACAAGTCAGACCAAATATGAAAGATACATATGTAGGCCAAAGTAAGAGAAATGACCTTAGCCATGTCGAAAGATTTGTAACACGCCAAAAGCGTAAACAAAAGGAAATAAAAGCAAAAATACTAAAAAAAAAAAAAAAAAAAAAAAAAAAACACAAGCCAAGCAACATAACGAATATGTAATACCCTTAACAGATGGAGCTTAGAAACTAATTGAGAGAGAGAGCGAGAGCGGTTGGGATTGCTTGGAATATGAAATGTTGCCCAAAAGCTAGTCAAACTGATTTTCCCTACAAGTCTACAAGGAAACTTTAAATAAAGTATGTTGTTGGCACAGGTTTATGATTCGAGATTTAGTCAAGTATTTATTCCACTATATGCATATGTGCAGTCGACTTAACTGTCTTCTCTCTGGCTTTAAGTAGAGCAATCTAAAATCGAGCATACCCTTTTGCAATGCTCTTATAACACACAGAGACGCCAACGCCAACGCCGAAGCTAAAGCTGAAGCTGAAGCTGCGCATGCGCAATTGCTAAAGCTGAAAGACAGACGCGAAGGCTGCTTTCTTCGACGAGTTCTTTGCATCATTATACCCTCGAACAGTAGTTAAATGGGCTATATATGTACATCTTATAGCTGCATATAATTGTATATATGGCTATGTAATCAATATGAATATAATTATTAGCAGAGCACCAAAAGTTAAACAACAAAATTTAGTAATAAACACAATATATTAAAAACAATTTCAAATTGCGCGCTTCCTTGCGATTCTCATGAGAGTTGAGTCGGTTTTGTTATACATATATAATCAGCATAGCTTGCTTGATGGAATACTCCTACATATGTTGATATATGAGGGTATTTTACGGTCGAGCTCTACACATATACAATTTGGTTTTCTTTTTGCCCAGAATCGTTCGTTCTTGTTATTGTATATATGTCTGTATATATATATGAGACGTGTGTATGTATATTTGTAGCTTTAGTCTTGTGGTGGTGGTTGGGTCTGCGCTTTTGGGATGCTGCGTATGCTAAAATCTGGATTCCGTACTCTAAAGATTTGGCAACTGTGTGCGTGCGTGACCCATTTAAAAATGTTGAACTTCTTTTAGCGTTAAATTTAATGCGTATTCAGCTCGATGAAGGGGAAAAATACATATTGGCAAGCGACATATGAAGCTGAAGCTAAGACTTGAAAGCAAGAATATAAAGCTTATATCGGAAGTTCACTAAATATTCTATCTATATACATATATATGTATATGTGTGGTATATACATGTTTTACTATATATCAAACTTAATTCCATATGATACATGGCTTTATTTATGAGCTCATAGTAAACAATTTGTAATACATTTGCATTTACATGTTTATCTACCGAAAAGAAGAAGAGACGACTGACAATTAGCATACATTTGCTAAACAATAAATTAACGTATTATCAAATAGTTTCATAAATCGTTATGAACACATTAAATATTCACTGAGATAGCAATAAATTCTAAATAATCGCATTGATTGATGGCATTAAATTTTAATTTATAGTCAAAGTGTTCTCATGCGAAATAAAATTTGTAATCAAAATATTTGCATATATTTGCTTGGCAGCTCCTTAAATCCTTCATCTAAACATTTATGTACATAAATATTAAAATAAATTAAACTTTTATATATAAATATAGAGATATGCATAAGGGTATGCCGAATCAGGAAAACTCAATCTTGGATAATTTATGATCTAGAATTTAAAAGTTCTGCTGTTGTTCAGCCATTGCCCTTCTCTACTATATATAAAGTTCGATTATCGATAATGGAAACATTTATCTTGAACTTTATAGATTACTGTATCTATGAGAGATGATAATCAGATGGTCAAGCAAAGAGCTTAATTACCTATTGAGTAATATATGTATATTCCTATGATAATAATAATGATTTTTCTGAAAAAATTGATGGTCTTTCAAAGTTTTCAATTTGTATTTGACCTTGAATTGAGCTGCAGTAGAGCAGAGACTAGATAATAGCTGAACTATAGGGCATAGCTAACAATGTTATTATATTAAAGATATCTAAGATTAATCGACGACAAATTGAAGAATCGAAATGTGAAAACGATCCGAAAATGTTCATTATTATAATCGTTATTATAATGATAATGCTAATAAATATGCATGAAAAATGTTTCGCTAGGCTGCGACGCAACGTGAAATGGTTTTTTGATTTTTTAATTATTATTATTATTTTTTTGTTTATCGTAAATGTTCCGAACGATAAAACTTTCACCTACAAATCAGACACTAAACGAATTTTATATATGAAAAAGAAGAAGAGAGAGAGAAAAAAAAACACCAAAGAAAGTTTAGAAGTTTTTAATCGTCAATTCAAGACAAAGAAAGACGAAGCGAGAGAAAGAGACAGCAAGAGTAAGTGACAGAGAGAGAGCGAGAGAGAGAGAGAGCAAGATAGAACAATAAGAGAGGCAGAAGAAGAATAAGAAGAAGAAGAAGAAGAGGAGCGAAGAAACATCAGCTATTCTGAGCTGAGGCGGCCCACTCATTTGGTTTATGGCTTATTAAACTTTATTTTTATGGTTTTTAATCAAAAGACAAGCTATTAAAAAATTGTATGCCCATCAAAAGCTGACAGGGGCTAACACATATACGAAATGCCCGATTCCATATAGTAGTTGTAAGTCACACAGATTTTAATGGTTTACTTTGCGGCTTATCAGCGTGCTTAATTGGGTATTCAAATCGCAGATCTGGCGATACTTAAAGGCGATGGGGCTCATCAAACCAATCGAACAATCTTTCCTTCTATATATATATGTGTGTGTATATATGTAAATTGAACCTGGATCGGAATTGGTATTGGAATTTGAATCCGAACTCGAAGCCAAAGTCGCGTGACTTTTGAATGGCCATTGTCACACTATAAGCGTTTAATGCTGCACATCCTGCATAATCTGTTGTGAGTGATGAGAAAAGAAAGTTCGCCAATATAAGCAATAGCGATGCGAAAAGAAATGGCTAATTAATGCAAGTGAAAGTGGGCAGCGCGTATAATGGCCAGGAGTCTGTGTAATGAGGATGGCAAAATAACAAATTTAATGCGTAAAGAAAAAAATTGAACAAAGAGGAAAAAAAAAACGATGAAAACAAAATAATAATAATCAGTGGCGTGAATGCAATAAAGTCCATAAGATGTTCATCAATATTGCTATGTGGATGTGGATGTGGATGTGGATAGAGATGTAGATAGATGTCAATGAAGTGAAAGATATAAATATAGATATATCTATAAATGTTGTATAAATTGTAGACTTGAAGAGTCATCGAATAAACGAAGATTTCTGTATATCCAAATAATAGTTATAAACCAAATATTAACAAGAATACCAATACGTCTAACCTGAGATCTAAGTAACAGTGCGTCTAACCTAAGACCAGCAGTATATATAGATATGTATAGAGATAGAAATAGAGATGGCGATAGGGATAGGCTGCTTTGATAGAGATAGGTATAGGGATAGGAATTCGTAATAGAGATTGGGATAAGGATAGGGATAGGATTTCTTAATGGAGATAAGGATAAGGAGAGGCATAGGGCTAGGGATTGAAATAGAGTTAAAGATTATGATAATGATTGTTATAGATATCTAATTTGAAATCGATGCAGCATTGGCATATACATAGATATAGATATATGAATATACATATGTATATAAGAAATATTGATCACTTTTATACTAATTACCAATTCCTTCTTTTGCAGTGCTTTCCACACGAATGAAACAGTTGGCCATTCTGTTAAACGATTTCAACTTTGAGTGCATTGGCACAGCTCAGACAGATGATGAGAATGTCATATGTGAGAGCTTAAAGCGCTTCGGTGCGATTATTGGCACCATCGAGGATGAACGCGAGAAAATGGTGAGAATCAGCATATTATATACTATATATATGTATATTATGTATTATATATATAATGTACATTTAACAATTTGCAGCTAACTCTTGCGGATAAGCACATTATTGAATCGCTGGAGGATTTTCGCAAGAAACAAATCGGCGGTGTCAAAGAGAACAAAAAGAAGTTTGACAAAAAGACAGAGAAATTCTGTCAGTCCCAGGAGCGCTTCCTAAACATGTCAACCAAAAAGCCAGAGAACACGATACAAGAGGTAAGTCGCCCGGCCAAAGTCACAAACAAAATTCATCCCATTTCATACACAACAATCGCAGACAAATTTAATCCAATTGCTTTGGTAACTTTTCGGTATACGTGAATGCCAACTGCAAGCTGCAAACTACAAATTGCAGCTGCAAGTTGTGCCAAACAAATAGCATTCGTCTACACTTTGATCCTAGCGTCCTGTGCCTCAGTGCCACTATTCGGTGCACGCCCTAATCCAACAATCACCCAAACCCAACCGCCCCATTCCCCTCGAGAACCATCAAAGCTTCAAACTGTTTTTCGTTGGTTCCCATTGCTTACACAATGCATATACATAGAAGAAGAAGAGGAAGAAGAGTTTTATTAGCAAAGAAAAAAAAAAAAGTGGCAAAGTTCCATGACCTACGTCAAATTGCATCAATATAATGTACAGTAGACACTCGAGTGCAGCAACTAGTAGATAAAAGGCTCGAAAAACTAGCTCAAATTGAGAGTAAATGGAAAAATGGATTCTGCGAGTTTTTTTTAAATTTAAAAATAAAATAAAATAAAAAGAAACTGGTATACTTTTTATAATATATAAAATATTTTATTTTTTATTTATTTTTTTTTTTTTTAATTAATATACATAAGAGATTACAGATATATATATATACTTGGTAGTCAAAGATTTCACTAGAATAATAGTTTTGCTAGAGAACACATCACTCAAATCAAATTAAGAAATTTTTCTCATAGAATTTCTTTTCTAATTACTTTTAAAGGAAAGCCTGAAACCTAGATTAGTAATTATTACCACTTTTATTATTATTATTAATATTTGATTATTATTCTTTCAATTCTTTTCAATGTAGTTGAACTAGAGATTTTTCTCAAATTTTCTTTATTTCCCTTCAATGTTGCCAGTAAAGAATTTGCATCAATTTTCTCGATCTATCAACTATAACGACTTAGCTTCCGTTGTCAAGCTTAGTCAGAGTTTACTGTATGTCGCCTAGGAATTCGTATACACAATGTGGCATGCAATCGTTGCATTTGCTGCTATTTACTCTGCGCTCGCTGCTGCCTCTGGACTTTTGTGGTTGCCCGTCTGCCCGTCAAGTTTAACTGGCACAGTATATAATGTATTATTCTCTCTCTCTTTCTGACTCTCTCTCTCTCTTTCTCTTACTCTCTGTGTGCTGAGGGTGGTCGTTGCCACAGCAGCTATATAGTAAAAGTCTTCTTTTTTTGTTGCCGGCCAAATGTTGCCCATTTCCGCATCGCACTCTAGCCCGTGCCTGATCCTGGCCGTAATAACTATTACATATTGCCATGGCCAGACATGCGCGCACCGAGCTCCCATTTTGTGGCCAGCACGTTTCCGGTCATGCATTTTAAAGTCTATATGCATATACTATATATACAGTGTAAACACATTTTATGAACTTTAAAATCTAGCTGGAAATCTGCTAAGTAAATGTTGAAAGTCAAGTAAACTAATAATGTGGGCTCTTCTTGAAAGCTGGCTAAAGAGTTTGATATTTGAATTGGTTTGAAGCGTTTTATATGAACTAAGATTTGAGCCTCAGTAAATTGATAATCTAAAATTAAAAAAAAAAAGAAAGTTATTTACATATAAATCTCTTTAAAAAAAAGCTAAATTAAAATATAAATATTTTAGTTTTACCTTTATAGGCATTTTCTTAGCTAAAAAGAAAATCCTTAAAATGCAGCTGGGATGCTCATCGAAAAATCATTGACCCAAAATCTATCTATTTGATCCGTAGAACAGTTTTTCTTTTCTCTTTTTTTTTTTTTTTTTTTTTGACTGAGGTCAATGAACTTGAGCCGTGGGCTGTGTGAACTGTGTGGGCTGGACAGTCACAGAAATCAATTTGTGAATCATTTGGTCCATGCCAGCTTTTGACCTGTTCAATGAGTGCGGCCAAAAAGTAAACAGTTACCCAGTTTTGCTTCTTCTTCTTTGCTGCTCTTGCTGCAATGAGTGCGGCCAATGTAAACAGGCTGTGGGTGGTTGGGTGGTTGGGTGGCCCCCGTTGAGCTATGTAAACCAAATGATGATGCATTGGCACCCGACGTGTGGCCAACGCATCAATGGAATGCAGCTGATGCATGGCCTGAACCATTGGCAGCATTTTGATTGCATATTAATCTAATTGGGACGCGTTCCTAGGAAAGACCAGCCAGCTGGCAATTCCAATTGGGTCAGTTTTTATTTTTGTTTTATTTATTTATTTGGAATAGTATGGAAAGGCATGGAATTTACTGGAGATTTTCTCTTTTTTATTATAAATATGTGATTTCATATGTATTGTAAATATTTGTATTATTTGAAGATTCTTTTGTCAAGCTAGATCTAGGGCGATTTTGTAACTAAATTCGATTTAATTGGCTTGAAGTTTGTTTGAACTATGATTTGACTTTTAAGCTCGAGCGACTTGGAAATTTCTTGATGCAAGAGACAATCTATAAGACCCCAAATATTGCAGTAGGCCATCAAGATGTAGTATATACAAGCTGATTTATTAAAATCGTGATCTCAGTTTCATTTTCACATTTCTCTTTATACACATTATAGATCTATGTAGAGTTTATTTAAAAGAGAGAGAGAGGGAGACACTGCAGCCATCGTGTGAATTCTATAACTATAAATAATTAGACTTCTTTGATTAATATATTTGATATATACTCGATGTTCACAGTTTTCTTCTGCTTTCTAAATGCTCATCAAAACACCTGCCGGAATGTTTAGCTACAAATGCCTTTATCAATAATGCATACAAACAACATTTATCGATTCGAAATTAGCTGAAAATGTCGTTAAGCTAAGGTGGCTAACTGCGCCTGAATGGCTGAAAGTGATTTGAGCCACTTACTGGCATCAATCAAACCACAATTTGTGAGCAACCTGAACACTAGCTGCAGCATTGCCAGTGTAGCGCGAGTTGGTGGGTGGTTGGGTGGTTGAGTGGTTGGGTTTTTGTTTGGCTAAAAGAGCGATGCAGTCGTTGCGGCCGTCAATTGTTAAATATTGATTTTTGATGCTTTGGCATGCGTGTCACGTAGCCATCGCCGTCTCTCTCTCTCTCTCTCTCTCTCTCTCTTTCTCACTCTCTCTGTCTTTCGCAGCTAGCCAGCCAATAGGCATACGTACCTGCCTTTGACATCCTGGCATTTTCGAACATTTTCCGCTTCACACCCTTGCAATGCGACGGTTTCCATGCCGGCTAAACATGCAGACAGACAGTCAGCCGGCCGGTTGGCCTTGTTGCTTGGCTGTTTAACTGTTCTCTGTTGTCTGTTGTCTGTTGTCTATCGTCTAAGCACCACAATTTCGTTATCAGTCACGCTTCGTTGTCATTGTTGCAACACCCAACACACACTCACACCGCCCTCAGCCCGTTGGCTCTTCCGCCTAGCATTGCTCTTCCCCTTTTGAGCTGTGATATTCTTTCTGCTTTACTTTATATATTTTTCGCTTAAATTGTTTTACGTTCCAAAGTTTGCTAAGGCGCTTTCCCAGCGTCTTCCAGCTGGGCTTAGCATGTAAAGCCTATTAGGGTCTACAGCGTGAGCTCAGCAGCAGCAGCAGCAGCTACAAGAGCTTAAAAAATTATGTTTTATTCCTTATTCTGCTTTTGACTTGAAGGAAATTTAAAAAAAAAAAGTTTATTATTTGATTTTAATGGTTTTTGCTGCTCACCAATGAGTGAATTTTACTTTAAACTTTTAATATACATGAATATATATTTCATAAATAAATATTTAAAGAATGAAAGACTTGGTTCAAGAGAGCTCGTTATCAAATTTTTGCCTAGGTTTTCTGTTTATAATATTATATTAAATATTTTTTGTATATATTTTTTCATTGCTTCGTTTTCAATAAATTTATTTTTGTATTGTTTTTTTTTTTTTAGTTAGGCAGTTTATATCTTTTAAAGATGTTACTAAAATGTCATAATCCTCTCTTGGTTGGCAAACAGTAATCGAAGTATATTTAAAGAGTTCCAAATTTTCACAGTTAAATCTTTTAAGATTTTCACATACTTGGAACTTCATATTTGAAGATCTTATATGTATCAGCTATGTAATTTTTAAGTTATTATCTAAATAATCGAGAAACCGAAATCTAAGCAGAGTTGGAGCAAAGAAATCAATTCGAACTTCACTAAAACTAATAAAAAAGGTTTTAGCATATATATACATATATATATTTATATATATGGTTTCATTTCCTTTGACATCCACAAATTTCGCACTGCAATCGATATTTGAATAGTTTTCTGGCAAAATACTTTATCTGGCTTTGCATTATTTGCATTTTCCTTAAGCAACTGTACCTTAGGGGTTCTCTTTCAAGTTTCAACTACACGCTCAACCCCCAAAAATGGCTTCGCCCAAATCGCCAGCTGACATCCGTTCTTTCCGTAGCATAATTTCCCCCCCGCCACGCGCCCACGCGCCCTTGCGCCACTCGTTAACGGTAATGCGTTGGCCGTTTGGATGCTGTGCCTTATCAAAATTTTACCGTTGCAGTTTTGCGACGCGAACTGTTTGAGTTTGTCTTTGTGAGCCAGTAGGGTGTGAAAAGTCGCCTTGATTGGATTGGGGTTTGGCTATTTCGGGTGGTTGTTGTAAGTCCATTGGCATGAAGAATGAAAATCTTGTTTGCTGCTGCAGGTGCACAGGGCACATTTTCTTGGGCAATTTCCGGTTTGCTAACTGTGCAAACTGAAAGGAAATTGATGGAAAATGGCGAAAAAAGCGTTAAACATTTGCTTAAAGCCGATACGGCTCCTGCTCCTGCTCCTGCTGCTGCTGCTGCTGCTGCTACTCCTCCTGCTGCTGCTGCCCACGCAGCATCCGCTGATAAATGTCAGAATTTGGCATTGGGCTCTCGCTAATTTCAAGACACACGGCAATAAATTCTGCAGCAAAGATGCCGTGTGGGTGTTTGATGTAACTGTAACTGTATCTGTATGTCGTCTATATTTAGTTACGACCACGTTTGCCGGCCGCCAAATGTGGGCGAAAAGTTCCGACAGTAGCAAACAAAAATTTCTCTTGTTTTTGCTGTTGTTGTTGTTGCTTTTCTTTATTTTTCTTTATTTTTTTTTGTTTTTTTTTTTTTTTGTATTTTAGCCCACGCATAAATGCCAAATGCCGATGGGATTCCGAGGGATTCCCACACACACACACACACATACGCAAAGTCAAATATACCTGACCATAGCCATATAAGCATGTATATATGTATAGTCAACATATATACATACAGATATATTTACCTATGTTTCAACAAGCTTTAAAGCTTAAAACTCAACATAAATGTGACGATATTTAGTAAGCTGTGCTTGTTATCGAAATTTTGTTTAAAGCCTATCGCAATATGCTATAAATCTATGATTTATAATATATTTTTTTGCGATTTTGCTAGAAGTTATTAAATCTCAATTTCATATATCAAATGTAAATTATAATTTTAAAAAAAAAAAACATATCGATAATACAAAGCAGAACAGCAATCGACAGTTATTAAGCAAAGCTTTCGTGTGCTTTTGCAAGACGCGAACAAGAGAGCAAGAGAGTAAGCTCGTGCGAGCAGCGGAGAGCGCAAAAGTGAGAGAGCGTGTAATAGAAAGAGTGTGGGAAAGGGAGAGAAGCGAGCGAAGAGGCGCTGTGCACATTGTGCTGAAAAGTATGCTACGTTGAGTGTGTGCAGCTATTGTGTGTGTGTGTGTGTGTGTGTCTATGTGTGTGTGTGTGTGCAGCAGTTGGCTGTTTATTATTGTTGACACAAACGACCCTTAACCGACGTTTGTTGCAGCTACAACAACAACAACAACAACAACAAGTGTAGCATGCAATTTGCCACTTGTCCAAGCCGCCAACAAGTGCAAAAATATTTACAGTTTTGTTTTTGTTTTGCTTGTGTGCTAATTCGATTCTACAATAGATCAGCCTATATATATATATATATATATATGCATATATAAATATATCTGTGCATGTATATAGACTATGTGTATGCATATAGAGCTATTTCTAGAAAAGGTATATCTCCTAACACCATTTCCTGATTGAAAATCAAACCACATCAAATGAAGTTCGAATTGATAGACGCGCAGATACCCATTGCTATAGATGAATGAATATATGTAGATATAGGATTGTATATATTTATTTGTTTTTAAGCATTTCATATTAAAACAAGCTATAGTTAATATACAAAGTTAATCAAGTAGAGAAAATTCCGTCGATCAAAATTAATATATTTTTTTCGAACATTTGAGAGAGTTGTGCATTTCAAATACATTATTCATAGCAATATAATAGAGCTGCATTCAGGAAGTTGCAATATACATATATATATATATATATATATATATATATATATATATATATATATATATGTATATATATTTGCATTAGATATATGCGTATATACCCGATTTCAAAGTTAACAATCTCAGCTGGGTAGCAAAGGAAGCTAGAAAAAGCGCAGGCGCTCTCCCACGCACTGGAGGCCACAGCTGGAGCTGCTCGTGGAGATGTTCGTCGTGGAGCTCGAAGCTCGAAGCTCGATTGGTGTTGCTGTTGTTGTGGCCGATTTTGTTTCTGTTTTCCTTGTTGTTGTCTTTTTTTTTTTTTGACAATCCAATGCGAATTGCTGCCCTGCTAAAATAACAACAACAAATTCGCGCAGGATTTTCATGTGCGCGCCACACGCTCAGCTTCCATTGTGTGCGTAAATGTGAATGTGTGTGCGTGAGTGTGCGTGTGCGTACGGCAGGAATGCGTAGAGCAAGCAACCAAAAAAAAAAAAAAAAAAACAACTAAAAACTAAATTAAATCGACACGCAGCAGCAGCAGCAGCAGCAGCAGCGGCGCCAATCAACCAATCAAGCAGCTCGCTCAGTCAGCAGCAAGCAAAAACCAAAACACGCAGTTCAAGTTTCAATTGAATTAAAATTAATCAAAAAAAAAAGAAATATATATATATACAAAACACAAATAAATAAGTGCGTAAGCCGCCACGATGTGGCTGCTAAGAGTTTGCAGTGTGAACGCCTAAAAGCATGCTCAAGCAAAAAGGAAAAAGCAAGAGGAAGCAGCAGTAGCAGCAGCAGCAAACAAACATTTCTCGAACATTAAAAACAACAACAATAACAAGTGCTCAAAGGCGTTTCCCTTGCTATAGCTGTGTGTGTGCGTGTGTTAACAAATTTTGCGTCTGAATTTGATTTGTTTGCCTAAAATAATGCAATTTATATAAATTATATACATATATACGCATATATTTATTTAGATATTCCATATATATAGTATATATATATATATATACATATGTAATACAAATTGCAAAGCTGCGCTTCTTGCAAAACTTTCAGCTGCTGCTGCTGCACTCGATGCACAATTAATCGGCGAAAATGCAGTGCGCGGCAGCAGTTTGCATCTGTGGTAAGTGTCTCAACTAATGGCAGCTTAATGTGCCCAATCTATGGATAAAAAGGTTTTGGCAAGTGTGTGTGCGTGTGTGTGTGTGTGTGTGTGTGTGTGTGTGCGACTAACAGGTGTTTGTATGTCCACACACATCAAATGGAATAAGAAAATCGAAGAGATTTACTTACTTTTAGTTTATTTATTTTTTATTTTGTTTTTATTTTTATTATTTGTATTTTCTTTTTGCTTTATTCTTTGCCTGTCAATTTGAATTATTAGCTGAAAGCTTTAGCTGTTCATGTTTAGTTCGTTTCGCACATGAATGAATACAAATTCAATTCCATTTCGAAGGCATATATCAGAAAGCATATCTTCAAACATATATGTATATCAAATATCATCATCTGACAATTTGTGAATAGAATTTATTGGAATTTGCTTATTTATTATATAAACAAGTTGACAATTTGTGAATGCAAGCTGAAACAAATAGAATTTATTTTGATATTTTGATGATATTTTTATGAATTTGACAAATGAACAAATAACGAGCGTAGAGCAATAAAGTTATATAAAATAATATATATAAATATTTAATAATAAATAAATATTGAATGATAAAGATTTATAGAAGAGAGAGAGAGAGAAAGATTATTAAAAATGAAAAAAAAGATAAATAAAAATAACATAAAACAAAATAAATATCTGTTGTCTATTTTAAAAATATATATAAATATTTAATAAAAACGTAGAACCATAAATTTATATACAATAATATATATCAATATTTATATATGTAAAAAAAAAACATGGATCAATAAATTTATATATAATAATCTACATAAATATTTATATATATGTTTAATAAAAACGTAGAGGAAATGTTAGAGAAATGTTAGAGAGATCATTAAAAATTATTTAATAAAAAAACATAATAAAATAAACATCTGTATTTAAAATAGTATTGTCTATTTTAGAACAATAAATTTATATAAAATAATATTTATATAAAAAATAATTAATACAAATTAATAAAAAAAATACATCGATTTACGTATGAGTTTATTAAAAATTAAAAAATAAAAATAAAATAAAATAAATAAATAAATAAGTAGTGTATTTTCTTTTAATACATATTCTTTATTTCTATATTTTATCTTTATTTATATTTTATTAACATCTTAATAAAGATGTTAGTGTTATTTTATGTTGCGTATTTATAAAGATAATAATGTGTTTATAAGAAAAGTTGTGCTGCTATATGTAAAACATAAGCCAAATGCAATGGTATTTTTAGCGCAACATATATAAATAATAAATAAAATAATAATATATACAAAATAAGGCTCTGCACCACTTCAAAGATATTTGGATCAATCTGCTTATATATTTAGTTATAGAGTTAACAAGTTTAAATGTCAATTTTTATTGCAAACTTGTCCAAAATCAAGGTCAAAAACTGTGAAATGACATTTTGTGTGTATGTGTGGAGCTGCGTGTGTGTGTGTGTGCGGCTGTGTGTGTGTATAAATGTGAACTTTTGGAGATTTTGCAGATGTCAAATGTTCAAACTGTGTGCACATCAATTGCAATTATGCTTAGGCAGCACATCAAATATCAAAGTTCAACAGAATCCAAACTGAGAGAGAGAGAGTGAGAGAGTGAGAGCGAGAAAGAGAGAGACAGATAAACTGATAAATCACAAGGAAGCTGCAAAATGTTAAATGTCATTTGTTACGAGCCGATGCGTCTCATATATATATATATATATATATGTATATACATACATATGTACATATATGCCATTGCCGCATACAAACATAGTTTGTTTTTGTTTTCATTTGTTTCCGTTCTGGTTGTCATATGTTGGATATGTATGTATGTATGTATGTGTTGGGCAACTGAAAAGTTTGTCCTGGCGCACATACAAACATCGAGTTGTATGTGTGTGTGTGTGCGGTTGTCTGTGGCAGCGGCGTAGGCGTAATTAAAACGCACACAGGCGCAGAGCGGCACAGATATGTGTGTGTGTGTGTGTGTGTGCATGTGTGTGTGTGTGTGTGTGTGTGTGAGTGTGTGTGAGACACCTACGCACCACCTGTGCAACAGTAAACATACGTAAATGCCGGCCGCAAAGGTCAAAGTGCGTGCGGCACATTCAATTGTCTCTGCTGCTCAAATACACACACACACACACACACACACACACGCACACACATTTAGTTATACTCTACGCCAAGTTGAAATACGAATGCATATATCCGTTAACGCTGCTTCATCTCGTGTTTTATTTTTTGTGTGTTTTGCAGGCCGATGCCAGTTTGGGCATGCATGAGCGTGAATACATTCAGGAGTCGCTCAGCTATGTACTGCGCATCCAGGAAGTGCAGGAACGCATCAAATTTGAATTTGTCGAAATTCTATTGGCATTCATATCTGGCTGGCTGGTATTCTATCATACGGCTCACGAGCAGGCCGAGGACCATCGCGACTATTTGCAGGATCTGAGGCACAAAGTTCAAAAGGTTAGTAAATGTTTTAAAGCAACTCTGCTTGACTTATGTATATTCATTTCTTGTCTTTAATATTCCTTTTGTAGACTCGCGAAAATTTTGAGGAAGCTCGCGAAAAGGTCACCGAACTAAAGACCAAGTACATGGAAAAGCGTACGGTAAATATTATTATAAATATAATATATGTAATTTGATATTAATTATAATAATTTTCGTGCATTACAGAAGTCCGAGGAGATTTTCACCAAACGCGGCTATTTATTTTTGATGGAAAAGAGTAAGTTTTACTTGTGACAAACGAAAAATATATATATATGTTTATATATGAATTCAATATTGAAAACTAATTCGTTTCGCAATGAGGCAGCATGTTAATAAAACATATATTACCTAAATAACAGCTCGTCCGGTCGAGCTAGAATTTATTAACTAAACATTTTCTGTACTATTGTTTGTGTGTATTACTAAAAGAAAGTATTGAGGGTTTCATTAAGGCGGGATTAACATAAAATGATCTTAGCTTCAGGCTAACGCTAACTAACTGTGTAGTATAACTTAATTAAACTCATCAGTAATTGATATCTTGACTGCAGATCTAACCTAACATTATGATCTTTCAGCAGCTCAAAAGTTAAAAAAATTTTAGCAACTCGCATATAACATTGATCTTTCAGATTATCATTTGTTTCTGTCGATAACCCATGATCATGAGCATGATCCAAAAAGATATCAAGATGCAACATTTCATGCCTCCACAGATGCATAAACAACTCAACTAACAGATGGGGAATACTTTTGGTATACAATCATTATATTATATTTCTTATGAATAGAGTTAACATCCTCAAAGAATAGAAAGTTTTGTCTTCTCTTATGCAGAACGTGTTGTCAGTTATAGTTAAGGGTATATCTAATCTGCATATAACTTAGCTAAGTGCCTTCTATATATGCCTTATATTTAACAATTAGTTAAAATTTGACAAGTAGTTCCATTTGAAGATCAGTCAAGTTCTTGAGTTTATCGGGCAAATATTTGCTGAGTTCTGCCAAAATATAAATATACAGGGTATCTGATCGTATATCATGTTATGTTAATGTTATGTTAAATGCTGTCTCTTGCCTGTTGCTTAACCAGAAATCTAACGATAAATGTTTTGCTTTCTCATTCGTCAACCATCCACAAAACATCGATATAACTTATCTAAAAACTGCCTTCTGCTTCTTATACGTATTCTTCTTCTTCTTCTTCTTCTACTTCATTGTCATTTTGCACAAACTTCTTGTGAATCATTTGATAATATGGGTCTACTCTCTTATTGTGTGTATTTTTTGATTTCTATTTATCTTCTATTCAATCCAAAAAAAAAAAAAATACTACTCTTACTACGTTTTGGGGCAATACTTGTGTGCTTTTGGTATCAACTGCAACTTCCGACTCTGCAACCAAAAAAAAAAAAAAATAAATAATAATAAAAACCAATAAACAATAAACCACCCAACCAACACCCACCCACAACCACAAACCACCAACCACCAACCACCAACACTGATTCTCGACTGCCTGTCAACCGCAATTTGCATAACTGCAAACGATTCTTAGGTTCCCTTCTGAAAATCTCACTTTTAGAGCCTTTCAAAGCAACATGGACGAAATACTATTGCACATTCAAGAAGCAGAAGCGCGAATTCACAATGCTCCAGTTCAATCAGATGAACCACAGTTTTACGCGTCCCGAGGCGCGTGAGGACGAGAAGCTGACCCTGTTCTCGTGCCAGCGTCGGGCGTCCGAGTTTGAGAAGCGTTTCTGTTTCGATTTAACATTCAAAGAGAAGCCGGGCATTGTCTACACATTTCAGGCCCTGAGCGAGAAGGATCATCGCTCCTGGCTGAGCGCCATGGATGGCACGGAGCCGGTAAGAAGCCAACCAAGGACAGCAAATATTCCATGAATCAATTATCCAAGTCTTTCTCTTTATTGCAGACTTATTTGGTGCCCGGTAAAATGAAAGCCAATGAGGCGTATCAATTGGATGAGACCGGCTTCATGTTTGTACGCCGATGTATACAAATTCTGGAGGGCCGTGGACTGGAGGACGAGGGCATTTATCGAAAGAGCGGCGTCGGCACCAAAATCAATAAGCTGCTCTCACTCGGCATGGAGCGCAAGGAAAACGAGGATGTTTTCACCGATGACAAGTATCGTGATCTCATGGAGAGCAACACCATTGCCAGCGCCCTCAAAATGTATCTGCGCAATCTGAATGAGCCCCTCATGACCTATCACTATCACAGCGGCTTCATCGAGGCAGCCAGTAAGATGATTACAGAGAGAGAGAGCTCTGATATATGTAATGTGCTTATAATTAACTTTTCTCTCTCCCTCTCTCTCTCTCTCCCTCTCTCTGTCTGCAGAGAAAGAGAGCCTCAATCAGCGCGTCAATGAGGTTCACAAATTGGTCTACAAGCTGCCGCAGCCAAACTTTGAAATGCTGGACATGGTCATTAGGCATTTAACAGAGTAAGTAAAGCAATGCATAACGAATCAAATCTCAATTGATCAATTACTCATCAATTGTTATACTTGCACTTGCAGAGTCTCGCGCAAATACGAGAAGAACAAAATGTCCGTATTCAATTTGGGCGTCGTCTTTGGGCCAACTTTGTTGCGTCCGCTGGAGGAGACAGTGGCCGCCATTCTGGACATCAAGTTCAACAACATTGTCATCAATATACTCATCGAGAACTATGAGCGCATATTCAAGAACGATCCGAGCAGCGGTGTAACCACAGCTGTCAATGCCGCTGTCACAGCAGGAAATCTGCATCCGAGCAGCAGCAGTCCGCCGACGCGAATGCCGCGTGCCTCGCAGGTGGGCAAGGCCGCTTCAACGGGCGGTGGCGGCGGCGGTGGAAGTGTGGGACGTAGCTCACTGTATTCACCGGAACAGAAGGTGTACCGTGTGCTGGCCAAATCCAATTATCCAGATCCCACAATGTCGTCCAGCTTGCAAAATATTCCAAATGGCATGATCTATGCCCATGGGCCGGCCAGTGCGAGCAACAGCACACCGCCTGGCGGCGTCACCGGCAGCAGCAGCAACACAAATGGCGGCGGTGGCGGCGGCGGCGGCAGCTCGTCGCTGACGGTGGTGTCGGCGCATGTGACGAATGGTGCACGACCCGCTCAAATGGGCAGCATGAAGAACCTGCACGCCATGACGCAAAGCGACCTAGCCGGACGTCGCACCGGCTCCTCGGGCACGGATGCAGCGGCAGCCGTCTATGGCATTTTGACTGGCGGTAGCGGTCCCAGCACGAACGGTGGCGCTGCGCTGCAGGCGCATCATGCGACACCGGCCACGGCTAGCAGCAATCTGCGGCATACTGACTATCTAATGGCCACGGCCACACCGGTGGCGCAGTCAGCGTCGAGCAGTCACATCTATACGAACGCCAGCAGCAATCGTCTTAGCCTAAATGATGTCTCCCCGCCCACGGCCGCAATGCGCAAGGAGCGCCACCTGCAGACCTCTGGCAGCAGCAGCGCCGTCATTGGTAGCGGACCACAGCAGCATCCGCCGGTGCAGCGCAGTCACTTTGCCTATGGCCAGGCGAAGCACTATTCACCGGTGGCAGCCGCTTCCACATCCAGCTCCAATGAGAGCGTCTGCGATTCGCTCTCCTCCAACAATGGCCTGATTGGCGTTGGGGGCAGTGGAGGCGCTGCTCTCATTGCTGGCGGCGGCGGTAGTAGCGCCAATGTGACGCGTTTGCTGAACGCTCGCAGCTCGATTGATTATCCGCCAATCACATCGCAGACATCGTCACTCTCCACGCTGCTTGGCAGCACCTGTGATGACATTGTGACGGCCACCGCGGCGCCATCGATGATCGGAGGCAGCGGCATGGGCAGTCTCACTGGCGCCGGCAACGGAAGCGGCTCGACCAACGAGAGCGCCGACTATGCGCCGACCAAAATGCATCGTAATCGTGACATCAACCAAATCAAGCGGGATCTATCCGCGGGCACAGCGTAAGTTCCACACAAACCCAACGCATGGCCATCCCATATACAATTCACAGTATTGAAATTGGTCTATGCTATAATATCTAATATGATTTCTATACTGTTGCAGACGCGTGCGTACTCTGTATGCCTGTATGGGTGAGAGCGAGGGCGAATTGTCCTTTGAGCCAAATCAGATTATAACAAATGGTAAGCCAATTGATTAAATCCCAAATCCATTTGGAAACACAGAAATACATTTTGCATCCATTTGCAGTGCGCTTCTCCCATGAGCCTGGCTGGCTGCAAGGCACGCTGAATGGCAAAACGGGTCTAATACCAGAGAACTATGTGGAGCATCTGAAGCCATACCACTAGACTTTGCATTCTGCATCCGCTTCTCCTCCTCCCAAATGGCCGCTCCAGCTGCTTCGTCCCAGGACTGCGTCTAGCCTAATGTAGTGTAAGCCGCATTAGCCAGGTCTCTGCTAAATTAGAGCATCGTTTAAAATCGCAAATGTAAAATTGTGTAAAAACTGAGAGGGAGAGAGGGAGCGAGCGAGCTAGCAAGCGAACGTGCATGCGATTGCAACAGCACGACGCAAATATAACTAATGCTTAAATGGTTATAGTTATGTATGTATGATATGCATATGCATATATATCTATATATATATATATATATATATATATGCATATGTATATATGCTTACTGTAATGTTTAATCTTAACTGTAGTCCCTAAGCCTTATGTGAAGTGTTAAGTGTAAGCCATAAAAGCCACCAGTTTACTTTAGTAATTTACTGCAACCAATACCAACAACAACAACAACAACAACAACAACAACAAACAAACAAATAACAACAACAACAACAACAACAAAACAGATAGAATTCGTTACGAACAATTCATAGAGAAGCGTCGAGTTGCGAAAAATTCAATTTTTTGTTTATCAAAATGAAATTGTATAGAGATGAAAAATGAAAATGAAAATTGAAAATTTTGTTAAAGTTGAAGTTGGCAACGACGCACAGAAAGCGAAAAAACAAAATAATACAAATCATAAATTAATCAATATACAACTATAATAACAATATTAAATTTATATGCATACATCTATCACATTTATACATATATATATACATATATATATATATATATATGTGTATACAAATACATTGAAGAAGAAATCCCCAAGTAACGGCAAAAGTTAATTAATTTATTGTTGTACGCTTGTATTTGTTGCTTAATTATAAACAAACTTTTTTTTATTTGTTTACCTTTTAATGTATATAATCTAATTATTAATGGAAAACAAGATATACATATATATATATATACATACTATATGTATTTATATAAATGTATCCGTAGCTGTTAATTGTAAACTTTTGCACGTATGAAGAAGACGCGCAAAGAGCAACAATTCAATATTTAAAAAACAAACAAAAAAAACAAGAAGAATATATAACTAAAGCCCACATTTTGTAAAAAAGAACAACATTTACAAGTGAATGTAAATCAAAAGCATATGCATTTACAAATTTTGTAAACAATAAAACAACTAAATATGATATACGAGAAGATATTGAAATTCATTTAGTTTATGAAGCAGCAGGCGCTGCATAAATGCAATACGATACGATCCTTGACTTTTATAGCATTATATGTGTATGTACTTATATAACTGTATTTCGTAGATCAGTACTCATAGAGTCGTCCATTTACTTGCTGTCGCAGCAGACAGTTAGCCAGAAAGAGAGCCAGCCAACCGCCCAATACATTCCACTTGCTTACCGTCTAACACAGCCCAACCACAACAATATTATACACAGTGTACTACTAATACTACTACTAATACAAATAGTACTAATAACTAATACAATTACTACTATATTATTGCATATGGAACATTGCCAATGCAAGGGAATTAAACTATTTAAAACTAAACTTCAAACTAACCATATCAAATGCACAACGACATTTATCGAGCGACTGCAAATCAATTAATGATCGCATTATAGAAAACCCACCAACAAAAAAAAAAAAGAAGAAAAAAGATATGTAAAAAAAGTAATGTACATTAAATAACAAGAATATAACCCAAGCATTCCACAGACACATACATACACAGATCGCACATCTAAATGAAACCATCTACATGTTTATTTCGATAAAATATTTTTGTTAACATGTTGCCAAAAATAATTAAACAACTTGCAAAACAAATTAATAATATAATAAAAGCATATTTATAAAACGTAAATGTAACAAAAATCCAATTGTTTTTTGTATATATGGGAGTTGCATACGTACTTGCATATATATACTCAGGCACAATTTGTTTAGCTGAAAGAGCGGGAGAAGGCGTTCAAAAATCGGTTGAACCGGCGTTAGCAGACAAAAGCTGGCCGTCGTACGCGACAGATTTGTATAGCGATCAGCAATTAATCGCCAGTGTGAGAGGAAAGGTTGCGAGGGGAAAATGGTTGAAAAGCTTAGATTCCTAATCCCATTATTTTTGGAGATTTCAAAGCATTTGAAGCTGTAAACTCAGTCAATAAAGATAGTCACAAATAAAAGTACAATATGGTTTATAATCAGTCAGTATGTATCAGAATTCCTACTCTGAGTTTTCAAATAAATTTGACTGTTAATTTTGTACAAGCTCTTCTGAATGACAGCCATATACATATGTATGTATATTTAAATTTCAGGCATAGAAAACCTGCTGAACCCGATTAGCACTTATTGGCTTTGCCTTTTAAGTGATTTTAGCCAGCTGTTTATGTTCGTGTTAACGCCATCTGTTGAGCACAGCTGTCGTTCTGCTGTTTAGTGCTGCCACTCTTTGAATAAAAACAAATTAAAATTAAAATTAATATTTTAATGGTCTCCAAATATAATGTATTAACTAAATAGTACTATTAGGTGCTATATTGTTTTTATGGCGATATTTCATTTGTAAAATGTTGAATATTGCATTTGGCGCCAAAATAATATTACCCTTCCAATATCCAAATTTGTCTGGCAACGCCAGGTCTTCCCGCCTTTTTTATTAGGGAAAAATCTACACAAAACTAAATACGCGGTAGAGTAGTGCCATGCAAATTTGGTTGAGCAACACCAATAACAACGCAACTAAACTAATAGCAAAAACATAAAACGCATTCACTTTCAAACGAATATTCAGCAAACTCAATGCGCTCATTGCGCTGTAAAGAAGTGAGAAGTACCGTCGACGTTTACGTCTTTGTTGTTGTTGCTGCTGCTGTCGCGCGCTCATTTACCAAATTGTTTCCTTGGCCGCGCCCGCTGCTGCTGCTGCCGTCAGCAGCAACGTTGTACTTCTAGCTGGGAAAAATAAAGAAGCAGAATTGTGAACAATTTACATTTGCAGTTGCGTTTAAGCTAAACTCGACGACGTCAATACCAACAACAGCAACAACAACAACAATGAGCAACGATGTGCAAGAGCAGGAGGTCGGAGCTGAGGTTGTGACCAGCGCCGGGAACACAATCGATGATTACATCGAGCCGATGCGCCAAAAGTTTGTGAGTCTGTGCCGGGATCTAAATATGGATCTCAAAACCGAATCTGAGGCTTTCAAAATACTCACCGAAGTGCTCAAGCACTACTCACTAGAGGTGCGTACGTAATGGTCAGATACATGCACACATAAATACAAATATGCATCCGAATTTGCACATGTCACACAAAAACAGACACACGCACACGCATAGATTATTTGTACACTCACTCACATTGACACATTCATGCACACCACGTATGCATGTATGTATGTATGTATATTGTTTTGCATTGCAGGGGGAGATCCAGCATTGGTTCTGCTGCGCGCTGTTCGTAGCCTGTCGTCAATCGACTACGCCCACTGTGGGTGGCCAGAATGCAGTCGTAATGGGGAATTGTGTGCCATTGAACAATTTGCTGCGCTGCTGCCAAATGAGGTGCGTAGTTTAATACATACATATGCATGTATGTATGTTGCAATGTTGTTATCATAATTAATCAGTGGCCCACTTTTTCTCTCTCTCTCTCACACACACACGCATACACATACACGTACTTGCAGCATCTACGAGTTCAAGCAGAAGATCAAACTGTGGTGTGACATGGCAAATATGCCACAAACCTTTGCACAGCAAATGGAGGAGCTGGAACGCAAGTTTAGCATCACATTCACGATATACAAAAAGTACAGAGATATTGTTTCCCAAATCTATCTATGCCCGCCCAACGAAAAGAATCACTCGAAGAACAGGTGCGTTTAGCATTTTGTTATACATAAAGTAAATGCCTTGAGTAAACAATGTTTCAACAGCAAATGCTCCTATATGAAGCTGGACGATATCTGCTGGCGCCTGTTCCTGTGCGCCAAGAATCAGAAGCCAACGACGACCCTCGATCTGGTCACATCGTACAATCTAATGATGTGCTGCATTGATCTCATCTACGCCAATGTGCTGGCCGAGAAACGCACTGATCTCATCAATCCGAAATTTGAGGGTCTGCCATCTAATTGGAACTCGCCGGACTTTGACGAGACCCAAGCCCGCAATCACTGTATACTTGCCTACTTTTGCGAGATGACCGACGAAGCCAAAGAGATGAAGGCGACCGTCTTTCGGAACATTATGGACAGCTTCTTTCAGACGAACGTAATGCGGCCAACACTCTTGTCATTTCCTCGAACTTTTTCAATTTGTGACTTTGTTAAATAATCTCTAATGAATCCACAGACTGTCGTTGGCAATAAGGACACGCTACTTGGTTTGATATCCAATAAGAACTTTGAGCGAAATCTGAAATCTCTGAACATCAGCTATGAGCAATATGTTTTAAGCGTGGGCGAGGTCGACGAACGCATACTGGGCGCCTACCCGCTGGACGCTGGCGAGCACAGCAATTTAAACGAACAGGCGCTGCGTCAACCCGTGACGCCGTTGACACGCAAACAGGATCTGCCCGCCCAGTCTGACATGTCCGAGCAGAAGTTCGAGCCGGTGGCGAGTGCCACCAACAATGTAAAGACGCTGAGCGCCTCAATCAGTCACATAACCGAGCCCACCGACTTTGTCAAGTAGGTTACCCAAAGCCATTACAAATTGATCGTCTAATTCATGCATATACTGAATATAATACTATTTCCATAACAGGCAGGCTGTCGAATCGGCTATTTCAAAGATGTTGAACACTATTGCGGAAATGGAGGAGCAGTTTGTGGCAAAATTTCCGATGCGTAGGGAGGCTAGAAATCGATTTCGTTTGTCCAAATCGCTTTACTTCTATATGATCGATCATATACTTCGTGACGAGATTAGGACTAAGCCACAGATCGTAAATAAGATCTCATTGGACATCTTAAATATGACGCTGATGGCCTGCTGCACAGAGCTGGTGCTCGAAGCCTACAACACGGACCTTAAGTTCCCCTGGATCCTAGAATGTTTCAGTATTAACGCCTTCCAATTTCATAAGATCATTGAAATTGTTGTCCGCCATGGCTGCCATGGTACACGCGAGGGTTGCCTCACACGCGGCCTAGTCAAGCATCTGAATTCCATTGAGGAGACATGCCTGGAGCGATTAGCATGGGAACGCAGCTCTCCACTCTGGGAGCTGATTGACAATGCAACCAAACCGCTGCCCACCTGGTCCGAAGTGACCGATGACCAAGGATCTGGCCAGCTAGAGATATTTCTGCGCAAGATTTTTCTGCTCGGTTGGCTGCGTATCGGGAAACTTTGCTTGGAGCTAAAGCTGGACGAAAAGAAGGCCGAGATCTGGGCCATATTTGATCATTCGATCAGAATGAAAACTCATCTAATGAAAGATCGCCATCTCGACCAAATAATCATGTGTGCAATATATATTTATATAAGAGTAAGTAGCTATCAATTGATCACTTCAGATCTCTCGCTCTCTCTCTCTCTCCCGCTCTTCACTTTCATGCCAATTATTTTTTAATCCTTGTTTTTTTTTTTCGACGTCGTTTTCAGGTAATGAACATGGAGGGAACTAAATTTAGTGACATTATGCGGGCGTATCGTAACCAGCCGCAAGCAGTAAATAGTGTATATCGCGAGGTACTCATCAGCGTCAATGAGAAAGGCGAATATGAGCTGAAGGATATTATTCACTTTTACAACTATACGTATGTGCCGGAGATGACAGATTTCTGTACCAATCACCTTGCTAAGAATGGCGATGTAAGTATATATACATATATATATATATATATACATATATGCATGCCTGCGTCCTTTTTGAACCGAATCTTGGAATCTTTGACTTACAGAAGAATATAAATCTGCTGATGTCGCCACACCCCACTGAGCGCACAAATGTGCCAATGAAGCTGAATCACTCACTCACTGTTAAGCAAATGTCCAAGAATGAGGTGCCGCTATCGCCGGATCAGTTGGTCTACGTGGTCAATGCAAGTCCGGCCAAGGTAAGTAGGGTGCCACAACTATACACTGCAATCTGTCCTTATCATTGAATCTCTTGCAGCAACTGGATTTGATGAACAAGATTGTGCATGGGTCTGGGAAACGAGTTTTGGATTTCCCTGACGCTCCCAATCCCATTGACATGAAACGACAACGGATGGAACAGCAGGTGCACCTCAATCAAATGAAGGGCGATGGCAATGATCGCAAGGCTGAACGGAAAAAGATAACGAGACAACAGGACCATGAGTAAGGGCAGCCTTAGCAGGAGCAGCAGCAGCAGCAGCAGCAGCAGAAAAAGTGTAGAATTTGTGGGGATCAGGGGGATAACAGGGCGTGGGGCGAGGGCCGGGCAGGGGGTGTTTCCATACTGAAATGCTAGCAGGCATACAGATTATGGAATTCACGCTTGGAGGCATATGCAATGTTATTTTTAATGACTGCAAGAATGGTTATCATTTTACTTATTGTTTAATTTAATACGTGTGCATCTTTTGATAGTTTTTATTGCGAGTCATCCATATATACATATACATATACATATACCTTTATATATACCGATACATATACCTTTACATATATCTACGCTATACCTATACCCATTCAAACTATATGTGTGTGTGTATATGCATATATATGCAGTATGTACATACAGTCACACACACACACACTCACATTCAGCGTGTGTGTGTGTGTGTGTGTGTGTGTGCGTAAATAGCCTTAAGATCAGCAAGTGAATTAAGCGAATCTAGCAAAAACTTAACAAACTAATGCCATCAACATCGAGTAGGCCATCTTCAGCGGTGTTGATGCTTTAGGTCCCATCATCAACAACACGAACAGCGATCGCTCTAGATTACACTTTAAATCAATAACAAGAACTAGAACAAGTAGAATATCATATTTTTTTTTTTTTGTCAAAAATCATGTATACATATATGCGTTAAATAAAAATTCGTAAAAAAAAAAAAAAAAAAAAAAAAAACAAATTGTAAAAATGTAAAAAAAGACCAAGCCATTCTCCGTGTGGGAAACACAAATGTAGATTTTCTTGCTTTGTTTATTTGTTAATTATGTTACGTAAAAAAGGGATTCCATTGGGTAATACGATTGACTGGTAGTTCAGTTAGCTCTGCAAGCGCAGGGCGCTGGCAATGAATGTGAGTGCGCTTCGCTGGTCGGCAGTGAGAGTGGCGGAACCGGCATCTAGGCGCTTCTGCAGCAGAGAGCTGCAGGTGAAGAGCGGCGTTGCCTGCTCGGGCACAATGCGATAGGCGACACGTCGCCAGGTGCTGCTCACCACGTCCAGTTGGGATTCGAGTGCATCGCGACAAGTCGCCAAATCGTCGGCACGCGCCCGTTCCAGCATATGAGCAATGGCCAGGCAGAGCTGCTGTTGCAGCCCATCACGATGGTTGTACTCCTCGAAGGTGTCCAGGGCATTGGATCGTTCAATAGCCGCCAATAGTGAGCGCCACATGGTAGCGTAGTGCACGCCCATATCTGCCCTATGCTCGACCTGCAGCAGCACGGCGGTGGCATTGATGCGCACCTTGAAGTTGGCGTGCTGCACAATTAGCTGGCTGAGCGCCGCGAACAGCGGGCCCGCCAAGCTGGCGCTCGTTGAGAATATTGCACGATTGCGCACCAGGTTGCCAATGGCATAGCAGGCATTCCACTTGACCTTGGCGCTGCCCGACGCACGCACACAATCCAGCAGCTTGGCCATGGCCCGCTGCATGAGCGCGTGCTCCGCGCCAGGCAGCAGCCGCAGCAGATTGCCCAAGGCGCGCACTCCGTTCGCGCGCACCTTGTCGTGGTCACCGCAGGCGAGAACAGCCGCTTCGACGAGGCGTCCGAGCAGGGCCTGTGAGATGCGCTCCTTCTCATGGGCTTCCTCCGTCTGTTCGGGCTGCAACAGTGCATCGCTTATGTTGCCCAGCGCCCAAGCGGCCTTGATCCGCACAGCCAGCTGTGGGTCGCACATCAGCTGCACCGCCAGCTCTGCTGCATGCTCCACAAATACCAAATCATCGCGCATTGTCGGATGCAGCACATAAACAGCAAGCGCACGCACGGCCGCTGCTCGCACCAGACTGTCCGCAGCATCGTCGCTGCTGCAGCCTAGTAGAAAGGCCAACAGTGCGGTGCGCTGCACATGGGGCAGCCGCTCGAAGCTGTAGCCGCCAATGTTGGACAGTGCATCGCACAAGGAGCATCTCAGCGTGGCCGCCTCGGCATTGTAGTAGGCATCATAGATCACCGGCAGCATGCGCAACCAGAAGCTCAAGTGCTGCTGCTGTTGCTCGGGCCGCGGTTCCGTTTGCTCCATGGCAAAGCGCGCCATTTGGAAGCCAATGGCGTCCAAGGTGCGTGCGCCATAGAGACGCACATCACACGAGTTGTCTTGCAGCGCATTGCACAGCACATCGGCTAGGCGCGTCAGATGCTCACGCAACAGACCAAAGTGTGTGGTCATGGCCAGCAGCACTTGGAGGCATTCCACGCGCAGCGGTGAGGCGCTCATCGGGCAGTCCAGATAGCGCAGCACCAGGCGCAACAGCCAGGAGTTTCGCGGAATGCGACCCGAAGGGAGAGCAATGTGTGTTTGCTCAGCTGTTGCTGCTGCAGCTGCTGCTGCTCCTGACTGTTCCTCTGTCTCTGCCTCCTGCTCCTCCTCTACCGCCTCCTCCTCTTCATCTTCATCGTAAAGCAATTGAAATTTTTGCGCCTGCTCCTGGTGGACAGTGTGTCGCGGTGATGTATGCAACATGTTGACATCGCGACGCTCCTTCAGCGGCAGCCCCACAGCGCAGGCCATTTCCTGAGTCAAGCGCGGCGTAGCCACCAGCATTTCCATGACCAGCAATGCGGATACCTTGACGCTGGTGTCCACATGACGCGTCAGTAGCTTCACGTGAGGCACAAACTCATAGACGATGCCCATTTGCAGCTGCTCGAACGGCGTCGCCTGCACTAGGACTGCCAGGCACTTGAGGCACTGCGTCAGCACCGGCGGCACAAATTCGCGCTCCAATATGCTCGCCAGCTGATGATACGCTTCCATTATGCTGCTGGCCAAGCTCATGGCAAACGGGGTATAATTGGTGGGCGCCAGGGCGCAGCTGGCCTGGCTGAGATATGGCTTGGAGCCGTATAGTAACTGTGCCGCCAGCTGCAGCGCCAATGCACGACAGCGCACGTTGCCATCACTGGCGCCAATGGACAGCAGATGATCTCTGTTGTCACGTGCGCTAGATGCGCCTGCGTCGCCGCTCCCGCCGGAACTCGGAAAGAGCACATGCCAGTAGCCATAGAGGGTGCGTCTGGGCAGCTGTTTGGTGACGGCGCCGAGCAACTGCAACGCTGCGATGCGCAGCTTCACCTGGCGCTGGCGCAGCTGCTTCTGACCCACCGCCTGTGATCCGGCACCGTCTGATGTGGGCGTGTAGCCGCCTTCGGAGTCGCCACTCGGAGTGCGACAGCCGTAATCAGTGTTGCCCTGCAACAGTAGCTTCATCCGATCTCCATGTCCCGGTGCGTGACTGATGTTTTTACTATCCTGCAGATTGGCATTGCCATTCCCATTGCAATTCCGTTGCTTGGTCAATGAACGCATCTTGCGCGATTTGACCCGCCTGCCGGCAGTAGCTGCAGCCGTGCTCTGATTCCCAGAAGTGGAGTCTACGTCCCCATCCTCATGCCCATAGATGGCCGATTGCTGGGCCGGATGCACTCGATGTGGCAATTGATATGCCATCTTCGCCGTCTCACCATCATCCACCCGGCATCGCACATTGGCCAGGGCGAGACCCAACAAATCCGGTGCATACTGTATTGCATAGTCCGCATGATGGCTGGCAATCTTCTGCAGCAGCTGCAGTGAGTGGGCGAACAACATCATTAGTTGCTCCTGCTCCTGCTGTGCATGTGGCTGTGTGTCAACTGCTGTTGCTATCGCTGCCCAGCGTCCGTCGTAGTGCATCTGCAGCAGAGAATCGGCCAACTGGCTGCTTAGCTGCAGCTCATTCGCCTGCAGTTCGGCATTCGGCGTGACGAGCATGCTGAACAGCCTGTCTTGGCAGAGTACCAATAGCAACGCCGGCTCCACGCTGCGCGGTAATGGAATGACAACGAAGCGTGGGAAGTACTTGAGCGCGGTGGTCATTGACAGTGATTCGACTAGTGCGAGCAGGCAGCGCAGTGCTTCCACTGTGCATTGCTGCTCCACACGCTGCAATAGCCACTCTAGTATCGGTTGCGTTTCGCCGAGCGAGTGCTTGCGGTTCAAGAGCAGCTCGTTCAGCCAGACCAACCATGCGTCAAGATTAAGTGAGTCATCGCCATGCCCAGTAACCGCTACCGTCTCCTCAGCCAACAGATGGGCCAGCTGCGCCGCCGTGCTAGCGCCATATGGCCCTGCGGGCGTCTGGCTCTCGATGTTGCGCAGGAATTCCAGTTGACGCTGATAGAGGCACGCCTCCGCCGCAGAAGAGCATCGCGCTCGATCATTTACTGTTTGTAAGAGCGCATCATAGGCTTCCTTCTCCTTGTCCATTAAATAGAACTGTTCATTTGCCCTGAGAAATGGTAACAGCATATCGATGTATCGATATAACGAGCGAATTAATTTTAAGTTGAATTCGAGTTTGACATTTTAATATTTTTTTATAATACTCATATATGACAGCACAGCCCTATTGAATAAAAAAAAACAGCTTTTACAACAAAATCCAGAACTCATATTTTAAATTAAAATACGTGTTTAATCAAAGTTTATTCTTTAATTCCCTGCGTATATAAAACATAAACAACGTATATCTGCTATTATTTCGCGTTCGATATCGATAGTACCTAGTGATAGTGACGATAGTAGATACGCGATAGTATTTAATGATTAATGATCATTGTCTTTGGTATTTTACAGCGCTGCGCAAATGTTTGGCGCACTTCTCGAATTTTTCAAATGTGTAAACACTTGATTAATGTGTTTTGTGTAAATGTATAATAAAGAATATTTATATTCCAATATGTTAAAAAAAAAAAAAAAAAAAAAAAAAAAAAACGTAATTTACTTTATGCTAATCCATATTGAAAATGCTGAATAAAACAATATAACATTTTGATTGACTTTGCGTACCAGGAATATATTTATTGTATAGATTCATAGATATATCTAGTATGTGTATAGATATATATATAATATTTAAGTGTTTTTATAATTTTACAAATGTATAATTCATTTCATGCTCTTATAATATATAAATTCTGCTCAGCAATAATTCATTGTATAATCCATTCCGAAATTCGCCAAGCATCCTAAAACAATTGTGTATACAAGTTAAGTGCGTTAATCACGAACCAATGAATCCATTCGCACCCACCCCATAGCTATCATACACCGCCGATAGACAGACCAATGCGGCCTGCATGAGTGTTTCCCTGAGCAATTACCTACTTAGTAACATAACACGCTGAACAACAGACTGATTGCCTAATTAACACCTTGGCTCAAACATTAGCTCGCGTTAAGCTTATGTTCGTTCTATAAATAATTATGTTTATAATATATTTCTCATACATATGTCATTAAATAGCTATGTGTGTATATATATGTATGTTCATTTAGGCGGGCTTCCAGTATTTTGAAAGGCGTTGAATCGTTTAATCGTCAAGTTCAAGTTCTACTATTGGAGTTTGTACAATTTGTTAGTCTTTAATGCCCACATTGCGAGATGAGAGCTAGCTATATGCAAGTATAACATTTACTTTAGTCGTATAATAATAAAATATTCAATAGCTGTTATAGAAAAAAATAAATGTATATATGTATATGTATGTATATAGGTGTTTGGTCTACCTACAAGAAAAACGTTCATATATATATATATATGTATATTAATGTATATATGTACGATTTGAGAATTAATAATTTCCATTCCAATCTTTGGCAAGACCGCAGATGTTGATCACAAGATACGTTTTCTTTATCGAATATCTTCAGAATCCGTTACCTTATTCTAACAAATTTTATAACTTACTACAACTAGAACTACAGCTATCGTATATAAATCCGCTTGAAAAACTCAACTCATGCCATATATATATATAAATAAAAAAAACTTATTAAAATACTATAAACTCTGTACAAAATTTGGCTAATTTTGGAGCAGTAACTTATATGGGTGGTTGATAGGAAGGAATACATTCGGTTGTCTCAAAAATTAACATATTAAAAAAAAAAAAAAAAAAACAATTTTGCAAAAATTCGTATTCAAATGGAGTTTTGGTGGGTCTACAATCTACCATTAATGGAACCGTTGGTCAGTTAATTAAGTACATTCAATGATAAGGTCCTTATAGGCGTAAACCATGAGCTGTGAGCTGTGCCCATACTTATCATTAAATTAGCTACTAGTTTGTAAATGATTAGAGTCATTCGGATATAGGTTTACTAAAATCGCATAATAATGACAGCCGGCGGCGAGCACCACAAACAGATGCCAAATGGCGTGCGCCATGGGAATCAAACCATCTGACTTAAAAAAAACAATGCCCAATATATAGAAGGCACCGCCGCACTTCAGTTGCAGCATGCCATTGAAATGATGGCCCGTGAGCATGACGACGAGCGCCGGACCCAGGCCCATGACAATATAGAAAAACGTCTCCAAGCATTTGTAGCGTTCGTGATAGAGCTGTAATTAAACGAAACCAGAAAATAAATGAATAATAATAATGAAACCAATGCCAATCGATCGATAAGCAGCAATCGACAGTTATCTTACCTGTTGGTAAGCAATCCCAATGGCAGCCATTAGCCAAATAATCCATTCCATGCAGAAGAGTATCGCCGAGTGGTCAGTGTTCTCTAGCGTCAGCCAAGGGAAATATGAGCCAGCAATAAACACATAGATCATGGCACGATCGCAGCGATGCAAGACATTCTTGAGACTCTGATACGTCTGCCAGCCGAATGTGGGCCAAGCGTTGTAGTTTTTCGGCGGTCTAAAAATGAAAACTCTATAGAAAGTGGAACAGGTTAGCCGCATATCTTGGCGAAACTCACTTGTGTTCGGCACAGTAGCATGAGCAGTGAAAAAATGTGGAAACTGTGAACAGCATACAGAGTGCGGTGCCATAGACCCATGAGACTAGATATTGGCTATAGCTGTTGGAGCGCTCAAAGAGCTTGATGACGGCAAATACGGCGGGAACTATCCAAATGCCATGGGTTATAACATTCGCCACCTGTTCGATCTGTAAAGGAGAATTTAATTGAATAAATGAATATATATATATATGTATATATACATATATATATATATTCCCATGTTTGTTTGATTTGGCTTACCTCTGTGGGTTGGTAGGCACAGCCGGGCTTCGCTTTGGCATTCTTCCATTGAATATTTCGCAGTTGGAGCTTGAGCTTCAAGTTCGATCGAATAATGCATTTCCATACGTGACTGAATAGATTATCCAGAAATGAGTATTTATTTTGTATATCCTGCAGTAGATTATTCATCGTCGTCCGCTCACAGCTCGCTCTGCAGCTGGCCCCCGTTCGCTGCACTGTGGATTGCTTTCAGCAGCTGCTGCTGTCGATTATTGTTATTTAAATACCATTCGCTTTGATTATATTGATGTACATATATTGTTAAATTGCCCGATTGTAACAGGCCCAATAATTGACAATGGAGCCTGATAAGGTAGCCAAAGCCCAAACCTCAAACCCCAAACCCCAACCCCTTTATGATAAATAGCGCAATCTACTATGTTATTGGACCTTTCATGTTTATAGCGCCCATTGTGTTTGCTGTGTTCTGTTTGCCTTATCGAACTTGTCGCGACACTCTCGAATTGATTCCGGATTAGCTAAGCGGAATTTGATAAGCTCTAACTGTTGTCTGCATCTACACAATCGAGCTGCTTAATTAATTTGTGAACAACGAAATCGTTGAATCACATTGAATTGCCAAAAATGTTTACCTGTATACAGAATAATATTATATGTATATATTATTTAAAAAGAACAAATTAATGAAAAGAACTTTAAACCTTTTTCTCTCTTAAGCAAATTCAAATTGTTTATCAATGCAATTTCCTGGTTATCCCATGGAAAATAAAAACTAAAGAAATAAATAAATAAAAAATCTATAATCACTTTAAATTGTAAGAAAATATTGTGAAAGTTCTTTAACGTTATTTCTATTTCTATTATTATATAAAAAAACTGCATTTATTTCATTAGAATTGTTATCAAACAATTTCACAAAAATAATTCAATATAGAAAATATAAAAATTCTTTTGCTTAACACTGACTTATTTTTAGCCATGATTCGTTATCATAAGCTTAGTTCATAGATTTAATCAGCTGAGGAGCATCAGGTTAAATACGTCACTTTAAGCATATATGTACATATAATTTGCGAACAGTTGTGCATGTATGTATGCATGTATGCATATATATAATTAAATACCTAGTAGTAGCTATATGTGCATATATATACTCATATACTTAAAATGCATTCCATTCAATCAGCGTCCTCGTCTTATCAAGGCGACTACAGTGAGAGTGTGGCGCAACAAGCTGAGATACTTAATGTCAACTCAAAGTCCAATCTATCGTCGGGGCAACGAAGTGGCTGCCTTTAAGCCTTGTGTCGGACTACAGATTGCATTGAATAGATTGATGAACAATTGTATATATGCATATACATATAAAGCTGATACATAGAGTCGATATTTGCTCCAAGGTCAGGCACAGCCGGTGCCGCCCACTGTTATAGCTTGCATGCTGCTAAGTGGGTGGAATCTCTGCTCTTGCGTTCCACGAACAGTAGCATGAACAACAACAACCAAAATAATAACGACAACAACAACAACAACGAGAACGAGAACGAGAATTGAGCTTAACCTGTGCTTCGTGTTATCCGCTGGCAGCCTAGTAATATCTGAGCTAATTTATTACATTTGAGTTTAGTTCACTACGTTGACTATGAATTATGCATGGATAGGCAAGCGCGCACACACACACACACACACATTGACACAGTCACACAGACAGCGGGTCTTGTGTAGCATATACATACATACATACATATGTATCGAGCACTATGCATATGAAATGCCTTTTGATCGACCTGCCCGGCAACATTTTCCCCCTACCCAAAACCCACCCCATTTTCAATTCATTTCCACGTTGAGCATGCTAATCGGCATATAAATAGCCCAGAAGACAGCAGGCGCAATGTCTACTACTTGTTGTTGGTCGTTTCTTTTGGGGATGGGGGAGACAAAGATGGACATATGCCTATGTACGTCAGTATTGTTTACACTCGAAAGCTCCTAATTCAATTTGTAAGCGTCGCCAAGGCACTGTTGTCCACCTTTTTGTTGTTATGTATTTTACACACACACACACATACAGAGCCATAGCCACGGTCACAGACACAGACTCACAAACAATCACACACTTTCACGCACACAATTGCTCTAATAAGCCGACAAAAGACGACGCTTCCTTCGACATTAAGTTATAAATACATATATGTATATGTGTATATATTTAAGTTTTAGAGCGCGCGCAATTAAAATCTAAGTGTCATCTTGAATGATTTTAGTTTACACAATGCTTTTATTGCTATTTACTTTTTATTTACGTTATATTTAAAGCGCTCCGCTTTATGCTGCTGCTATAGTTATTTCTGTTAGTAAACTGTAAATACATTTATGCTTTTATGCTTTTTCTTTGGGACGATTAATGTGGTCATCGATGTGTAACGAAATCGATATCAATACTTTTAGTACTTCACAGGGTGACCAAATATCGCAATATGCTCTAACGATTGCACACAATATACGATTACCAAATTCAAAAATTTCTCGTATTTGTAGGGCTGACTTTTTTCATTTTTTAAGGGACATTCTTTCAGAGATCTGTGTTATCTTTAGCAAAAATAACTTTAACACAACTTTTGTATTTTAATGAATTGTGCAACTCTGAGAATCTAATTTGAATGGTTGGCGGTTCAAATAAAACCAGGGCTGCATTGCGGCAGTAATAAACAAAGACAACTAAGCGAATTTTATGCATTGTATATGAGGTTGGCTAATAATTAGATTTAACTTTAAAGATTGACCGCAAATAATATTCTTCTAATGTACAACGTCGAAAATTGAATCACTGAGCTTTTAGAGAATTTAAATATAACGTGAATAACAGTTAGTGTTGGAAGATGTCAATTCTGGCATGTGAATCAACACTGGCAAATGAGTAAATGTATCGATACATTTTATTATTTTTCCGGCACTTCGCGCGCCATGTTTGAAATAAAATACGATAAAGTTGTATACGAAAAAATCATTTATTGGGTAAATTTCCTTTCGTTTTTTTTTTTTTTTTCGTTTTTCACATGTTCACAAAAATTTTACTTTATCTTTATTTGTTTAACATTTTAGCTTGGTTTGCTATTAGATTGATGTGGGGAATGTTATGTATTCGTGTACACTTTTGGTTTACTAATATGTTTGAGTGTATGTGTTTATAAGTAGTTATGCTTAATGTTTATTGTATATTTTGTGTGTTGTTGGGTTGGCTTTTCGCATTTCGCATTTCGCTCTAGTGTCTTTAACAATCAATTACACCGAAAAGGAAAAATATTAGTTGACTTAATGTACGCACATGTATATTTCATTCATTTGTTATTATGCATAGAATAAAACAGACCCGCCGTTGGGCAGCTGTTCAAATAATGTTGCATGGACACCGGCTTTAGTTTGTAGTAGTGTTAATATGTATGTATGTCTATATGGCATACACTGTGGTGCACTTCTTGCAAATAAATGGTTAATTTATGAAGTTTTCTTTTTTTTAATAAATTTTTAGTTAGCTTTGAATCTAAACTATGACACAACTGACACCGAGAAAGCTTTCTTATGGATAACGTTTTTTTTTTTTGTTTTTTGTTTTTTTTTTTTTAATTATATATTTTTATTTTCTTTTTCTTCATTATTTATTTCTTGCGTGATTCTGGTTAGTTATTTTTGTTTTTTTTTTTAGTGGCAGAGACAAACATACACTGAGTTGATATATGTAAGTAGTATAGAGATTTTCATAAATCATTAGAGTCTGGCTGCTGCTGCTTGATTACCTTTGCTGATTGGTTACGTTCACACATTAAAACAATTATATATGTAATTAAATACGCTTTTGTTTTTTTTTTTTCATAGAATTTATCTTTGTATAGGAAACAACAAAAATGGACGCAAAATTATTGTTATTTGTTTTTTTTTTTTTTTTTATATTTATATATATATATATATATATATATATATATATATGTATACAAATATATATATATATACTATATGAATTTGTTTTAGGATTTCATTTGTTTACTTTTTGTTTTAGTGACCCATTTTGCTTTTTATGTTTATTTAGCTATATAGGAATATGCAAAATGTACGTACACTTAGTATAAATAGTTTTGTTACTAGTTATGTATGCATGTTTGCTCGTATGTATGTATGTATGTATGTATATAAATGCAGCTCTAAAACTTGTTTGCCATTTCTGTTTCTTTTTTTTATTTTTTCTTTATTTTTTTTTTTCATCATTTTCGCCATTCAAATACATTTAATAACATTTCTATAGAAATATTCAAAGCTGAGGTAGTTTATTCATTTATTTATTTATTTTTAGTTTTCATATCTTTTATATAGTATGTATCGTATAAATGTATATATAAATGTATTCATACGAATTTTGGATTTCTTTTTGTTTTTATTATTTTATTTATTTTTTTGTTGTTGTGTGTACTCTGTATTTGATTTTTGTGTATAGTTTTTTTTTTCTTTTTTTTTTGTAATTTACTTTTTTTTTATTTTTTACATTTTTATGCCTTTCTTTTGCAGATACACATACTACACATGTATTAAATTCATAATTTAGACAAGTTTTGCTTTAGGTAGGGGTTCTTGAGTTTTCGGGACTCGTGGTATATAGTAGTTACAGTAGTTTAGTCACATACATACATATATATATACATATATATGTATTATATCAAATAGATTCTTGGGTACATATATATAGTAGAATTACATCATAGTAAAAGCGTTTGGCCCTAAACACACATTTCTTGGCATCATTTCGAGGTCGATTGGGGTTGTGCGCCCTACGCTGGCTGTAAACGATATTCGTGTGGGAAAAGTCGGAAGGAATGATAAATGAAAATCGAAGAAAAATGCGTAAGACTTCAAAAAAAAAAAAAAGAAATAAACGAAATAAAACTCAATTTAACAAAATATACATTTAAAAAATCTGAGAGACAAAAGATATAAAATTAATTTCAAAAAATGTAATTTAAAAAAAAAATAATGTTAAAAAAAAACTTAAAAAAATTAATACAAAAAAATGTATTTAAAAATTTATTTAAAAAATTAATTTAAAAATTTGATTTTAAATTTAATTTTTTTAAATTAATTTTTTTAAGATTAATTTTTAAAATTAATTTTTTTGTAATAAATTTTTTATTTAATTTTTTAAAATTATTTTTTTAATACATTTTTAAAATTATTTTTTGTAATTAATTTTTTTAATTAAATTTTTGTAATTATTTTTTTAAATTAATTTTTTTAAATTAAATTTTTTAAATTTATTTTTAAATTAATTTTTTTATCTTGAATCAACTGGATGCGAACGAAAGTAGAAAAACATCACTCAAAATTGAAATCGTAAACAAACCCAGAATCTAAAATAAAAATGTAAAAAAAAAATTGAAATAAAAAGCTGTACATTTGTTTTTTTTTTGGTTTTTTTTTTAATAATATTTTACTGTTTTTTTTTTTGTTTGTTTGTTTGTTGTTTTGTTATATTTAAAATATTTATAGATATTTAGCTCAGTAATGTAGATACAATGTACAGTGTAAATACATTAGGTCGCCTACACTTTTGTAGATTATCTTTTATTTATGTAGATTAATTAATGAACTTAACAAATAAAATGTAGACGACGAAAAAAAAATGTTTAACTACAGATAAGTATGTACTTTAAAAATAATTAAAGTAAAAGTAAAAATATTATAGTGTTTAATTTTTTTTCATTTTTTTGTTTTTGTTTTGTTTTTTATATATATTTATATATTTTTTTCTCATGTTATTTTATATATGTATATATATAAGTATTTATTTTGCGATTATGTATATATGTTTATGGTTCTTCACTTGGCTCGCCATTTAAATGCTTCTTCTTGCTCATCATCTTAATTTCTGTTTGATGTTTTGGGTTTTTTTATGAGATAGTAGATCCAGCGAACGGCTTTAATTATAAACTACTATCACACAGGCAAACCGTTAGCTGGATTTGGCTATTAATTCACATTGTAATTTACTGTTGGGATAGCGTGTGTGTGTGTGGGTGGATGGGTGTTTGTGTAATAAAGTTCAGGTGAAAGATGCATAACAAAATGGCGTAGACATTATATGAATTAACTTAACAAAAAATTATATTATAAATGAATAGAGCGAACCAAATTCAGTTTAGAAATTATTAAAAAAAAAAAAAACGTTCAATATATATATGTATATATATATAGAATATACATATAATTTATATATATATATATATATATATTTAATTGATGTGTGTGTGTGTGTTTTTTGCTGGCCTTTGCCATTTAATTTGAGTTTTCATTTCTTTATCATTTTTTATATATTTTTTTTGTTTCTTTTTTAAATGCAATAAACATAACGGTAACTAAATATATGTTGTAGCTCAGTCTCCAGTTGATTACCGTGTAAATTTATTACAATTAAAAAAAAAAATTATAATATTAAACACAAATATAAATTACATTATATAGAACATGTTAAAAAAAAGGTGCGAAATATACATACAAAGAGGCAAAATAAATAAAAAATAAAATAAACAAAATCGAAGCGAAACGAAAAAAAAATGTATAATAATAAAAATTATGTTGCTTTTCTTTTCATTTTCCTTTCGTTTTCCGACCTTTTGTTGCTCTATAAATTTTGTTTCGATGCACACTACATATATATTTTATATATATATATATATTTATTCTTTTTTTTTTTTAATTTTTTTCAGTGTTTTTTTTATCATTATGGAAAATACACAAAAGCAGGCTAAATATTTTTGTTTTGTTTGATTTCGATTATTACAATATTGAATAGAGAGAAATTAGCTTTAGGGCTCGCTTCAAATTTCTATGTGTGTGTGTATTGTATATATGTGTGTGTGTCAATCAATCAATCATTTATCAATCATATATAGTATGGTTGTTGTGGCTGGCGTGTGGGCGTTTTTTCTTGTTTTTCTTATCTATTTTTTTTTTTTTAATTTTCTTTATAGATTTTTAGTTTTTTTTTGTTTGTTTTTTTTTTTTTTTTTTTTCATTGTTTTTACTCATGTTTTTAGTACATGTACACGCTTACGGCTGACAAAAAATTGGTTTCAGTTTTATATATATATATATATATTTGTATTTTATGTTTTGTTTTCATTTTCATATTTTCACCATTCTCTTGTTTTGCTCTCTCTTCTTATATGCTAGAAATGTATATATGTGTATGTGTGTGTGTGTTTTGCTTTATAGTTTATTCATATAGTTTGCTTCTCAAATGTTTGCATTTATTTGTTTGTTGTTGTTGTTGTTGTGGCTTGTTTAGCAACTTGAAATTATAGTTATTTGATGTACGTTGCATGCATCGTGTTCCATATGCCATATGCACGTTTCATATCATCTATGTTTCTTTTAGTACAGTTGTGTCGTATCCGAGTAAGTTGTTAACGGTTGTTGTCTGGCTCTGCTCTGTTTTGGTTCTGTTTCTAGTAACTGATCCTAACTTAATCTGTTCCAATTTTCTGACCTTGTCCAGTTATATGCTTCGCTTTTGTTTTTGTTTTGTCTTATTTTGTTATTGTTTTCGCTTTGCTTGATTTCTTGTCCAATTTCCATTTTGACTGTTTGGTTTTCCTTTTTTTTTTTTTTATTTTGCGTCCAATTTTTCATTAAATAAAATCATTTAATTTTATTTTTTACTTTCTTTTTAAACAAAATTAACCCCCAATTTGTTTATTTCATTTGCTGTTTATTTTTTGTTTGTTTTGTTTTGTTTTTTAAATGTTATTTTTTATTACTTTCTTTTTGACGTGCTCTCTGCGCTTACGGAGTTTTCAATTTGAATACCATTATTTTTATTTTTTTTTAATTTTATTTTTTTATCATTTGTAGTATTTATTGTTATTTCAGTTTCTTTAAAAACTTGCATTCATTCACTTGCATGTGAGATTTGGCTGCTTTTGGGCTATTTGCTGCTGCTGCTGCTTTGCTCGGCTGTTGAACTTGCTCTGCGTGTCGTCGTTTAGCCTACATTAAAACTCGCATTATATCGTTATCTTTCTATGTATATCATATCGTATATCATATATTTTCTTTAAAACAAACTAAAGTGCGTATTTCTCTCAATTATTATTTCTGATTTTTTCTTTCTTTCAAAACTCTTTCGCTCTCGCCTAACAATTGAAAACCAAATTTTTTTGTATGTTTCAGAAAATCCCTAAATTCTTCTTCTTGTTCCTTCTTTATAATAGACACAAAAAACAAACGAAAAAAAATAAAAATAAATATTGATTTGTACTCACGATGTTTGTACCGCTAAAAACGTTATGTAAATATGTAAATATATTTATATAAAAAAATATGCCCTTTTTTAAAGTATTTTCTCCCTTTCATTTTTTGCTTCTTAACTTTTTTTTACATTTTTTTTTTTTTTTAATTTTTTGCGTGTTTTAAAGTTTTTTTTTTTTTGTGGTTTTTAGTGTTTTTTTTTTAGAGTTTAAACTTTTTAAAGGTTTACGTTAAGAAATTATAAAAAAAAAAATAGTTTAAATATATACATATATGGATATATACATATATGAATAAAATAAATAGTAAATTGTTTGTTGTTGTTGTTGTTGTTGCTGTCAAATCAAATGTCAAAGTACTTTTGGAATCAGGGTGCGTTGCTGTATGTGTTCGTGTGTATGTGTTCGTGTGTGTGTGTTCGTGTGTATGTGTTCGTGTGTGTGTGTGTGTGTTTTATCATAAAATGTACATCGAAAGCATTTTATAAAAAAAAAAAATAACAAAACTTTTCTTTAAATTTAAAATTCAAATTTTTTTTTTATTTTTTGTTTTTTTTTTTTTGTTTTGTTTTGTTTTTTGTTTTGTTTTAGTAGTAAATAGTTTAAATAGTTGTTAATTTTTAAAACGAGTTTATCACACCTTAAACGTTATCAGTACTTGGCACAACTTACAACACAAAAAAGTACTTTTAGATAAATTAAATTTTAACTTTCGCTTGTTGTTTTTGCTGTTGCTGTTCTTGTTGTTCTTGTTGTTGTTGTTGCTGTTGTCTCTTGTGTGAAAAGAAAATGGAAAATTCGCATGGCTTCTGAAACGTCGAAACTGTCGGTCCGGCTGTGTGTCTCTGTCCATGTCTCTGTATGTGTGCGTGCGTGTGTGTGTGTTAGGTACATATAAATGCAATTGATAAATTGATCAAAAATCATTTGAAATATATCAATATATGAGCAAAATTATAGAAAATTCACAATAAAGAAACAAACAAAAAAAAAAAAAGAAAAAATGCATTAAAAAATCGTTTTGTAAAATGAGCTGAAGGCATTTGAATCAAGTTTTGAAATTTCAAAGACAACACCCCTCGCTCCTGCCACCATCGCCACCCATGTGCCTAAGCTAACTGTTGTTGCGAACCGACTAGCGACTGTTACTGCTCTGTCGACCAGAGTTGCCACCGTGTTCGGATATTATCTTCTATGGGTTTCAAATGTCACATACCAGCGTTGTTGTTGTTGCTATTATTACTGTTACTGTTACTGCTGTTGTTGTTATTGTTGTTGTTGTTTTCTTTACAACTTGCAAGCTAAAATTTAATTCTCTTCAACCCCAATATCATTCAACTCTTTCTTCTTTCTCTTCTCTCCCTTTGTCGCTTCACTTTCTCCTTTCAATAACGATATAAAATAGCCTCTAAATACTAAAAAATAATTTCTTTGCTGCTCTCTAGCTCTAACACACTCTCCCTCTCTCTCTCTCGCTCTCTTTCTGCTGTCGTTTTAAACGCGCACGCTTTCCCAACTCACATTTTGTGATTGTTCTGGTCAATCGATCAACTCTTGCTGCATCATACACATCATTTACAATTATTATTATTATGATTATTATTGTTTATCATTATTATTATTTGTATTAGTGCTTGGTAAGCCCCTCCCAATTGGTATTCTTTTATTTCTTAAACAGAGCATTTCATAGTCAATAGTTAGTTAGTTAACTCAACCATTCTGCTGCTCCTTCTCTCTCCCACTCTCTCTCTCTCTCTTTCTTGCTTTCACTCTCCACTCGTTCTCTTTCGTATTCTCTTCTCTTGCTTCAGCATTTGGAATTCTATGCAAAATAAAAACAATGCAAGTTCAATAACTTTGCCATGTTCTATTCTAGTTTACATTTTTGGAATTTTTTAGAAAAATTCGTTTTACGCTTTTTTTTTATTATTATTTTTTTTTTTCTTTGTTTTTTGTTTCTTTGTTTCACATATATAGTTTCATATATGTTTATCATCATCATCATGATCATCATGATCATCATCGTAGGTCAATCATTTGGTAGTATATAAGTATATGCTCTTTGTATTGACAACTTTGGACATTTTTCCTATACGCTACACTCAAAACTTCAAGATGCCAACGAAAAAAAAAAAATTATATTATATATATATATATATATATATATACATATATGTATATATGTATGAATGTATATATTACAAAAAAAAATACATTCTCAATTATAACAAAACAAGTTTTCATCAGTTTTCATCAGTTTCCCTCAATTTTTCACGCATTTTCAGCATATACACATACATATGCATATATTTATATATATATATATATATACACATATATGTACATATACATATATATATTTATAAATATTAATGTTATGCCTAGAAAAAAATCCATTTGTTTTTTCTTTTCTTTTTTTATATACACACTTGATAATAAACCTGCCCATCATACCCCATTGCCTCCTTTACTTTAGTCAAGCTACGTTCAGTTATATGGGGACTGTGTATAGCTAATTCTTCTTTCTTTCTAACTCACTTTCATCTTTTTAATGCTTAATAGGAATTGGCAAAACTTTAACAATTTTCACTTGATTTAGTCCATAATGGGTCTGGCGCTTGGTTCTTGGTTCAAAGTCTGAGTTTGAGTTTCTATGGTCTATGTCTGGCGGATCTGTCCTGCATACTCTTCATCTCTCATTTGGCATGCAACTAAAGTGAGTGAACACAACTAACTAACTGTCACATCGGAGCTTATATACATATATTTATAACACTCTCTGGTGTGCAGTGTTGGTTAACGGCGAAAAGTATCAATTAGATGATCTATTCTTTGCCCAACTCAAAGTTGCTTTTGTTTTCTACTTCTGTTGTTGTTGTTGTTTTCAGTTATATTCTTCGCTTTCATTGTGTTTCGTTTTAGTTTTATATATATATATATATATAGATTTATATATATTCGTATGAACTTGTTCAGGTTGATTTTTTCATTGCTTAAAAACTATCATAAATTAACTTTTCTTTATGATTCATTTTGCATTCGTTTCGTTTTGTTGCTTTTTTTTTTTTTGTTATTTGTTTTGTTTTTCGCTTCTTCAGTTTCTACTGCAATCGCTTAGCTCACACTTTACACATATTTTATTAGGTTTCTCTTTTCTTAAGCTTTTCCTTTAACATTCATTTGATTTGTTTTATATTTATAGTATTTGTATTTTATTTATTTTTTTTTTTTGTATTTTTTTTTTACTTTTGTTTTGTCATATAAGATAATGCACTTACATTGAGGTATTTGAATTACTTTTTCAATCTTCGTCAACAGATCTTTCCGCGTGTTTCTTTTCATTTATGTTATATGTATAACAAAAAAAAAAAAAAAAACATATATGTATATATTTCTTTTAATCCGTTCTAAATCTGCCCGAAAATGCTTTGAATTTAAAATTTTTCTGTTTCGGATTTGCTGTTATGAAACGTTTTTTTCTTTTTCCTTTTATTCTGGCCGAAATGTTGATTTTGTTGTTGTTGTTGTTCTATTCAGTTATAAATGCACGAATATAACAGTCTAAAATGCAAGTGTTATACAGGCAAAAGTAACGCAAAGCCCGAGCTGTTCACTTTCTATTGTAAACTATATTTTACAGATTCTATGTATATATATATATGTGTGTGCAATATATATACATATATAAAACTAACTTAATGCAGTAGGAAAACAAAGAAACAAAAGAGGAAAATATGCATTAATCTATGTGAGAATATGTATGTATTTATGTAATTAGAGATGCATGTATATGTATGTATGTATTTAATGTCATATGTTTAACAAACAAAAAAAAAATGGTAAAATATGTAAACAAAAATAAAAAAAGATCAAATAAAATTGAAAAAAAAAAGAAGATACAAGTGATTAATAATAATAATAATAATAGTAATAAAAAGTTTCACGTTATTCTCTACATTTCTATGTCTATTTCAACAAAATTGGGCTATTGTCTTGGCTCTGTTTGATTGTTTGTTGCTCCGATTCAGTTACTTCAGTTACGATTTTAGCAGCTATGGAAAATTAACTGTTATACACTATATATGTATAAGTATATGCATATACATATGCATCGATTTATCAACTATTTTATTTCGTTTTGTTTGCTATGTAAATCATAGGAGTGAGGGGAACTTAATGAGGGGGGGAAATATGAATGACAAGTTCGATCGGTCGGTACATTGTTATATGTATATATGTACGAAATGCCAACATTTCAACTATGTATGAAATCTACAAAGAACAACTAAAAGAATAAACCAAATAATAGAAGAAGCACAACAACATTTCGCCCAGATTTCGGCCCATTGCGCATTGCTGCATACAATTGGAGCTGAAATGCGAACGCATACAATATTGTTGGCGATGTTTTCTATAGGCTCTTTATGTATATATGTTGTGATTTATATAACAGCTTCTTAACGTTTCTCTTTTCTCTCTAACTTCTTCTCCTTCTCCTTTTTTTTTATAACTTTTCTTTTAATATAACACTTTTATGTAACACTTTTCGCTTGTTTTTTTCGTTCTATAAAAATTAACATTTCAGCACCGTTATTTTTGTTATTGTTTCAAGGCAAACAGATTACAATGCTCTCCCGCTCTCTCCCGCTCTCTACCTATCTATCTACCTCCCACTCTCTCTTTCTCTCTCTCTCTCTCTCGCTCGCTCGCTCAAACAATATTAACAATTTCAGTTTCACACATATAATGCTCGTAATCTCAAATTCTCAATTCTCGAAAACTATTATACATAGCTGTACACTAACATTGCTTGCTTGGCATTTATGTAGGTGAGAGACACAACTTAAATATAAACTATATATTCGTAGGACTATATAATTATGTGTGGGTGTATGTGTGTGTGGTGTGTGTGTGTGTATTGTAATATTACATTCAGTTAAGTTATACTACAAAATTGTCTGCGTCTCAGCGCTGGCTCGACTTGGCGCGTATAACAGTTGCATAACGCAGACTGTTATATGCAGAGTGCAGAGTGTATGTGTGTGTGTGTGTGTGTGTGTGTGTGTGGGAGAGTGTAAGTGTAAGTGTGTGTGTGTATATATACACCTATGGAAAACTCTTGTTTCGACCCTCGAATTGAACACTTGTGTGTTGTAAAAATGTATGGTATTCACGTTTCATTACATCATTTTTAGATTTGTTTTTCTTTTTTTTTTTTTTTCTTTTTGTTTTATTTTTACAGAATTTTCGTTTTAGTTGGTTTCGCATTTCTTTGCATTTCTTTTTAGGTTAGTTTTATGTGAGGATTTTAAATTTAGTTGTAGTTTTTTCTTTTTTTTTAATCTACTTATAGGTTGTTTTTGTTTTTGTTTTTTTGTTTAAAAGGTGGGCTAAAGTTGACACCTGCTTGAAATTTTAAGTATTTTCTTTTTTTTTTACTTGTTACTTGTTTTCAAATTACGAAATATAATATTAGTATTTAATTATAAAATACAAAATTTCAATTTTGTTTTGTTTTTAGTTTTTCGTTTTTCGTTTTTCCTTTTCTCAGTTTCTTAAGTGTTTAAGCTGCTGCTGTCCTTTCCAACTGATGTGTATACGATTAACTGTTACAAAATTTTATGCAAAATCAAAATGCAATATAGGCTTAATAAAATAAAAGAGAAAACAAGTATAAAACACACACACAAACCAATTGATTGGTTTTTGTTTTTACTTTTTGTTTTTCACTTTGCTTTTTTGTTTTTGTTTTTGTTTTTGTTCTTAACATACGCTTACTAAAAATGGTTTTTAAAAAAAATAAAATAATTCATAAAAAATGTTTAAATTTATGTGTTTTCTATATAAATATATATATATATATAGATATATAGATATATATTCATATATATAAATATTAAAAAAAAAAAAAAGAATTCTCTGCAGCTACGGCTTAGTTTTTGAATTTCCTTTCTTTTTCTTTTTTTTCTTCTTACTTTTGTTTAGTTTCTTTTTCTTTCTTTTTGTTGTGTGTTACTTTCCTCCTTACTTTACGTGGCGCTAACAAAATATCTCTGCAGTGGGGGCTGGCATTAAATCAAGATTTTTCTCTCTCTCTCTCTGTGTGTGTGTGTGTGTGCCTGGTTGTTGTTGTGTGTTGTTCAATAGAAATGATATAGAATTTGTAAACAAAATTTGATAGTATATATGCTTGAGCAGTCGTCTCACATCATGAGAAACAACAACAATGCAATGCGTTGCCAATTAACATTTAGGCGCCTCATGCAAGGAACACCTCGAGTTTTATTTGTTGATAAGCAAGCATTTGTTAGTTAAGTTGTTTACACAAAGTCTGTTCGCTCTCCTTTCTAGCTGCTAGAGAGGGAAAGGGCGAGCTGTCTTTCGATGCTCGTATTGTTATTCTCTTTTGCCTTTTTATCAGTTATCAGTTCTCTTGCTCCTGTTGTTGCTGTTGTTGAGCTGCAGAGGGACGAGAGTTGCTGTTACATGTTGCTCCTGCTAATGTCGCAGTTGTTGTTGCTGTTGTTGTTGCAGTGCAAATCCGAATTTAGGTTGTCTTGCCGCTATTGCCATTATAGTAAATTCTTGTTGTTGTTGTTGTTGTTGCTATTCAAGTTGTTGTTTGCTGTTGTATCTGGGTTGCCCCCCTGCCCTGCCACAGTCCCACACACGGCCGCTGCAGCTTCCTACTGCTGTGAGCTCGCCAGCTGCTGCTGCTGCTGTTGCTGCTGCTGTTGCTGTTGCTGCTGCTGTTGCTGTTGGTTGGCGGCCGATGCATTGTTGCCGGGCGGCGGCGACGGCTGCTGCTGCTGCAATTGATGTGTGGACGCTGTCGACGACGCCTGCTGCTGCTGATGATGCGCAGGTGCCGCCGACGACGCCGCCGACGATTGATGATGCGATTGCGGCGGCAGCGGCTGCTGCTGCTGCGACGGCGACTGTTGCTGCTGCTGTTGCGGCTGCTGTTGTTGTTGCTGCTGCTGCTGTTGCTGTTGCTGCTGTTGAGTCCCACTTGGCGCAGCGCCGGCTAATGTCTGTTGCTGTTGTTGTTGTTGCTGTTGTTGCTGTTGCAATTGTTGTTCTTTGGCAGCTTTCTGTTTTTTGGTCACTGGTGGCGGATTTGTCGATAGCATCATGGCACGAATTCGTCGTTGTGCAGACTGCAATCGAAATAGAATCAGTTTTAATTAGCAATTAATGTTATTAACAATTACATCATCATCATTAACAATGACATACCTGAACGCTATAGAATGGCCCAATGATGTGCACAGGTGTCTCTTCATCGCCGCCTGAGGGTGGCGCCAGCGCATGCTCTGGCAGCTTAATGACGCTACCCGTCACTCGTTGCAACTCACGCACGTTCTGTCCGCCCTTGCCAATGATACGTCCGACCTGGCAATGCAATGAATGGATATACAAAGTTGTATTAAATATAAGTAGATAGGTATTGAAATTAGATCTAGCTCTGCACATCCTTTTGGGCGGCTTACTACACACCTGAGAGCTAGCGACAAGCAGCTCAACGGTTAGACGCACATCATCCGTGCCGCACATGAAACCCTCTTCACGCATCTTCTCAAATATCATGTACTGCGCCTTCCACTGACCCTCCGGTGTGCCAACAATCGTGACCTTGCGCTCCGTTTGTTGGTCCAGCGGCTTGTCGGCGTCGAGAGGCGCAATTTTGAGGGATGCACTTGAGAAGCGCATTATGCTGCGTATATGGGAGCCCTTGGTGCCAATGATGGCCCCAACGGCATTGTTTGGTATATAGAGAAATGTTGTCTCCTGCATGTCGTTGGGGAATGCCGGTGGCACCACGCTAGCCGGTGTCTTCGACATGGCAAAGCTTTGACACGAGGGGAACGGCATGCTTGTATTAAAGACCATGCCGTTGCCCGGTGTCGACATCATTGCCATGGGATGGAGACCGGGGAACATTAGGCTCTGAGGCGCCATTGCCTGCAAATCGTTCTCATAGCTTTGGCGCAGTTTGGTGCTGATTTGGTTTTCGGCACGGGACATGTTCTCGATGAGGCCCTTCACCGTTATGATTCGCTCCAGATTGAAGCTGTTGATGTCATTGATGGAGCTAACAGTTATCTTCGTATCCGTATCCTGCATAATGCGTTTAATCGTATTGCCGCTCTTTCCAATGATGCGACCAATTAAATTATTATGGGCAAGTATCTTCAAGCTGATCTCACTGCAACACGAGACATAGAGAGAGGGAGAGAGAATGAGAGATGAGTCTACGAATACATGGTATATTTCATATTTCTTACCCCTTATTCGTGGACAATGCCTCCTGTTGCATTACTTCCAAGATGCGTTTGCATGCATTGGTACAGTTCTCCGGGTTGCCATAGATCGTGATCGACTTCTCGAGCGAGCCAACATTCTCCTTGCGATGCACATCGACACGGGCCCGGCTCTGTTGTGTGATGGTGCGTATGGTTGTGCCCTGCCTGCCAATGATGGCGCCCACCATCTCGCTCTGCACCAGAATGCGTAGCGGAAAGTCCGCCTGGCGGCCGGGTCCTGGCATTCCCGGATACGGATTACGCGGATTGCGTATGCTCCGGCGTTGATTTTTATCCAATTGCTCGGCGTGCAGTTTACTGCCCTCGAATTCGACGCCGTTCAGGCCACCAGCAGCTCTAGCAAGATGATAAACGAGAACAACAACAAAAAAACAAAGAGAGAGAGAAAAAAACATAAATATATTAAAAACGAAACGTAAGCATATGAAGCGAAAACAAAGAGAATAGACGAGAAAAATTCGATCAGTGTGAGAAAATGGTAGAGAGAACAGTTTTGATGAATATACATATGTATATGTACGTATGTATGTATGCATAAGTGTTGTGTATATATATACACACACATATATATATATAGATGTGCATATATAGACAACAAAAGATCTATGTATATATATCATATATACATATATATATAGAGAGAGTTTCTACAAACAAACGGCCTAGGCACACAGCATAACACACACAACAGCCCCCGCCCCCGCCACCACCACCGCCCCCGCCCATCAGTCACAGCCAAGTCTCCTCCTTGCCACCCACGCTCCCCCCACCACTCGCCGCAAACAAAAAAGATAGAAAGATAAGACGACACACTACTGAGATTTCAATGGGAAATTCTATAATACATATATATATATATATATATATATATATATATATATATATATATATATATATATATATATATACATACATATACATCACATATACATACACATACGCATATTGAGAGTTTCGAATTTCGATGAAACTAATTGATAAATAACGGAAAATTCAACGAGCTTTCGACAATTTCCCATCTATATACACATATATATATATATATATATATATATATATATATATATATATATATATATATATATATATATATATATATATATATATATATATATATATATATATATATATATATATATATATATATATGTATATGTATGTACATAGTATGTATGCATGCTCGACACTTAACACAAGATTTTGAGCCATAAAAATCTTGTGCTAAGTAAATTTTGATAATTTTTTTGTTTGTTTCGAATTTTATTTTAGAAGTTATTTTTTGGGTTTTTTTTTTTTTTTTTTAATTGTTGTTTGTTGTATAATACCTTTGCGCCTGCTCAGGATTTTCGAATGTTATATGTACTGTTTGAGTATTTTGATCCTTACTAGAAATAGCCTCACACTGTTTGACGATGCCATAGGGCTTCAGTAGCGGTTCGATGTCTTCGAAACGTGTTTGCAGCGGTATGCCGCTTATTAAGATTTTTGATGTCGTAACACTGTGAAGAAAATAGCGTAAAAACACACACAAAGAACAAAAAAAAAAAAAACAAACAAAACAAAACAAGAACAAAACAAAAACAAACAAAACAAAACGAAAAAAAGAAAGAAAACAAAAAGAGAAATATGAAAAAACAAAAGAAAAACAAAACATTAAAAAAGAAATCAGTTAGTTAAGGCATAACAAATAGAGATTTTTATAATGCAAAAAATTAAAGAAAAAAAAAAAGTAAAACAGAAGGAAAAGGAGAGAGCAGTATGTCAGTAAAAGAGTCAGCAGCGTAACTAACATCTAAAGAGCGAGATAGCGAGCGTGAATATTATAAGAGAGACTGCAAGGATACGTTATGCTGGATTTTACATATATATGTATATATGTACATATCATATAATTTAGATTTATTTAGATTTGCATTTTTTTTTTTTTTTTTCCAAAACACATTTTGCTCTATATTTTGATTTTGTTATGATTTAATTTCTTTGCATTGTTAGGGGCTGTGTGCTGTCGGTGTGACGATGATGACGTATGACAAAATGTGTGTGAGAGCGAGAGGGGAAAGAAGCGAGAAAGAGAGGAGAGTGTGCGAGAGTGGAAGAGAAAGCAAAACAAATACATTTACATATGTATGCAGATGTGTATATTGATGTTTCACGACTATTTTAATGCTCTAACTAAACTAATTTTGGGCGTGGCCAATGGCCACAATTCCAAATGACATTTATATGAGTAGATTAGACACTTTTACATGGCAACATTCAAAAGAGCGCATTCAACATAGAGATAGCGTGTATATATACTAATATGTATATATGTATATAGTTATATTTATGTATGTTACGCATGCTTAACATGTGCCCAGTCAGAGAGAGAGAGTGCGAGAGAGTGAGAGATGGAGAAAGAGACTGATAACATCCTGTTGCCATAACGGCATCGCAACTGCAAGTAGGCAGGCAACTTAAGGAAAATACTAACTAACAGCAAAAACTCGATTCTCATTTTGCAACTTCAATAACAACAACAACAACAACATGAGATCAGCAACAAACAACACTGCAAAGATCTCGATCGGCTGTTGCCGCCGTCGCAGCCGCCGCCGTTGACTGGAATGTTGCACATTTAATATCGTGTTTATTTTTCTTGGAAGTAATTTCACTCCAGTCGCAGCCACCGTTGCCACAAAAAAAACCAAAAAACAAAGAGTAGAATATTCAAAAACAAATCGAAGTTTCAATACCCTATGCCTGCACATATGACAAAGACATTTATACAAAAATATAAGAGCAAAGTTCATAAAACATGATTTTATAAACACAAGCATCTATAAATATATAATTCTAAATATATTTATATTTGTTATTTATACTTTTAATTATACAAATTGTCTCAAAACAATCTTTTTTTTTTTTAATTAAAAAGCTTCCAGCAATTCCAGCTAAATCGCAGCGTGTGGCAACTCTATTTTATGAATGAAAGCGCACGCTGCGAATGCTGATCGTTAAGAGAGTGTGATTACGAGAGAGAGCAAGAGTATGAGCGCAGAGCGAATTCATATGAGCGAATTCACAATGCTAAAGGCCAGCAACGCATGCGTCTGTGAATGTATGCGTGCCTATGTGTGTGTGTGTGTGTGTGTGTGTGCGCGCAAGCCGTCGAATTAAGTTTGTCAATCTACAAAAACGACAAGAGCAGCAGCAACAAAAACAGAGCCACACACCGGCCGCCTTCTTCAGCAGCCGCAGCAGCAACAGCACAAGACGCATTCCATTGCCACTTATGTGTGTCTCTCATCCATCTCCGTCTCTTCGCAGCTTACTCTCTCTCTCTCTCTCACGCTCTTCGCTTAGTTTGTAGTTCGTTCTCGCGATTCTCTTTTCTATTGCTATTGCTGTTATAGCAGCACTTTATCCCATATTTGATTTTGTGTCTGCGCCTTTATACATATGCAGTTATATTTATGTATATGTATGTATGCATGTGTAAGCATATCTCTCTTTGTATATGTATGTATGTATATGCTGAAGTTTTATTTTATTTTTTTCGCTGCTCGTTTTTCCAGGAATTTAAGTCGAAACGACAACGAATAATTTGCTGCCGCCGCCGCCGCTTTTTATTTCCTTTTCGACTTTTGCTCGAGGCACGGCTCGAGTTCAGAGTTTTGTGCTTTTTGGCTTGTCTTGCATTTTTGATGCCGCTGACTCTCAAACTGTTCAACTGTTGCGCACACTTTGAGCAGTACTGCGCATGCGTCACATTTCAAAGGCATATGCGGTGAGTTATTTGAGTATTTATTTCCAAAGAAGAGAAGAAGTAAGTCCATGTTACGCCCACTACCACACCCATCACGCCCATATGCACAGCCTCAAAAATACATACATATGTAAATGTCAGCGCTGCAGCAGTTCGTTGACGTCGCCTCGTGCACAGTTCCAATAGAGGACTTTGCACCTACATAACTCATTTGCGCTCACCCACCTCCCTCTCCTGCTCGTGCTCCCGCTCCCTAACTCACACTCTCCCTTAATGTCTGTCACTTAAGAGAGCGCAAATTGCTAATGTAGTTATATACACTCTATCCAGTGGGCTGAGCGGCGTATTAGTTATACAAAACATTTGTGTGGAAGTTTATCAAACATAAAATCCAGATATGAAAAATTCAAATATTAATGTTAAACAGACTGTTCACTTTAATATTTGCACAGTAAATTACTGAAAATACACACTGTTAATTAAAACATTTATAACGTATGAATTTCAGTTGCTAAAGTAGAGTATTGCACAGTCGGTGCAACGACAAGCGTAATCTGTTTTTTTTTTTATAATTGTATTTGACATGTGACTGACTGACTGACTGACGCTCGTGGCTGGCGCCTCTGCTAAGCAATGACCTCTGCTTCGCACTCGCTCACAAAAGCTCACACAAGCAACCAACACACACGCACACACCTGAACGCGCGCGCGCTTGTGCTTTGTTATCAATGCATGCGGCTCGGCCCTTTGCCTTTGCGCCCCGCAATCAATACGCTACAAATCCACACACACACACACACACACACAGATTCACGCACGCGTAAGTACGCTGGCAGCACTGTTGACGTCAACGCTCGCACTTCGACTGCATTGTTAGTGTGCGTGTGTGTTGTTTATTTTGGCATGAAATGCACAGATATATGTACATATGTATGGGCATGTTCATTTGTGTGCATGTAAAGGTGTGAATGCGTATTATTATATTTAGCATACACACACACACACACTCTTATATACACTTGTGTTGCATCATTCAGCTTCGAGTTACTTTTAACAAGGTGCGTACATATTCCATATACATACGTACATATATACAATATATGTATATATATATATATATATATATATATATATATACATATATAAGACAAAAAAAATACATGCATGCATTCTGCATGTATTTGTGAGCATTTCTTTATGTTTGTGTGTGTGTGTGTGTTCGAGCACGTTTCGTTGTTTGTCTTTTGCCGTCTTTATGAATTTTATGAATGAAAATGTCTGAAATCTGTTGCATCGTTGTCGCCGCCGACGCCTTCGACTGCGGCGCTGTGCTGCGCTTGCTCTGCTCTATTTTGCTGTTGTTTTTCGTTGCTCTTTGTGCATTTGCATTCGCCTGCACATTTATATACATACACATACACACATATAGTCTTATACATGCATAGATCGCTGCATTTACATGACGCATACTGCTGTATACGTTTGTTTGTTTGTTGGTTTGTTTGTATGTATTTATGTGTCATTTGATTTGCCTCTAGCCAGTACCAATGCACTCCACCAGTTGCTTTTACACCGCTATTGCTCATTTCGCAGCTCTGCGCGCTGTCGACGTTGAGTTTGCCAGCCACCGTTAGGTTTTACTGTTGCTAATGCATAACAACAAAAACAATAACAGCAATAGCAATAGCAACAGCAGCAGCCTCATTCTCTCTTTCGTTGTTTTCGATTTTCTTTTTTCTATTTTTTTGCGTTACTTATCTATTGCTCCCTCCCACTCCAGTTGCGGCTAGCTGACGCTAGTCTTTGTCAGCATATGTCTACATGCATACGTATGTATATACATACATACATACATATATGTATGTATGTGTTTGTAACTGCATTACTGTATATACTCGAAACTTGTTTCAGGCACCCGTTGCATTTTTGTTATTGTTGTCGTTTTGACCCAAATTGCCCGGCAAAACTCACACACAAACAAACATCTACATATATATGTATGCATGTATGCATGTGTGTGTGTGTGTGTGTGTGTGTGGTGTGTGTGTGTGTGTGTGTGTGTGTGTGTGTATGTTAAGTATATCTCTTGCATTTTTGCTTAGCCACTGTTGCAGTTCCTTTTCCCAGTATTCAACAAATGCTTCTTCTGTTATTAACGTTTTTTTTTTTTCTTTTGTTTTTCTAGTTGCTTTGACAGTTCTTAAGTGAAATAGAAATGGGTCGTTTAACAATTGCAGCATTAGTGGGGCATGTGGCAAGCCATATCAATAAAGCCACAAATGAAATAGAGGGAAAAAAAAAAAACAGAAAATATGAAAAGCTAACGACCAATCAATACCCTTCCGAATAAAGAATTAGTTGTAGTTTACATGTATAAACAAATATTATGACACAAACAATTTTCGTTTCATTAAGTAGTTAATGATTGATGATAAATGGACATACAAAAACTAGTTTTACAAATAAAACAAATTTAATAAAATGTAAAGTGTATGCAAATACAACTATCACGAATGTCGCATGTACTCTCAATGCAAGGGTATACGATTGATGCAGCCGATGGAGTTTAATTGCTTAATTAGTTTTAATTTTAGTTTGGTATATTTATTTAATGAGCATTGCACACAAATACAAATGCCAACACACAAATACATATTGAATGAGTGCAGAGTAGCGAGTGGAAATAATGAGAAAAATCAAATCAGTTTCCATTCTCTCCCCCCTCCCCACTCGCTGACCAACCACTGATTTTCATAAAGTTGGCAACACTAAATATGACGGATCTACTGTTGCAAGCTAGCAAAGCGTAGCTGTTTACCAACACTGAAATTACACACACACAAGATTTCGCTCAATAACGGACATTGAGCGAATGAGATGAACAGAGACTGAGACTGAGACTGAGTCTGAGACAGAGAAGGAGAGAGGGATAGAGTGAGAGAGAGAGAAACTATTCAAAAAACACTCACCGATCATAAACACGTAATAATTTTGTATTTTGTTGCTGATGATTATAATAATGATTACTGTTGTTGCTGATATTGATTCTGTTGTTATGGCTGCTGGTGTGGTTGCTGGCGTAATTGCCGCCGCCGCTGTTGCTGCTGTGCATTTTTAGTTATTTTTTTTTTCCCGGTTTCAGTTTCGGTTTCAGTTTCTGTTTTTTGCTTTTGCTGCAATTTCGTGATTGTAATTTTCTGCTTATTTGTGCGTATGGAAATATATGAATGTATGTGTATCGCTTATTCTACACACACACGCAAACAGACACGAAATATAAAAAAAAAACTTATGCTCTCACTTTTTCTATTTGTAGTCTTTTTTTTCTATTTATTCTTTTTACTTGTTTGTTTTGCCGTTTCTTTACTTCATAGAAATATCAACTCAGTTAACTAAAAGAGATGCATGACAAAATTGTGAGAACGGCAACCGAAATGCACACATACACTCACACACACATGCATACACAGGTATAAGAGAACTTGAGCGCGTTAAGTGGAATTACAAATACAATTGAAAACGTCGCGATCATGACGCCAACGCAAGCCGCGCAGTAACGGCGGCGCTCGTACGTTTCGTATGTACGTAAAACACGACGACACACACTCTCGCATATGCATACGCGGGTACAAATGAGCGTGTGAGTGAGCGAGAGGGCACGCTTCGGTAGCCTCAGTCGTTAATCACACGCAGAATTTGTGCTACTGATATGATTATGATTTTATTTTGTGTCGTTTTCGTTCACATTCTTGTTGTTGTTCATCTTTTAGCACTGCTGCTGCTTCTTCTTGCTTCACTTTTTTCTCTCTTTTTTTTTTTTTGTAGTCACGCGTATGGGCTTTGATTCGCTGTCTTGTGCTTTCAATTTGTGGACAAAGCAGAGGCAGGAAACGGGGGCAATAGAAATAGACTGCACAGCAACATGAGTCCAAAGTAAACGTTGACTCACAAAAACTTAATAAAAAAGAAGGCGAAACAAAATCAAATATAACGCAATATTGAGCGGATTGCGCATGCTCACAATTTGCATGTGCACGTGCTAAAGTACCGATCGACGCGAGTTATCGATAAACGTTCATATTCAAATTTGAATTCTGCAGCGATCAAACTATTTCAATTCAGATTGACACAGATATATATACATTTATATATACCGTGTCTAGCTAATTAGCGCGAAGTAAATAGAGTAATGAATACTGTTGCCGCCCGCCTCTCTACAGCAAAATTCGCCGCATGGGCGCACGAGCGTAGAATGTCATTGTGCAGGCGCTGTAAATTCATGTAAGCCGAGTGCTGTCGAAGTATAAGAGAATCGAATTGCATAGCAAATAAAAACAAAGCTGCATCCAGATCAACAATGTTCATGCTCAATTTGCTGCTACTCTCAATACAAATGAGAGAACCAAAGCCAGAGCACAGACTCCGATTAATGACTACACAAGTCAGAGTCGAACAAAGTAGGTCAGTTTACTAGACTGTGGTTGTTGTTGCTAGTGTCGTTTCTTTTGGGCTGGGAGCAACTAGTCAAAGAAAGGCACACATACACATACATACACACACACACACACACACACTTCTCACATTTCTGTGTCGCACTTTAATTGATTTTTAATGTCATCCGCTGCTGTTTGATTTAGACGCGTTCATCAATAATCGCGACGTCGCAGTCGGCGTACTGCATTGCAAAAAACCTAAAGGCGAACTAGAAAAAAAAGAGACGTTCAAATAGAACAGAAAACCGTTACAGACACAAATGCAAGCCCGGTCGTATACGTCATAACGGTACAACATGCATATGTATTGAATCTGTCCCTAGTTCAACCGGACATATGCATACTCTTGCGCTCGCACACACATGCATGCATGCATGATTACTTAGGCGTGGGTGAAGGCAAAAAGGGAAAAATCCGAACTTGCAAAGAAAAACAGAAAAACTGCACAATTCACGTAAAAAAAAAACCAATTCGTTATTATTTTCTTTATAGTCTTTTTTTTTTTCTAATTTCTACTCTCTTTGAAGACCTAACTATCATCACTCACTTTTCGCAGCTTGTTTCTATTTGTTGTTGCTGCGCTCCTCTATTATAAATATCACTAAAAGCTTTAAGCTAATTTTGAAGAACACAACGCAGCACAATTTTTGTATTTTTTTTTTGCGCCCACGACGACCAGCGACCGATGACTATTACAAAAAAAAAAAATGAAAAAAAGTAAAAACAACACGCAGACACTAGCACTAACAGCGGGCGTAAAATATTTTATAATTTTTGCTGTTGCTTTGCGTTGCCGAGCCGTTGTATATTTCTTCTTTATATATATACATATATACATATATATATATTTATATGTTTATATATATATATACAAATTAATATATTGTTGTATTTTTTGTTGCTTGCCAACTACGTCGCGTATTTCCGAATAAGACGACCGCCAAATGCAAAGAGCATTTAACAACTAAAACTGAAACAGGCCCGGCAAGAGCAAGGCGTACAACAACGGCGGCGAATTGATGGTACGGTGAAGCAAAATCGCAAGTGGCCGGGTGTTGGAGCACCGTTAAGAGAGACAGAGTGATTGAGTGAGTGAGTGAGTCAGTCAGCCAGCCAGCGAGTGAGTAAATGCGAGAGAGTGAGAGAGGAAAGTAGCCCGTCGGCTACGCGGCTACGCGGCTACGCTGCAAAGCGACAATAATCGCCAAAGTGGTCGCCGCTGTTGCTCTTCTTACTGCGCTGGTGTTGTATTCTTATTTGCTGTTGTGTTGGCGAAGTGAAGGCAGGGCAAGGCAAGGCAAGGCAAGACACCGCAAGGCAACAACATGATTAGCGCGCAACACTTGCGAAAAAGGGAAACCGACGAAAAATAACAGCAGAACATAAAAATGGGAAAAATGCGAATATGTGTTGCTGCCAGATATGGGCAACAGTTGATAGCGTTGAAGTTCTATTTTATATAAACGTCTGTTTATACATACTACATATTAATACAAAATCAAGCTTTAAATTGTATTCTAATATTTGTAAGTGCTAAATTATAGAACTAAAAACAACACAATTAAACATCATATTCCTTTATATGATCAATCATGAACATATTATATGCTATAGAGCTCTTTGTGCCAATAGTGACAGATACGACAACTCTGTTACGCGATAAAAGCTTAACGTACAGAACGCAGCAGCAATGGCCTTTGGGAAATCTAATAACCGGCGTCGGCGTTGGCGCTGGCGCGATGGTTTCACTCTTGTGCTCTTTTGATTGTTGCGCTTTTTCTCTCAACACACACGCTTTCATAAACGTATTCATGTGATTTGTTTGTGTGCATACAAGTGTACATGCAGATCTCTTGCAAGACAAGTTGTTTTCGTCCTCCCTCTCTCTTTTTCATGTTCTGTTTTTATTACGTATTTTTCATGTTCTCTGCACTGAAGTGCAACAACTTAACCCACGATTACGTCACGCATTCGTATTGCATTCGCATTCGCATTCGCATTGCATGCGTAGCGACATTCAGACAATAGTGCGCGTGAGTGAGCGAATGTTCGTATGCATGTGTGCATGTGTGTATGTGTGTCTTTGCGCTGTTTTGGTTTGTGGCAGCGTGCACGCCTCATTTATTTGATATTTCCGGTCAATTGTTGTTACCTCTGCTGTTATGATGTTATGTTATGTACATTTCTGTTAACATTGACGTCGCCGGCATCGTTGGCGCCATTACTGACAACGGAATTATCTACGTGCATACATACATACATAATGTATGTAGGTATGTATGTATGTAAACACAAAAATATGTTTGGCATATTCTCATATGCATATGTACATACATATGTATATGTATGTGCACATATTTATACAGAGTTATGTATGCTGACCGCAAAAGCGGGCAAAAACTCCGCAACTAAGAAAATAAAAGAAAAACGGTAAAAACAGTTGTAAGCAGTTGGGCAGGCAAAGACCGCTTAAGGTTAATACAAAAAAAAAATTCGACTTTATTTTGGTAGTTCAATGGCCTCAATAAACAGCAGCGGCAGCAAGAGCAGCGCAGCGACAACGCTTACAGCCAGCCGGCTGGCCGACCGCCCTGTTTAGCTTTTGATCGTATATTGCTGATAACGCGCAGCGCAGCAACAGTAACAGCAGCTAACAGCGCTGCGCCGTCACCTAAACAGACCAGGAACAGAGCAGAGCAGAGCAGAGCGCCGAGAAAAGCAGTGTGGAGCAAAGTTAAGCACGCGTCGTCAAAAGCTTCGCCACCTAACATTTTAATAGATCACTGCACATGTATGTGTGTGCGTGCGTGTGTGTATATGTGTCTGTTATTGCTTTCGGCATTCAATGCAACGCTCTTGGCGCTCTTGCGCTCTCACCAAAATATTCAGAGTGAATGCTTGGTTGTGTGTGTGTGTGTGTGTGTGTGTGTGTAAAGAGAGCGTCATACATGTTCGCTTTGCTAAGCTTTTAACAGTGTGCTAAAGGCCATTCAAACGGCAGCTGTCACCAAGATAAGCGCGGCACGAACGGTTAGTTAGGCCAACAAGCAAAGGAGGCGCTGAGCCAGACGAGGGGGGGTGGAGCAGGAAATATGGCAAATTGGTCAAATGCGGCCCCAAGTGGCAATAATTCGGCAAGCAAGAGATCAACCCTTTGCAGTTTGCTGCGGCCAGAGTGAAAGGCTTTCTTCCCTTATCAATGGCTAGGACAATAACAATGACCGGGCAACTGGCAACTGGCAACTGGCTTTACCTGCTCCTGCTTCTGTCCTGCTGCAGTGCGTGTCGAACGCAAGGATATGCGAAAAAGGGTTGCTGATCGACGCCGCGAATGCAGCTGCCGCCGCTGCTGCGACCAAGTGTGGAAAGTGTACGCCACTCAACCGGTGAAATAACGGTAAAAGAAAGCCAAAAACCAATGGGTCGAATTGTTCTCGAAAATGCAAAAGCAAAATTAAAGTATTTGGAGGAATATTCGCGGGAGTTTCGGGAGCTCACCTCTCTCTCTCTCTCTCTCTCTCTCTCTCTTTGCACGTGTCGCGCGACAGTTGGTCAACGAGCGCGCCAAATGTAGTATTTGTTATGTAGGAGTGAGAGAGAACGATATACGTATATATGTATGTATATATTTGCATATGTACATGTATGTATATATGTATGTATATTCATAATATATAAAACATAAATATACAAATGGATAATATATCAAAACATTTTTTTAAATATAATTTTATTTTTTTATTTATTTATTTTTTGTTTAATTTTGTTTGCCTACAGTATGAACATTAAATTCTGTTAAAATAGACAAGTCATTTAATCAAAAGTTTAGAATACACACCAACACACACATATGTATACACATTTGTAAGCTGATTCTGCAACATCATAATGATGCTTGAATAAGAGTAAGCAACGTCGACGTTGCTGACGACTTCGCCGTCGCCGTCGCCGTTGCTGCAGTGACAAGGTACAGAAACTCTCTTGCTTCCTTTTTGGTCTGCTCCGCTACAGCTTTGGCTTCAGCTTGCTGCCGCAGCAGCAACAGCAGAAGCAGCATTCTTGAAAAACTAAGCCAGCAGTAACACGAATCTCATCGTGTGTGTATGTGTGTGTGTGTGTGTGTCGCTGAATTCTTGGAAATTTCTAATGAACACAAACACAAAAAGGAGCACACAAAAATGTAGTAGGGAACAAAAAAAACAAAAAAAAAAAAAAAAAAACAGAAGAATTAAAATGAGAAAAAAAAACTACAGAGAAAAAAAAACGAAACCGAAATAATGTGGATCAAACGCACGCTAAATGAGTACAAACAAGCGGAACGTGAGAAGAGCCATGAGAATCAAGTAAAGAACACACACACACACACATACATACAGATGTGTTTTGCGTATATGTATGAGGGCATGTGCGCCGACGCATAAGACGCCTGATATGCATAGAAGAGATTTCGCATTTATAGTAGAGCACAATGCAGGAAACAAATGCACGAAGCCAGGCAAAACTAAAAATAGATCGAGAGAGCGAAGGTGCAGAGACAGCGAGAGAGTAAAATATGTGAGCAGAGTTTGAGCGCCAGCAGCCTAGATTGATGATGGTTGAACCTTGAAATTGCTTACACACACGCCTACATACAAGATGTGTGTGTGTGTGTGTGTGTGTGTGTGTGTGTAGTGTTATGTTTTTACATATATATGTATATGTATGTATGTGTATGCATGTGTGCAGGCTGCTTGAAGCCTGCCCCGCAATGTTGCCTATCTCGCCTTTTTCCTGCCAAATTTAGCTAAAAGCGTTAGATATTAGAAAATCTAGCTTCTCTGCGACTGAATTTTCTTTATAAACTTTAATTGAATTTGTGTTTAAGTAAAAGTCTAAATTATTATATTTCTATTATTATTATATTTCATCATTAAAGAAAACATTTAAATTTATTTTGCATTGCTTTTTGCAGGCGCCTAGGGCAGGACGCGTTAGGGCAGGGACAGGGTCATTATTAAATCTAAGCTTTGCTTTAGCATTCGCTTTACCTGACACACACAAACGCAGTCTACCTGGAATTTGTTTGTGGCCTGTTTCAATATTTGCATCCTGTTTCGAGCAAAAACTCGACGTCCTTCTACTCTTCCGCTGGACAACAACCGCACACACACACACACAGAGAGAGAGCGGACAGCATATGGGACATGCTCTTTGACCCACGCCTCCCGCACATTTGCCCCTTGACCCACACTACTTTTGGCTCTTGTACTTGATTTCTCATTCAAAGGCGCATTTGATGCGGATTTGTTGTATTTTTTTTGTTTTGTTTTGTTTTCTTCTATAAATTTTGATCAATGCAAAACGAGTTTGCCTTGAATAGAGCGAGAGAGAGAGCGAGGGAGGAGGTTATGGGGGTGCTGCTTGAATGGAGTAAAAAGAGTAGCAGCAGCAGCTGCTGCTGCTGTTGCTGCTGCTGCCACACAGTGCGTATGCGTAATCATCTCGAGACTAGGAGTGTCAAAGACAAGGATATGATTAAATCGAATCGAATGACAATCAAATCGGAGGTAATAAGCAAGCTGACAGCAAGCGATCGCTGAGCTAGATTACACAGCAGCAGCAGCAGTGCAAGGCACAAAAGATACAAAGATACAATGCACACACACACACACAGGCACAAACACGCATAGCAGCCAAAAAGGCAGCAGCTAAATGGGGTGAATGGCTGTGATTAGAAGTTGTGAGCCCACTGAACACAGCGCAATGCATAAGGATGCGCGCATGCTGCCTGCCTTCAGCCTTCTGCCTCCTGCTTGCTGCCTCCTGCCTCCTGCTTGCTGCCTCCTGCTTGCTGCCTCCTGCCTCCTTCCGCCACCCTCTCGCTCACTCACTCAATACAAATTGGCAAACGGTTCTCGGTTCTCAGTTACTCACATATCTGCAATCGGCAATCTTCAAGTGAACAAACATTAGACGCAGAAAGAGGGCAGCAGCCAAATCCTTGCGTATAATTAAAAAAAAAAAATACAACATTTCCTACTGTATGAGGGGGGGAAGACGAAAGAAATTCTTGGGCTGGGCTGTGAGAAACTTATTTCACAAAATGCCAAAGTGACCAAAGGAAATGAGGGAAAATGTCAGAGCCAAGAGCCAGCAGCAATAGCAACAAAGAGGGTACCAAATTATCTAAGGATCAACGCCAACTCAGGCGACGAAACCTGATTATAAGCACACACATATATATATATATATATATATATATATATATATATATATATATATATATATATATATATATACCTCTATATATACATATAAGCATAATATATAAATATGTATATATATGTAGATCACATGACAGGCAACCCCTGCGTCGCTTTATATACACAAATTTCGGCACATTTTCTAAGCAAACTCCTTGCGGCGCTGCCTTTTGCGGCATGTTTTCTTTTGGCGGATTAAGCGCAAGGCTACAGAAAAAGATTTCAAGCTGCCCTTTGTCTATGCCCATGTATGTGTGTGTGTGTGCGTATGTGAGTAGCTTTTTTGCTGTTTGCTTTGCGTTTCTGCTATTAGAAATTAGTACATTTTTTGCACATCTCTAAGCTGCCAGCAGGCAGCAAAGTTAACGGCAAAGTCGACGGCGACGCCGACGCCGACGTCAATATGAGCGCGCAGCTTAGCTGTTGTCGTAACAAGCAGCTTAACATGCGGCGCTCAATATTGCGCATGCGTCAGCGCGTACGCTTAACACAAATACAAATACAAATACAAATACAAGAAAGAGTACACGCCAAAGCTTTAAGCACAGCTCAAAAAGCTTTGCATTGCCAGTTAAAGCCGAAGCAAGCTCAAGCTCTCGTTGTTAGAAATGTAGTTAGAGTAGCCAATTCATGAATGTCCAAAAGCTTTATTTCGAAATCCATTTAAAATAATTAAATTAAAGAAGTTGAAAGCTTTGCCCAATGCAATCATAGCTAAGAAGATATTAGCAAATGCAAATCGAGTGCAAAAAGGTTTATGAACTATGAACAAATTCAATTATGATTCATGTTGTAGAGCTTCTATAGCTAATGTAAGTCAGCTCTAAAGAGCTTTTATGGACTATCAGTTGACTTGAAATCCAGAAAAACAATGCAAGTTCTAGAGTTGTTAAAGCTAATTATTAAATTTGAAATAAATCCTTGAAAGAGAAAAAGTTTAGATATGACTAAATAATCATGACTGATATTGTAGAGAAAGCTTTATCAAAGAGCTATTAAAGCTGATCATTAGATATTATGTAGAAACATTTAGCCATGGCTTAGCAAATAACTTGAACAACATAATTAATTATTATCATGAGATGATTCATGTTTAAAATGAAATATGCTCATAGAGCTTTTCAAGCTGATCGTTCGATATGAATAAGAAGCTATATTTAAGCTTTGGTTCGTCTCAAAAGAGAAAACTTCCTTTTAGAAATGAATCATCATAAATCATAATTAATTTAGTTTAAGTCCTGAACAAATGACTTGAACAAAGTTAATAATGATTCATGATGATTCATTGTTGAAAGGAAATTTGATCATAAAGCTTTTAAGGCTTTATATTAAATATAAAGCAAACTGTTAGTCTTTTGAAACAAATGAATTATATAATTTAAAGCTTCTAGTCGTGTCTAATCAAACGTGATTCATTATAAAATAGTGAACTGAAGAAGTAAGCAAAAGCTTTGCCTTAGACTCAAAGAGTGTTAGCTGACAATCGTGATCGATGTTAAAAAGGAAGAATATTTAGTGCTGATCTTAAATCAATTATATAGTTGATTTGATTTATAATGTCTAGTTTTCCTATCTAAATCGAAAGCTTTGAGAGGGTTAACAGTTTCTCAAAGTAAACGATAGGAAGGAAACTTTAACAACAACAAGAATAACGACAAACTGATCGATCATAATTGTAACTTGTGATTAGAAACTATAGTACGATCTCGCATTCTGTTGATCTGCAATGATCATTTGATTGAACTAGCTGATTCAGTTTGTCTTTCCTTTTTTTTTTTATTCTTTGGCTAGAAATGTAGCTAAAGCGCTAATGCTGAGCTGCTTAAAGGAGTTGTCGCTGCACGTGCAGCAGGACCTCAAAGCGATCTGTGCGATCCTCACTGATGCTGTCACACGCACCATGACAGTTCGCCGGGTTTTTGGCAGCGAGGGGTGTTGCCTGTTGGCTTGCCTTCTTCGCTTGGCTTGGCTTACGGCTTACCTTGTCGCACAGGTAGATCCTCTTTTGCTAGTGACCCTATACCTATACCTATACCTATTCCTATTCCTATTCCTATTCCTCTGCTTTGATCTGATCTGGCTCAGTGTTTACTTACACCACTTGAGCTTAACGCGACGGCGCGGCCGGAAGCTGATGAGGGTCGAGAATTCGCTTGAGTTGGGTTTCTTATTTTCTACACTTTTTATTTCTGTTATATGTTTTTTTTTTTTTTTTGTTTAGGGTTTTGGGCCTGAGAGCTTTTTCTCTGCATTTTTTTTTTTTTTTTTTTTGCTGGGTGATATGCCCAATTTATCACAGGAAATTAGCTGCTATTTAGCAGCGTTGTAGATGCTCGAAAGGAGGGCCACAGGAAGCCCGAAAGGTAGGCGGCCAAATAGCTCACAACAGCTCAGGCGGCAGCAAGCGGGTGTGCCACACACACAAACACACACACACACACATGTATATATGTATATATATGGTGTGCGAGACAGAGGCAAGTTTCATGTTATTTGGCGTGATAATTTGTGCAATTGTGGATTGTGGATGGCCAAGCCAGCAGCGAGAGGAGCTGCCTCCTACCTCTGGCACGGCACGGCCTCCTCCAGGATCGCTTTACTGGTTTGCTAGCTGAGCGAAATCGTTGCACAGGGCTGGCCAGAGAGGGTGTGGGTACGTTTTAGAGTATAAGGTTTTAGGGCTTTTCTTTTTTCATTTCATTTTTTTTTTTCCTTTCCATTGGGTTTAGGGTTACGGGTTAGGGGTTACAGCTGAGATAACATACGCCTAAAAAGGAAGCGTGAGGCAAGGCGTTGTTTAAAAGGATGTGGCGCCATTTTGAAAGAGTGCGAGATATGTGTATGTGTATGAGATATTTGGAGTGAGCGAGAGGGCGAGTGAGCAAGAGATATCAACAGAGACAGAGACAGAGAGACAGATAGCAGCAGCATGTCAGTTGTTTTATTGAGGGAATTCTTTACTAATTGCTTGAATTGATCTATGTAATTGAATACATACTGGATATAGTATATAGTCCTTGAACATTTCATTTTCATACAATTTGTATATATTATAATATAGATATATCGTATACGATATGAATATGTGAACCCAATATGAATTCAACTTTATTCCGAATATGATTGCATTTGTATTAATAATGATATATAATGTAAAATGTATATAAGCATAATAAGAATATATATCAAATTCATTTAATATATATTTATATATCATATCATATTTTTTATATATTTATATGCGCCCCAAATCTGATAGAAAACATTTTTGAATCATATAGAAGTTATAGGAATTCAAGAGTGCAGTAAAATTTGAATAAATTGCAAGAAGTAGACATTTTAATATGATAATAAAGATAATTCCTATAGTTGCAGACATTTTAGATAGGTATTACTATAGATGTGTATCAAAATAAATTTGGATTTTAATTCCATTTCATTTTGAATTGAAACAAAAAGCAGATAAACTGTAAGATCTGCTTAAGAAGTTAAAGTTACTGTAAAACATCCTTAAATATACATATAAAGCAAGTAAGAGAGAGAGATTGAGAGAGAGTGAGAGAGAGAGAGACAATGCTACAAAAGTTCATTTCAAATACTACATAGAGAGGAAAATTCAAGAACATATTGCTAAGAGCTCTACGGGAAAAGCTTATACACACAACAGACTATGCATGTAAACGAGAGACAAAGACAGACAGACAGAAAGAGAGAGAGAGAGAGAGAGAGGGAGAGAGAGAGCGAGCACACATGAATGCAGTGGAAATGATGAACGGATATAATACATTAATGATTCAAGATTGAGGTTTAGAAATTATTATTGAGGTTTGGGGTGAAGGGTGAAGGTTTTGGGCGGGGGGCGGGGGCAGGGTCGGGTAGTACTTTTTATTTGATAATTTTAGTTTTTTTTTTGCTTCTAAGTATCATACTGATTGAGTTAAAATTGTTTGTGATAAATACCTTGAGGTGCCAGCACCTTCCATTTGCTGCCGATCCAATGGCGGATCGAAGATTTGCTCGCGATCCTCTTTTGATAATTCCAAATCGGCGAATTGATCCAGTTCGGAAGCCATCTTTAAAAAATAAACTGTACCTACGGCTTCGCTGTTGCTTAAATTGTTGAATCGCTGTTGCTGTTGTTCTAGATGTTGTTGTTGTTGTTGTTGTATTAGTTAGTTTTTTCTTGTAGCTTTTGCTTGCTGTGATCGGGATCGGGGGCAACTTTGCGTTGGGATCTTCTTGAGAGCACGTTATATATATATATATGGAGATATATATATATATTTATAGGATAGATAATAGCAATTGTGTTCGTTTGTTTGGTTGGTTTTTTTTTTTTTTTCGTTGATCTGGCAACTCTTTGGGGGAAAAACGAGTCACGTTTCGCCTTTTGAAAAACACTTGGGAATTTTGGATTTAGTATTATTTGTATTTGATCTAGAGAGATTTGAGTTCCGTTCAAAGTTTTCGCAGCTCGAATTTGGGTCGTGGAATGCTTCAAAAGGACGTTTCGCTATTTGAATTTTGGCGCTTAGGTTTTGCATTGACTCATGTCCTTGTCTGTTTTCTGTTCTCTTTTGTTTCGTCGTTTCGAGGGCTTTTTTCGCTTGTGATTTCGAAGACCGAACAAATTAATTTTTCCTTTTTCTTTTTTTCTTTTTTTAATTGAAACAAGTTTTAATTTTATAATGATTATTATTATTGTTGTTGCATTGCTTGGTTTTATATTTTCCGCGCTCGATTTGATATTAATTTTTTGTTGTTTGTTCTTTCGTTTTTTTTTTTTTTTTTGTGATTGGGTTTTGATGTCTTTTATTTTTATTTTTTTAAAGGTGAATTTCGAAGAAAAACTTTTTGCTGTTAAGGCCGGTAAAATGTAGTCCGAATCGAGAAAAAGAAAACTGTGTGATTGGCCAAATTAGGTGAAAACCTGAAACGTAGTAAGAAGAAATTTGAACATTAATAAAAGATGCAAATTCCTATAGAAATTGTCCCTAAGCAATCGAATGGCTAACTAAAAGCTCTACTCTGTTATGTTAACAGACATTACAGAGTCGATTCGAGTCTGCGTGTGTGTGTGCGTGTGATTGATCAGAATATATAAAATGGCAGACAAGTTGGCTAGGCTTTGGCTCTGCACTCTCACACCCACTCTCACAATGCACGCGAATGTGATGGCAATATGAAAAGATGCAGAAAGAAAGAAAAAAAATCAATGGCAGCTATGTGAAAGCTCAATGTTGAGCCACCCCCTCTACAATGGTGTGTGAGTGAGAAGGCGAGCTAGATAGCGCGCAACAGCTGTTATAGCGATCAGAGGCCGGCCGGCCGGTAAGCAACACGTTGCAACACATGTTGATAGCTAACCAACCAGCGAACGAGCGAGTGAATAAGTGAGAGAGTAAGTGAGCGAGCGACCTGCAAAGCTTTTGCCATTGCTTTTTATCATTAAACAACAACACGAGCAACAGCAGCAGCAGCAGCAGGCGTCATTGAGTGGGCGCGCGCTGAGCGTTTCGTAGTCCCATTAGAAGAGATTTATGCGTTAAATACTAAGAGAGAGAAAGCTTTGCAGTTGCTGTCGACGTTGTTGTCGCCGTTGCCGTCGTCGTCGTCGTCATGTTGACTTTGATCTTGGCCTGTGTGTGTGTGCGTGCGTTGGTGTTTCTCTTTTGGCAATTGTTTTTGTTGCTGGCATTTTTTTGTTTGTGTGGTGAATAAGACGGCAAAACGCAAAAATCACGAAAGCAACCAAAAAAAAAAAAAAAAAAAAAAAAAAAAAAGAAACACAATTTATTTCACGAAAAAAAAAAATGCGAAAAGAAAAAAAAGCCAAAATAGAACTGCCCAAAAATGGGCAAAATAATTATGATTCTCTATTTTGTTTGTTTGTTGTAAATACGCTTTCAACTTATGTATTTATTTATATTTGTTGCTTACTTCGCCGATTGCAATTGTTGTTGCTTTTTTGGGTTTTTTGTTGCTGCCGCAATATTTGTTGTAATTTATTTCTTTTTCTTTTTTTTTTTGTGCTCAGATGATGTCAGAGCGTGTTTAAAAAAAAAACTTTTTTTTGTGTTTGTTATTTCTGCGTTGACTTTGTATTTTGCATTTGTTTTTTGACTTTGCAGCGAGCTGAATTATACATGCGGTTTTTTGTTTTGGCAAAATTATGTAAAAAAAAAAATTATATATACATATATAATATGATATTTGAATTTTGCGTGCAATTGCTTGTCACTGAAGTGATAAAAAAAATATGAAAAAAATTAAAGCATTTAAAACTGGAAAATGCAAAACACTAATTGAAATTAGTTGGGTTTCTCCTTCTTTTCTTTTTTTTTTTTTAATAATTTTTGTTTGGTAATTTGTAAAGAAAAAGGCACACTAACACACACACACACAGCTGCGGGGCGGCAAACACGCGCACGCACGCACACACATGCAGATATACACACACACACGCACACAAAAAAAAATATGCCACGAAAAGCAGCAGCAACGACATAAAAAAAAGCAAAAGCTGCTGCTGCCTCGCCCTCTCGCTCGCCCCCTATGCTGCTGCTGCTGCTGCTTCTGCTACTATCCCCGTCGTCCCCGCCGCCAACACGACAACTACAAATTCGATGTTTAGCTTCTGCTTCTTCTTCTTTTTGCTGTTGTTGCTGTTGCTAATTATAAAACGTAACAGACAAGTACAAGTTTAACGGTAATCATCTTTCTTTTACTTTCGTGTCCAGTTGTTGTTGGCAAATTTGTAAAATAACATTGCAACGCTCAAGTATTGGTATGTGCTGCGTACGTACGTATGTGTGTGTGTGTGTGTGCGTGTGTGTTTTTGGCTTTGAATGATTTTTTTTTGTTGCTTTTCCAACGTTCGGTTCATGGGGGACCTCGTTTGATTTGAACGTTTTGTGCGCGCTCTTTACTTTACTTTATTTTATTTTATTTCATTTCATTTTTTTCGTTTTAGTTCTTTGCTTTTGCTTACGTTTAGGAACGAACGAACGAACGAGTGTAGAAGAAGCAACAGCAGATCAAGATCACTTTGCGGTTTCTCGAAAATTGAAAATAAAAACTATTTACGAACAAACACAACAGAGGAAAAAAAAAACAATGAACGACGGCGGCGGCGGCAACGACGGACACGTTAATGCATATTTCAACTTTTATTTGCGTTATTTTTTTTTTATGCTTTGCCTAAATGCCGAAAATATTTTGCCAATAATGCTTTTTGACGACCTTCTTTCTGCTGCGACGTTCCAAATACAAATGACGGAAAGGAATTGTGCTTCCAAATACTAAAATGAACGAACGACGACGACGACGACGTGCATGCGGCGTTTTCGTAGCGGTCGACGTTGCCGTCGACAGCGACAGCGGCAGCAAGAGCAACCATTAGCAGCAGCAACAGAAGAGCACAAACAACGTAAGAGGGAATGCGATAGAGTAAAACGAGCACAGCGGGGATACTAGCACTGCCTAACAGAGTTCTGAGTGCGTAACATTTATCACTTAACAGTTCCACTCAAGTATATTTTGGCCGCCAACGCTCTGCCGTCGCTGCCTTTGTCAAAATTCCTATGCTCAATGCTCACACACAGAAACATACACGCAAGCCACACAACGGCTGTGCCAGGCAGCAACGACAGCAACAGCAACAGCAGCAGCGACAGCGACAGCGACAGCAGCAGCAGTAGCAGCAGCAGCAATGAAAACGACAGCATCGACCGCGACCGCAGCCAAGCAGTCAAAGACAGTACAACAACGCTCACTAGTGTATGCTCATTCTCATGTGTGTACGTATATGTGTGTGTGTGAGTGACTGTGAGTATGTGTGCTTTTGCCGAAATTTAATGAGAGTGAGTGGAATAAGAGAATGAGCAAAGGCAAATTTAGCAAACGAGTGACTTTTGTCTTGGGACAAAATACCGCAAATTTCGAGGTAAAAAATTGAACTCAAATTTAACAAAATCCTAAAACAATTAGAAAACTAAATTGAGCGAATTCATAAATTTTATAATAATGTAATGGCATTAAAATCGAGTTTATCAAAATACATCATTTGCCAACTTGTTGTGAGTAGGTCTAATTTATGGTTGAGCATCAAGAGACACTCAAGACATGAGCTCAGACTTGGGACTCGAGCAAAGACTCGTAACTGTGAACTGCGAGATACCGAGCCGAATTACGACTCAAAAACGGGGCGCGCAGCCTGGAACTGGAAACGGGAGCTTTGGCCACGTATTGGGAATACTGCCTCTCTGTGTGTGTGTGTGTGTGTGTGTGTGTGTGAGCAGATGCCAGGATTATGTAGCGCTACGACGCTGCCGACGTTGGCGTTGCCAAAAAAATTTAATGCGACGACGACGACGACGACGACGACGGTGACGATGGCGGCGCTTAAGCTCTAAAAAGAAAAAGGAAGCAGCAAAGGAAGTGAACTGTGAGCACTGTGCTTCGAGCTGTTAGCACCGAAGGCAAATTGAACCTTGTATATGTATGTATGTATAAATATGTACATACATACATATGTATGTATGTGTGTATGTATATACATACATATCTTTAGGAATGTGCGAATAAAAAATAGAATAAACTGAAGTACACGCTTGCAGCGAGAGTGCTCGAATCGATTCGAATTAAAGTCAGATGCAGTTACATAGCTATGTACATATGTATGTATGTAGTCCTAGATATGCTCACACTGACGGCACAGCAACAGGGTATTCAATAGCCAAAACCCTTATGCGTAGGTTAACAAATATTAAGAAATAAACTTAGCTAAGCCAGCGGAGGGAGCCGCAGTTCAAAGAATGGAAACAACTTTAAGATTATATCTATACATACACATATGCACTTACACATATAAATACATACATACATACATACATACATGCATAGAATACACAACATATTAAGTAATTGATGAGTTATTGAATTCGTTTGCCATGGAGCTAAGTGAAGGCAACAACCATGAGGCAAGCAGAGCTTCAACAGGAATAAGTTTACATACATATGTACATACATATGTGTGTATATATGTACATATAAATATATATATATAATATCAAGTACTGCTAAGTATCTAATAGTATTAAATATGTCGATAATCAAACTAAATTCAAGGAAACACTCGAAACTCGCAGAATATATCTTAATATGCCTTCGTTTATATATTCTCAATATTATCAAAATAATATATTTGCATATTGTTTATGGAAATGTTTTTTTTTTTTAATTTTATTTATAATTATAATGTTTGCTAAAAAAAATCGCTTAATAAGCGTGACAGCTGTTATATTTTGCAATGAAAAAAAAAAAAAAAAAAAAAAAAAGATAAATAGATAAATAAAAAAAAAATAAAAAAATATATATATATATATATATATATATATATATCTAAATATAAAACTGTAATATTTGATGAAAAAATATTTCAATATTTATATAAAATTCTATTTATTTTACTTTCCTTATAAATAAATCAAAAATAAATAAATAAACAAAACACACAGAGAACACTTAAATAATAAAAATGATCTGTTTAAAAATTTTTATTTGAAAAATGTATCGCAATAATTTTAACTGACTTTAGATTGCTAAAGAAAATGTTGCAAGTAAGTTAAGGAGGAAGTTGAGAGAAGTTCCAGACTTAAGACTATATATGTATGTATATGTATAAAAATATATATAAATTTCTATTGCCTTTTAAACTTCTATAAAATGCCGACAAATTATTATTATTATTATTAATTTTTTTCTACTCCTTTATTACTCTGAATTATTTGAATTAATGAAGCAATAAAACAGCTTTAAACTTCTGTAGCTTTTTCTGCTTCATCGTGTAGTGAAAATTCGAATATGCATATATAATTATATATTCTGAGGAGACTTGCAACTGACTTTAACAATAATTAAATTTGTTAACTGTAATTATTTGAATGAAATCTTATGTTGTTTCTATATTAAAATTTAACATAATTTTATAAAGAAATGTAATGTATGTATGTATCTGTATGTAAGTAAGGTATGTATGTGCATGTAAGTAAGGTATGCATGTATGTATTTGTATGTATATATGTATATATGTATGTATTTACTTATGGATATATTGAAACAAATCTTGCAAGTCGCTCAAGCAGTTTTTTATGTATTATATTTGTATTTTAGATTTTATATTTTGTATTATTATTTAAAATTAAAAAAAGAGGTGTAAAAATATTAGGTAATAGATTTGGTTTTATAGAGAGAGGGGGGAGATTGGTGGGAAGAGAATACACAGGGTTCTTAAGGGTAGGGGGGTTTAATAGATATTGTTTGGTTATTTTAAATATTAAAAAAAAGTTACTAAATATATAATATATATTATATTTATTATTATTTATGTATTTTATATTATATATTATTTATTATTGTTTTAAATATTTAAAACATTTTTTTACATATATATTTTTTTATATTATATTTGTATTTTATAATATAATTTTTTTTTATTATTTTTAATATAAATACAAATTTTTTCTTTTAATTTTATGTATTATATTTGAATTTTTTTTTTTATATATATATTTATTTTTTTATTATTTATATTTTTTTTTTTTACTTCTTTCCCTTTTTTTAACCCTTTTTTACCTTCCATTTTCTCTCATTTTTCTATATTTCCATATATATTTAAAAATATTTATTTGCATAGTCTATTCTCTAAAATTGAAATGGCGCCCAACTAACGTGACTCAATAAAAATATACAGATAAATTTGAAATGTTTCATTATATTTGAGTTCACATACTTTTAGCTGAACAGTGATTAATATCATGTTACGCCCACATTGAGGCGTGGCATGCTAACGAAAATGTAATATATACTATATAAATATTATAAATTTCTATAAGCATTTCAGCAGACGAATGCGAATGAGTATAATGCAGTTGGCTAAGCTGCAGCATTGATCAAATGCGAGAATATTCAAAATCGGAATAAGTGGAATAAGACGGAATCGGAAGATATTAACTGCAGCCAAGTGGCATGGGCTCCACTCGAGAAGCACTTGCCATGAGCCACAAAAGCGCACTTGTTGCACATGCAACTGCACTTGGCATCACGCGCGCTCTCTCTCTCTCTCTCTCTCTCTCTCTTTCTCTCTCTTTTTCTCAGTCGCATTGTTGGGCTGGCAGCAAGGGTAGCCAAATGACTGCAAAGCACGCGTCACAATCAAAACAAAATCAGCGAAAAGCAACAGCAGCAGCAGCAGCAGCAGCAGCAGCAGGAGGAGTAGGATAAGGCAGGATAGGGCAGGATAAGAGGTGCTGCGAACAGTGGCCGAGAGGGATGCGTTTGGTTTTTTTTTCGCTTTCATTTTTTTGCATTGCAATTGCAGTTGTTGAAGGTGACATTAATTGACGTTTAATGAGCACAAGCGACAAACGAGGGGTGGCAAATGCATGTCAAAGAAACGAACAGAGACAGACAGCGCGCGAGAGAGAGAGAGAGAGAGACAGATACTGAGCGAGAGAGAGAGAGTGAGTGAGAGCAGGCGTGAAGCCAATTAAAGTTGAAAGCTTTTCATGCCTTTTTATTTGCCAATATTTCAAGACGCACACCGAACAAAAAAAGTGCATCCTCTCGCTTGCTGTGTGCGTGTGTGTGTGGCTGATACAAAAGGCATCATGCCCGGGGGTTAAAGGTTATGTGTGTGTAGCAAAAGGGGGTTGCTGCACAATGGCCTGCATATTGAGCGCACACACACACACACACACATACATACAATCCCTGCACGCTGCAGCCTCTGAGCAGGGGTTCGATACGGCTGCAGAGGGTGCGCCAGAGTCGGTTGGCTTGAGTGGGTGTGCAATTTGCATTGGCCATGCAATCGGCACTAGCCGCAAAAAATGGGCAACAGTGTGTAGCGGGGAGGGGGCGGGGGGGGGGGGGTGATTGTGGGTGTGGTGGCAGAAGTTAGCAATCGGCAGTCGTCAGCGAATGATGAACGAACGCGACTCGTTCTGTGGCTTTACTTGCGAGTTGCAGCAGACGTCGCAGCTGCATGAAGGGTGCATATACATATAGACATACGGGTATGGATGTATGTGTGTGTGAGTGTCTGTGTGGCCTGCCTGCACAACAAGTGCAACACAAAAATGGCGCGCGCAGCAACTGCAGCCGCAACCCTGCAAAGTATGCAATAAAAAGCGAATGCGTATCTATGTGTGTGCGTGTGTGTGTGTGTGTAGAAGAGCGAGAGCCAGATATAGGCCTGACAAATGGCAACGCTTGTATTTTTGTATGTCAGCGTATGCGTGCTCGCTACGTGGGCATTGCAATGCGAAGTGCAGTCAGCAAAAAGTACGCACTCACGTGTGTGTGTGTGTGTTTGAAGGCGGGCAAAGCGAAGCTTCGTGCAGCAGCAGATCAGCGTAACGATTAACAGAGACTCAGATAATTGAGCGAATGGCAAAGCGCTGTGCGCTGTATAAGAGTGAGAGTGTGAGAGAGAGCGTGTGTGTATGTGTGTGTGTGCGTGTGTGTGCGTAAGTCAAATGCGCTTGTATATAGACGAGCATAGCAACATATAAATTTATATATATTTGTCAAGCCTAACTAACAGAGCTTTTGCATGCGAACAGCTGTTAGCTAGAGTGCGTGACAGTGGGAGAGAGAGAGAGCGAGACAGACAGAGCAGCAGAGTGGGAGACTGTGTGGGAGCAGAGGCAGAGGTAGAGCGACAGTGAGAGAGAGCGTGTGAAGCAAATGACAGAGCGTGGGCTGAGCGTATGTAGAGATGTATATACATACTTACATATATATGAATATATGTAGGTATGTGCGTGAGCGTGCATTTCTTTGGCTGCGAAAAAAAAAATGGCGAATGCGAAAAATGTTAAGTGTGGCGCTTGAAAGCAAAAGCAATTGATCAAAGCAAAGCAACAAGGCAAATGGAAAGAGAGTGAAAGAGAGAGAGCTAGACAGAGTGAAAGAGAGACAGATAGAGGTGACGGCGTGTGAACAGTTAACAGTTGCTATGTCCTGCAGCCTTGACACTGACAGCGCGAAGCAACAGCAGATAGCTAAAAAAAAATTGAAAAAAAAATAGAAAATAAAAAAATTACAAAAAAAAAATCAAGCAAACAAAAGCAAAAAACAAAGGCAAAAGCAATGTTTGCGTCTATTGTGCGTAGCGTGTGAAGCAGTGCCAGAGCGAAAGACCAGCAACAGGATAAAAGGGGCCAGGACGAGTGCCGGCACAAGCTGCAGAAAACAGGACATTAAACAATTATACAAGCCAGCCAAAAAAGTACAGACGGCAAACACACACAGAGCGGAGACAAGTAATTCAATAAGCTGAAACGGGCCAAGGGGCGTTGCGGGAGGGGGGGGGGGGTAAGGGGGTCGGGTAAGAGACTGACATAGCATAGCAGATAGAACTAGTCTGTACAGGATTATATAACTAGTTCACAAGTGAACGAGTGAGCGAGCAAGAGAGAGAGAGAGAGGGAGAGCGAGCGTGCAGAAGCTGTTGCTGCTGCTGCTCGAGCTTATTAGAAGGACACGAAAGCGAACGCGCCAAGCTCAAGGACAACCGCATAAAAATGAAGCGCCGCGCGCGCGCGCCCTAACTTCCATATATAGAATATATATTGCTGGCCGATGGTACAGTTACGCTGTCCAGCTGGCGGACAGCGCAAAGCATAAAGCTTGCGCTGATCCTATTAGTGATATTGTGCAGCGCATCAGTGTGCATGTGCATGTGCATGTGTGTGTGTGTGTGACTGACCAGCCACACTGGCACAGCGAGCATTTTCCGCGTCTGTGGAATGCGCGCCCCAAGGAAATACGAATCTAATTTTGTGCAGTCTCCCCACACACTCCCCCTCGCTCCATCTCCCACTGTGGCAGTCACTCGTGTGCGGCTATTGAACTTTTAAATTGTTTTGAAAACATTTCGCGCTGCGCTCCATGCAGAGGAAACACACACACACACACACACAAACACAACTAGAAAATGCATTAAATTTTAATTTAATTTAAATTTAGACACAACTATGCGGATTACACAAGTGAGCGGGGCAGGGGCAGCGATGGGACGGGGGTGTGGCGGGGTATTTTTTTTTTGTCTTGGGGCAAACACCAGACAGACAGCTTCAGATTCATTCATGCCACGCGCCATCGACCCACTCGGCATTTAAAATAGAAACAATTCCCAAATGCAACGCCCAAGACTAACAGCAACAGCAACAGCAACAGCAACAGCAACAGACACAACTCTATGCCACACAAAGTTGCCACAGTTTATTGCTGCATCTGTTACATAAAACAAACTTCGGGCAGTGCCCAGAATGTGCGCCCAAATGGAGCTAATCAAGAGATTATTGAACAGCAAAAGCTGTGAACAGAGCAACTCAATGAAGAGCAAGAGATGTGCAAGGCATAGACAGATAAATACATACATATATGATGTATATGAGATATAAAGGATTTATATATATCTATACATGATATAGAGATGCTCTCCAATCAATGGAAAGTTCTTATTGCCCAGAATAGAAATAGTTGCATAAATTAGTTATACTTTAATAGATTTGCTCTTTAATCTCCCTCGTGAGATATATATTAAGAATTTAACATATATATGATTATATATGATTTAATACTATAGAAAAAGTCAAAGTTAAAGGCACTCACATATAGAGCACATTAGCTCTATAATATTCATATTTAATTCACCTTCCAACTTTCTTTCTACTACGTCTAGAGCAGAACTTGAAGCAGCGCTGCTGTTATCTAATAGCTATCCATGAGCTATAGAAGGCACATGATTCAAGATCTGTTTAAGATAAACACAAAATATGTATATAAGCTAATAATACTTAGCTCTATTAACTTATATGCATATTTGGTATATATCCTAATCAGATATTGAATGTTAAAAAGATTTAACGAATAGAAAAGAATAAAAAACAAAATTTAAATACGTAAAATATGTGCACTAGTATTTTCTTAATCATGGCTCTACATACAAATTCATATAGGAAATACATACATGAAATATGCATATATACATATACATATATATTTACTTTATTCTTTTCTATTTATAATATCTTTTTAACATCCAATCTAAATATAGTTTCATGAATACAAACATTATAAAAGATAGATAGATAGTTAGTTAGATATATAGCTAGCTACACGCCTATCTCTCTATCTATCTATCTATCTTCCTGCCTATCTATATATCTACCTATCTATATCTTTCTATTAATCCATCTATCTATTAATATATCCATCTATCCATCTATATATCTACCTATCTATCTATCTATATATCATATATACCTATCAATCTAGCTATCCTATTTTATCTTATGTACGTACATCACATGTACATCATATATATATATATATATATCTATCTATCTATCTATCCATCTATCGATAGATCTATCTATCTTCTATCTACCTATCTATCTATCTATCATCTATCTATCTATCTGTCTATCTATCTATCTGTCTATCTATCTATCTATCTATCTATCTATCTATCTATCTATCTATCTATGTCTCTATCTTTCTATCTATCTATCTATCTATCTATCTATATACCTATCTATTCATCTATCTCTCTATCTATCTATCTACCTACCTTTCTACGTGTCTATATCTAGATTGATAAATCTATCTTTCTATATATCTAAGGATTCATCCATCTATCTATCTATACATTTGTATATCATATATCTATCTATTTATATACATATATTATGTATCTATCTATCCATCTATCTATGGATTTTTCTACCTAACATCTATCTATTTATCATCCTATCCTATTTTATCTTATGTACGTACATCACATGTACATCATATATATATATATAAATATAAATTTTTTTTTTTCATCATTTCATCTACTTACCGATTCCTGTTAACTGACTGATGAGCGACTGTGTGGCCTGTTTGATTGATGCCGACTGATGCCGATTGCTGCTGATTGTTGTTGTTATTGTTGTTGTTGTTGTTGGCTGTTCCAAAAAGAAAACAATATATAAATAAATCAATTGCTATTCGGCCAGTGACAACAAATGTTTGTTGCACAGTTTCCAGTCTTCGAGTCTTCCAGTTGTCAGTTTCCAAAATTCCAATGACATACGTTTCGTATACTAATGGATATATATATACATATGCATATATATATATATCCTGAACTGTCTGTCTGGTTTGCGTGATCTGTCTGCCTTACTGTCTGTCTGTCTATTTGTCGACGTGTCTGGATTGGCAAAGTTCGATCTTCTATGACATTAGCTCGCTCGCTCGATCGCTCGCTGCTGCTGCGATCCTTGACTAGATTCGACTGATGTTGTTGTTATTTTTTAGATTTTGTTGTTGTTTGTTCGTTTCTTGTAACTCTTCTTCTGATTTGAAATTGTGTGTCCCACTTGCGATTTTGTTGCTGGCTGATCAGTGTCTAATAGTAGTCGTCTAATGGACTTGATCGAAAGGTAAGATAGATAAGTTCAGGTAGCTCTATCTGTGTATATATACAAACATATATTGATATGTATATGTATATATGTATATATTGTCTAAATGAATGGGAAATTGAAATAAAGCTGTGAGCGATATATTTTTAAAATTTATATTAAAAAAAAAAAAAAAAATATATATATATATATATATATATATATATATATATATATATATATATATATATATATATATGTATATAGAAATATGTAAAGAAAAATACATATTAAAAAAATAATATTTCTATAAATATATATATATAGATTATTTTTTTCAATTATTCATATACATATATATATATATGTGTGTGTATATATATGTATATGAATAATTGAATTGGATCTATTGATGGCGCTTAAATACTTTTTGGATTTTTATTTTGGATAATTTTTGTTGTTGAGGGAGAAAAATTGAAACTGACGAGTGAAAATGAATTGATGAATTGTTCTGGGTAAAACTTCAAAATGAACAGCTCAACAAATGCTATCTAAGTTTCTCTCTAACGTTTATTATAATACAATTCAACCCTCCCACCACACACACCCCCAACCCCCCCTCCCTAATTACTATCCATTCGTTTACTTCCCATGCTATCTGTAAGTCTGGCCAGTGTTGGATAATGCGGCGCGGCATACAAATCTTTAATTTGATTGATTTTATGCGAAAACAAAATAACAAAGAAAAACAACAGAAATTTGGAAATATGTTTGTTGTTGTTGTTGTTGTTGTTGTTGTTGTTGGTAAAGGGAAGCTTATTGATTTTTGCGTAGGTGACAAAGAAGACGGCGGACAGAATCAGCAGCGTTAGGAGCAGGAGGCACAAGGCAACATGATAGAGCGAGAGCGAGAGCGCAAGAGAATGAGCAAGAGAGAGAGAGAGAGAGTGAGATGTGCCTGTTTGTTAGGCTGTTAGGTGTGAGCGAGACAGCAGCTGATGCGTGCGAGTGCGTAAGACGCCGACGGCAACGGCTGCGTCGCTATCGCCGTCGACGTCGTGGCTAAAGAAAACTGGAAAATTCTTGCTTACAATTACAAATTATCAATTTTGTTTTAAATTGATTTCGTATTTTTCGTATTTCGTTAGCGTGCGTATTATCGCTATCGGCATTGATATCGATATCGATATCGTTATTGCTTCACTTTTGCACTCTTCCAACAGACAAAAAAAAAAGGTGAACGGCGACGACGATGACGGCGGCGGCGGCGGCAACGGCGACGGCAACTGCGACGATGTCAAAAAAAAATTTGGTTTTTCTTTTGGATTTGTATTTTCTTCTTAGATTATTTCTTGCTTTCTTTCTTGTTTGCTCTATGGACTATTTCTCGTTTTTCTTTTGCTTTCTTTCTTTATTTGTTTTCTTGGGTTTTGGCTTGGTTTTGGTTTTCGGTTGCGAGAGCTGAGAGTCGAACGAACGAACGAACGCGCGGCACGGCGACGAGTAAACTGCCAACGACGCCAAAGCGTTTCAATGAAAATATCTGTGGAAAATCCACGCAGTCGCAGCAACAGCAGCGGCAGCGGCAGCAGCGGCAGCAGCGGCAGCAGCAGCCGAGCAGCTGTCGCTGGCTGCGAAGTCGCCGTCGCATTTTTCCTATCCACAAACAGTGAAAGTTATGCGTGAGCTGTTCTTCTTCTTCTTCTGCTGCTGCTGCTGCTGTTGCTGTTGCTGTTGCTGTTGCTGTTTCCTTTGCTTCTTCTGCCTGTTGTTGTTGTTGGTGTTGTCATTGCGGCGGCGTCAAATCAAAATGGCCGACATGTATGTAACTGTGCCTGTGCGTGAGCGCTTCTCTGTGTGTGTGTGTGTGTACGCATACGCTCACTCGTTTATGTGTGTGTGTGTGTGTGCGTTGTAAGCGGGCGTCTATCCGCTCGGCCGTCCATCCGTCCATCCGTTTACAACAACAATTTCAAAGTCGCAATCGGCGTCCGAGTCGCTGAGCAGGCGTTGCTCTCGCTTGTTGTCATTGCCTTTGCCTTTGCCTCTGCTGTTGTTGTTGTTGTTGTTGTTGTTGTTGCTATCAGCTTAGGCTACAGTGCCTAGCAGCAGTTGAGAGTCGCATGTTAGTAAAATGTTGCAAGTGTTGCAAATTATATATTTCTGTACAGCTTAAGATATCGCTAATTTTTAGACAACTTTATCTAAACAAAAGTTATATAATTTACAAATCTACTAAAAGCTCTTGCATTATTTTGCTGTCAGATAATTGCATATAAATATACTTTTAAATTGATGTATTTTTCAGTTATATTATATTATTTATTAATATATAATTACATATCTTATATGTATTATAATTAATTCATTATAAAGACGTATGCCTGTGGTCAATAAAATATTGTCAATAAATTCAATATTTAATTTATATATGTATATAATTTTAAAAGAAATATTAATATATAAATATTATATATTTAATTACTAACATTTTGATATATTTATACATATATTTTTATATAGATATATATATATATATATATTTTTTTTTTTTAGATTAAAGTGCATTTGTTTATTTAAAAATTTGTCAAATATTAATATATACAATTTTTTTCAATATTCTAAATATAATTTTTATTTAATATTATATTATACTTAATTATATTATATTATATTTTATTATTTTACAATATTTATACTATATTTTTGCATAAATAAAATCTTTAAAAATAATAATAATTTAGTCATTTTTTTATTTTTAATTTCAGTTTATTTGCAAATAAAATGCGCAATGCACATAGAATTATGGCAGCCACCGTTGCAGCGCTGTTGACCTGTGCTCCTCCATTGAAAATAAGAATAAAAAAATATTTAAAACAACAACAACATAGAGAAGAAATTAAAACACCGCCGCCAATGTTCCAAACGGATAACCGAATATTTTCCATGTGAATTGGCTTTGCATTTGTGTGTGCTGTGACGCCAGCAGCGACGTTGGCGCTGACGTTGACGTTGACATTGACGTCGCTGTCGCTGTCGGTGTCGATGAGAGCGAGCGGGAGCGGCACACACACACACACACACACACACAGGGTGAGAGCGAGTTTTCTTTTCGTGTTTGTCGTGAAAATCCAAAAACGAAAAACCAGGAATAGGAGCCACAATGAAGAAGAGCAAATAAAAACACACACGGAAAATAAAAGGAAAAGCAACGCGTGGAAAACGAAAACGCAAGGATAGCCCATGTTGGACACAAGGGTGGCAAAGGCAGACAGACGCTGTCGCTGTCGCTGTCGCTGTCGGCGTCGACTGCGACTGCGGTGGCGTTAGCTAGCGTCAACGTTGGCATCACAGTCGCTGGCAGCATCGATAGCGACTGCAATAGCGGCTCACAGACGTGTCGCTAGCTGCTTCGGAAAATGCGGAAAATTCAGCTGCCTGCCTACGTACACGTGTCAATGTATGCGTGTGCGCGTGTGTGTGTGTGTGTGAGTGAGAGCGAGAAAGAGAGGGCGAGTGTATTTGGCTTCGCCTGGCAGCCACGTTTACGATTGTTGTTGAGTTGCCGTGGTTTTATCAGAGAATCCGTTATAATTTCTACTTTTCTTCTACATTTCTCCATCTCATTTATTTGTATTTATTTATTTATTTTTTGCAATTGTCGAAGCACTCAAAGGAGCTTTGAGTGGATTCACCTGAGTCCACGTGGCCGTGCGCCCACTGGAAAATAGTTTTTGCCTTACTTACTGTTGCTGCTGCTGTAACTAACGGTTCCACTTTGATTTGCTATTGCCATGCTAACGGTAAGCAGCAGCAGTCGCTCATTAAGCTCATTAAAAAGCCAAATTCCTCTGGGATCTATGGATAATCAGTTGTTTGGATAACATTTGCAGTTTTATAAATAGATTTCCACAGAAATATATACAGATTTAGAATTGCAAAGTTTTCATTGTGTCTCATATTTAAGCTCTTTTAATGGCTGTAACCGTTTGGCTTACATAAGAGCCTGCAATTACTATCGAAATTTTAGGTCAATAGACAACTCGTCGATCTGAAAACTTCAAGAATTCTATTTAGTTAGTTGTATAAATGGGGGATGGGATTTTAAAGTTTTCGGTCGATCTTTTGCTCCTTTGGCTCATTCTTCCTGATTCATTCGGGCAATTCACCTTTGAGCATATCCTGACGATTTTGGGTACTTCAGCATTGACGTAGTATCTAGAATCTCAAGAGGTTTATTATTACATTAATTAAATAAAGTTAGACTTATTTTTAGCATGATTAAATTCTTTCAAGCTGTGCAATTTCTATGAGAAACAATTCTTATAGGACAAGACAGAACATATCTAAAATAATAATAATAATAATAATAATAATAATAATAATAATAATAATAATAATAATAATAATAATAATAATAATAATAATAATATTAATAATAATAATAATATTAATGATAATAGTAATAGTAATAATAATAGAAATATTAATAATAACAATAGTTTCTTCTGCTATCAAATATATGTCTAAAAAGAAATTATACAAAAATAATATTTTCATATTATATTTATATAATTGCTTTAAATATTTAAAAATTTATTTCATTGTTTTTATTTTGATATACAAAAAATATTAAATATGTTATTAATTCGGTTAAATTAAAATGAATCATAATCAAATATACATATAAACTAGTCGTCAATCTATCCATCTATAACTATTAAAAAAAAAAAACAAAACAAAACAAAACAAAAACAAAAAACAAACGAAAAAAAGCAGAAAAAAAATAAATAAAAAATATAAATATATATAATATAAATTAAAAAATATATAAAAATTAATAAATAAAGATATTATGCTTTCCAGTCTATATACAGTGTGTAACATTAATATTCGGGTTTTTGTTTTTTTTTTTTTTCAGATAATTATTTTTAGTTAAAATATTATATCATAGATACAGTTTAACATAAATATACTTGATCTTGCAGGCTACATTTGTGTATGATCATATTTAGCTAAATTATCATATAGATAAAGATACAAATAAATAAAGATTTTTAGTTTTAGTTTTTAGTTAAAATATCATATAGATAAAGATAGAAATATTGAAAGATTTAATACAAAATAAATGCAAATAACAATTTGTATATGAAATATTTATATATGTATATTTTTTGTATATATGTTTCTCTTCTCCTCTTAGACTATCCCTAATATCTATTTACAAATATTTCAAATATTTTTCTTCTAGCTATGATAATTTTGTTTCTTTCGTTCATTTCAAACACATTTTCAGCTGCTTGTGCTTTGGCTGTGTTCAAGGTGCTGCCACCAAGTTTAGCTGTGACCTTGCAACATTTCGGTTTCGGTTTTGGTTTCGGTTTCGTTAGCTTCCTTTGCTGCTTCTTCGTCCTCTGCTTCTGCTTCTTCTTCTTCTTCTTCACATTTTGCGCTGCCCTTTGCTAAATCCAATGCGCACCCCAAAAAATAAAAAACAAAACTTGGCATTCGACGATTTGCCTGTTGTTTGTTACCAACTCTCACACACACACACGCACACACACACACACACAGAGAGAGATATTGCTATAAATTTGTAGACATTCCCTTTCCATAGATGTTTGCGTCCCATTTTGGAAAATGCGTTCGCGACTTGCGTAGTTTTTCAACCCCAGGAACGGGTGTGCAAGGCGTCTGAATGCGTATGGCATGGCATGGCATGGCATGGAATGTTACAGCCGCTGCTGCTACTACCCTGATCCGGAGCCGGGCCACCAGCCCAGCCCAGGCCAGGCCAGCCCAGCCCAGGCTAGCATTAAACAACCACCCACCCCCGGGTTTGGTCTTAGTGCGTAGTTGGATTCGAATTTGAAAGTCGCTTGGCTATGCCAGCGCATCGCGTCTGAATGTGTCCGATGTCTGCAGTTGGCGAGCATGTTGCGTCTTACATCACACACACACACACACACACACATACGCACATGCACAGTCATGTCGCGGCCGGTGTGTGGCTCGCACACCACCCAAATAGTAAAGCTGCGTCGAGTGTCCCGTTACGCGCTCGTCTCTGCCGTCTCTGTTGCACGCAAAGCAAAGGCCACGGATCGCAACGTCACGGAACGAACGGCAAGGATGATAAACGTGCGTTGGCTTTGCCTCCCCCTTGGTCGCTGCTGCTGCTGCTGCTGCTGCGGCGGCGGTGGCGGCGGCGGCGGCGGCATTGTTGTGTGAGCCTTTGATTTCGGCTGCTGCTGCTTTCTCTTCTTCTTCTTTATATACATATATTTATTTATTTTACTTTTTTTTTTTTATTATTATTATTTCATTAGATTGCAACCCTCATGATGTGACGACAACTGTGCGTGTCCTTTGTGCGCTATCCCGTGTCCTGTGGCCCGTGCTCGAGGAAGTGCGTAAAAAAATGTTTGCCAACATTCGACATTAGTCAAAATTTAGTTTTTGGCTTAGCTCGTAAATTCTCAATGTTGCGAGAGAGAGAGAGAGAGAGAGAGAGAGAGAGAGAGAGATTTCAATATAGAAGCATAGCGAAAGGAGTTTATTGAGCTCTGATCATTATTATCGATACGATCATGCCTGATCAGCATGAAGAGTTTACTATACAATTATATATTTGATCTCATAGTCATATACATCTATATAAATAAGCTTAGATCATATACTTTTGCATATTTTTGCATCAGAGATCAACATAATTATTAGCATTATTATCAGGATTAGGTATATTTATCATAGCTCTCTTTCTATTATCTATCTATCTAAAGAAACAGCAAGAAAGCACACACACACACACGCATACGCTCTTATTCTGAACAGTAGAATTTATGTTATTATAGAGAAATAATGAAGATCGTAGAAAAAAAAAAAATAAAAATACAGATCGTTGCGGCTTGACTTGGATCGAGTGCGTATAAAGTGTTACTGTGAGTGAGCGTCACTTATTTTTGGAGTTTGAGGAATGCTCAACGGTCTCGTGCGAGCTCTGATATACATATATCATTCATCTGCGAGCTCTGATATATATCGATCATCTGTGATCTACGATGTAAGATCTAAGATCTAGGATTCACAAACAATAATCAATGATCAAATAGTTACGATCAGTGATCCACATACGACTATCTACGATCAACGATCTGCCATCTACAGTTTACAATCTATGATCAACGATGGCTAAGATTAACGATGCACAATCCATAATCAAGTATCAAATATCTGCGATCAATAATCCATGAGCAGCGATCAACTATCTACGATCTAAAGAGATCTAAGTGCAATTTACGATCAATGGAAAGTGATCTACGCTCATGTACTCATCATCTCGAAGTAATATGATATATGACTGATTAAATTATCAATATTCCTAAGGATAATATAAGTATATTGAGTTAACATCATTTTTCGATTAGATGATTAGTTCATGGCTGAGATATTACTTGCTGCATCACAGTTCTGAATAGTTATCAATATTAATAGATATAATCTCGATTACGATCTTTAAGGATCGATAGCAAATGCACATTCTGATCGATCGGGCGCTAGCCAGTAGAATGTTTATTCAAAACTAAAAGTTAAATGATTAACGATCGCAATTTGGGAATCCGTTCATTAGATGAACGCACGATCGAGCGATCGATCACTGTTGATTGGTGCCTCAACTGGCCTCAATGTGTTTTTAATAAGTTCTGGTCAAGTTATGAATATATTTTTGTTAATGCTGTCGACCGACACGCGGCTGATTGCACGATGACAATCTCACGCCAACAGGAAGCGCGAATACTCCATGCACAGGACAACGGCAGGACGGAGAGGGAGAGGGAGAGGGAGCGGCAGATCGGGAGAGCAAGCAGCCTGTTAGAAGCCTGCATCGGGGAAAGGTGGTAAAAGAAAGCGTGCTGCATGCAATATGTGGCAAGTAAGTAAAAATAATGTGTTATCCTGACTGCAACTCTCTCTCACACACTCTCTCTCTCACTCTCTCTTTCTTTTGCAACACCTTGCTGCTGCTGCTGCTGCTTCTTTGTACTCAATTCAAATACAATAAGGCCAAGGCATGAAGCACGCCGGGAGGAGGGCTGCGGCGCGAGGGGGCGTGGCGTGTTTGGGTCAACAACAATCGGCGAGTGTCCGCTTACTTATCAATGTCAGCATCGGCTATCTGGGACGTCAGCTGCACCTGCGCACCACTCGGCACCACTCGGCACCACTCGAGAGCCACGCGAATTTCGTTGTTTATTTTACTCAGTTTTTGTTCGGTTTGCGGCGAGAGGGGCGGGCGGCTGGCGAGTGGGGAGGGGCAACCCTTGAGCTGTTAACGGTTAACGGTAATGCGGCTCATTTTCAACTGCTATTTGTTTTGTTTTTGTTTTTATTTTTATTTTTTTTTTGCGGCTCCCTTTTTTTTTTTTTTGATCGAGCAACAGAGTGTGGCATGCCACATGAATGCAGCCGAATCATTGATGCTCACCAGGCCAGAGGAGTCGTCATTTTTTTTTTATATATACATATATATATATATTTGCCATGCTGTTGCCTCGCGTTGCATGCAACTTGATCCCTGCGCCAGTTTCTCATAATTATCATATCAACGAAAAGGCTGCAGCCAAGAGGCGATCAAAAACAACAACAACAACAACAGCAGCAGCAACAGCAGCAACTGCAATAAAAAGCTAAAGAGCTCAAAGGAGCAAAAGGAGCAAAGGCATTGCATTTTGTGCATAAGTGCATAAAGCGTGCTGACAGCGACGCAGCGACGCAGCAACGTCAACCCCTGGCTGCAGCGCCGAGTGCAGCCTCCTTGAGCGCGTGCCACAGAGTAGAGAGTCAGCCGCAATCGTTGCCGCAGGTCTGGGTCCAATTTATGCAGGACAATGTGCAATCTGATCTTTGGATTTGCTTGCTCTACTCCAGCTCCTGCTGCTGCTGCTGCTCTGTGTGTGTTGTTGTTGTTCTTATTTTTTTTTTTTTTTTTGCATATTGCTCGTGTCTTAATCGCTGCTTAATGTGTTCTGATTACATAATCGCTGCAGGGACAGAGAGCAGCAGCGTGTAGGGGAATGCAACAGCTGCCGCCCCACTTTTCGTGTTGGCCACGCGCTGCAGGGGCAACGGTAATCCAATGCGACCAGCTTCGTCCAGCTGGGCGTGGCAATTTAAAAAGAAGAAGACGAACAAGAAGAGGAAGCAGCAGCAGCAGCAACAGCAGCAATTTAATTGAGCCATTCAGGCCGAGCAGAAACAGAATACCAATTAACAGTTCATTCAATTAGGGGCAGCCAGGTAATAGTTGTCAAAGTAGCTCCACAGCTCGAATCCCCAGCAGCTCGCAATTGGCTCAACCCAAGCTGCAAATGGCATTCGCAAGAGTCTGCATTAAAGCTAAGGAGTTGAGCTTGAGTAAGAAATATTCTTGATTTGCTTACGCATTGCAAGCGACAAAAGCGAATCATATTTAAATTGCAATCATCTTCAACTCAATCTAGTTAATACTAACGGAAGCTTTGCGCAGGCATCATAGCTTGTGCATATAACTGATAAAGAGAACCAGCGCAGTTGATGTAGCTATATCCATCCGTATGTATGTCTCTGTGATCTCTAAAAGTATACTCCAATATTCCATATGCATTTCATGGGCATGGTATACAAATATAACAGTATACCAGTTATAAAAGCTTACATGTATGCCAGTTTGACAGTTGTATGCTGTGCGGTATACCAATATATTAGTTTTTCAGTATTCTAGAGCAAGAGTACACACATATAACGGTATAGAAATGTAACAGTATATTAGTATACCAGTATACTATTATGCCAAATGCAGGCAAAATGTTAATAAGTCAGCATAAAAGTATATTATTAAGTCAGCATAGTGTACCAAGTGTACCAAGGAAGTATAACAGTATACTAGCATTTGAGTAAGCACTTTGCTCGCTCATCAGTATAACAGTATACTAGCATGTGAGTTTGCTAGCTTATCAGTATAAAAGTATATAACGAAGTTGGCATATCAATGTACAGTATAACAGTATAGAATATGAGGATATATATGAATATGAAAATATGAGTATAACAGTAAAACAGTTTAATAGTACTATATACTATACTAACAGTATAATCTATATTACTAGTATACCAGTTTACCAGAAAGCTAGTATATTAGCATAAGTAAAGTAGTATAATAGTTTACTAGAAAGCCAGTAAATTAGTATAAGTAATACTAGTATAACAGTTTACTAGAAATCCAGCATATACTAATAGACTATACTACTATGCCATTATAACAGAATACTACTATGTCGTATAACAGTAACTTAATATGCCAGTATAACAATGCATAGATAGCCAGCATAACAATAAGCTTATACTCTGCCAGTATAACAGTATCTCCAGGCAACAGCTTCGCGTTGACAATCCCTTCGAGCGCTGTTAATTAATAAGTTTCTGGCTCGCATTATTATAAATCAAGCTGAGATAGAAATCTTAAAAGCGAAAATTCGAAATCGAATGGCCAACGCGCTGGCTTCTATATGCCTAAGGCCATATGAAGGCTGAAGGCTTTGGCTAATTTGCGATAAATAAGATTGCAAATTTTACAAAGTTTTCTGCCAATGGCCAATAAAGGAGTCGCGGGCCAAAGGCGTAAAGGATGTTAACTTGCCATAAATACATATTGAGCTTTCGATGGGCTTCCGCTGGCTGGCTGGCTGCCTGGCAGGATTCCCACAGCGTGTTAATGGCAATTAATTAGGAGCGTAAATAGGCAATGGAATTGCGGCCTTTTAATTGCCCAAACCAATGGCAATTGCTGCCGCTGCCGCTGCTGCTGCTTTGGCTGCTGGCTGGCTGCATGATGCGTTCGATCGACTCTGCCCTGGCCAGGACATCTGCAGGCCACCCAAGTGCACAGCGCCTTGGGCGCTCCTGCTGATTAACGCCGGGTATTAACAAGCATTTAGTTGGACAAAACCAAAAAAAAAAAAAAAAAATAAATAAAATAAAAATACGACGCGAAAAAGGGGCCGCAGGATCGCTGGCAAAGGCGAGCCGACAGCCAACAGCAGACAGCAGACAGCCGAGAGGACATTTGTCCTGCGCGCTGCATGTTGCATGTCTGGCGGCAATAAAAAATTCATATTTAAAATACATAACAATGAGACGCGACTGAGCAACGCGAACGAGAACAAAAAGCGAGCGACACGCGAAGCTTAGACAAAGTTAGCCCAGGAGCAGCCACAGCCACAGCAGCAGCAGCAGGAGCAGCAGCAGGAGCAGCAGCAGGAGCAGGAGCAGGAGTTGCCCGTGCACCCACAAGCGGAGGGACGGCCAAGGATCGGGCCATTGCACTGGAGCACCTTTTGCACAATTAAGAAGACTTTTGTTGTTGTTGGCACGCGCCGTTGTCCTCGTTGAAGTTGCCGTTGATCCTTGCACTGCTTATCCTTAATTTCGTTTACTTTTTGCGCCCCGGCTGTCGTGGAGTTCCTTTTGCATTTAGCTGGACAGGTGCAAACTCTTTTCCTTCTTTTTCTCTTTTAGTCTTTTATTTTATATTTTTTTTATTTTCTCTCTTTCTCTCTCACTCTCTCGCCCTCCATCTGTGGCTGTCCCGTTCGCCTGGCATTAATTCGCTTCTTTATTTTTCGGTAATTGCCAAAAATGTTCCGAGTGAATGAGCGAATCCTCTCGGTCCGCCGCCGCCGCCTTCGTTTGCAGCACGCTGCGCTGCGTGCTCTGATCCTGCTGTCGCAGGATTATGGGACGCCTTGGCAGGACAGCGCGCTGATCCTTAGCGCTTGATTGCGATTTCACGTACCCAAAATTCCCGTTCCCATTTCGGCTCTTCGCATATTTGCAGCCCCGAACAGCCATGCGATCATTGACTTTAGTCAGGCAATCCGCTTGCAGCAACTCCCCTGTCCCCTGGCCATGGTCTCTATCCCTGCCCCTGCCCCTGCCCCTGCCCCTGCCCCTACCACCCTGTGTGGCCGGCGCAAGGATAACAACGCAGCTCGTCGAGAATTTCGCACATGGAACTTTTGCCATAGCAATTACTTAAATAAATATTTAACGAATATATATACTTAATAATATATATTTGGAAATACAAAATATATACATATATTTAATTTAAATATAAATTTTTTTACATATTTATTATCACATTAAATTACAGTATAAATATTATATTTAATGCCAAAAATATATAATAAAATTTATTTAAAATTTAATAATGATATTAGTAATAATATTTTGTATATACAAACTTGAAAATATAAGTAAATAAATGCATATTATTTGTTTAACATTTAATATTTCTATATTAAATTAAATAATATATTATTGACACAATTATTTGTATTATTATTAGTTTTGGTTTTGCTATTTCATAATTTACACAGCTTGAATACGCCTTACATAGATAAACACGCATTCATACACACACAGACACGCACACATGCACACATAGCATTAGTATTTATTTGCCGCGTGTCTGCATGCGTGTGTGTGTGTGTGTGAGTGCATGAGCGAGCAGATGCGCAACAAATTTAAGTTCTTGAACAGAAAAACGTAAGGAAAGACTGAGCTTAGCAACAAGCCTTGACATTGATTGTATAAGAGAGCTGGCATATTGTAAAGAGAAAGAGAGAGAGAGGGACAGAGAGAGAGAGAGAGGGAGTGAGCGCAAAGAGCAAAAACAGTTGTAGCTTTGCTCTGCTGCTCTCACCGCACAGATGGCGCCTACTGACATAAGCCAGTTACAGCAACAATCCTAGGCAATGGGCAGCGGCCATTTTGTCTGCAACAGCAACATCAATGCCAAACGCCAATATCCAATCGGCAAACGCAACGGCAGCCCCACAGCAACAGCAACAGCTACAGCAACAACAAGCGCTGTAAAGCTAAAATGCAATTTGCAAGCGCAACAGCAGCAAAACCAAAAACAAAAGCAAAAGCAAAACCAAAAGCAAAAGCACGTGCATTGCCTGTGTGCGTGTGCGACTATTGATGTCGTGTGAGTGAGCGAGATAGATAGGCGAGCAGCTCTGTGGGCGTAGGGCGCGTGTGTCTGAGTGCAGCTTAGTGACTCTTGGTTGGTTGGCTTTTAAACTTAATAAGTAAATGTGGGAGTGTGTGTGTCTGTGTGTGTGTGTGCGAGTGCATGCAAACAGCAAGAATTGCTATACATGCAGAAGGATGTATGTGTGTGTGTATGTGTGTACATATGTACATATGTTTGCGTGCTCTTTTGTGGGAATTGAATACAGTTTGCTGTTGTGATCAAAATCTAATGAAATCGCTTGCACAAAAGTTTTGTTTACCGTTAGTTACAACGAGATTGACTTGTTTTTCTCATTCTTGATTAGGCTCTTTTATTTGAGCGCCCAAAACTTTTCGTTGGCAGCTGTAGAGCCGGCCGAACTTGTACCCAAAAACCGATTTGAAGTTTAAACCAACAATATGAGATACATTCGTTGGCTAATTATGAATAACAAAAGCGCCAACCGGCCCAGAAACCCCTTGTGATGTCCATTGTTCAAGATCTTCAAGCTGCGGCAGCTGGACAACTGTTGACGGTGGGAACCAGGACGCCTGCGCTTGGGATGCTGCAAGGACAATGCGATGGCCGGCTGACCGGCTGACCAGTGGACCAGTTGACCAGCTTGCTATGTGGCCGGCCTGTCCTATTTGGCAGCTGTGCCGCACGTTAGAAACTAGAAAAGCTTTTTGTTCCTTTTGTCCCTTTGTTCAGTCTGGACAAATCAGTTATGTCCATTCATAGCATACGTGTGTGGTTGTCTATGTGTGTGTGTGTGTGTGTGTGTGTGTGGGAAAGGGCACCTATATACAATTTCGATCACGTACGACTTGCGGTACTCAAATTTCTTAGAAACTTTTTCTTTTACGTTTCTTCGTCTTTAACACTGTGTCGCCATCTAGTGTCTGTTTTTAGCTCATTTGCATGCCAAGTGATATTAAGCTTGGCACGTTCAATTGGTGCTTGTCCTGGCTAAACTTTTTTGTTTGTTTGTTATTCAACGAAACTTTTGATTGGACAAGTGTGAAAGGGGAAATTAGAGTGAACCTAATGCGTACATAGCATTTACAATGGAGCTAAAAAGCTCAGTAAGGGGAAACTAAAGTGGACCTGATGCGTAGAAAACCAAATTGGTCTAAAAAGTTTACCAAATGCTGCAATGGAAGGGGACAAATTAGAGTGGACCTGATGTGTTCACGTATTTTGAAATTAATTTAAAAACTGGAGTAAAGGGCGCAAATTAGAGTGGACCCAATAAATAGCTTTGCAACTCTACATCGATTTCAATTGAAGGGGCAAATTAGAGTGGACCTGATGCATAAATATATTTTACAATAAATTTAGTATAAGATTCAATATACATGTATAATTGAGAAATATTAAGTATATTTACAAAATCCAATCAAATTGGCAGTTGAAATCAAGTAAAACACAAATATATTCGTTACATAAACATGTATATTTACTTAATTATGAAGTTTTAGGCTAGGGGGTTTTATGCTTAAAAACTAGTAATTCTTCTTGCTTGCTAATGATCCAAGAGACAATATTATATAGACATATATGTAGATCTATATATATATATATATATATATAAATATATATATATGTAAACATATATATTATATTGAATTAGATATTATTTAATATTAATGCTACCAACTTAAAGATACCATTTTTGAGGACTTATATAATTTATAATCTTTTTTAATATATTTTTGCAATAATCAAAAACATGAACAAATATTTATGTTTACACTCGAAATTTACATTTTGTTAGAATTTCATTTGTTGTTTTCCTACGTTTTTTTTTTTGCATGACCGAAGTCGATAAATAAAAAATTTTCTATAATTTTTACAAGTGGCTAAATAATTTGTTGTTTTTTTTTTCAATGCAGCTAAGTTTTTTTTTGTTTTTGTTTTTTTTTTTTATATAACATAATAAATTTTGCAATGCATGTATGCGTGTGTGTGAGTTGACATACTCTGGCAATAGCTTAGACAAATTTCAATACATTTGTGAATAATTTTCGCAATACTCTTTCTAAATTATACAAGATTTTTGCGTAAAGTTAACAACAGTTTCAACATGATTAGACACGACTCTGATATGATATTTGACTTGAATATATTCAAAAATCCAGCCAGAGTGTCTATATTTGAGCTAATGCATTAATTATGTAAATTAGATCCAAAGAGGAAGAAAAAAAAAAAAAAAAAATGTTAGAAAGATAAAGAGTTGAGAAACCAAAAACGCCTAAATGAACGTGTGGTAATTTCACACGTATTGCCAATTGAATTAATTATATTATTGCCTTTTACATATACGTGGGCGCTACGGTTTCGGTGTGTGTGTTAATTTGTGTGTGTATTTGTGTGTGTTTGTGTTCAGTTGGGACACTTATTTGATAAAAGCCTCGGGCGGAATTTTGTTTTCCTTGAAGAGTTTCTCGAACACAAATGCGGCATGATTAAAGTCCCAATTCGTCTCCTCCAGGCATCTGCAAAATAGAAATCACAGAATATAGTATATGGAATATAGAATATATATTGTATGGCTACGCACTTGCGACTCCAGTCCAGATTCATTTGGCTTTGTGCACTCATTGCCTGCACCATTTGCATTTTGGTGGCATCGTTGATCACGGCCGGACTGCCGGCAGTGGGTGCGCCAGTTGGATTCGATGGCGTTGGTGTTGCTAGCAGAGCAACTTGTACACCAGGCGCAGCCTGATTCTGTTGCAATCGATTCTGTATGGATCTCTCGGGCCCAGACGGTGTTAGGCTGAGGCTCATGCCGACGGCGGCGCCTGGTGCTGGCTGATGTTGTGTGCGCTTGAATTCGCGCGTCTGCTCGGACGTGGCATTGGTTATGAAAATCGTCTCGTTGCGAATGCAGAAGCCCGTGTTCTGTGGCACCACAACAAAGGTGCGCATAAAGTGACGCAGCTCGTAGGCCTGCATGGAGCTGGGCGTGCCAGGATTAGCATCGCCAGATAGCTCCTTGAATAGACCCGTCACCGTGAACACCATCATTTGGGGCTGTCGCGAGAGTGGAGAGATTAGCACAAGTTCAGAAATGACTGCTGCTGCTGCTGCTGCTGCTACTCACATTGTATATGGTTAGATCCACCGTGAAGGTGCGACGTTCATGCAGTGTCCTTGGCCATTCGTCCAATGTGGAGACGCAGGCCAATCGGCCGCTCTTCAAGAGACGTGTGCGCAAATCCTCTCGTTCGGTGTTCACAATGCGTCGCAAATTGCGATTGAATTTCCAGAAATTGTTCAGTCTGCTAATGATGATAATGAGAGTAGAGAGTAGGAGAGAGCGAGATAGAGAGAGACAATCAGAAGCATGGACTTACCTGCCCGCCTGGCTGACCGAGGGCATCGATATGGAGAGCAATGCATGCTCATGGTATGCATCGAGCAATGGCTGACGATTATCCGAATCGAAGATGGTAAAGTATTGATCCAAGAACTGGCGCACCACTTCGGCGCCAGCGCTGTCGCATAGAAAGGATGCCTTGGCAGGTGGCAGGACCGCCGATTCGTTTAGATCGAAATGAACTTGGGGCGGCAGCGTTTCCCCATCCTAAATCATAATGATTGATTGATCATTGATCATTAATGTTTTCATCATCCTCATCATCATCATCATCATCATCATCATCATGATGCTCATCAATGAGGATTATAATAACAATTTTCATCCACTTACCAGTTTCAAAATTTTGGGAAATTTACGTCGTACTTCACTGTAAATAGTTTTGCAGTTGGAATTGCGCCCAGTTTTGTATTTTGATTTTTTTGTTGTTGTTGGTATTGTATTAGTATTGTGCATTGTGCATGCATACATACACACACACATGCGTACACACGTGCATGCATACGCACACGCACACGCACAGGTATGATGTTGAATGAATGAATGAATTAGTTAAACATATACATCATATATAGTATATATACACAAATATCAATTTCAATGGCAAATGCGCACATACGAATGCGTATGCATATTTATAGTCCGACTGTCGCCTAGCCAATTCGAAATGCATTTACAGCACCTGAATAATCGCTTGCATAATAATACAATTTGAAATGCATGGTGAAAACTTTGAAGCAATTGCAATTGGCATAAATTGGCGCTGGCAAAGTAAAACCCTAATGCGCCAAAGACTTGGGTTTTTTTGTTTTTTGTTAAGCTGTAATTAAAATTTCAAGCAGAGCCAAACTTTTAGGCAGTTTTCTTTTTTTTTTCTTTTCTTTTCTTATTTTTTTTTTTCATTTTTTTTTTTCTTTTTTTTTTCTTTTTTTCATATACCCAAAAAGATGCGCAAAAGTTCAGTGCGCAGCCCACTGTACACTTTGCATATGTGTATGAGTGTGTTTGCGTCTTTGTCTCTGTCTGTGTGTGTGTATGTGTGTGTGTGTGTGTCTCTCTTTGTCATCGAAGCATTGCATCCGCAGACTAGGCACACGCCCACCGCCCATCACTCTAGAGTTGAAAGGCTTGTATTGAAACGCAGTCGATGGGCTTTATGCACACAGTCGCCTTCGCCCACGTTTGTGGAGTAGGTCATGTCATCTTCTTCTTCTTCTTCTTCATCTTCATCTTTTTCAATGATGCGCGAATGTTCGTTTGTATATGTGTATGTGTGCATGTGAATGTTGTACGAGGATCGTCTGTTTGCTTTTCTCTTTGTTTTCATTTTTTCTAGTTTGTCTGTCGTCGACTGGGCGCGCGCACTGTGCCTAACTGAATGAAGCCAACGACATTGACGCCGACGCTAACGCAAGTGCAACAGTAACAACAACAACAACGACAACAACAGCAACACAACAGCACAGCTCAATTCGTTAATTGCAAATGGCGGCCACAATGGCCCACTATGGAGCCAGCCGAGTGCGAGCGAGCGAGAGAGCGCGCGCGCGCCTGTGTGTGTGTGCGTGTTTGTGTGTCCGTGTGAGTGCAAAGCGTGCGTGCGTGCGTGTATGCGCTCATATGGGCTGCCTTGTTTTGGGGTTTACGACTTGTTGTCCTTGTCTGCCATACGAGATGACAGCGCAAGACGACCCGCGACGCAGCAGCATGCCTGCCTGCATAGTGGAAGCACTGTTCAAAGTCTCTCTCTGTGTGTGTGTGTGTGTGTGTGTGTGTGTAAGGAGTAGCCGGATCGTCAAAATAGCAGTCAGTGTTGTGTACTTTGTTTTCTTTTTTACATTTTGCATGGTTTTGTTATTATTTTTTCGCTGGGTTTTTTGTTTTTTTTTCTTGTTTTTCTTTTTGTTTTTTTTTTTCTTTTTTTTTTAAGATATTTTTTTTTAATATTTTCATTTTTTTTTTAATTTTTTTTTTTTTGTCTACTGCCAAAAAAGCTCGGCTTCACTTCCGTTGCCCCTTTCAATCGATGGGCAAGCAAAACGAATTCTCCAAATGGCCCCCAAATGCATTTGCTTACAATAGAGTAATGCTTGGAATAATTATAACAGCGAGTGCCGTGCGACAATTTCCAAGTGGCTTTGCGACAATGCGAACTCAGCAAATCGGCAGAGTAAGGGGAAGCAGATAAAAGAGAGAAGAAAGAGAGAGAGAAAGAGAGAAGAGAAACATGGATAATTAGGAATACTGCTGGCGAGGCTTTGCTGACAGGCAAGACCTCTAGCCTTTAGCCATTAGCCGTGTTTCGCATTCGACGTTGATGATTCGCTGGCTGCGTCCCATTTCGAAAGCCGAATAAATCAAACCAAATCACACCATCATATTATACCTGATAAAGAGCTGCGGATCCTTGTAGCGCAGACGACATGGATTATTGCGCAAGACTAGCTCCACAATCGGCAAATTGCGAAAGACCAACAGATGAGCCAACGATGGCAGCTGCAATCAGAGGAGATTCAATTTATAGAGAAAAACCTCAAGATTTTATGTTATCATTATCAACTGTACCTTATTATCGCCCAGATAAAGGATCTTGAGATGCGGTAGACGCTTGTCGGCGCCCTTGAACGATTCCATGGTGGACATATTGTTATCATTGAGATTGATTGCCTCCAAATCGGGTATATTATCGCAAATGATGTCCAGTGCGGCGCTCATGACATTCACACGGAACAGTGGACAAAAGATTGGCTTCAAATCTTGATCGGCATGGAAGCGGGACAGATCCAGTGCCTTGGTCTGTACATTATAACGCTTGGCCATCACCACCTTCATCTTGGCCTTGAACTCCTCATCGATGGTCACCAATGGCACGCCGCTGCGCACACGTGGCATCAGACGAAAGCCATCCGGCAACTGAGCATGCCGTCCCAGCTGCTGTATGCGCTCCGCGACCTCAAAATCATCCGTGAAGAAGACAACACAGTGACGCTCCGAACGCCAATATTGCGGTATGAAAACATGCGGCGACATGGCAGCCAGCAGAGCTCGCAGCAGCGTCTCCTTCTCATAGATCTGGCCATTTTGTATCTGCGAAGAGAATAATCGTAATGGACATTTAGGTTAATTGAGTCCAATATAAAGACAAATTGATAATGCCTTATCTCTGCTAAATAATAATTGTTTCATTAACTAATTAGATTAGATTACAAGTGGGCTAGCTTTCAATCAATTGAATCTCTCAATTGCCTTCAACTGGCATTCAATCAGTCACCTCAGTCGTATGGGACAAGTTAGTCAATCAATTCGAAATATACTTTGTAAGTCTATCTATCCAGTTAGGCAGTGCAATTGTTACTCTGAAGGGGTTAATCACGTAGTCTCATATTCAGTCAGTCAGTAATTAATTGGTGAATCAGTCAGTAAGTTAGTCAATCAGTGACTGGCCTAGTCCAGTCAGTCAGTCTACCAATTACACATTCAATCAGTATGTGCTCAGTCAGTAATTGACTGAATGATGATTCAATCAATCAATCAATCAGTTCAGTTAAGCTATTCTATCAGTAAATCAACTACCTGCGAATTAGTCAGTCACACACTGAGTCAATGACTAATTGGTAGGTAAAATAATCTTTCGTTCAGTCAGCTAAGCAAAGATTGTTATCAGTCAAATCAATACTAAGTTATCCTCTCACTGAATCAATTAGTGAACCAAATCAATCAAGCAGCCTAATCCTAAGTCATGCAGTCAATCAGTCAGACGATTCTCAATCAATCAATCAGTGAGTTAATCAATGAATCAATCAATCAATCAGACAATTCTCAACTGATTGATTGAATCAGTGAGTTAAACGATTGTCAGATAATTCCCAAACAATCAGCTAGACACGTTTCAATCAAGCAGTAAATGAGCTAATCAGTCAATCAATCAATCAGATAATTTCCAATCAATCAGACGATTCTCAAACAATCAATCAGTCACTCAATCAGACAATTCCCAATCAATCAGTTAGTTAATTAATGAATCAATCAGTCGAATCAGTCAGTCAGTGCTATTTAATCATTCAGTCACCTGGCAGTCAATCAACTAACTAAATCGTCTAGCAGTAACTCAGTCAACCATACCTTAGTCTATAATTAACTCATTACTAAGTCAATTGTGTCATTCACTCTGATTCTTCAATCGCCGCTCATTGAGTCAAGCATAATCTATATTATTGATTTATAATATATGTCTATGTTAAGAAAGCTATATAAGTGATCTAATTCCAAATACAAGTACAAACCACTTTGAATGGGTGTATGTATAGATATAAATATATGTATATAGCACTTTCAATTATCGATAACTGGAAAACTGGAACGAGCCACTGGGAATTACTTCACTTGCCGAGTTTATCGTCTTCTCATGGTTTTCCGTTATTGTTATTTTACTTTTACTGCTATTGTTGTTTTTTATTTATTATATTTATGTGCTTGTGTGTGTGTGTGTGTGTGACATTGTTCATTACGTGCTACACTCCCAATTACTCAATATTTGCATACCAATTCCAAATTCCGATTTAGACTATGGTGACTCGGCCTGGGGACCTGCGGACCTGGGGCCTCTTTGTGTTTTAATTACTTTTGGGTGCGCTTATCTTCAAGTGTCTATGATTTAATTATGAGCATTTTGATTATAATTATGACGCACACGCAGATACACAATACATATACTACATATACGTATACATATATAAATATAATCATATATTTATAGACATCTATCTACCTTTACTTATATGTATATATGTATGTATTCATATATAGTACCTTCATATATTTACGCTTAGTAATTGGGGCAGGTTTGTTTTCTTTTTTGTTTTTTCCTTTTGGATTTTTGATTTTTTAGATAGTACCAATTTAACGTGGAAGTCAATTTGATATACTATATACCTATATCATCATATATTCTATACGCACAAATGCAGTCAATTGTATTTAGCTATGAATTCGTTGTGGTCATAGATAAAAAAAAAAAAAAAAAAAAAAAAAAAACAACATAATATACTAAGAGGTGCGACTGTGAAATACCCAGCAATTATATAAATTATTCAATTTTTCATAGAGCTATATATAGCTATGTTCAATGATATATATCTTGCGTATACAGCAATAAAATATATATGTATATTTTTTAATATGTATTTTATTTGTCTAGTACGTATTTCTTTTACAATTCTTCTCTATCTTCATTCTTCATTTAATTTTAAATATATACTCTTAGGACTAGATTCTATTTAGTATATATATATATGTATGTATCTCGCAATTTTGCATATATAACAATAAAATATATACATATATATTTTTTAAATTTAAAATTTGTATTTTTTATTTTAAAATAATTTTATTTATTTATTTATTTTTTTAATTAATTAATTTTATTAATTTTTTAATAGTTTATTTTTTATTTATTTGTTTTAATAATTAAAAAATAATACAAATAATTTATTATTTTAGCTTTAAAAGTTAGCTCTGTTTATCTTCATTTGTAATTTATTGCATTCCATAAATATTCACAGTTCTAGAAAATTCATAATTCCTTTTGATAACAAATTTATTTTTATTCGAGTTTATTCCCGTCCTTTATAATATATAATATTCATATATGTATGTGTACTTTCAATTTCAACACTAGAAACTATTCTAATTTATTCGAATGTAATATAATTGATGTTTTTCCAATATCAATTCCCAACTGATTCAGCTCAAATTAGAGGGTATTTAGTAATCAAATAAGTCTCTGTGAGCCCAGTACGCTCATTTACCCATTACGCACTCAATTTCATTTTGATTTTGTTTTTACTGCGCATTAATACGATAAATATATTTATTATGCCCCGCATTAGTGTTCGCTTATTATGTTTACCACTCATTAGGCCACAGCATTGGGGCTGGCCCTAATTTGGCCTGGCTGACTTTAAGTCCTTAAACATTTCCAATCAACGAGCTTAGAGAGGTCTCTAGGCTATTGCCATGCAGAGCAATTTTATAAAGACCCCAAATGCTGACTATTTAGTCTCTTGCTGTTGTTGTTGTTGTTGTCGAATTTAATTAGGCAATGTGATCATATTTTTATTTATTTTTTTTGTATGTGCTTAAATGTTTGTTAACATTTAACAAATGCCAGCTGATAACACTTGAAGATCTGATCAGTTAAGCTATTCGAGTAACAGAGACCGTCTAAGGAAAATGAATGCGTTGGAGTTACGGACTGAGATTGAGATTGACATTGAGAGAAAGAAAAAGAGAAAGAAAAAAAAGAGAGATAGAGAGAGAGAGAGAGAGAGAGAGAGAGAGCGAGGTAGGATAATCGGGTGATTGGGCCTGACTGCTCTGCACTGACAACCCGAATGATGAGTGCGTCTATGTGTATATCTAGTATAGAAATTCCTCTTTTTCTACACTCTCAACAATGGAGGAACGCGCTGAGACACACATGAATTTCCAGAATTGATATGAATGATGACGCCGACGGCGACGCTAGCTGCGGCAGCGGCGTCAAAAGCTACTGACAATGCGACTGCGGCGAGTGGAAATGTTGCTTCGGCAAGCCGATTGGGTTGGCTAACAAGAGCGCACCGGCAAACGCAGCGCCATTCGTTAAACACCGTGCGAGGTTAAAGCAACAACAGCAGCCAAACGAACCACAACTCAACCAGCTCAACCACCCACCCACTCAACACACAACAACAACAACAAAATGGGCAGCTGTTGCTCAAAGGATTTGGATAATAAGCGCTCATGGAGTCCCGAAGAGACCAAAAATGGCGTAAGTTATTAAAAGAAATAATAATAAATTAAAAATAAATAAGATAAACATAAATAAAAAAAGAACAATAAATGTGAAATGTATTTCAATACTTTCAACATCTGTATTTATGCATATATATTATATTTATATGTATTTCTAGAGCACCACATCGACTATCATAGCACAGCCCATGGATGATGTGGGCAGCACAGGTGTCTTTACGTTAACACGCTCTACAACAACAGGGAAGCAACAACAACAACAACAACAACAACAACAACAACAACAACAACAACAACAACCAAACACAGGGACAACAACAACAGCTAATGCTGTTGATCTTGATGTCAAGCAATAGCTGCAGCAACATTCCCAAAAAGAAAAACTTCATTTGCTTAGCCGTTTTTTTTTTTTTTGTTACTTAACTCCATAATGTTTGTTAAATAAGCATATAATAATAACACATATATATATATATATATTTAGTATATATATAAATTTTTTTCGGTTTCGTTCTTAAAGAAACATTTGTGGCAAGTGTGTTTGCTTGGCAAGAGGAAGAGCCAGTGCGCATAATTATAAATTTAATTAATAAATCGTCTTATTGCTAAGGAAAACTAAATCAAAAAGGAAAAAAAAAAAGTGATAAACCGTTAGTCAGTATGCGCGGCATCTTTCAATTCGTACAGCAAATACGATATCAACGAAATGAAAACCTAGTTCATAAATAATGGCCACAAATGGCAGAGACGTAAATTTTACCGGCGCGATAAGAACCGTTAACCATTTGCGCCACGCCATGCCACTCCCCGCACCGCCTTGCCCCGCCCTGGACAACGCAGCTGAGCTGCACACGCATTCGCGCATTACTAGGCGATGACATCAGAGACTGCTGCGGCTGCTGATGCCGCCTGGGCTGATGCACAGAGAGAAGAAAACTTGAAGAGCGCACAAGACTGAGTGAAAGAATGGGAGAGAGAGAGAGAGTGTGAGAGAGAGAGCAGGATGTATGTGTGCTACACACAAGCACAAGTTTTGACTTCTTATGACTCAGTTTCTTGCAATGGGAATTTTCGCGCAATTTACTTGGCCTAGAGCAAAAATATATATGGAGTAATTAAAAACAACAAAATGAAATAAATAATCTTTTTACATATATGGATACATACATATGTATGCATGGATGACTAAGACGCAACCTGTCGTACGGCACGTGCGCACGCATAAATGCTTTTGCCTTTGCACTCCCATAGGAAAGGAAAGGAAAACAAAAACTAATAAAAATAACAAAATATTCCATTGCTATCTTTAGACAGTTTGCATAAATCTACACAAATACATACATATATGCATTAGGAGATTTCCATAGTATATATTTTATTTATTCAATTATTAATTAGACACTGCGAGATGTAAAGCATGTGCTGTCAGTTAGTATGCAAATAGTAAATCAGTAATTGGAATTGTTTTTGTTTTTTGTTTGTTTTCATTCTTTATAAATTCATAGATTTGTATGTGCTCAGAAATAATTATAGAATTGAGAGCGCGCTTCCTGCTTTAGCAATCAATCAAAAGAAAACTTAGTTACAAATATACTAGATAAATTTTATCAATAAAAAATGCAATTCGCAACAACAAATTGTAATAAAAACACAATAGTCAAATACAATCAAATATAATTAATGTACAGAAATTATTCAAGGTGCATATTAATTCTCTGATTGTATTTTAATTATGTGCCAATTGAACAGAATTTCAAATACACAAAACCGTTGACAGCGTTGCCACCTAGTCAAAGAGAAGCGGCCTTGCATGAAAGCGCGCTTTAAATCCTCAGCCTAAAAGCATGCAACACAAATGCTTCCAATTCTAAGCAAACGTTTTGCGTTAAGTTAAAAAAAGAAGTCCACTAAAGATAAGATTGTACAGAAAACATATATTACACATGTTCACATACATGTATGAGAGCATAAGAGAGAGTGGGAAGCAAAAAGAGAGAGAGAGACTGAGTGAGAGAGACTAGATAATGACAGAAAATTTGCGAGCACATCTATTTGTATGCATTATATTCTATACAGTATATACATATAGATGTATATATATATATATATATATATATATATATTCACTTGGAGAAAGAGAAATAAGTATTAGTAAATCAGACAATCCAACAAAACCAAAACCAAACCAAACGACGCAAAAAAACAAATTAAAGAAAATGCAAAACAAGGGAACGACATGCATATGTATATATAAGTGTATGCATATATAAGTGTGTGTGTGTGTGTGTGTGTCTGCCTATGCATGTAGATAAAAACAATTTGAACATCAACAAGAACGACCCTAAAGTCAAACGAGGAACCAACTCAATAACTGCTCGCTGGGGATCGTCGATTGTGATTGGGGTTGCAGGGGAAGAGAGACAGAGAAAAAAAAGGGAGAGTGAGAGAGAGAGAGCGAGCGAGCGAGAGAGTGGGGCCACTGATAGAAAACAGAAATTGGAGCGCACCATCGCCCCCGCCGACTGTTATGTTCCGTGTCCGTTCATGCCTCGATCAGCAGACGGCAGCAAAGTTAAGTTGTTTTTTTCTGTGTATTGTCAGTGCAAACACGACCCTCCGACAAGCAGCAGGCAGACCAGGCGAGGCAACCCAGCGACGGATCAACAATAAATCTAAAATACAATTCAATCAATTCAATTCATTAGCTAAACAAAGCTACAAAGCGAATATGAAGTATAACGTTTGCCTGGCCATCGTCGGCCTGCTGGCCTTGGCCACCTGTTGCACTGCGCTACCCATGGCCAACGAGATGGAGCTCGTCTCACTGGACTCAATGGAGCAGACACAAGGCCAGGCGCAGCAGCAAGAATTGCCAAACATCTTGAAAATAGCACCCAAGCAACAGACAAACAACGACGAATCGGAGCCAGCCAAGAGCAATGTCTACGATACCATCATTGAGCAGCTGCGCACAGCGGGCGTCCATACGTCCGAGCAGAAGCCGCTGAATACGCTCAGCTACAAGGAGCTGACACGTCTGCTCGCCTTGTGGCACATGGCCCAGGGACGCAACTACTACGAGGCCAGCAACAACAATCGTGCCCAGCCCGAAGCAGCCACAGCTCAGTCAATTCCTAGCTAAAGGCAAGGGCCAGGGCGAATCAGTTATATATATATATATATATATATATATTTTTTTTTTTTTAGATCTTTGTTTATTATTACTAAGCAGTTTTTTTTCTTTCCATGATCATATGTAACACGTGTTGCAATTAATAATAATAAAAAAAAAAGAATAATAATAACGAAATGAAAAGAGTTCTATAAATTAGATTTGTGTGTGTGGCTTGTGGCTTTTGGACTCCTTGCGGCTGTAGCTGCTTCTGTTGCTGCCACTGCCGCTGCCGCTGCCGCTGCTGGTGGTGCTGGTCACGACTAGGCGTGGCATTTGGCGACGCTGCAGATGCTTGGCTATGGGCGGCACAAAGAGATCGTGCTTGATCAGCGTGCAATCGGCGTCATGGTAGATGCGACGATTGTTGTCCCATTTGAACACAGCCATGCAGTAGGAGAGCAGCCAGCCGCCGAATAGGGATATGACAAAGCCAATGGGTGCATACCACATGTAGCTAATGCGATAGAGATAGAAGTACGAGGAATCGGGCTCTGGAGTGTCTCTGAAGTGTGAGCTGTTCGTTTGGAGAAGGAGTATGTCGGTGGCATAGCTGCGATCAGCCGGACAGCCGGCAGTGGACATCTCCAGGCTGGGTATCGGTGGCTTTGGCTGACCGAAGCCAATCCAAAAGGAAACGGCTAGCGATAGTAATAGACCGCCAATGGCGCCCTTCTGATTGGCCGACGTCACGTACATGCCCAACGTGAAGAGACCCAACAGCGGCCCACCAATGATGCCAAAGATGGAGAGAGCCGCCTGCAGCAGGCCACCAATGGAGCCGGCCAGAAAGGCCATGCCAATGCAGAGGGCACCGTAGAAGGCAGATAATAGCTTGGAATACCACATGGTCTGGTTGTCGGTGAGTGTGCGCTTCCTGCAGCTGTGCATCAGCGGCTTCAGGTAATCCTCCAGCGTGACAGCAGCCAGCGAACTGATTGCTGTGCTGATCGTGGACAAGCTGGCACAGAATATGCCGGACACAAAGAGACCGGCTAGTCCAGTATATCCGCCCATGGTGTCCACCACAAATAGGGGCATGATCTGATCCCGAGAACTGACGCGTCCTTCCAGCAGCGGATCACAGTTGCGATAGTACCAATAGATGCACAGACCCGAGAAACAGGTGCTGATGCTCAGCAGGCACAAGATGGGCAAACACCACCAGAGGGCGGCGCGTGCCGATCGCAGATTGCGAACGGCCAGCAGCCGTTGCACTTGAGCTTGATTGACGCCATACAGGGTCAGATAGGTTGCACTGCCGCCCAGCACCTGTGTGAACCAGGTGTGTCGAGCCGTGGGATCTACGCTAAAATTGCTAAAGTCGATGCGGCCATTTTCCACCGCTGTTTTCCAAACGATATCGAAGCTGCCGGCCTTGATGCCCGTGCAGATGATCACACTGAAGACGGCGACAAACATCAGGATCGATTGGTATATGTCCGTCATGAGCACCGCCTTCATGCCACCCATTGTGGCATAAATGGTGCAGACAATGCCCACAATCAGCACGGAAAAGACCTGATTTAGACCCGTGACAGCTTCCAGTGCCAGAGCCGGGGCATAGACCACAATGCCCATATAGAGTATCATCTGGATTGAGAAGGCCAGCGAGGCCACCAAACGCGTGGCATAGCCAAAGCGCAGCTCCAGATATTCATAGACGCTGGCCGTTTTCAAGCGATAAAATACTGGGAGTATTAGATAGGCAGCAACGGGCGTTGACAGCACATACGAGATATTGATGATGACGAACATGGTGCCATACTGATAGATCTCCATGGAGACGCCAAGTATTGTGACTGCCGACATGAAGCTGGCCATTAAGCTGAACGCCACTGGCATTACGCCCATGGAACGATCGGCCAGAAAGAAGGCCGTCGCATTATTCTGTTTGTTGTCCACGAATCGATAGTAGACACCGATGCCGATCGATATGATGAGGACTACGGCCAGGATGGCATAATCCCAGGCACCTAAGGTAGTCATTTTATATAGGGCTCTTGGGCTCTCTTCACTCTCCCTCTTTCTTTGCTAATATGGCAACACTAGAGAGTGAGAGAGAGAGAGAGAGGGAAAGAGAGAGAGAGAGCGTACGCGCGCACCTCTTCCGTGGGAACTGACCCAATGCAGATCTGGAACTCGCTGCTGTAGTGCGTACGTAATTTCCTTGCCCTTTAATCGAAAGACGAACAATATTTGCTTTCAGATAAGCGCCAGCGATAATACCCGACAATGGCGAAATACATATGTATATATACGCGAGTTCAAATTTACTCTTGAGATTCAGAGTTTTCTTCTAACTTTTTCTAGCTGGCTACGCGCGACTTTAACGTTTGCCGGCCGTCAATGAAATGACCCAACTACTATAGCAACGCCAGCCGAAAACTTGTAGGTTTAGCGGCTAAAAGGAAACAGCGCTGCCCTGACGCGCTTTTTTTTTTATTTTTTATTTTATTAGCCTCATTGGCAGAGAGATAGCAGATTAGCTAGCGACAATATTCATTGCCAGCACTTGGAAGCGCACGCTGTGACCGAGACGCACTGTGATCAGCGTGAGGACAATAACGGAGCTGTTAAATAATTAAACTAACCCACATACGCATACATATAGAGCAGAAACTAACATAAACTCTGCCCACCTACGTATGTATATCCAAAGTTATTCTAATCATATGAGCTGCGTTGTAGTTGGATTGCAATTATTACAATAATTCTTTAGCTATGCATATTATCGAGTAACAATTTAATATATACGTATGTATGTATGTGTGTGTGTGTGTGTGTGGGTGTGGATATTTCATAAAAATAAACTAAAGTTATTTCAGTTAGCAAAGTTGTTTCTAGGAAATACCAAGTCTAGTTGAAGTTTAGTTTGGCACAGTCAACACAGTTTTATTATTGCCAATAAATTGATAATACTTAATCGAAGTGGAAACGAGCCGTGCATAGCACTTGGGAATACAAGTTATTGTACCTAATTGATATTAAGATCGTATGACTATATACGAATGTAACTAAACTGCTTGATAAGAGATTTGTGTGTTTTAGTGATTTATAGTTTTATTAATATTAATGCCAAAGTCTCGCCGTTTATCACAATGACTGCTGCTCTCAATATATCTTTATAGGCAGGCAGGCGAACAGAGTGGATGACTCTCTATATATACATGACGACAATAAACTCGCGATTTATGCGATAAGCTAGAAAAACTAACCTGTGCTAAATTTGCGAACTAATCAGCAATTCGACATTCTTTTCTTGGCCTCATTTCATAAGAGATTTACAAACGACTTTTGCTAGACAGACTTTTCGCCTTATTAATATAACGAGATCTTTACTAAGCATACGATGTATGCATATAGCATTATCTATAAGACATATTCATTCCTAAACTTATTGATTAACAGCTTATTCTTAACAGTTATTGATGGGAATTGTGTAGAGTAACCTTTTACATGTACATTAAACTTTTACTAGATATACATATATATGTATATTTCATAGATTACTTACGGTCACTTGATACCAGCCAGCACCATTGGGCACCAGTTTGCCAAATTTACCACGTGGAATCGGTGAGCCGCGACGTCGCGAACTTGGTCGATCCTGCAAGCAAATCAATTCGAATTTAGCATATAATACAGAGAGAATGATTCACAGGCTATTTCAAGCAGCAATTAGATCAAAATTTTGGCATCTATAAAATCTAAACTAAACGATATATCTTAAAAATGCAAAGGCATAATGCTAGTCTAATGTTGTTAACTTATGAGCTCTAAATATGAGTTCTAAATATTTTAAAGACATTTCATAATAATTAAAAACTATAAAATAACATAAATAAATAAATAAATGTATAAAATTCGAAATGATTTATTTTTTATTTTAGAATGGAGTTTCATTTTCTATGCTTTAGTCATTGCTTTTAGAAATGTAATGAAACAGCTTGTGCTTGGGAATTTTAATAGAAAATCTTGCAGAAAACTGCAATGAACTAAATGAAATCACGCAAAACTATTAGGCAATGACAAATTGTTCTCTTGGCACTTTAAAGAAGTCCATTTAGATTGCGATTCTAAAGCGGCATTTACCGTTCCTGAAAATAGAACGCATGATAAAGACGAAAGAGCTCCTAACGAAATCGCTTGGCTATTGTAAGCACGAAAGTTGGATAAAGATGTTGCAGAAGAGACGAGTTAGTCATGGAACGATTTGTTGTATGTATGTATGTTTCGGGTCCATGACTTCAATGATAATATTCATAAAGAATATTGAATTTGGGAATACTGTATTATTCTATGACGATTTCAAATACAATTTGCATTTGATGGACTTTCCTAATAATATACATATGTATCTGCATAAGAGCTAAAGCTAAGCATGGTGGTAGAAATGTTCAGGATTGGTCCTATATGTCTCCAGTCGGACAAATCTATTTATCAAATGCGATAGAAAGTGCTGATAAATTAGGTACGTCTTTAGGTTGTACATACGTAAAACCATTAGCTCAATCCCAGGACATGAATGACTTTGAAATTTTTTAATGATGATATGATCTAAAATGATATGATCTAATAGACGCATTACTTGAAGAATGAGCTAAAATTACAATGTATCAAAAAGGACCAAAAAGGATTATCATGCTAAAATATCATTTCTGACGAAATTGATTTGTTAGTTTTTTTTTTCATACATGAGCTCATTTTTTATTTTAAGTATTTTGATTTGATAGATGCCTAAATTTGTGTTTTCTAGATGCTGCTTGACCAGATACTGTTAAGTAATTGAATAATAATAGTAAAACATACCTTGATTGTAGTTGTCATTTCACTCATATCATCGTCCTCGTCCCAGCGACGGACATCCTGTAAGCGTAGCTTGACATCACTCTTGTGTGGAAACTGTGATGTCTTGAAGCTGACGCGTCGCTTGTTGCGATCCTTGCGGCGTTGATGATCGTCATCTTCGAATGGAATCAAAGAGTTGGAATTGTGATTAATAATGATGAATGAATAAGAGCACATGGATAACCTACCATCATAGTCTTTTAAAGCAGAAAAACGTGATCCGCCGCTGCCGCTGCCTCCGCTGCCACTTCCATTGCCAACGTTGTTGTTGTTGTACCGTTGACCGCCGCCACCGCCACGCTTAGGCATTTCGCAAACACACACGCACACCCACACACACACGCGCACACACACGCAAACACGAAGTATTGGAGTTTAAGCGAATATTACAAGTCGTACAAATAATAAACAGGAGTATTATGTGTGCACACACGTTGCAATAGTTCTTAAAATTGTTATTGTTCCCGTTGCTGTTATTCCTTTTGTTGCTGCAATAGTTACTTTGCTTGTCCGATGAAAAATGCAACAACAACAAAAAAAAAATTCACAACCCGATAAACGCAATCGATATGTTAATGCGCACAATTTTTGCACGGGTTGTCGCCAGCAATTATTATTATTGCACGACGAAGATTTTCAAAGAGCGCGAATTTGCTACGCAATTTTATGAAATTCTCACAGTATAAGTATTTGATGTATTTGTATTTGTATTAGACGTTGTATTAGTATTTGTATATGGATTTGTAGTTGTATTTCTATCAATGACAGATGTCATGCCAATGGCTTACTGGAGTTTCACAACACTAGCTTGTGCTCAAAATTAGTTTAGTGCTGTGCAAGTCGCATGTTGAAGATGTGGCAACGCTGCCACACAAAAATACAACATCCAAAATTCATTCATACTTTCAATTGTTTTTGAAAAGATCATTAGGCAGATTTCTAAATTAAAACCATGCCAACCCAAAAGTGTCCGTTCAATGTGAAGGTTGCGGAAACGGAGGACAATCTAGTGCAGAGCTTGGGCGAAATATTACAAAGTTGCTCGAGCGAAGCTCTGAAAAGTCGTCAAGCTTTTCGAGTTGGTATCTCAGGTGAGGATTGCATTCATTTGTGTTGTGCATTTGTATGTATGTGTGTGTGTGTGTGTGTGTGTGATAAGCTCAACTTAAGGTGACCTTGCGCCGCACACTTTCATTCTGAAAGTCAATGGATTAATCATATATATGTAATACATTAAACACGATCAACAGGTGGTTCGCTTGTACAGTTCTTGAGCCGCGCACTAGTCAGTCGTAAATTAGATACCAAAAAGTGGAAATTCTTCTTCTGCGATGAGCGCTATGTGCCGGACGATGATGCGGAATCCACTTACAATGCATACAGAATTGAAATGCGTGCCAAGCTACCCAATATCCAAGAGAGCCAACTTATAAAAGCCAATACGGCGCTCTCCTTGAATGCGTGCGCCTGTGACTATGCGGCTCGCATAAAAGACGAATTTGGTTCATCTTGTCCGATATTTGATTTGTTGCTTTTGGGCATGGGACCGGACGGACACACATGCTCCTTGTTTCCGGATCGACCAGAATTCCAGTTACATGACGAACAGCTTGTCATTCCGATTCGGAATTCACCAAAACCTCCGCAAGAGCGAATAACATTTACGATGCCGCTGATCAACAATGCCAATAATGTAGTCTTTGTTGTCACTGGAGCCAGTAAAGCTGACATGGTAAAGGTATGAAAAACAGACAATTATTTATATATATTATATTATATTTAAAATATATTTATTATCTGTTTATTTGTTGACAGAGCGTATTCATGGATGTGGATAAAAGTTTTCCTTCGGCATGTGTAGAGCCTACGCATGGAACTCTGACTTTGATCACCGATAGAGCTGCAGGTGCAAAATTTTTAAGTTCTAAATGTGGCTGTAATAAATAAATTGCATTTAAGCTGCTTAATTGTTATTGTTGAATTTCGAGAAAATAAAGATTATTTTCTATTTTGTTATCTAATTATTAAAACAACCTTTTGAATGCGCGCGCAATGTTGGTCCTATGCAACACTAATGATTCGCATGATGCTGCCACTAAATTAATAGCAAGAACAAGTGTTGCCAGACCATCGCCAATTTCCATTCAAGTGAAAGAAAATGTAAAATAAAGACCTTAAATTATTTACAAAACACCCATATACGCAATGCCGCAACAATAATAGAAGGTATTTGATTGTAGTAGACACTATTACTCTAATCCCAATGCCTGACACCTACGACCAATTCGATGCGGAGCGCGTCTGTCGTGTTTGCTTACGCGAGGTGGGCGACTTCTACTTCATCTACGATGAGGCGCCCGTGGAGCAGGGCGCAAACATTGCCCAAATACTTAACGAGTGCACGCGCTACACCTGCGAACGATATGATAAGATGCCCCATCACATGTGCGACACCTGCATTAAAGCCGCCTGCCAGGCGTATCGCTTTAAGCAGGACGCCGAGAAGGCCTATCGCTCGCTTGTGGCTATGCTCGGACGCACACCTGTGACCAAGCCGAACAGTAGCGATGTCTGCACACAGACGGAGCAATTGCCCATGCTGCCGTGTGGGCTATGCAATGATAAATTTATCAACATTCTCGAATTGCGCCTGCATCGCAGTCGCCAGCACATGAAGACGGAGGAGCTTAAGTGCAAGCTGTGCGACGAGCAGTTCCAAAAGCTTCGTCAGCTGCGCAACCATCTTGCCGAGCAGCACGATCAAAAGCCAGCAGCAGCGCCGTTGCTACGTCGACGTCTGGAATGTCGAGTTTGTCAACGTGCGTTCACACGTCGCGATCATCTCATACGCCATATGCGAAATGCCCACGATGTGCCGCGGCAGCAGGAGCTGGAGTCAAATACGGAGACCTGGACGCCCAATGATGAGACAACAATACAAAGCGGCGATGAGCTGGAATCGGCTGCCGTCTTATTCAATGATGCAGCTGCCGGCTCGGATAATGAAAACAACGAGAGTAGCTATCAATGCCATACTACGAATCCCATATCAAGCAACGAGGATTCTGGCGATGATGAGGTGCATGCCGAGGCTAAAGAATCACTCTGGCTGCACATCAAGCCAGAGCCAGAACCTGAGCCGGAGACAGAGGCAGATGCAGAAGCGGAGGCGGGAATTGAACACGTGAATCGCGATAGGCGCAAAAAGAAATCAAATTCCAAGATTGCAGCTCACACAGATACAGATGAGGGGCACGAAGGCGTCAGCAAACAGAAGCCTGCTTCAAGCTCATTTTCAACAGAGGTAAAAGGTAAGTCACGATCAATTTCGAGCATAAATCGTATAACACATGGATCTCTTAAATTGCGTCTGTATGTTGTGTGTGTGTGTGTGTAGAGGAACCACTTGCCGCCGGCAGCGAGCAGCAGTTGTCCATTAAGGAAGAGCGGCAGCGCACTGACAGCATCAAGGTGGATGAGGAGTACGAAATGGAGGCTGCAACGGCGGATCTCTTTCACAGTGCCGACGAGGATGCAGATGGGGATGAAGAGAGCGACCTTGAACTCGATGAAGAAGACGATGAAGCTGAAGATGAGGAGGAAGCGAATGCCGAGCTTGATGAGCACAAATCGAAACTGGCTCAAGTGGAAATCGTGCGCGAGTATTTGCAAAAGCCGGCAGCGAGCAAGCAGCGACGTCGACGCCGTAAGAAGACGCAAGGCGAAACGGAAGCGAATCCAGAGAATCGTTGCGATATCTGCATGCGCACCTTCTCGCGCCATTGCCATTTGCTGCGACACAAGCTGTCCCATCTGGAGAAGAAACCGCACAGCTGTCCGCACTGCCCCAAGGCCTTTGCGCGCAGCGATCATTTGAAGGCGCATGTGCAGAGCCTGCACGGCAATAAGGAGCATAAGTGTGGGCTTTGCGATGCGGCGTTCGCTCGCGTCGATGCTCTCGATCGCCACAAGATGAGCAAGCACAATGGCGAGGGACTCGACGCCAACAACGAGCTGAAGCTGCAAATGAACGAGCATACGTGCGAGTATTGCTCGAAGCGCTTCTCCAGCAAGACCTACTTGCGCAAGCATACGCTGCTCCACACAGAGTTCCTGTACGCGTGTAAGAGCTGCGACGAGACATTCAAGGAGCGCCAGCAGTTGCGTAGCCACGAGAAGACCCACACCGGTCAGCGTAATTTCCTTTGTTGCATTTGCGGCGACAGCTTCGCGCGCAACGACTATCTGCGCGTCCATATGCGACGCCACAATGGCGAGAAGCCATACAAGTGCCGTTACTGCATCAAGGCATTCCCACGCGCCACAGACCTTAAGGTACACGAGCGGTAAGTGAGGCTTAGCGCACTAATCCCCAATAGACTCTCTGATCCGATCTGATTAATGGCATTCGCTTTACAGATACCACACTGGCACCAAGCCGAACCTGTGCAACACCTGCGGCAAAAGCTTCCATCGTGCCTACAATCTGACCATACATATGCGTACCCATACGGGCGAGCGGCCATACAAGTGCGATCAGTGCCCCAAGAGCTTCAGCCAGAGCAACGATCTGAAGGCCCACATACGTCGGCATACGGGCGAGCGTTACAAGTGCCCCCATTGCGACGCCTATTTTCTGCAGTTGTATCACATGCGCAACCATTGTCTGAACGCCCATAATAAGCATATTGAGACGAAGACGGGTCGTCTACAGCGAACCGGCCTGCTGGACGAGCCCAATAACTCGCATCTGACCACTGTCGTCATGCCTCCTGCACGCTTCCAGCAATTGACGCCCGAGCCGCAACCCATGGCCACAGTCACAACGCAGTTCCCAACGGCAATTGCCACGCCCATTATGCATTCACCGGCGGCCTATAACACAACATCGCCAGTGCCAGTGCCAGTGTCGGTGCCGGTGCCGGTATCCGTGTCCGTACCGCTGTCCGATGCAAGTGGATTCGTTGGCGCAACTACAAATGCAACAAGCACAACTGCAACGGCACCATTTGGCACCTTCAGCATAGCGCCTGTCGTGATGGGTAAATAGCAATTAATAATACAATTCGGCCATAGATACAGCAGCTAAAGCTATCTCCCTCTCTCTCTCTCTCTCTCTCTTTCTATATCCATTTCAGCTCATTTGATGTACAACCATGGCGGCAACAGTCAGCAGAGCAATGCGAGCAAATAGCCGATGTGGCCCTATAAATTAAGTAAACTGCAATTTCAATCTCATAGTACGAAATACACCTTGTATATATGTATGTAATTTATAGAAAAGAAATCGCGCCTTAATATGTTCACTTAGCTTTCTATTGTTTGCATTAAGCGATCTCTACTGTAAATATGGTAGTAAAATATATAATAACCAGTGAAATCGTTATAAAAACTAAACTAAATAACGCCTAACTAGATAATTGTTTGGAATATGATTTTAGAAACGATGAAATATTCAAACAATACTAGTTAATCTAAACAAATTCTTTTATAAATCTTATAGATATAACTATATTACACTTTATAATGTAATCCCAATCCTGTAAATACATTGAAGAAAAAAGAAACACAATTGAAAAGCATGAAAAGTTAGTTTTATTTATATATGTATATATGTAATATTGAACAATCATATCTTATTAGTAACACTTATTCAACATTGTTCTGCCCCAGACGTCCATAGCATTTATAATGACATCCAATTTCTAGATAATTTATTCTCCAGCGAATCGAAATAGGATGTGATATGGGTAATAGGGATTACAAGTCTTACGACTAATTGCTTATTTATTCCCTAGTTACGTCCCGGTATTAGTATGCCTTAGCTTACTTTTGATAGTATATATATAGATACATATATGTATTATAGATCGCAACACTAAATTCAATAGTTAAAGTATTCAATTAGAGTTCGTTGATCTTAAGACACTTCAATTGTTTAACAGACATTCAGATTATTCAGTCAGAGATGTCGGTTTATAACATTTGAATAGGAATTACTAATTCCTCTTACATAAATTGCTGCTGATATCAACTTTTGTTTAGGCTCCGCTTAGATATTAATCGATATGCATAGAAATCCGTTTATATATATATATAGACATAAAGCATTAAAATTAATCTCGAAAATACTTCAAAAGGTTACAACAAAAATGTGGAAAGCAATAAAAATAATAAACATATCAAGTGGAATTCAATGCATTAAGTACATATATATTAATGGGCTCATCTCATTTCTTATGCTTAAGCTGCCACATTCTGCTGCGTCGGGGCTCTGGCAGCTCAACCGCCAGGGCAAGGTCCTCATTGAGCTCTTTGCGTGCATACTGTTTCTTATCTTTGCTGGCCACAAAAGCTGGGCGCGCTGAGGTCAAGGTTCGTGGCAGTTCGGAGGAGCGAACTTTTGGCGCAAATTTATTGTAGTTGACGATCTCCTCGGGATCCGGCTCCTGCTCCTGATCCTGTTCCTGCTCTTGTTCCTGCTCATCGCTGGTCGATGGATATACAATAATGGGTATGTCCAGCTTACTGCGTCGCTTCTTGACGGATTGTCCAATGCTGCGACGGCCCACACCCGAACTGCTGCGCAACGTATTCTGCAAGACGAGCACCTTCTTCATGGGCGACTTTTTGGGCTTCTGCTGGACGACAGCTAGTCGCTGGTTGGTTGGCTTTCGCATAGCTGGCGATGGTTTCAACGTGCTCAATGCTCGCATCAGACTCCGCTTGGCAGTTGGAGTCTCCTCCCTGGAATTGTTTTCTGCATTCTGCAGTTTTCTTTTATGCAGATTGCCTGTGGTCTTGGCAGCGGAGCTGGCCATCGATGACAACTGCAATGTGGACGGAGTCTTTCGCAACGACATCGTTGAACTGGACATGGCAGACATATTCCTCAGTGACAGGGGCGTTCGTGGTGCCGTCGCCCCAGGCGTGGCAGGTGGTAACATCTTACCGTTGCTTGAAGCTGTCCCTCCACCTTGCTTGCGAGCAGAACTCTGTTGCTCCTTGGCCTGGCGCAGACGCACCCAATCGTTCGCCATGCGATCCAGTATATTCTCGCCATGCACCAGAAACGGACACTGATTACGCATCTCATAGGCTCTAACTAGCTCTGTTATCTGCTGCTCGATCTTTGGCAATTTGGTTCCAATTGCCTTCCTTTCGCGCTCCTCCTTGAGGAGCTGCCCGCCACGATTGTTGAATCGATTCGGATCGTTAGCCTTGGCTTCGAGTGCCTCCATGCGGGCCCAAAACTCGGAGCGACTCGCAAATAACTCAAATATCTCCTTGTTGCTATTGTAAAAGTTCTTCAGATCATCCAGCTCGAGTTCATGCAGCTCCAACAAGTCCTCGTTGTACCACTCATTGAAGAAGTTAGAAAAGCGCTTTCGCTCCTGCTCCGATTTGAGTGTCAAGTCCCACCACTTCTTAATTTCCAGGCGCAGTTGCTCGATGAATGTCTTCAGATTCTTTCGACGCAGTGCCTGGCAGCGTTGCAGTTCCTCGCGCAAGACATCAAATGTGGATTGGGTATATTCCTCAGCTGCGCGCACTCTGCGCATGATATACTCATCCGACTCCTGCAGGCGGTCCCACAGCTCATAGATCTTGCCGCGCATATCGTCGATCTGTTCGCGCATTTCCTGGACCTGTGCGGCAAATTCCTTTTGCATGAGTCTCAGCTTCTCTAGGATATTCGGCGTCAGATGCTGATTTGCTTGACTAAGTAAATGCTCCTCGGCTGCTGTGGTCGGCACTATGGAGAGCAGCATCATGTCCTGCTTGATCTGAGTGCGCAGCTGGAACAGCTCCTCCAGACGGCGCTCGCGCACTGTCCGCAGATGTTCGAGGTGCTTGCAAAAGGACGACATCTCTTCTGGCTTGGGCAGTGGATCGGCAAGCAGTGGCAGTGGACACTCACCTAGCTCTTCGCAGAGCTGATCTTGTTGCAGCAGCAGCTCGCAAATTTCCGCACGACGCTCGCGCAGCTCCTCTCGCAGATGGTCAATACTCTTGTCCAGCGTCTGAAGCCAAACGTCGAGCGGCATCTCCTCAGGCTTTTCGCCAATATCCAAGTTTTTGTGCAACAGGCGCCGTATCTCGGCGGCCTCCTCCCGCAGAGCACTGATGTCGTCCATAATTAGCTGCTCTTTCTCATTTGATTCGGTCAACAAGTCGCAATAGAAATTTTTCACGCGGTCTCCCAATTTGTCCATCAATTCCAGACAATATTTTTCATCAAACATACTTGTCCACTTGCTAAATAGACGATCGACATGATCACTAGTAATAGCCACAATTGTTGACTTCGGTGTTGGCTGTTCGGCCATGTTTACGTATTTAAAATTTTAATTTGTACGAGAATTACCGAAAAAAAAAAAAAACAGTCTAAAGGTGACGCCAACATCAATTGAACATTTCGGTAAATTTGAAAACACAGTTTGACGTTGCCACATTTGAAAAATCCTTCGTTTGATCAGTAAATGTTTGAAAGTTGGCAGCCCTATTCAGTTATGCCAGCCAATGTGAGTATTTTTAAATAAGGTAGTTTTGTAATTCATATTTGTTGGGGTTATGTAAAAGATTATTAAAATGTTGTTAAATAATATACAAAATATTCATAGGTTGTTTAGAAGAAGAGTAAGGTACTTTTTGCAGCGCTTGTCAGACTTTATTCGATAGTAGTGTTGGATATCAACATTTTTCAGGGCTGCAGAAAATACTGAATGGTGTATTCTGGCCACATTACCAGCTTAAAATACCAAATGGCGGAGAGCTTCATTTAACGTTGGTATTTTTCAAAATGTCTGTTGGCTGGTAGAAGTCGTAACTTTCAAAATTCGAAAAATTTTGTTCTCATCTAGTAGACTGTGCTTTGATAAATTGTTAACTTGCTTACTGAAAAATTACAGGTATGTTCATTCAACTGTTTCTAGCGTCGAGAGAAGTTCGTTTTTTTTTAATTTTAAACTATAATTCGTAGAAATGTTTGATAAAGTAATTACCAAGTCTCAAATTGTGTCTGTGACCACGGAGAATCTTGACCATTTATACGACTTATGGCGAAAGATGTTTGACAAACCCTTCTTTTTTTCGCTGTCCGGCAAACTTGCAACGCGATTGAATGAATTCTACGGCAGACTGTTGAATGAAACAATGGCTGAGAAGAAATCACTCGAGGACAAGATCAATTCCTTCGAGAATGAGGCCGACGTGTTAAAGCGTTTGTTGGGCATGAAGGTAAGCATTGACCCGAAACCCCGATGGATGCCTCTAGATGCACGTTTAAAAATGTTAGAAAGTCAAAATATACAGTGGCGCAACGAACTAACTAGGCGCCATGACGAGATCGCTGAGCTGCTCGAAGAACAGGACGAACTGTGCGAAGAGTTGGGGGGGAATCGGATGACCCTGTCAACGGATCCATTGCCTACATCAGAGGAAATGAAAGCTTTTCAGAGTCATCTCGAGTATCTGCGCAAAGAGCGCAAGAGCCGCCTGGATGAGGTAATCGAGTTGCGTAGCCAAATCCAGCGTGACATGATGCACCTCTCTCAAGCACCGCTCATAGCCACTGGCGGGCATGTATTTAACTTGACCAAACATAGTCTGACACCCGCTGCGATGGAGAAACTTAGAAACGAGCAATTACAGCTTTCCAACCAGGTGCATCAGATGGGATCTAATATAAATAGTGTTCGTGATCAGGTCTGTTCGATGTGGGATCGTATGAAAGCGACAAACAATTATATTCTACGCAGAGTTTCCTCTGTCGAAGATTACACACAATCTACTTACGACGTGCTGCGCCAAGAACTGGACCGCTGCCAGTCGCTGCATCGCAGCAATCTGGAGATTTTCATCAGCCAGCTGCGCGCTGAGCTCGAGTATTGGTGGGAAATTACATTAAAATCGGACGAGGAGCGTAATCTTTTTAGAAGAACCTTCAACGAACCGTACACCGAGAAAATGTTGTTTCGGCTCGAGGACGAGGTGAATAAGTTGAAAAACTTCTATAACAACAATAAGAAGATTTTTGAGTTATATTCTGCACGTGGTGAGTTGTGGAACCGTATGGAGATTCTCGAGTTCAAGACCATAGATTCGAATTATCCCGAAACTGGCGGCGAGTATGTACTCGACGAGGCTCGCGAACGTAAGGCAATCGTCGATAAGTTGGCAATGATCGAGAATCAAATTTCAGAGTTAATTAAAGACTTTAATAGACATAGTAACAAATGCCTGTCAATATTCGGAGAAAGCATGGAGGAGCGGATAGCCAATGATTGGAAACGCTTTAAACAAGCTAAGGAACGCCAAATATTGGATTGCTGCATAGTGTATACCGCTCCTCCTTGTTCAGGACGTTCCGACGTCTCGGATGTCCCCAGCAATCCATTTGATGACATGGACGCCTCTAACGACAGTGAGGACTATGGAAACTATGAGCCACATGAGACATCTATCTTTATGACTCCGAAGACGAGCTTTACCTATTCGTTGTTTAGTTCTCCAGAGGTTAGTACGCCATTTTATGAGGGTGCTCCTTTCAGCACCACAGGCATTTTGGGCAAGAGGGCAAATGACATGGACACCGATGTAGAAGAGTCGGCCCCAAGTGCCAAGCGCATGCCTGAATTGAATTCATCTGATAGCTTCCTAGCATTACCAGAGCAACAATCATCTGTTTCTGTACAAAGTTATCCTTGGGCAGAGGAAATGCCGGTGCACCCAAAGAAGACAAAATCGAAGAAGTCAAAAAAGACTTCGGAAACAGGTGAAATTGGCGGACACAGCTCCATTAAGAAGAAAAATAAGGACTCAAAAGAGCACATGCCTGATGAAGTCCCAAAGCCAACTATTCGTGTTATTAAAGAGGCTAGCGTTGAGTATGAGTATGTGGAACCTCTGAATAACCAATACTAAATAAAACATGAACTGAATTTTGAAAATGTGATTTAATCACCAAATACATATTATACATAAAATAATAATAAATTAACAAATAATAAACAAAAAGACTTGACTAGGATTAAACAAAAAAAAAAAATTGAATTATCTAAACAAACTATATTTACTTGCACAAATAAAATAATAATATGAACAAAAAAAACTTGACAAGGATTAAAAAAAAAAGAAAAAAAAAAAAAAAAAACAAAAAATGGAATTATCTGAACAAACTATATTTACTTGCACAAATAAAATAATAATATAATAATATATAACAAACAAATAAAATAATTAACAAAAAAAACTGACTAGGATCAACAACAAATATAACAAAATGTGATTCTGCTGAAAAAATTATATTTACTTCAACAAATAAAATAATTATATATAATAAACATAAAATAATGAACAAAAACACCTGACTAGGATTAGAAAAACAACAAAATATGAATTCTCTGAAGAAACTATATTTAGTTGAACAAATGAATATAGTGTTAATGTTTATGCATTTATATGAATAATATAAGGTCGTGCAACGTGCACTATTTGAATGCTGGTATTTTGATCGGAAGTGTCTCGATTTCACGAAATCTATCGAAATGTTATATCGGTATTTTACGATTAATGCTGCAGCTCGATTGTTTCGCGCTAATTCGTGGATGTGCACATTGACAATTGTTGTGAGAGATTGCGGCTTGTTAAAACAGTATTACTATTTAAATTGTGCGAGTTGAGAAAATGAATAAACCATTTGAATCGCGTACTCTTGTCAATGGCGGCATGCTCAAGCAGTTTACCGGCCAATCTGTTAGCATTATGGTGCGCGTGGAAAGCGTAGCCGGTTCAACTTTGTTGGCCGTCAGCACAGACAACCAAAAACTGCGGATCCAACTGCCCAGCGAACTGAACGCCACTCAAGGCACATGGGTGGAGGTAATTGGCATCCCAAGTACCGGCGACACCATTCGAGCCAAAGAGGTGAGCATAATTATTTATTTTGCCTAGAGATGCATTTTTTTGCTAATATTTCAATGCATTCCGGCAGATTATCGAATTTGGTGGCGAAAATATAGATTTCGATGTGGAGAGCTACAATACGATGACTCAGCTGGTGAACAATGTTCAGCAATTCTATCGATATGGCTAAACGACATCTAAGATCCGCACAACTAATTTTTAATTAATAGAATAAGAGTTATTTTGCGAAAAATTCAACATTACGTGTTTGCTTTATTGGGAACTGTCCGCCCGCACACATATATATATATAAAAAGGCTATCTAGTGAAGTGATTTGCAACAGCCAAAGAGAAGGAGACAAATTCATATGGTTTCGGCTATTGTTGCACAGCCGCATTGGCCACCACACTCGGATTGTTGACCACCTCGCCGAGAGAGTCGAGCACCTCCTTACGATAGTCATCGAATTCGCCATCGATCTCATTAATTGTCTGATCTTCAATGACATAGAGAGTGCAGCCCGTTTCACGTATGAGACGCTCGTCGTGAGAAACAATGATGACGCCGCCTTCGTACTCATTAATGGCCTCGGCCAAGGCATCAATCGATTCGATATCTAGATTGTTGGTCGGCTCATCCAGAATGAGCACGTCGGGCGCACTAAGGCACAGTTCGGCGAGAGCGACACGCGCCTTCTGGCCGCCTGAAAGATCCTTCATTTTGATGGTATGCGCATGGCTGACCAGGCCAAAGGAGCCAAGCGCCTTGCGAGCTTTCTCATGCGGTAAATTGAATAGACGCTGCAGATACTCAGCTGCTGATTCCTCGGCCGTCAGATGCTCGCCCGAATGCTGATCAAAGCGTCCCACATGCAAGCGATGATTCTTGCGCTGTTCGCCCTCCTGTGGTTCCAGTTCGCCGAGCAGCAGCTTGAGAAATGTGGACTTGCCCACACCGTTGGGGCCCACAATGGCCACACGACTGGTCAGATCGATGCCAAAATCGGCTTTCACGAACAGCGGCTTCTGGCCCTCGTAGGCGAACGTAATGTTGTGCACACCCAGAATCGGTGGCTGGAGTTGAGAGGGCTCCGGGAAGCGGAATTTGACAATATATTCCTTGGGTCGGGCCAGTAGCTCTTGGGGACCATCGTCCTCATCCTGTTTCTGTTGCTTGGTTTTGTTCTTTTCCTGTTTCCGGGTAAGCGATTCCTTCTGCTTCTTCTCGGCCGCCTTCTTCGACTGGCCGTGCGCCTTTAGCTCACGCAATCGCTTCTCCTGCTTCTCATACTCCTTGATCATCTCCCGTCGCTTCTGCACGTACATCTTCTTGAACATGGAATAGTTGCCCTTGTAGTAGTGCAGCTTCTTCTGGTCCAGATGGATGATCTCGTTGCATACATTGTCCAAGAAGCTCTGGTCGTGAGACACGATCAACAGCGTCTTCTTCCAGCCCTGCAAATAGTTGTCTAGCCAAATAACAGCATTCAAGTCCAAATGATTTGTCGGCTCATCGAGCATCAGGAGCGTTGGCTCCAAGTACAGCGCACGTGCGAGCGAGACACGCATTCGCCAGCCACCAGAGAATTTGTTTGTGGGCCGATCTTGCATCTCCTTGCTAAAGCCCAGACCTGCCAGGATACGGCGAGCTCTGGCCTCCGCCGAGTAGGCGCCAATTGCTTTCAGCTCGGCAAATGTGTCGTTCAACTCCTCCTGTACGCTCAGGTCTCCAGCAGCGAATTGCTTTTCCAACTCGTCGGCCTTCTTCAGCATCGCCGTGCGCTTCACATCCGCTTCCAGTATGGTAGCAATAGCTGTCTTATCGGTGGCCACCACCTCCTGCTCGCAGAGCAGCACATCTATGTTCGGTGGTATGGCAAACGCTCGAGAGGCTATGTGCCGGAGCAGCGTGGTCTTGCCGTGTCCATTGGGACCCACCAGGCCATAGCGACGTCCATGGGCGATCAGCAGATTAGCATTCACAAACAAATCATTTCCTGAATCAAAAACAGAAATCGATTCATTTCCAAGTTACATTAAATTGTGAAATTATCTTACCTTTAGCCGATATCGTGAAATTCTCAATTTTGATGTCCACTGCATGCTCAAGTGCCGCCTGTTGTCCGGCGCTCTTCTGCACTTGGGACATGGTGAAGTTGTTATCCAGATCCGAGTGTCCGGCGCCGCCCTTTTTCGTCATAAGCTCCATTTGGCGTTCGTATTCCTGTTGTTTCTTATGCTTCTTTTTCTCCTTGTGCGACATTTTCTTTTCCTTGTCTTTGGATTCACCAATTGGCTCCGATGCCTCTTCCGATTTGGGCGTGATCGCTGTCTCCTCCGCCTCAGGTTCTGGTTCTGGTTCAGGTTCACGTTCAGGTTCAGGTTCAGGCACTGGCGCTTCTTGTTCCTTTACAGTTTCCGCTAGCTGGATTGTTGCAACTTTTTCACTCAGCTTCGCCTCGTCAACTGGGCTCGGCTGGCTATCGGACACAGGGCTGTTGCCATCGTCATCGTCGTCCTCATCGTCATCACTCAATTCAAATTTGTTTTTGTTCTGGCTCTTGGATTTCTTTGCTGCTGGCTTGACTATCTTGACTTCAGGCTCATCATCCAGATCATCTTCGTCCGCATCGTCTTCCTCATCCTCGCTCAACGCGAATTTGTTCTTCTGTTGTTTTTGCTTCTTTTTCGATTTCTTGGCTGCCGGCTTGGCTATGGTTACCGCCGCCTCTTCCTCATCGTCTTCTCCGATTTCATTATCCTCCTTATCATTGTCATCATCATCATCACTAAAGCCATCATTTCCCTTCTTCTTATTGTTCTTTTTACTCTTCTTGTTATGCTGTTGCTGTTGCTGCTGCTTCTTGGGGGCTGCCTTCGCAATAGGAGGCTCATCCTCATCGGAGCCGAGGTCGTGATCGAGCGCTGGGATTGACTTCACCGGTTTCTCATCATCGCTCCAATCGTCATTTCTCTTGCCCTTCTTCCCCTTCTTGCCCTTCTTCTGCTGCTGTTTGCTTTGCGACGACTTTATGCTTTCCAGATCGTCAGCATCGTTATTGGACAACTTGCTAGCAGCAAGGGACTCGGTATCGCTGGAATTGCCGCCGCCACCGCCAGCGCGCTTGCCCTTTTTACCCTTCTTACCTTTCTCATTTTTCTTTTCGCTGACCACAACTTTCTCTGGCTGTTCCTCCTCCTCATCGAACCGTTCTTTCTTCTTGCCTTTGGCCTTGGACATGTCTGTGTTGAATGCTAGGTACTGGGTGCAGAGGGCGACCTGTTGTTGAAATAACTAGAAATATTTAAATTTCAACGATGATAGCTTTGTTGATTTACGTTTGCGTTGTTCAAGCTGATGTTGCTGTTGATGTTGCTTATGCTGCTGTGGCGGCGGCTTTCACGTGCACAGCTGGCAAATGTGCCAAGTGCGTGGGGCTAGCAAAAGAGGAAGAGTTACACGCGATGATTCGATGCGTAAGTGTGTGTGCGTTCGTGTTTAGTGTGCTCATTGGAATTCTTATCGGAATTGTGATGTCATCGTTTTGAACTGGTTCATCCCAGTTAGAACGAATCAAAGCCAATCTGAGTTGTTAAAATTGCACCTCAACGAATTTTAAACTATTTACAGTATCTATATATGTTTATGTATAAGTTGTATTCAACAAGTGACATACATTTCAATGAAATGAATCTTTAACTTGCTGCATTCAAACGGAACTATTTGAGCTGTTATGTCGCTGAGTCCGATAGGCTTACGTACATATCGATATATCGATACATTATTATTTTTTTTGCCACAATTGTCGCCGAGCTACATAATTGTTTAATAAACAATTAATCACTAATATAAACAAAATAGTGCAAATAGTGCGTGCGATATTTTAAATAATTGTACGTTCTTTCCATTGATTCGCTTTCAATTCGTCTACATTTTACGGCAAACCAACAACAATAAAAACAACAACGAAAACAATAATAACAACAAAAACAAGAGAGCCAAAGCCACAACGCAAAGGAGATTGAGATTCGCAACGCAATCAAAAAAAAAATTCCATAAAACGGAATATAACATACGCTGCGTTAGTGTGTGTGTGTGTGTGTCTAGAGAAAGAGGAAGGGGGCCGCGCGCATAGCCCAAAGGTGGTTAACAGCAGCAGTAGCAAGAGAAGCAGAAGCAACAATAACAACAAGAACAGCAACAACAACAACAACAGCAACAGCAACGACAATACGACAAGCGAGACCTTGAAAACTTTAAAAGAAATAGCAACAAAAAAACTCAAATTTTTAACGAAAAACGCAAACAGAGCCGAGCGCAGAGAGGCAACGGCAACGGCAAACGGCCGCAAAGTTATGGAGAGTGACAATTTTCCGCAACGCGCCAATTAGCAATAATAATAATAGTAATAAATAATAATAATACAAAACTAAAACAACAAATGCATGGAGATCAGCGAATTCGAGTTCGAATTCGGAAGCCGTGAACACGTAAACGTAAACGTAAGAATCAAAATCAAAACAAGCTAACGATTTACACCCATAACGATAGCAGCGCCCACACACACACACACACACACGTACACGCGTATTTACATTCATAAACACACTCACACACACATAATGGCAGCAGTAGTTGCAGCCACAGCGAACGGCGGCGGAGGCTGCGTCGCAGTTATGACAGCAGCCGCAGCCGTCGGCGACAGTGAGACAAACGACGGAAGTGGCGCATCGAATGGCCGAGAAGCACGTAATCTGGCCGAGAAGCAGCGACGGGATAAGCTAAATGCCAGCATACAGGAGCTGGCCACCATGGTGCCGCATGCAGCCGAATCAACACGGCGATTGGATAAGACAGCGGTGCTACGCTTCGCCACCCACGGACTCCGGCTGCAGTACATATTTGGCAAATCGGCGACGCGACGTCGACGCCGACTGAATATGAAGGCAGCGGGTGGAAATTCACCTGGCTCTGGCAATGGCAATGCTATCAGTGCTGTGGATACGCCACAGCTGACGGATACACTGATGCAGTTGCTCGACAGCTTCTTTCTCACGCTCACGTGCAACGGGCAGATTGTACTCGTTTCGGGCAGCGTGGAGCAGCTGCTCGGCCACTGCCAGTCGGATTTGTATGGCCAGAATCTGTTGCAGATAACCCATCCTGATGATCAGGCGCTGTTGCGTCAACAGCTAATACCGCGTGACATCGAGACGCTCTTTTATCAGCAGCGCCAATGCCAGCGGCAGCGCCGCAGCCGCAGCCAACAGCACACGCAGTCGCAGTCGGCCAGCGACGACGATGACGATGATGAAGACGATGGCGGGGGTGGCGGTGTGGGCGGCTGTAGTGTTGGCTGCGACGATGACGAAGATATGGAACAACTCGACCAGGACCTAGAGCGAACACGCACACCCAGCCCCCAGACCATCGCCCACATGGCGGTCATCGATGAGCGGCTGCGCGCCGACCGGCGCTGCTTCACGATTCGCCTCGCCCGCGCCTCGACCCGTGCCGAAGCCACGCGTCACTATGAGATGGTCAAAATCGATGGCTGCTTTCGGCGCAGCGACTCGTCGGTGACGGGTGGCGCGGCCGCCAACTATCCTATCGTATCGCAGCTGATAAGACGCTCACGTAATAATAATATGCTAGCAGCTGCCGCCGCTGCTGCCGCCGCCGCCTCAGCAGCAACAAATGCAACAGCAGCGACGACACTAACCGCACCCTGCCTGCCGCAGCACGATGCCATTGCGCAGGCAGCGCTGCACGGGATTAGCGGCAACGACATCGTCCTGGTGGCCATGGCGCGTGTGATGCGCGAGGATTCCACCTGCCTGAGCCTCTTGTGCCGCCAGCCGGAGCCATATCAGCTGGAATACCAAACGCGGCATCTCATCGACGGCAGCATCATCGACTGTGATCAGCGCATTGGCATCGTGGCGGGCTACATGAAGGATGAGGTGAGGGACACAAATGAATCACACACACATGAATCTAATCAAACACTAATCAACACAATTATTATTAATGGTGATTAAATAGTATTTGTGGGGAGCATTCTAGAAGTAGTTCTATATATAAGAAATTTGTCGATAAACAAAGAGAGAGAAGGAAGTACAGTGTGGGAGAGACAGAGGGAGATAGCAACAGTGAGAGAGAGAGCGAGAGAGAGAGGGAGAGAGAGAGAGAGAGAGAGAGAGAGAGAGAGGGAGGGAGAGAGAGAGAAGCAGAGTGTGGGAGAGAGAGAGAGAGACAGTAGGTGAAATAGATAGAGAGAGCTGAGAAGAGCAAATGATAGAGAGGGAATGGGAGAGAGAGTGGGAGATAAGGAAGAGCGAGAAACTGAGAGATTGCCTATGGGTTTCATGATACTACTAGCTTACAAAATTTGGAAATAAATAAAGACAGACATATAGCTTAATATGTTGAATAGGTAGAGCGAAAAGAGAGAGAGAGAGAGAGCGAGAGATAGCTTGAAGTAACAGAAAAATAAAGGATTCTATATATAATTGTAGAGAGACAAAAAGAGGGATATATATATATATATATATATATATATATATATATATATATATATATATATATATATATATATATATATATATATATAGATAGAAAGGGAGATATATAGATCTCTATCTAGAGAGAGAAAGAAAAAAGTAAGAAAGATAGAGAGAATATGTAGATGTTGAGAGAGATAGAAATAAATAGATCGATATATATATAGAGAGATAGCATAAAATAGATTGATGTGATAGAGAGGTAAATTAATAGATTTAGAGAGAGAGAGTTGGCTTTGAGAGAGAGGTAATAGATAGATTTAGAGAGGCAGAGGTAATAAATGTAAAATTAGGGAGAGATAGATAATGATTTAGATGTATGCTAAATCATTATCTAACTCTCTCTAAAGTTATATATAGATAGCTAGTAATGTACTAGCTGCCTATATATAACATCAACGTTACAGAACACGCGAATCAAAATAGGGAATTTAATTCCTTCATTATCATTTAGAAATAGTGTAAAATGAGTACAAAAATGATATAAGAAGTGAGAGATCGAATAATGTGGTGTGGGTTGGTGAGGATGTTTATGCTGAATATGAGCTGAATTCGGTACTTAAGATCCAGTTACAAAGCATTCACAAAACAAAAAACAATTGAGCTTATAAAAAGTGTGTGAAAAAAAGAAGATAAACATTTTCAATTTGTAGTTCAACTGATTGTGTCAGACCCTTCCCAATGAGACGATACAGAAGAAATAAAATAAATAAATACAAATATATAATAAACATGTCTCTATTTATAAATTCGAAAGAAAATTTTCGTTTACTGCCATGATGATGAGAAAAAATAAAGGGCAATTGCAATTGTGTGTACTATATCAAATGAATTCATGAGAATTGCGTAGAAGAGCAGTATTAAGAGTAAAAATGCAAATATCATAAATCGATTCAGCTAGTTATTCAGTTCGACAGACGTGTGATATATGTATGCATATATATTATAGATCAGATATAGTTTAGTTTAACTGTACTTTAAGCTGAGCATAAAAGATTTGCTAGTTGCTGTTGTTGTTGTTGTTGTTGTCGTTGGGTTTTAAGCTGCTAGACGCAGTTTATTGCGCATTTGCTTAAAACTTTAGCCAGCGAATATTAATGCATTTTATACTTGTTGTTGTTGTTTGTGTTTGTTGATGTATTTGTTGATTTGTTCCAGGTGCGGAACTTGAGCCCGTTCAGCTTTATGCATTTGGACGATGTACGCTGGGTGATCGTGGCATTGAGGCAGATGTATGATTGCAATAGCGATTATGGCGAGAGCTGCTATCGGCTGCTGTCGCGAAATGGACACTTTATTTACCTGCAGACGAAGGGCTTCCTGGAGATTGATAAGAAGAGCAATAAGGTGCATTCGTTTCTGTGCGTGAATACGCTGCTGGACGAGCAGGCTGGCAAGCAGAAGGTGCAGGAGATGAAGAACAAATTCTCCACGATCATCAAAGCCAATATACCCACGCACACCAGTCCCGATCTGCCGGCCTCTCGAGCACCGCAGCAACTGGAACGGATTGTGCTCTATTTGATCGAGAATCTGCAGAAGAGCGCAAATGGTAGCCATACGAACGGAGGAGGAGGTATCGCTACCAATGGCAATGGCAGTGCCGATGTTCACATGGATGCCATGGATGATACATGCTGTAACAGCAGCTCGCCTGCGTCCAGCCATGCGATGAGCACATTCGATGAACAGGCGCCGTCACCGGCACCGCTGGCCCTAGTGCCGCCCGCGCCTGGTCATGTCAAGCACTCGATATCGAAGTCGGTGAATGTGGTGAATGTGACGTCGGCGCGGAATCTGCAGTACCAGCAGCAGAAGCAGCAGCGGGAGCAGCAATTGGAGCTGAAACAGGAGCAGAAGCAACAAGAGCGCAGCGTTGCGAACGGCAATGGAGGCGGCGGCGTCATGCGCCAACTGAGCATTAGTCTGAGTGAGAGCTCCACGCTGTCGCCGGCTAGTGCCAGCAGCTTGGAGCTGCCGGACGATGCCAATAGCAATACATCACCTCCGCCAGCAGCGCGTGTCAGTGTGCTGCAAAGGCTAATGACGACGACGCCGACGACGACGCCGACGCCGACGCCCACGACGTCGCCGAAGGTTGTGGTAGCAGCTGAAGCGCCATCGCCGCCGGCGCAGCTGCGTGCAGTGCTGTCCAATACGCTGCGCAGTCTGGACACCAAGCTAGCGACGTTTGGCGAGGAGGCACAGCAGCAGAAACATCAGCAACGACAATGCATCACGCTGCCGCCCAAATACGAGCGACAAATGGATGCCATATTGCTGGAGCACCAGAAACAAAAGCAATTGCTGGTCAACATTAAGAGCGAGTACGATGCGGTCCATCATCAGACGATTTCAGTGATAACCAAACAGGGGACAACAACCACAACAACAGCGTCCAGTGAGAGCAACGGCAGCAGTCACAGCAGTTGTGGGAGGAGCGGCAGGAGCAATGGCAGCCAATAGTGGGAGATTCAATTGTGGCGACTAGTGCGCTGCAATGGATTAGCAACAATCTTTAATTTATTTAGTCTAAATAGCTCAGTATTCAGTGTATGGCTGAAGCTTTGGCTACCGCCCCTAACCCAGGCCATTCCCTCCTCGAACACTGCAGCATCCCCCCCCCACACAGATCCCATTTCAAGACCCAGTGCGATCAGAGTACAAAATCATCTAAATATTGTTTTAAGCGAAATTTACTCACTAACTATTAACACGTTTTAACAAAAAACAAAAACAAAAAAAAAAAAAGAACAGAAAACCCGGTAAACAACAAACAAAGCTAAATTAGCAAAGCAAAAGGCAAATAGTGATGACTAGAGAAAGATAGAGAGAGAGAGAGAGAGAGAGAGAGAGAGAGAAAGGGAAGCAAATGTCAGGAGAAGCGCAGAGAGCAGCGAGATTTTTAGCTTTATTGTATTGTTACAACTGAACAATAATCAAAAGAAAAAAAATTGAAAAACAAAAAAACAAAAACAAAAAACAATAACCAAAACTATCGAAACAATAATTCAATTGCGAATGCCTCATTAATTAATACTCAATTATATAATACAATAGTTCTTATTCAATTACAAATTCGCCAGGCAGCACTGGAGTTTTTCTCCGCTGACCACTGAGCTATAAGGCACACACACACACACATACAGTTTTTGCGAGGTTAGTCTGAAACATTTCGGAAGATAGAAATTAATTTATTTATATATATATATATATAGTTTTCTTTTCGGATATTTTGAAGACGTATAAATGTGGCATGTGTATATATTATATATTTTGAAACAAAATATATGAATATTATTTATGAGCAGACCTCCTAACCCAGTCCAACCACAACAGTCCCATACAAGCTCCATAGCCGCGTGGCATCCACCAAGTTTTGTTCAGTTTGTGTTAAACATTGTTTGCGCTCGACTCGATTTCCAATACGATTTCGACTTCCGATTCATGGCTCGAAGTCGCGTTTTGTGTGTTCGGTTTGCCTTATCAGTTAGCACATTTTATTTAGCGAAATTTTTGCGTAGCTTTTATTAAACATAATTCAATTTTAGTATTTTAGATCACCTTTAATTTTTTTATTATTATTATTATTATTATTTTTTTGTAAATTTGTTTTCCTCTCCGTTTGTTCGTTCGTTTCTTTATATCAACTTTTTTTTTTTATTGTTGCGTAGCTTAATTTTAAACTGTAATTTAAGAAATTTGTGAAATTTTGTTTGATTTATTTTTTTTATTATTATTATTAATCGAGTTGTGCTCTTAAAACACTTTTGAGTTATACATGCAGAATACATATATATATATATATATAATATATATATATATATTTATATATATGTATATATATATAAAGAAAAATGTTTTGTGTTCTTTCTTGCGTTTGTTGTCTAGACTTTTTGTACAAGTTAATTTTTAAAAATAAAAACCAATAATTTTGATAATAATGCGTTACAAATGTTAGCAATTAAAAACATAGCGTGTAATCTATTAATATAAACAACAATAATTCATAATGAAAGAGTAACGTTAATTAATAAAGTAAACAATAATATGTTTTCCTCTACTTCTTTTTCAATTATAAAACGCGATTTTTTATTAAAAAAAAAAAAAAAAAAGAATGCATAAGTAGTCTGAAATAAGTAAGTATTAATTGTTAATAAATATATAGATTTTTATGAGGAGCAAAATTGATTCTGTAAAATACAAAAAATTTATAAATTCAGAACCTAATTCTATGTCAGTTGCTATTTGCTTGATATATTGAGATCAAATATATTATATAAATATACTCCCTATATCTATAAAGAAAAGATAATTTTCCAAAATTTCCTTATATAAACTAATATTTTTTCAAAATTTATAAATTTGGACTTGAAACTTATATTTTCTCACGTAGGTAGGTTTTAGGTAACTATGGCGGCTGTTAGATATGGTTGATCGATTTAGCTTCCGAGAGAGCATAAACTACTCTATTAAAATGGAGAGTCTCTGAGAGCAAAGTGGGATAAACGGAGTAGAAAATGGATAAATGAATATGAGAATATATGGAATCACATGTAGATATTGATTAGGAATTAGATTAGATTATATATATAATTTAATGAAACTCTCTAAAATACAAGCTTAAACGAGTCTTTCAATTTTCTAATCAAACAATTTTGAAAACAAATATTGCAATATATAAAAATTTAAAAGCTATCTATATATACATATATACGTCAATAAGTATATATGTTTATATAGTTATAAAAGACAAAACAATATTGAAATAATTGGCACAAGTGTGTTTACATTTTGTATACATTTTATTTATTTATTATTATTAATAATTAATAATTAAATTTAAAGTGATGCTGTTTGTTTACATTGCATTGGATTTCTGGGTTTTCTTTTTTTGGCCTAAGATGAATTACAATTTTCTTTTTTTTTTTTTAATTTAACTTTATGACTAGTTAATGCATAGACGCAAATGAGAATTGATTTTTAGTAAAGCCCATAACATACGTACAAGTAACTCGGCATAATTCTTATACATATATATGCATAATATAAATATTTATATATATGTATATGCATACATATGCATAGTGTATATATATATATGAATATTTATGTTTAGGTATATGAGTACATTAAGTGCGCCGCCCTTTGCTAATGGCTCGCAAAAAACGGTTTAGAACTTGGAGTTTTCTCCATTGATTTGAATTTAACTATTTTTGGGTTTTATTTTTGCTCATTAAAAACTAAGTGAGTTTTCAAAAAAAAAGTTTTAATTTTAACGCAATTTTTTAATTATTACACTATGAGAAGACATTTTCAACTGTTTGTACAGTAAGAAAAAACATAAGAATAAATTAAATTATAACAACAAAAGCGAAAAAAAATAGTTTATACATATATGTATATAGTAGCTAAAGTATTTGATGACTAGAATCAATAATTTTCATTGCAGATCGATAAAAACAAAAGAAACAGTGTCAAATGTAACGAATAATTAAATGAGAATTGCTTTTGTTAATTTCTTTGTTTTTTTTTTTTTAGCAACACCTTTCAGGTACTTCTAAAATATTTTCGTTTATGCGTCATGAATATAAATAAACATTCGAGTAACTATAAATACATATACACACATATATATATATATTTATATATATATATATATATGTACGCGTAATCATATATATAATAAAAAAAAAAAATGAGTGTATATATTAGTGTAGAGTTCAAGCATTTACATGCATGATCAATCTCTGGCGTGACAGCTGCCTGTTGCCGTTGACAAATTGTCTATTGCTCCATTATGATTGTATCCTCAGCCTTGACATTGCCCGAATTGATCGCCTCCATGGCTTTGCTCAGCAGCGTGGCATCCTTCAGGCTGACCACCTGCACCAGCTGCGGCTCCTGGCCGGGCCCGCCCTGTATCATCATCTGATGCATGCCGGGCGAAACGGTGATGGTTTCCAATTGATCGCCATTCTCCACCTGATAAAGAAGAGTTGATCAGACATCAATATAAATGTATACTATATGTATATATATCGGATACAAATATGTGCATGTATGCTGTAACTTATCTATCAATTTACGCATATTTTTGGCTTCACATCATCAATTCAAATAAAAATGTTGAAAATAATATTTAAATACTTACTTAAAAATCAAGCAATAAAAAAGTTACCAAATTTCTTGAAGAGCTGCTAAAAAAACAGAAATGAATATATCCAAAATTAATTGATAAATAAATAAAAAATCATAATATAAAATCACAACAACAAAGAATTTATTCAATAATTTTGTTTGATTTTCCGTTTGGTTTTACGCTGCGTTTCAATCGCATTTTTGATTTGTTTTTTTTTCTCTGTTTACACATAACTAAAATTTGCTCTAAAACAATTATAATAATAATAATAATAATAAACATAATCAGTAATAAAAACACAATAGTAGTCATAATAATAATGATAATAAAAACATAAAATTAATGTATGCACATACAAATTTTTGGCCACATGACTGATAATTAATTATATTCACAATATAATATATATATATATATTCAAACATTATAAGTATAAATTTAAATTTTCTTTTTTTTTTGTCGTTTTAAATTAATTGCTACATTTTGAATGCAAAATTGGCTACGTTGGACGATTTCAATAATATATGACTATATAATTAATTCGATTTATTATTATTGTTTTAATTTTGATTAGTTCACAGTGATAGTATTAACTTAATAGCATTCAAAATTCCCTGTTTGCTAAATCCAACTACTTAAATTAAATTAAAAACAAAGCTAGTTAAAATATTTGCATATTTTCCATGGATTGCACAAAAAAAAAAAGGAAAAAAAAATAACTATGAAAATTCAAAACTACAAAATTATAACTGTGTTTTTAATTCAATCAACTAAATAGGTTAATATTTGGCTTGTGTTTCAATTACATTTTACAAACATTAAAAAAATATGTTAATTGGTTTTCAATTATTCATTTGTGCGTTTAGGAACTTGGCAATTCAATTAAAACTTATTTTTGTAAAATTAACTTTTTGGCTTCACTGTTTCAATTAAGAACGTATTTTTGGCTCAATTTAAATTCAATTCATGGGGATGGGGGGCATGCTTGTTTAGTGACGATTGATTAACTATATTTACTTATCGATTATGCTATGTATCGATTACTAAGACAAATCTATCGCACTCTTTATGTGTTTGATTTTCGATTTTGATTTTCTTTTGGTATTTGTCGGCATTCACAATTGTTTGCATTTGTATATGTATATGTATGTATGTATATGTGTATATATGTGTGCGTATTGTATTTACAGCGATATGCGTGTGTGTGTGTGTGTTTGTGTAATGTAAGTAAAAATGGCAAGTGTTTGTATTTGTTTTTTGTCTGTGCGTGTGTGTGTGTACGCAGCGCCGTTTTGACTAGATTTGATACGTGAAATGGTAACTAGCATTAAAATATTGATGGAAGAAGGCGTTTGGCGTGATGCGTGGCAAGTATGTTTGTGTGTGCGTATGGTTGCTTAAAGTCTACTACTCCAAATGCTCTAATTTGATGGTTTTAGCTGGCAGCTGCAAATGCAACGCTGCGCCGCCAGCATTTGTCAGACTGGCGCTGTCCACACAGCGTATGGTGGATGCCTCAACAGCAGCAGCATCAGTGGCAGCATCAGTGGCAGCACTAGGTACCGTTATATCGCTGGCTTTTTTGCGCAAAGTTAGCTTGGTATTGTTAGTGCTGCTACTGCTGGCAGAGCTGCTGTTATTGTTCAGCTTACGTCGTTTTTGCGCTGCTGTGCGTCGCGGCGCGCTTTGCTCATGACGCCGCTGCGCTGCAGTCGATGTCGCCGGCGCTGTCAGCACTATGGGCAGCGTCATTTTAATGTTATTATTGCTACTGCTGCTACTGCTATTGCTACTACTATTGTTGTTGTTATTGGTACTGTTATTATTGTTAGTAAGCATGCTATTGTTGTTGTTATTGGTGAGATTAAAGCTAGCATTCAAATTGCTGCTACTGCCAGCGGCTGCGCCACCGCCGCCGCCGCCGCCGCCTTGACTTGCTGCCAAATAGAAACGTGTGCCAGGCGGCGCTTGCAATGTCAGTGCCGGCGGTTGTCCAGCACTTGACGATGCTGCTGCGACGCCTGCGCCGCTGCCAGCGAAACGCCGACCTAGCACGGCGCCAGCGTTGAGTACTGAGATGCCCAGCAGCGAAGTGGGCACAGCAGCAGCAGCAGCAGCAGCAGCAGATGCGCTGCCGCTACTACTACTGTTGCTGCTGTTGTTGTTGTTGTTGTTGTTTGATGTGTTGCTGTGATCTACCTGCATGGGGGCCAAGCACATGGTGCCATCGCTATTCGTCTGCAGCTGTTGCATATTGGCCATCACCGACTGATACATGGAGACGGGCACCGATATAACATTGCTCACTGATACCGGATATCCTGTGTGGAAGAATGTTTAAATTAAAGTTAATAAACGCACACAAACATATGTTTATCAATTCAATTGACACTTACCTTGCCCATCCTCGGTGGTAATAAAGATTTGACCATCCTGCGCTTCGGTCAGATCGACGGTCATATTATCATGACCATTCACATCGGCGAGACTTTGTACCGTTTGTATGGTGGCGCCGCCTTCACCTTGATGCAGCTGCAAAATGAATTCATTATAATTAGCTAGTAAGAGCATCATAATTAATTGGACATACCGTTGCCACGCCCTGCACCTGAGCTGTTGTGCCATCGGGCAGCGTTATGATTGGATTGTTAGGATCCACTTGTATGAGAGAGACGGTGCCATCGGCGTTATGCGACAGAACAGTTTGTGTCGTATACTGTCGAGTAGAATGTTAACAGCATGTTAATATTGTGGCATTATGTTAACGAAACAACTAGCAAAAGGAAGGAAAGTAAGAGAAACGAACGGAATAGCAAATGCAAATACAAGAAAGTTCTTCAACGAAAATTAAATGCAATGCACATAATAAGAAATTATTTGAAAAATTGATGCAAATATTTATGTGTTGTGTACGTGTGCTCGAGCTCTTTTTGTGTTGTGTATTTACATGTGAGTCTTTGTGTGTGTGGATTTTGTTGTTTTGGGCGCATGACATGAAAAACCAAAATAAAATTCAGCTGCAAATGAGAAAGAAAAATACAAACAAACAAACAAAACAAAAGATTTGTTTTTGCATGTTTAGCAAAAATTAAAAAAAAAAGGAAAAAAAAAATTATTTTGTTGTTATAATATTGAGTTAAACATATATGCTTATATTTAATAGAGTATACACTTATAAAATGCAATAAATCAAACAAAAACAATATTCAAAGCATATTCATAACAATTCAAGAAAAAAAAATATATAAATTAAAATTAACAAAATTCGCCGAGCTTGAGCATTATGCAGGACATTCGAAGGCTTTGGCTTACATTAATATTTAACTGATGATTTTATATGATCTACCTATCTACCTAAGTTTTCTTCTTTTAAATATTTGTTTTGATCAAACGATATATATTAAATAAATTTGTTTTGCCTTTTATATGAGAGAAGTCTTCAATTAGTACCAATTGCTTAACATTATGTATTGTAGTTTAATCTAGATTTCAATTTCTTCTAAATGTTTAACAATATCAGTCACATTACATGATCTAATCTTTCAGATATTCTAGCTAATATACATAGCATAATAGCATTTCAAATTGAATCGTCTTGCATAATGCCCAATGTCAAGCAGCTGGATTAGGGTTTGAAGTTTGAAGATTGAGTCTAGTTTAGTTACAAGTTCAGAGAGATTAGTACGAACATCAACGTCGCTCAGCGTTATGGGCTCGATGCAAACTTGGGCATTGGCTATCTGTTGGGCGGTAACGGTCTGAGCTGCATTCGATTGCTGTTGTTGCTGCTGTTGTTGTTGCTGCTGCTGCTGCTGCTGTTGTTGTGCAGCTGCGGCAGCCGCCTGTGCCGCTTGAGATGCACTTACAGCGGCCGCTGTTGTCTGCACAGCTGTCGCGGTGGCCGTACCGCTCGCCGTTGTCAACTGGATCGTTTGCGGCTGTGACTGGCTGACCGCCTGGATGTGCACTGTGGTCGTGTTGTTGTTGCTGGTTGTGTGCAGATGTTGCTGCTGATGATGCTGCTGTTGTTGCTGCTGTTGATGGTGGTGGTGTTGCTGCTGCTGTTGTTGCTGCTGATGATGATGGTGTTGTTGCTGCTGCTGCTGCTGCTGTTGTTGCTGCTGCTGTGGCGCTGGCGCCTGACATATCTCGATCTTAGTCGATGCTGGCAATGTCGCTGTCGTGGTCACATGTTGATTGTTCGTACTTTGGATGATCGTTGGAGCTGGCGTATTCGATTGGGCTGTGTGCGTTGTGATCACTGTGCCAGCGCTGTTGATCTTCACCACGTTCACCTGTTGTGGCTGCAGTTGCTGTTGTTGTTGATGTTGTTGTTGTGGGTTAGTTTTGAAAGTGTGGAATGTGAGTGTGAGTGTGAATGTGAGTTTGAGTGTGTATTAGTAAGGAACGCGAAATGAACGCGCATAAATGCAATGGAGTACCGAATTATATTATTTGATTTTCTGATCTCTCATCTCTTAACGCTCTCTGAGAGAGCCTGAGAAGATTTGTGTAGTACTCACTTGGCTGGTGTTTTGATTGGTGGCCGGCGTCACCGTCTGCACCGTCTGTATGGTGGGCGTATTGGATAGCTGATCCATGTCATCGTCCTCATCGCCAGACTGCGAGATGAGCGCATTCACCTTGTCCTCGTCGTCGGCAAATGTCGGCAGCAGATCCTCGCGTCCATGATATTTGTAGCAATTGATCACAATCTTGCGCAGCGCATGGGTCCAGCTAATCTGTGGTCAGTTAGGAAATGCGTGGAAGGGAGGGCGATTAATAAGACACGATTCAGCAATTTGGGGCGGCTGTTGAACACCCACCCCACCCACCTTCTGCTTGTCATCCTCGGAGCGGGCATCCATGCGCACATTCGCCCACGGCAACTCTTTGGGCCACCATGGCGGCCGTGTCGACTCTCTGCCCCAGCCCGGTTTTCCACGTCCCGTCGAATACTTGAGCATGAGCGGTATGAATGCACGCAACTGAGCCTGCGTCATCTTCTCCACCGGCGTCGGTATGCCATCGATGACCAGGCCAGGTAGCTCGAACAGCGATGGATCCTCTTGTGGCGGCGGCGGCGCCTGCTGAGCCAACGCATTGTCCAGCTCATCCATCACAATGTTCTTCAGATTGCGCAGCACATCCTCCAACGGCTTAGCACCAAACACTTTATAGCTGGTGTTCGGCTTGCCCGGCGTCGCCACCAGCACCACCGCCTGCTTGCCCACACGTCCAGTGAACTCATAGATGATGCCGCGCAGCTTGCGCAATAGACGATTCTGTTGGCGCTTGCGCACCGACGGATTCGTTTCGAAGCAGTGCGGACGCTTGCGTTTCTTTGAGCTGGCAATGGCAGCGGCCGCTGCCACGCCCACTGGCCCAGCGGCCGCCAGCTGATGGGCGACATCGTCATTGGCCAGCGTAGTGAGATCTCCATCATACAAACTGCCCTCGCTGCTATTCAAATCATCGTCCTCATCGTCCGTTGCCAGACTCTGCATATCCTCGTCGAGCATCTCGATTTTGTAGGTGGTGCCATTGCTCTGGCCACCGGACGACGAGTGCGCCTGCGAGCTATTGCTGTTGGTGGTCGTGATTGTGGTCACGTTCAGGCCGCCGCTGCCGGAGCTATTGCTGCCATTGCCGGTGGTGACAATTGTGTTGCCCGTGACGGTGGCACCACCGCTGACACTGCTGACGACGGCGCTCCGTTGGCTGCCAGCCGGCGCCACAACCAGCCGATAGCTTGTGGTTGCCAGCTTGGTGGCTGTGGCACGTGTGATGCTGATGGTTGCTGGTGGTGCTGGCGTTCTTTGAACTGATGATGGTGATGGTGATGGTGCTGCTGCTGCTGTTGCTGCTTTCCTCTAACAATTCGTTCGTCTTCCTAATCGCATGCGCAATATATTTATTGTTGTGTTTTTTTTTATTTATTTTTTATTATTCGTTTCGTTGTTTTCTGTGGGTGAAAAAATGAAAGAGAAAGAAGCTTTTATTAGAGAGCTCCTAATTATAAATTATTTTTTTTAATTTACATATATTTTTCTTTAAATTTATGTTAATTTATTTTTATAAAATTTTTCTTCAAAAGAGTATATTAGTTTTTGGCAATGGCCTGTCAGGGCAGCAAGAAGTATATTGCTTGATATACATCTATATAAAGATAAGAGTTAATGACTGTATATTATATTTCGAAGATATAAATATATATTTATATATACTCTAGTGTAATCTCGTTCCTTAGATAAGAACTCGGAGATTACTTTAATTTTTACAATATAAACATTTGTATAATCGAGGCATATAGCCATCACATCCAATCAAAATATATACATTTCATTTAAGAATATACAGCTATAATTTATACTTTAACTATTTGAATACACAAATATGTGGAAGTTTAGTTTACTTAGGGAACGAAATAAATACTCAATTATATAGATGCATGACACTTTGGATAGCTACAAATGGTTTCCTTATGCTATAGATTGATCAAAAATTAACTAATGTTAGAGCTAGAATAGTTAAGCTGTTCCTACTCCATGGCCGTAGGTCTCTGACATACATATAGCTAGATATTTTCAACATTTTGAAGGAATTGTTTACTGCGACCCAGACAACGAACACCTTCCAGAGATATGTCACACATGCTACAATAATTATTACGAACAAATATTTAAATATGCTAAACTAAACGAACCATAAAACGAGCTCAAGTACAGAGATATGCTTAAGTTATTCCCAAATTCCCTTTATAGTTATGCAAATTTCGACATTGTTTCTAGGCGCATGGCGGGTGCTGTGCCTCGCAGTGCGCAACTGCTCGACAAAATTGAAAATGAAAAAAAAAAAAAAAGTAACAGCAACAACAATTAGCTGATAAGCAATGAATGAATCAGGTCAAAAGCGCGCATGCGCAACAATCGAGAACAAAATAATAAAAAAAAAAAAAAAAAAAACAATAATAATGATGTGCGCTATATACATATATATTTAGTGATTAAGTAAGAACGAAGCACAAAAATTTGTACATACATTCAATTTACCAATGAATGGCTATGAGAGCAAGGAACGAATTGGGATGAAACGCATGGCAAACCGACTTATTGTCAGTTATATTAATATAATTTTATAAATGCACTAATATTCCGAAATAATTTTTTTGAATTCTTTCGTATTTGAAAATAATAATAATTATGGAAAAATTTCTTTTTTTTTTTTCACAAATATTTTAGAGACTTAAAAATGTTTTTTTGCTTTGTCTTAACTAAAAGTTTGAAAAGTCTGAGTAACCGAAAATTTTAATTAAATACATATATATTGATATGTATCTATGTATGTACTTCAATTTCAATTTTACTCATAAGAAATGAAACATATAAACATGTAATTATATACATATGCATATGTTTTAATTGATATACGCATAGATATATATTGAGTAAACAGAAAAGATGAGCAAGGGATGCAACAACAATAATAAACGGCATACAAACAAATGAATGATAAGCTTGATTTGTCAGACAACCCCTAATCTAAACATGTCTGCTGTTTGATGATTATTTTCTTATAAGTTTCTAATTCCAGTTAGCATTCCAATTGGAATGAACTGTAGGTAAACATATGAAGGTCTTTGTCGCTTTTATTAAACAAAATTTTTGTTAACGAAATTGCACATTAAGCGTATCCTTTTCACTTCTCTCTCCCTCTCTCTCTCTCTCCCTCTTTCTCTCTTTTTTTCTAGTACTGCTTTTTATACCCTGAACCCATTGAAAATGGGAAATCAGGGTATAATGGTTTTGTTAAAAGTATGTAACAGGCAGAAGGAGGCGTGGCAGACCCCATAAAGTATATATATTCTTGATCAGGGTGACGAGAAAAGTTGATATAGCCATGTCCGTCTGTCTGTCCGTCCGTCTGTCCGTCTGTCCGTCTGTCCGTCTGTCCGTATGTTTGAACGCGTCGATTTCCGAAGATACAAAAGCTAGAGAGTTCATTCTTTTTGTGTTAGGTCCGTATATTGCACGCGCAGTACGAGTTTGTTTCAGAAATTCGATAACTTGTATATTTGCAAAGTTATCGATAAACGAAATTATCGGGAACCAGTTATAAAATTCTAGCTAATTCATCTTTAGAGTTAGAGTCTCCAAGTCTTCTGCATATATATAGATACTAATTTAATACAATTTCGGTTTTTGTCAGATTTTGGATTCCGGTTCCCAATTCGCCCCACCACCCCCAAATGTGTAAAAAATGCATTTCAAATACTAGAGACATACAGTTTGATTTGGCATATAGATATGAATATCATAATCTTAACCTGAACATATCAATATGATTGTCCATCTAGAAACAGAATTATTAGTCTATAAAGTTTTCTCATCAAAACCCATGTGGCGCAGCAAGCAAGGCAGCGACACAGCATGACGCATTGCGGGCGCACATACATACATACATATGTATGTATGTATGTATATGTGTGCAAGCGTAGATCAGCGTGTGGCTGCAATCGTACATACATATGTACATACATATGTACATATTTGTGCATGTAAAGCTAATTGTGAAAGAGTTATGATTTTCTAAAAAAACCTAAAATGTTAAATAGAATATGTAGATCATATGCTGAAATTCTCATTACATTCCATTATATATTTAAAAAATTTAAAAACAATTAAAATAACAATGGAAATGCAAGCAACGTTGAGCAATGCAAATCAATTTTCGTATGCGTGTGCACACACATACACACAAAAAATCTTGGGCCGTTTTCTATGTTGCTATGCGTGTATATTCTAAGAATCACAATTGTTTTTGAATTGCGTTAGAATTGTCTTTGAATTGTATTTGTATTTTCAGCCACTGCTTTAGTTTTTTTTTCGTATATGGCGAATTTCATTCGTTTTCGCTACTCTGTCGTTTAAGTGAGCCGTGGTGTAGGTGGCTAGGCAGATGCAACGAATGTAGGTGTCGCAGGTTCTAGTCCCGCCTGAGCCATTCTAAATTTCTTTTATATATATATTTTTTTTTTATTATTATTTTTATTCTTTTGTATTTGATACCTTTGAAAGTCAGTTGCTAGTTTAACTAATTGTGAATAAGCGCGTTTTTTTCAAAAATTTCAAATATTTAATAGCATAATTTCTGAAAGTGTTTTTGTTTCAATTATATTTTATTCCGTTAAGTCAACAGAAAATAATGAACAAAAAGTTTGCCCAAATAACAAAAGCACGTGACATCTGCTATAAGAGTTTTCCTATATGTATGCACACATACATATGTATACACAAAACTAGCCTAGCATGGTCTAAGAATTTAAACTTGCTAGATGGCGCTTTAGCAGTGAACTTATTTATTATGGCTATTAGAGTTTCGAGTGGCATTGATATAGTATTTCTTTTACAATTATGAAATGTCTTTGTTAATCAAGGTGATGCGTGTTAATCGAGGAACTTCTATTTGTTGGGTCAATTTTTAATGATATTTAATAATATAAAATTTTTCGAATTTCAACTAATATAAGCGCCATCTATTATTATTTTTTTGGCAATGCATACACACATATGTATATATACATACATGTACATACATATGTACATTTTGAACGTAACACGCATACATTCATATCTACATATACTTTCTGATTTATATAATATAATAAGTTAAAGTATCATCACTATTGAGTAATGATATTAAAAATATCTGTATTCTCAAGCTATGATGATAAATAGGCGTATAATAATTACACACAGCGAAAATCTAAACTTACAATCACTTATCAGTAATTGTGTGATTGATTATCATTCATTTATGTGGGTGCAATAACTAAAGGAACATGTTTAGCAGATTTTAGACATTATCCAACACTGAAACTTCAATTGTGTTCTGTAAAAAGATTAGTCTGTTGCTTGCGATTGCCATCACAGTACAGATTATTATTTTATTTTATTAACATTGGGTTCAGGGTATTATCTAGTCGAGCACTCTCGACTAGAGTTTTCTTACTTGTTTATGTTGGTTTATGTCTTTTAAAAATGGAGTTCAGAACGCGCAGACTCAGCAGGTTAGACTACTAAATTTTCCAGTTAATATATGTGCATGTACATATACATATGTATGTATAATACATATGCACATGCACATACATACATACACATATAGTATATAGTTTCAATATGGTAGCAGCCGCTGCACGTGCGCGTTGATTTTTTTTTGTTTTTTGTTTTTTTTTGTTTGGGCTTTTACAAAGTTTGCAATTTTTGTTTTTGTATTATCAAAATAAAATTCAATTAAATTGTATAATGCTTGCCTTCTGCTGATTTTCGATTTTAACGCATTACACTGCACACACACACACACACACACACAAGAAAAAAATGAACTTGTTGTTTTTGTTCGATTAGAATTAAAACCGAAATTGAATTCGAAACCGAATTGTGAACGCACCGCACAACGGATAAATAGAATATGATTACAGTTACAGTTCACGTTGAAGTTAGTTGTTATTGTTGGCAGAGTTGTGTGTCTTTGGTTGCTGCTGCCGCTGGCGGTGTCGCCACTGCTGAAACTGCTATGCGGCTGGCTCGCTGCGCTGCGCTCTGACTTTCCGCCTGCCCAGTTGAAGTTCTATTTGCGTTTGCTCAGACGACGTTGAGGGCGACGGCGACGACGCGACGCACACTGACAATGTTGTGGCAGCAGAGCGAAGAGAGCGACAATGAGCAAGTGAATAGTGAGCACTGAGCAGCTAGCGAGCGAGCAAGCGAACGAACGACTACACAGCGCCAAACCACCCCACGGATTGACGCCGTGTGCATGCATTTACATTTTTCGGTGACTGCGACGGCGACGAGGGCAGCGACGACGCAGACAGCGGCGTCGACGCAGTTAAAAATCAATACTGCGCCCATGCGTCGACTTTGTCGCTTTGCGACGCGTGAGACGACAATCAAATAGAGCGACAGAGATGACCATACGTCAAGCTCTGTCAATGTGTGTGTGTGTATGATTGTGTGCCGTGTTCTGTTCCGTTTTGTGCTTTTCTGTTTTGTTTTGCATTTGCTATGTACTTATATATTTATTCTTTTTTGCCTTGCGTTCGATGTGCACACATTGAAAAGCTTTCCAAAAGCTGCTCTTGACAGGTCAAAAGCTGCCACTTGCATGCGTGCCCAGCCTAACGCCCATCCACCCGCTAGCATATTTTTGGGAATATTAAACAAGGACAACTATATATTCAGCTATATATTGGTGTGTATGTGTGTGTGTGAATAAAACGTTATCTGTGTTGCCGTTTCTCTCACAGTGTGTGTGTGTGTGTGTATGTACTTGTGTTTGCATGCGAGATGTTGGCAAAAAAGGACTGCGCAGCTACCCCCAAAAGCGAATCAAAAACATCCCCCATGCAAGCAAGCAAGCACTGTCATCAACAACAGCAGCGGCAGCAGCAGCAGCAGCAGCGGCAGCAGAGCTAACACCAGCAGAGGCAGCACCAACAGCAGCAGCTAAAATCAACAACAACAGCACCAACAAATGCGCACGCAAACGCATTGCGCTTGGGCAATAATCGTGAAGTTTTACGCTGACGCTGTTTTGCTACACATTAGGGCCATATGGCCACGGGCTACGGGTTACGCATGCACTGCTTGCACCACCCACCACCAACACCATTAGTAACAACACTACCACCACACCATCACTACCCTTGTTAAAGCCCCCCCTGTCACATACATAGACAGACAATAACAAAAACAACAACAGCTACAAGGGGGTAGTTGATGCGGTAAGCTCGTTTCACTTGCGCGTGCCAGGCAGACAGTTGGCCGACCGTTACAGTGCTGGGCATAAAAAGTGTGCGACTTACATGACGATAACATGATAACATTAACGATATATCGTGAAAAGCTTCAATGCGAATATTGTTTTATTTTGACTGCTTATGCAGTAGAAACACTGTTTCTTGAATACTAGATACGAAATTCAATTTAATAAATTTAGAAATTCAATTTAATAAATATTTCAATATGAAACTATTTACAGATATTTAATACTTAGATACTTAGGAACAGATATAAATTTATGTTGATGGTCACACAAAAATTTCAACAAGAAAATTTCATGAACTTTGATTCAAAATATAATTTACTTTTTTCCTCGCATCAATGTGTATATATTTTTATGCCTGCCACTGTCTACTGCTCGACTTTTCTGTTGTTGAGTGGTGCGTGCGCAATGTTCCGTTCGCTTTCAGTTCTTTCTTTAATTCGTATGTGTGTGTGTGTATGCGTGCGTGTTGGTGTGTTAAAACTGCGCAAAGTTTGGTTAAATGCGCTGAGAAGCATGCTATAACGTTTAATACGGCAGTTAAAGACACGCACACACAAATACGTAGTTGACTGTGTTAGTGTGACCAGCACTGCGTAAGGCAAACAGTCCAAATACGCCAGCGCGTATATGGTCCATATAGGATATATATTTTTTTGTTTGCAATTATAATTTAAAACTATTTTCAAAAGCAAATAGAAAAAGCAGGTCACATATGGCAAACAGCCAGACAGAATTTACAAAAAATAAATAAAATAGAATATACATATATACATACATATGCAGATTCTATCGAGGGTCACACTTGGCGCCTGCGCTTTGGTCACACTTTGCTTCTCTTCTATTATCTGTTAGTCTATTTATATTGCAATGACAAAAGAGAATAGCGAGCGAGTGCGCACTTTGTTTTTTTTTTTCCTTTTTGGTTTTTTTTACATTTCTATTTTACAATATTCTTTATTTGATTTTCTTTTTTGTATTTCGATGTTGTTGCTTTTAGCGAGTTGCGCGCAACTGTTTCTGATTGTTAGTGCATGCGCCCGCCGCCTAGAATCTATTCTTATGCATGCACATGTGTATATGTGTGAGTCTGTGTGTGTGTGCATATCTCCCACTGCGTCAGCGCGCTCACCGCCAACAAATACTCACGTACACACGCGCACATTATAAATAATCGATAGCTATTGTTTTCCCTGCTCTCTCGCTACTGTCACACTCTCTCTTTCTCTTTCTCGCTCTCGCTCTCACTTGGTGTATGTGTGTGTGTACTTGACGTCTACAATAACAATAAGGCGATAAAGTGATGACAGAAAAATAAAATGAAATATACGAATAACAACAACAAGACTAAGTTACGCATGCGGCGGTAGCGGCTGCGGCAACAGCGACGGCGCACACTAATATACAAAGACCGAAAAACAGAACAACAACGGCAAATGCCTAACGTGCCCCGTGTTTAAGTAAAACAAAACCTCATAGCAAATTCCAATTGGAACTGTACTCGTTTTCAGTATTTTTTTTTCTGCTTAGCATTTTCGAGACACTCCCTCCCCAGCAATCAGAGACTCAGCTGTAAACAGTGGTGTCCAATTCAAAGTGCACAGTAGCCACTATCGGTTGCTACGGCTGCTGTGTGTATCTGCCCTTCAATTCAAGGGTGGGCTGTACCCAGCAACCCCCTGGCACACATACATACGCCCACGCGCGCAAACATACAGACAAACATGTAGGCGTACACTTGTAGGCCGAAGCAAAGAAATTCGAATTGGAATTGAAATGGAACGAGTCGAAATTGACGAAGAGCAATATGAACTGCAAATGAGAGGAAATGAAGATGCAAATATTGAGCTGAAGCTGAATCAAATTACGCATACGCCATGTAAGCTCGCTCTCTTTCCAAGCCTCTTTGCTACATGCATTCCCCATGGAATTGTAATTATCAACGAACATAAACATGAAGAAGACACATCAGAAAAACAAAAGAACTTATATATGTATGTATATATATATATAAAAAAAACGTTGCGCAGGGAACGGCGCATGTTTGAATTACGGACACTCGCAGTAGAAATTGATGTTATGGCTACGGCGCCGCTGCCAATGGTGGCCAAAGCCAACAGCAACAACAACAATAATAATAGCTTTGACTATCACATTTACCGTTAGAAATTAGAAAGGCTCCAACGGATTATCTAACGAATTTGTCTGCACACACGCATACACACACATCTATCCGTTTCCATCTCTCTGCGGAATGCATGTATGTATCTACATATATGTATATGTATTTATGTGAAGCTCGACGCCATTTTGAGTAAAAGCGCCTGTTCTTTTCAATTAAGTTGTACACACAAATTAACTTAAATACCGTGCAAATTTAAATAGCGAAATGAATGTTTTTAGTTTGATGTCAATTGGATTTTGCGTGAAAAACTTTTTGCTTACTGCGGCTGTCTGCTCTGAAACTTTTGCCCTGCGCGTGCACAAACACACATATACACTTCTACACACGTACGTTGGCAAGCTTTCGTATATGTATATTAATATAGACACACACACATTTATATACATACTTCTGTTCGTGTGCGTGTGCATGTGTGCAGTTGGCTGGCGCGGAGCAGGCCCAGTGCGAAATTGCAGTGGAAAATCGAAAATTCTTCACGTCTGCGTCGCGCTCACAAACACATACACACCCATATGTAAATACAGATATGCATATATATATTTATTTGGCATGATTCTATTGCACATTGAAACGTGTAAAATGGTACGCACCTGCGTGTACAATGTATTTTCAATCCGCTGTTCTACAAACATCCAAAGTTAGTTTTTCTATTGATAACATACACATTTGCATTTGTGTTGTACATGTATACTTGCGTATACACACACATACATATATACAGACATGCACGCACGCACACACTCAATGGTTGATAGCTGACAACAAAAATATACACACACGCGCGTTAGGATTCGCGTTCTCGACGCCGCCGCCAACGTTGTTGTGGATATTGCTTATTGGTCGCCGCTGCCGCTGCGTCGTCAAGATTTATAATCACAGCGGCATTTTACATTTGCGCACTGTTGTTGCGTCTGGTTTTTTTTTTTTTTTACTTATTCTTTTGTTTTATATATACATATATGTAATTTTTTCTAGCTCTAGGAGCCAGCCAGTGGTGCACAACAATCGATGCCGTTGCTCGGTGCTATCGATGGTTCTGTTAAACAGCCCAGAGTTCTGAGCATTGTGGAGCTAAACTGTTAACTGAGGAGCAGTTCTATGTAAATCAGGAGCAAGTCTGTTAATGCGCAGGGTCGCTATCAACAATAATCTGTGTACGTTAATTTGAATAGTCACTTTGCTTTTTGATTCCAATAATCCTTATATCCTCTTGTACCCTCCAGGCTATTTTTGATGACTTACAAACACACGTAAGCCCTTCACAAGGCAGCTAGCAATATCATATTGAAAAGCAGCTAAGCGCACCAAATGAGGGACTCACATGCAATGCGATTCAAATAAATGATTCAAACACGTTTGTTGCACTTAAAAAAAAGTATGAAAAAAATTATTATTATTCACTTGGCAGGAATATTGAAAAAAAAAAAGAAATTAATAAATAAAAAAATATTGGTCTTCACCAAGCGACAATCCGAAGTTAACTGCTGCCAGATGAAACAAACAACGGCTTTATAAAACGCAGCCAATGGACTTGTGGCTTCTACATGAGCTCACAATATTATTTCATATACATATATAGATTAGGATAAGTTCTGATAAAATTCAAGCAGTCATGTTAAGCAACAAAAAATACTACTGTGAAAAACTCAGCATCTTGCTGGATCGCTGCCCGCAGAAATATGCGAACAAACACATACACATATGAGTATATTAATATGTACTTCTATATATAAATATATTTATATACATATGTACATATTGTATGTGAGTTGAAGTCGCCTTTCGTTTTGCTTATCGCTTAGGAGACGGAGGAGGCAGCAACTCGCCATCAATCTACAATGGGCAAGCGGACACTTTTTGTGACATAAGCTGTTCAATTTTGAATAATTTTGAAAGTGTTTGTGCGCTTCATTTTATTAATATTTTGTATTTTTGTAGCAACTAAAAGAAACAAATAATATTTAACATCCGCTTTACGCGCATTTTAGCTGCTATCAATTATCGATTGTTTGTTATCAGCTATGTTAAGATAACAGCAATATCATTAAGATATGTTAACATTTCCGATATCTTAAAATCGTTTTCAGTTTCGAACTGAATGTAATAATATTTAATTAAACAAAAGTACTATTAATTCATATTTTTTTTTAAAGATTTTACCATTGTACATGCTATAAATATTTTATTATAGTATTATTATATGTATTTAAAATATATATGCATTGTTAGTAGTGAGAAAAGCCTCTTTGGGTCTTAATGTTATCAATGCTCGACCAGACGTCACAGCTTCCTTAGTCAGCCGTCCCTCACCATTGGATTGGATTCATGTTTATCGAGAAATGTGCGTGTATGTGTGTGGGTGCAACCGTTATAAAATGTTTCATATTGTTTCACTTCGAATGTCGACTCATGTGGGTTCCATAACATGGTCCCCTATAATTCATTTATATAATTAACTCAAGCCGCAAAACCAAACCAAACTCAAACTCATACTCAAATCTGTAAAATATATTTTTATCAGATATCGAAATCATGTAGAATAAAAATGCTGGAGTTGCTTATCAAACAGAGCTCGTCTGACATTTCGCAATAAGCAATGTGTTCTCTGTCTAGAGAGGGTATATACATATATAGATTAGGCATCGAGCTACATTACGTGAGAGCCATGTCAGCCGTATAAGTATGATGTTATATTCGAAAGTACATATGGAATAGAATCAAACATATTTGGATGAGGAACTAAAAATGTTTGATAAACCTGTTTAGTATTTAAGAGAGCGTAAGCATATATAATTTTAATACTTCCGGTCCATATAATATATAGAATAATAAAGGTGTAATCTGTGGTCTATAGATAAGATCAACTGCAATCCACTTCAGCTTTTTGTTTAGGATTAATATTATTTCTATTTTACTATTATTAGTTTATTGTTCTTTCTTTTCTTTTCGTTTCTATGCTATTTCTTCTCTCCTTCTTCTTTTTTCTTTCCTATGCTCTTCTCTCCTTATCTATTCTCTTGTTTCTTTTTATCTCTTCTCCTCATAACTCCTCTTCTTCTCTTTTCTCTGTTCTTTTCTTTTCTGTGTTCTTCTCATTTCTTCTATCATTAACTCTTCTCTTCTCTCTTATTCTCTCATTTTCTCTCAACTTCTCTTACCTTTTCCCATTTTCTCACTTGTCCTCTCCTCTGCTCTCACTTTCTTTCTTTCCTCTTCTTTCTTTTTATTCCCTCGTCCCTCCCTTTCTAAAATTTTCTCTCTTCTTCAATCTACATCAATTCCCTTACATCTCTTTAATCCCTTTGAATCATCTAGAATCCTCTCCACTCCTCTCCTCACCTCTCCTCTCCAACGCAGCTTAGCTGGAAACTTGTCCACTAAGGAAACTATCCGAGCGTTGGCTGAGTAAGCGAGAGGGCGGGAAAGTTGTGCGTAAATGGACAGCAATAAAGGCACAATCACAATTACAACGACATTCACAATATAAGCATAACACACAGCATTTACCGGCCGGTTCGCCAAGGACTTGCACAATTCGTCTTAAGTTAACAAATAACGCGCAATTTATTTAGCTGCATACTTTCAGGCGCGGAGCGAAACCCGAGCACGACGGCAACACACGACAGCGACTGGGCAAATGAAAACGAAAACAATAACAGTTTCTTGTGGCGCGTGTAACAATAACAAAAGAAAAAAAAAGGAAAGAAAAAATTTCTGGAGCTGCCAGCTGAGAGCTGCGAATCGCTCGCTGGCCAAATTACAATGACCGGGCACAGCCGGGCGCCGCGAATCCGCTTACAGCCTGAGCCATATATCGGTTACGATTTTCGGCTCCTTCTGACAGTTGGCCATGGCCAAGCACACATACACACACACATATATATATATATATATATATATATATAAATATATATATATCTACATGTGGCGACCCAGCGACCTAATAACCAAAACAACAAACGCTCTATATATGGCTTCATTCTATATACTCACCAGCTGCGACAGGTCTCAGCAAATCCTTTTGCAATTTACTTTTCACTTATACAATTTTTTTTAATATATATATTTTTTAAAGCCAAATGTTAGCTATAAACGCTTTCCATTTGAAACGGTTGTAGAACTTGAACGTGCAGCACCAGCAGTTAAAGCTTGCAATTCAAAATGCTCTAGCTTCAGTCCAACTGCGGGGTATATTGTTATCCTGCCTAATAATGTAACATGCTTGGGATAGGCTGCTTAGCCAAAGATCAATTAGAGTAAAGGAACTATGTTTCTTGATCTGCCCATACTCATCGTATTATTTTATTATACTTACGTAGACTATATCAGCTAGAATATCAGATATTATATATATAAATATACGTTTTTATTTGAAAGTTTAGTAAGATCTATTAGATTGCAGTTTTTTTTAATTAAAAAAACAAACAAAAAATTTTTAGATATATTTTTTAGTTTCTCTCTTGATCTGTGCTATATATTTATATGAGTAAAAATGTCATAAAGCTTGTAGCAAAAAATCGAAATTGTTGTCAGATCGCATTTAGCTTATAGTGTTTGAGCTGACTGAAGAAGCAGCAGGCAGTCATTGACTTAGCTTGCGTAGAATTACAAAACGTGTGTACTATTACTACTACTACTACTACTAGTACTACTACACACCCCCACACACATGACAACATAGATTATATTACTAATACTCAGCGTGGTCATGTCTGCGCCTGCGTCTGTTTTGAAATTGGCTATCCTGGCGTGTTTGGCCTGTATTCGTTAAGGCGGGCATATGCGCTAGGTGAGATGATATGAAAATTTAATAGTATTATTATTAAGATTGTTATATATATGTATATTTAGCAAATATACAATGAAATGCAAATATTTCTTTATAAGCATATAAAATTTAAAGCTGAAGTCTTAAAATAAATTTTATAATTTTCAACATGCATATTTATTTTTATTTCTAATAAAATTTATTATTAAAACAAAATTTTATTTAAGATTTTTCAGTTCAAAGAATAAGTATACATGTATATAAAATTTATATAAAAAATATTAAAAATTAAAAATAAATTAAATAAATAAATATATAAAATTTATAATAAAAAATATATAATAAACTATAGCCATGCCATCTTTTATATTTAAAAAAACATATATAATAAGCTACAAATATATCCCTACATATTATATATAGTACTTCATATATATGCAAGTATATCCTTTTTTTTTATAGTGCATTGCCGTATCGCCTATGCCCTATAGCTATTGCCTTAACCTTGAGCTTGGTACTTTTGCACATTGTACGCTTAGTTGTTTGGCCTTGTGCGAAGGTTTGTTATTGTTAGTATTCCAACACATATAGAGGTGAGCACACATACCGAAACACACTCCCGAGAATATGATATTTACCTCTATATGACAGTTGCATATTGATTTTTATATGCTGCCACACCTCTTTCTGTTATCAGTCGGTGTTGTCATATATTATGTATGCCCAAACATGTAGATATACCATATATATATGATTATAGATATGCACATTTTACACACAATTCATATGCATATAAACTTACCTTTACCCAACTTGGTCAAAAACAATAATAAACGCGCATTTGACCTCAGTTTAAAGGCAGCTGGCTGAGGCGTCTCATAACAAGCAGCTGGCAGCAGCAGCAGGAGTAGCGCGTGCTCTCGTAGCAAGCAGCTTTCAAAGCGTTGCACAACTCATTGCAATGGGCTTTTGAGAGCATGCGCAGACATTTTGTAATTGCGCTTTTTGATTTCCGTTAGCTTGAGCACTTTCGCAACTTCATCAACTTGAGATGCTATAAAAGAAGGCAGAACGAAAAGAACTCATTTCCGCTATCCATATGCTGATTAAGCGTCCACAGAATGTATTTGCTGTCTTCGTTTTTTTTTTTTCGTTTTAAAGAAGTTCTCTTTTAATTATTTATTTTGCGTTTTGCCATTTATTACACTTTTTTAAATATACATATATATTTTCTATACATAATACATAGACACGTATGTTAAATATATATATACTTATTTGCACACATATATATTGATGTATGTACGCACGCATATGTATGTATGTATATGTATGTAATTATATTAGTAATTGTTATGCATACCCATTGAATAAGTTTTAGTATATTTTCGTAGTTCTCGACAACTTGCGACTCGCTCACATACTTATTTCTTATATACGAATTGTTAACTTTAAAACTTAGGAAAAATCGGAAACGTAATGTAAGCCGCGGAATAGTTAGTATGTATGTGTACACCGATTTGCAACTATTTCTCAAATGATGAGTACAAATTAATTGATAAGTTATATAGATATATGTTTTATATATAAATATAAATATTTTTGTTAAAAATGATTTTTTTGTTTAGCTCACATCAATAAAATGTAAATTTTGCAGCGGCGTATACAACGGACACAACCTTAAGCTCCAGTTTAAAGCATAAATCTAGGTATACACGTCAATATAGTTATATGTATAGAAGATATTGTATGTGTAGAGGAGATATTAGTTTGTTTGTTTAACGAGTATGTAGCAAGTATTTCGAAGAACCCATAACGAAATGTATTTGGTATTTGCCTTAAATTAGCACCAACATTTTGGGCGCTCTAGTCAATTCTGTGTGGCCTTGCTTTTTTTATTCAACATTTTTAAACTCATAATTTAATAATAATAAAAAAATTAGAATATTGCATATATTTACAAAAGAAGCTAAATAATTGATACATCTGGCAACGCCAACTGAAATGCAACTTATTAAGTTGGCCGCGAGCTGCCATAGAAAAGAGAGAGAGAGAGAGAGAGTGGGACAGAAAGGGAGTGGGAGAGGGAGAGCTTTAAGCAATAAAATATGTTTGTAATTATTTTTGAAAGGGAATTTTTGGTCTTACGTTTAATACATTGATAATTTCTCTAATTACATCAAATGCACAGAATGTTGTCTGTTGTTTAAAATAGATTTTCGAGTACTCTTAAGTATATTTGTATGCATATATGTAATTGCTGTAATTTGCATGAATACGCGCTATTTTTGAAAAGGTATTATATGAATTAGTATTCCCCCCTTTTTTTTTTTTAGAATTATATAAATTCAGTTTGTTTTTCATTTTCATCGGATTCTTTCTTGTTCATTTTGTTATTGTTACACATAGTCGATATTCATGCTTATTCATTAAATATATACTTTCAACACTCTGCGCTCGAATCGTAAACAATTGAGCTTGACTTGTAAATAAATGTATATATATACTATATAGTTATATTTATTGATATACATATATAACGTAAAGCTGTCCACAAGTTTTGTTTTGAAAAGAAAAAAACATGCTGCAAATTCTTTAGATTCCACATTTGTAGCGTATTGAAATATTTTTGGGCTTATTGTAAGCTCAGCATTGTAATTTTTGTGTTTTCTTTTTCTCTCTTTTCTCTTTTAAATTGGTTCGATAACAGGGTAACAACAAAAACTGCCTATATGTATTATATACCCCCAATATATATATATATATATTTATATATAGATTTGCTTTGGGCTATGTTTTACACACTCACACACAGAGAGACACGACACACATCGATTAGTATTTGTATATTTGCTAAATAATCTTGATTAGCTATAGCAGCTGCCATATCGCATATCCAAATTATCATATCATATCATATCATATCATCTGTTGTACCCGTACTATATGTATACATATATAGATTTATATAATTTAATATTATTTATTTTGATTTCATTTTTTAATTTATTTTACTTTTTCGTTTTCATTTCGTTTCCCTTTTCATTTCTAGTTGCTTTTTGTTTACTATGTTTGGCCTCAGTTTCGTTTTGTTTTTGGTGTTTTCATTGCATTTTCATTCTTAACCCGTCGTTTACTTACTATGCTTACATGTTGCTCACATACCAATAAATTCTAACATCAATATATTATGTATTTATAATAGTACAAAACAAAAAAAAAAAAAAACAATTTTATATATTTATTATACTATGCATTTGCTTAAATCTTTCCCACAGACGATGAACGATCACGAATATTGTTTGAGAATAAATATATATGTATATACATATATATATATCTATTTTTTTTTTTTTTTGCTACTCTATATAACTGCGCTGATCTAAGATCATACACTCACACACACAAGCACGCCTATATGTGCTTTGAACAAATCGGAACAGGGTATTTGCAAGTGTCATATTAAAATTAGTAAAACTGTAAATTAAAATTAAATTAAAATGATACCTTTATAAGGCAAGAATTGGAATTTTCTAAATATAGAAATAAGAATTTTTATTTCATTATTTTTCGATAGGGTATAACATAGTCGAGCTATGCAACGAGTGCGTGGAAGTCAAATTTTTACAGAAGTTCTACTGAATGAACTAATATAATTTATTTTCATATTTCGTTAAGGTAAACACACACACACACACACACACACACACACACACAGCTAAAACCCTTTCCATATTTAGCCACAGGAGCGGCTCAACAGTTGCCTTTGCTTTTGGGCGCCATATATTACGACGGTTTGGATTGTAATTTTTTGTTAGATTGTTTTTACTTTAGTTTTTGTTAATATTGTTAGAAATAGCAACTGTGTAAACATGTATTAAGATTTGAATAAGTTTTGCTTGAGTAAAATTGTATTTTGTGTATTCTTCTTATTGTTTTTTTCTTTTCTTTTTTTTTTTAAATTATTAAAGTTAACAAAACATTGGAGTAGTTCGAATGAGAATAGAAAGAATGCTTGCTTTTGGTCAAGTTGTATGTTTCAGATATTGTCAAGTATTTACAGATTCTTGTGCATAGTTTATTGGAACTGCTCTTTAGAGATGCTACATATCTGAGAGTGAAATATATATATATATATATATATATATATGTATATATATTTTTTATTAATTTATTTTTGTATACATATATAATTTTGTAAAAGTATAACTAACATTAATATTGTGAATTCTGTAGTTAGTTTAGTTTGGCAAGCAGTAAGAACGAGGAGAGACAGAGAGAGAGAGAGAGAGAGAGAGACAGTGATTGACAGAAAGGGAGGGGGCTAGCATGTGTGTTTTAGATTGAGCGAAAAACTTGCTCTAGAATAGGTACTAAAGTTAGTTAGCAAGAGGTACACTTGAGTCGTGAATACATAAGATCGTAAGTACATAAATTGTAAAACGTTTATTATTTGTGAAACATTGAAAACCATTTGTAGGAGACCGTTTGTTCAGTTTCAGTTTCAGTTTCAGTTTCATTTTCAGTTACATAGTTAAATGCCATAATGGGCTTAGGAAATGGTGCAGGAGTTGCGCTTGGCGCCCAGGCTGCGCTCCTGTATGCGCTGCAAATGCTGCAGCTGAGCGGGCGTTGGCGTATGCGAGCCATGCGCCCCGCCCCCGGCGGCGCCCGACGATGTGGATGCCGAACCGGAGCCGGAACCGTGCGATGATGCTGGGTGCTGATGCTGCTGCTGTTGTTGATGGTGAAGATGGTGGTGCTGGTGGTGCAGCGGTGTACCAGGCCCATTGTTGCCAATTTGTTGCGGCAACGACTGCCGGCGGCGACGCAGTGCCGGACTCAGGTTGTACGTAATCTTGGCCTGGGCCAACAGCTCCTTGAATACCTGCCAATAACAAAGCATCTCGAATTATTAACTACACACACCCAGACACTCAAAGCTGCCAGCGGGGCTGCCAGAGGCCAGAGGCACTTGCCTGTGTTATGTTCTCATTGTTGGCCGCCGATGCCTCCACAAAGCCATTTTCCCAATCGACAGTTACCACCGATTCGGTTGTCGCATATTCCACCTGCAAGAGAACATTAAATGTGAGTAATCAAATGCAGGAAATGTGAAAATAAATATATATTCTAGCCGTTTCTAGGCTGTAAGCTCTACGAATTTATAGTCTAGCTGGTGTATTTTATTGTCATGAGTGAGAATCACATAGAAAGGCAATGGGAATGAGAGATATATATGTAGAGTGAGAAAGAGGGAGAGTGAGAGAGAGATGTGCGAAAAAAGAGTTAGTGAGAGAAGAGAGAAAGAGAGCTATCTTAGCTGTAGTGGATCAACTGGTTAGGTTACTCCTAAATAGGGATAGATATAAAACTCTCCATATCTGCTGCATGAATCTGATAGATACACTCGTCTTATAATGTGCTACGATTCTTGTCTCGCAAATAACACTTAATCGTTTCTCGATGTCTGCAGATCGTATGTAAATTTCTTTCATTTACACTCTGAGAAAAAAAGGCCAGATAGTAACCGAATGCGTCGGTTCTTCAATGACCGTATAGAAAGCTTATTTTTTGCTCTGGTTTTTTCCATTTCATTGAGTAAAATGAAGCGACAACTATTTTGTGTGTGTGTTGCATTGGAATGCAAGCGCCGGTTGTGCTCACTAAACATATCAATTGCGTTTGTGCATTGCGTGTGTGCATGTGCGGGTGTGAAGAACGTTTGCAATGAGTTTTTCAGTTCAATTAGCTCACTTCAATCGTATTGCTTGCTAAACTTTGTTCGCTAAAAGAGAGTTATATACGAAAAGAACCGTAGACTCCTGCTCAGAGCGAAAGCGTGTGATATTGCATCGCGAACAGAGACGACTGTTACGAGCTAAGGACAAGAATCGTACTGAGCACCAACAATCCATGTAAAGAGACTTTTCCCGATTGACAGTTACCGTAGGAAATAAAAAACACGGAGTAAATTCCTTTTCTACTCATGGCAACTCTACTCAGGCAAGGATACATTTTCAGAATAATCGATTTTACTTGAAACTTCAACTGTCAGTTGAACCAAAAGCCGACTAATGTCATTTTTATTTTATTTTTTTTGTTTTTTTTTTTTCTCTTAAATACTTCTATAGATTTCTAGATAGATTATAGAAGCAAACTCATACATAAGTTGGCTTTGGAGTAGAATTCATTTGGGCATGGCACTGGAAATTTAACCACAATTACAACCACTTCTGACAGCAATAGTTTTGCAATACTCTGAAACTAGCACAATTCTTCAACGAAAATCATCATGGAAAATGGTCCAAAATTACCGCCAATTGGAGCGGAGCGTGCCGAGCGTATGGCCGCTATGAATACACTGAATATAAATGTGAGTTCGACCAAAGAACAGAAAAATCCAGATAACTTGTGGCACGGCGATCCGCAAACTGTAAGTATTTCTTTAATTTTCTTTTTGCCACTCAAATACTCTTAGGCATGCGCTTTTATGCTTGCATTCATAATCATAGAACGCTGAGGGCCCAATCAATGCGGAGTTGGATGCCTGGCTGCGTTGGCAGCGTGAACGTCAGTTTGAGCGTGAGCGTAGGCAGCGCTTTGAGCCGTGGCATTTTACGGAGGACGATCAGAAGTCGACGCCCCAGGGCGATGAGCAGAATAAGGCTGACAATTCCAAAGCTGAGAAGTTGTCGATGGAGAAGAAGTCTTCGCTGTCGTCCAAGGAAAAACAGCTGCCCAAGGAAATGCAGCCGGCCATGGATAAATCGCCCAAAGAGAAACCGACTAAAGAGAAGTCCTCCAACGAGAAGTCACTAAACGATTCGAAGCAGAAGCTGACCGAACAGCTATTGAATGCACAGCAGCAGACGCGTCGCCTTGTGCAAAGCATTGATCAGCTGCTGCCATTGCTGCCCAATCGTCAGCTCTTCCAGCAGACATTGCAGCAGCTGCGCCAGCTGCACGTGCTATTAAAGCGCCAGCTGCAATGGCAGATGCAGCAGGATGCCTACAATAGTCAGCTGACGCTCCTCGAGCTGCCTCCGGAACAGGCGGCAGCTGCCACAGAACCAACCGAGACATCAATATCGACGCCAACAACGGACACTGCTGTAGCTCCTATTGCAGTGCTGCCAGCATCGACACCGACAGCAACAACACCACCACCGCCACCCCCGCCCCCACCGGGAGTCATAGGCCCAGGAGTTTCACAGTTTATGTATGCACCGCCTGTATGGCCACAGCCTGGCCAGCAGTGGACACCGCTACAGGTGCAGCAGCTGCAGCATCAGCTGATACAACAACAACATCAGCAATATCAGCAGCAGCAACAGCAGCAGCAACAGCAGCAAGAGCAACAGCAACAGCAGCAGCAACAGCAGCAGCAACAGCAGCAGCAACAGCAGCAACAACAGCAGCAACAGCAGCAACAACAGCAGCAACAACAACTGCTGCAGCAGCAGCAGCAACTGCAGCAGCAACAGCAGACGCTTCATCAGCAACGGCAACAACTTCAGCAGCGACAACAGCAACAGCGGCAACAGCATCAGCAGCAACATCAAGAGCAACAGCTACAACAGCTGCAACAGCTGCAACAGCAACAGCAGCAGCAACAGCTGCAACAACCGCAACAACCGCAGCAGAAGCAACAGCATCAGCCGAAACAACAGCAGATACAGCAGCAGCAACAACAACAGCTGCAACTACAGCAACAACAGCAGCAGCAACTGCAACAGCAACAGCAACAGCAGCAACTTCAACAGCAGCAGCAACAGCTACAGCAGCAACAGCAGCTACAACAGCAACAGCAGCTACAGCAGCAACAACAGCTACAGCAGCAGCAGCAACAGCAGGTACAGCAGCACCAGCAACAGCAGGTGCAGCAGCACCAGCAACAGCAGCTACAGCAGCAGATGCAACAGCAACAGCAGCTGCAACAACAGCTACAACAGCAACAGCAGCTACAGCAGCAGCTGCAACAGCAACAGCAGCAACATCAACGCCAGTTGCAGCCACAGCAGATACAGCAACAGCAGCAGCTACAACGTCAACAGCATCAACAACAACAATTGCAGCAGCAGCAACTGCACGAGCAGCAGCTGAATCAGCAGCAGCAGCAGCAAATAATGCAGCAACAGCAACAGCAGCGTCATCAACAGCAGTTACAACAGCAAATCATGCAGCAGCAGCAACAGCAATTGCATCAACAGTTGTCATTACAGCATCAGCAGCATCCTCAGCTGCCACAGCAGCCGCAGCAGCAACATCCACAGCAGCAGCATCCGCAGCTGGTGCATCAGCAGCAGCATCTGCCACAACATTTGCAGCATCAACAGTTGCCGCAGCAGCAGCAGCAGCATCGGCCACAGCAGCTGCATCATCAACAACTACCACAGCAGCTGCATCATCAACAGCTACCACAGCATCTGCTGCAACAACAGCAGCAGCAACAACAACTGCAGCAAGAGCAGCAACAACAGCAGCAGCAACAACTGCAACAACAGCAGCAGCAATTGCTGCAAGAGAAGCAACAACAGCCACAGCAGGAGCAGCAGCAACAGCAGGAACAACAGCAACAACAGCAGCAGCAGGAGCAACAGCCTTCGCAGCAACAGTTTAACAAAGTGCAACAGTTTCCACCGGGCTCTGGTCTCAATTTCAAGGCACCTGTTTTCATCAACAATGGATTCGTTCCACATGTAGCTCCGCCGTCGCCAGGCGGCAAGTATCGCGTTTGGTATATGACGCACAATGCGCTGCCGCATGAGATGGCTGCAAATCATTGGAATGTGCCGCATATGGAGAATGCAAGTTATTTTAGCAACAATCCCAATCTAATTAATAACAATGCCAACATAAACGAGGGCATCCACAACAGCAACAACAACAACAGCAGCAACATGAATAATAATAATAATAATATGAATAACATCAATAACGTTGGCAACATTCAAGCTAGTAACAATGTGAACAACACCAACAGCAATGTGAGCAACATCAATCAGAGCAACATTAACAATATCAACAACAATATCAATCCCAACAATAATATCAACAATATCAATCATAACAACAATAACAATAGCAACATCAACAACTTGAACAGCCCCAACAACAACAACAACAATAACAACAACAATAGACAAATTCCGGTCTGGCCCAATATGAATTAGAAAGGAAATCTCAATTAAACTAAAACAAAAATTAGAAAATGAAACTCGATTTGTGCGTCGAATATTTGCAAAATTATTAATGTTTAGATATGAAGTCACGATGTTTGTAAAACGTAACAAATGCATCTATATAAGCATATGTATGTATATATACGTATATTTATATATTATATATATATATATTTCTGTATATATGTATATATCATGTACATATGATTATGATAGGGCATACACACACACACACACCCACACACACACATACACATCACATACACACATATATATATATGTATATCTGATTCACGAAGCATGAAAATTGTATTGATGTATACATGTATCTATATATATGTAGGTATACTAAATGTAAGCAAAGAAACATAAAACTGCTTTGCAACAAAAATATGAGAATTAATAATAATAAAATAGGGCAACACAACGCAACCATCTCAACATAAACACAACACATGAACAGAAATTGTCTGACCTAATCAAATGTCACGAATTCAAATTCACACTACAACAAATTGTAATAAAAATTATGTTTGGAATGTTTATGGAGCGTTTTATTTATTTTAATTAACATTAAACATTTACAGGTTATAAATATAGTAATTGCAGGGTATTTCAAGATCAAGATCTATACTCTGTGCTATCAGCAACTTTGCTGCCGATTCGCCTTTATCTTATGACTTTTGCTAAGCTATAGGACAACCTTAGGTCCTATATTATTACACTTAGCGAATGGCAAATTAAGTATTTTAACAACTGGAACAGTTGCTGAGCTAGAGTAGAGGAAATTAGATTCACTCTTATTGAGTGAGAGAGCTAGATTTATAGCTATATTTAAAGCTATATTTTTGACGGCAAGAGTTTGCTTACTAGACTCTAGGCTAGGGAATTTCTAGAATTGAATTTTTAATTTGAAAAAAAAAGAAAAAAAATATATATATATATATATATATATACTATATATTCATAAAAAAAAAGAAAAAATAAATAAATAAAATCAAATAAAAATAACAAAAATTAAAAAAAAATTGTATTTTAATAGAACTAGAAATGTAATGTTTTCATTATATTTAAAATAATTAATACATTTAAAATAGCTTTATTATTGAACAAATTAAAAAAAATATCTTTTATATGACCTAAAAATTTCAATGCAACAATACAACAGAATAAATGTGATATAAATTTTTATTGAAATCAAATTATTTTAAGTAAGCTAAATTGAAAAAATAAAACAAAGTTGTAAAATAATATTAAATTATAATATCAGTAATATCACTCATAAACATCTAAACAATTGCAGAAGAAATATGAGATTTTAAGCATATTTAAATTGTAATAAAAATTGTAAAAAAATGGTTGACAAGATCTTAGACTGAGTTTGTTTATTTTACTAAATGCATTGAAAAGTTTAATATATTAGCGGAATTTTTCTATATAAATGTGTCGTAGCATGACGTTGATTGCTTTCTGCAGTAGTATTAAAGAGAAAGCGGAGTGAGTTAGCATTTTAGTGACAATTAAAGGATGTATTGTCATTGGGAGAGAGATAACTATAGCTGTTGCTGAACGTGTTCTTGGGTGTCGCTGAGTGAGAGAGAGAGAAAGAGAGAGAGGGAGCTACGTATGTGCTTCACACAGGGTTGCTATGATATCGATGAACGAGAATATGCAACCAAAAATAGGCAGAAGACAAAATTTGACAGAAGAGCTAAAGAAAGTGACTTGGTCAAAGACTGTTGAGCATGAAGCAGCTTTGGTGTGAGCAGTGAGCGACACCGGGAGAACAACAATTACGACAAATATATATTTTGAATGTTTCAATTATGTTAATATAATGTTAAATAATCTTTGGGTTGCCTCACATTAGATCACTTGATCAAATCAAATCCAAAGACTCAATTCATAAGCAAATTAAAGACCTATGCAATGGCTGTTTAGTATGCGCAATCAAAAAGCCACCAAGTGTGCGAAATCCGATGATGTTTAAGTAAAACGTAAGAAAGGCATTCCATTTCAATGGCAGACAAGTAAAGCATCGTAAAATGATGTAAAAACTGAATGCAATGGCAGATGAGCGAAAGTGATTTCAGGCATTTAGATGGTGAGAGTACATTTGGCGATTCGGGTCTAGGTCTTATCGGTCATGGAAACGCACATAGACGTCTGAATTGCTGTGGCGGTAAGTGATGGAAAATAAAGAAGAAGAAGAAAAAAATGAAGTGAAAATAAATAATAGCGAAGCACACTACAAAAGGAAAACAAAATGGGGGAGACAGAAAAAAAAAGACAAAATGCTGACTTTTTTTTATCGTTTTCCTTTGGGTTGACAGTGAAAAGCCGTAGCAACGAAATATCGAATTGAACTAAACCGAAAACTGAAGCTGCAAAACTAAGCCGGACTCCAAACAAAACCAAAAAGAAAAAAAAAAAAAGAAAATAAATGAATAACAGCAAAACAGAAAGCCCAATTCTTCCAAGTGAGCAAACCCCAAAGAGCGAGCAGCTGAAACATAAAAAGGCAACAAACGTTGCTTAGTCCAGCTGGCGGCTTTACAATTTGGCCAGCCGACGCGTCGGACGGCTTTAAAATGGCCAACAACAAAATGTTGCGTCCCAACATAGCCTAAATACATATAGTAAAAGACTAAAGTTAAGTTCACTTCGTTAAACAAAGACGACAACGTTAGCTGCAAAGGTGGCCAGAGAAGGATAGCTAAAAGCCCAAACCCAAGACCCAAAACACAAAAAAAAAAAATATATATATATATATATATTCAAATACAAAAAAAAAAAAAAAAAAAAACGCGACAGTTTTCCGCTGCTGGCGTTGAGCAATTTGCATTTTTATTATATTAGAACTCGGTTAAAGTCAATACACCAAAAAAATAAGAAAAAAAAGAATAAGAAGAAGAGGACACACTCTCATTGTCTCGACTATTGAAATTGACAATAAACTGACTGAACACACGCATTCTCTCTCTCCCTCACCTCCCTCTCTTTCTATGTGTGTGTGTGTGGTAAAAAAAAAGGCACGCAGCAGCTGAAAAAAAAGGAAGAGAATGAGGAGCTGGGGCACATAATGAAATATCAAGTATACGCCAAGTGGACCAAACGCTACAACACAAAACTGCAAATAAATTAAAATTGAAATTTTCAAAGAGCTGTCCAAAGAAAGGAAACAACGGCGACAGCAGCAACAACAACAACAACAACAACAACAAAAAAGGGTTCAAATTGTCGCACGATTTGAAAAGTAATTTTAAATTATTTTGTATTTAATTTGACAGCTGAGAGTGATTTATTTCTGCTGCTTAACAGCATCAGCCACACGGACAGAGCTTAGGCAAATTTGAAAAGGCCGAGATATATGTACTATATAGACAAACAAAATATATGTAAATAGATGTGCAAATATGTATGTAAGCTGCGCATATGTATGTCATTTGATTAGTTTTTTAGTTCATCTAGATAAAGTTTGAACTTAAACCTTTTCATAGTATTGTAATATGTTGGGCATATTAACTATAGCTTTAAGCTAGAGTTATATATATATTTTATATTTTATATATATGTACATATATTTGAATATATATTTATTTTAGTTTTTGATTATATTAATATATATATTTGATGTTATTTTTTTTTTAATTTATATAAATTTATATAATATTTGAAGTTAGTTTTCCAACTTGCTTATTTGAGGTTTTCTAAGAAGATATTGCAAATAATCTTGAATTGCTGAAAACACACAAAAATATAATTATTTTTTCTATAAAATTTTCTAAAAAGATAAGTTTAAGGTAAAGAAAGAGAGCATGCTACTTACTAAAAGTTTAACTTTGTCTGTCTGTAAAAAAAAAAACCCACAATAAAAATAAATAGAATGGATAAAAAATATATTAAATAATATATGCACATATATATATTTTTAAAATTATTTATATAATTTACTGGCAGCTTAGAATATACGAATGAATTTGCATTCTAGTTACATTGGACAACGCGAGAGAGAGAGAGAGAGAGAGAGAGAGAGAAATCTAGCAGTTGCTGAGTCTCGGCTGCTGCTGAGTGAAAGCGAAAAGCGAGCGGGCGACTTATGACCTTCGTATAGGGTCGTGATAAGCGCATAGAATACGACTCGAAATAGAGAGTTTGACAAAAGGTGTCTGAATAGGCATTTGTTTCAAGCGAATATAAGGGGAGCAATTCTAATGAAAGTTAGCTAACATTTTATAGCTAGCTCTCTTAGCATTTTAGGCAAGCAATGAAGCAGATATGATCCAATAACTAAATCACACTGATAATTTAAACAACCATTAAAGTACACTTAGCGAAAAAGCTATCACACTTGCTTGGCAACAATTTTATGCAGAAAATATTCTCAATCGAAATTTGATTCGCAGTGAAACGTGAGCGTGTATTACGCAGCTTGACTTATTTTTGAGTACAGTTTAGAGTCAAAGTTGTAATTCATAAAACAATTATTAGGCATCTGGATTTATATATAATTTTGTGAAAAAAAGTTGTGCTACAACTATTTAAAAAGAAACTAAATTGAAATAAATGCAAATTCATTGTGCTGCATTTGACTTGATTATCCCTATCCCTCTCGCTCTCTCTCCCTCTCCCTCTCCCACTCGCTCTCCTTCCCTTTTCCTCTCCCTCTCTCTCTCTCTGAATACTACTTTAAATTGAGTTTAAGATCTAAATCGGCCACAGGGCAGACAACAGACAACGCAGCTCGGTCTCGGCCCTCAATTTGCATAAACTAATACAAAATTCCATTTGGTCAAACGATGATCATTCAAGATATGCCAAGCACAGCTTGACATCATTACAGGGTATTTACATCGCACATACAGACAGACCAAAAATATGTATATACGTATGTATGTATGTATGTGTAGCGCCCTTTGTCAAATGAAACGATATGCAAGAAACGGCAATAAACTGCGACTGCGACAAAAGTTGGCTCCAGATGATAAAAACTGTACGAAAAAGTTTTACAAGTGGCCGGGGCCAGGTGAGCATGCGGACGATGTATACGTAATATGTATATATATATATATATATATATATATATATATACATACATATGTATGGAGCGTGTACAATGCACCAATAGCCATTGCATAGCTACAGGCGCTTTCGACACAAACTTCAAGCCAACAACAAAATTGTTGAGCTTAGCCACTGGAAAGTGATTTTTTTTGTTTCACTCAAGTTGAAGGCAAAAGTTTTACAATTCCAGTAAATGTTTAGTAGTTTTTTTTGTATATTTTTATTGTTTATTTCATTCATAGAAAGTTTAGCGGATTTCAATTCGTTTATGCAATATATAATTGAGCTAAGCTGTGCATTCCCAGCAGTGCTGTCTATAAATAGTGAATAATAATAATATTGGGAATACTTAAATTGAATATAATAATTTTTTTTAATAATAAATAAAAATAAATAAAAATATAATAAATAAATTGAATAAATACATTTTTAATGATATAAATATTTTAGCTTACAAAAATATGATAAGTAAATTGAATAAATACTTTTTTTTTTATAAAAATTTATAATAAATAAATTAAAAAAAAAATTGTTTTTAATAAAGAAAATATTTGAGCCTTAAAAAATATAATAAATAAATTAAAAAAATAAATTTGTTTTTAATAAAGAAAATATTTGAGCCTTAAAAAATATAATAAATAAATTGAATAAATAAATTTGTTTTTAATAATACAAATATCTGAGCTTGAGAAAAACTTGTTTTAATTGCAGACATAGTTTAAAATAATTTTTTTTTAAATTTTATTATAACACACTTTCTGAACATCTTGTCCACTGTGCACAGTGGTTGTTGCTAAGCATTCTATTGTAATTTTGTGCTAATTTTGTGGCACATTTAAGTGTTGCAATGTCTGACACTAATTATGCACAAAAGGTTTGCTGTAACTTGTGAGGGGATCACATTTCAGGTGACTTTTGCACTTTTGAGTTTACACTTCATTTGAATAGTTGAAAAGCATTTACGCCTTGATGAAATTTTGTTGCAGCTCTCTTTGTTTAGCATTTTAGTGTGTAATTGAAGGGCAAAGAGTCAAGGGTGACCAAGTAAGGACAATAGAGGAAAAAATAAAACAAGAGTGTTGAAAAATATTTCTTCACTATCTTCTAAAGCTTGAAATGACAAGTGACTGCCAGCCATGGCTGCTTTGACTGTAGATTTGATTAATAATTATGCAAAATTGCATCACTCTCGTTTGGCATTGTTTAACCACAACTAATTTCTCTGGAGTCGTATAACACTTTTCTAAATGAACTTTGCGCTTCCAATTAAATTGCAGATTTAGCATGAAAACAGTTGAAGCATTCTTAACTACATCTATCATTGTTAATTAAATGTGTTTCAGATCACGCAGACACAGCAGTTATCATTAAATCAGTTGCAATTCTGTTGGATCTGCGAATTGTTTAACTAACTTTGGTAAAAGTTGAAATTAAGACAAAATAAATTTTATTTTTGGCTTCTATTTTACTTGCGCTGCTATTTGGGGACTCGACTCGCCTGGAGTTTTGTTGTGCCCAATTGAAGTAGTCATCCCAGGCCATGCCCCACGCCTCCATCGAGTCTCCCAGTCCGTCGTCACGTAGCTGGTCACGCTTGACAAACTTTACATAATTGCTTGGGCCGAAACAAAAGCAATTTGCATAGCTTATAAACGGGTTACGAATTACTACGGGCTGTCTGTATCTACAGCTCTCTCTCTGTGTGTGTGTGTGTGTGTATTGGTGTGTGTTTTATAAACACTCCTTTGAGTGCTTTTGCCAACAAAAATTAAATCAGTTAGAATCGTTGTTGTTGTTGTTGTTGTTGTCATTTGTGCCACAAGGCGCGCTTGATATTAATTGTTAAGCATATACGCAAAAATAATGATAATAACAATGAAAATAATAATGCAAATAATAACAATTATAATAATGGAAATAGCGTCGGCCTGGCAATACCATATAGCAAGCCTTGCGTCTCATTGTCGCCCACAATAAATACGAAAATAATGATTCATTATGATTACAATGAAACGAATGATGAATGGCAAATATATTGATAATAATGATAATTGCTTTAATATTAATATTTATATGCTTAATAGTAATGATAATATTAATGTTAATAATAATGCAATTAGCAATCATTTTTAGCAATAATAATGTTAATGACATATTGATAATAATGATAGCTATAATATGTAATGTGAATAAAAATTATAAATTCCAATCCTATTGCTAATTCTAATGACAATATTATTGATATTTATAATAAAGTAATGATTGTAATGACACGAGCAATGCTACACAAAATAAATTAGCAAAAAGATTGTCAGTAATGATAACTGTATTTATAATATTAATAATAATGATAATAATAATAATAATGAAAAGATTTTAAAAAATAATAATTATAATACTAATAGCACTGATAATAATGCTAACTTTTTATCATAATAGCTGACAATGCTAATAATAATAACAATGATGATATTATTAGCCAATAAAAAATTAATAATAATAATAAATAAAATCAAAATAAAACTAATTTTCAATTATAATTACATTGACAATGATAACATTTGATAATGCCAATAATATTGGCAATGATCATTGACCAATAATAAAAAGAATAATAATAATTAATTATAATGCTAAAAGTAATGATAGTTACTCTAATTTTGAATCATAATTGCAATGCCAATAATCAAAGTTGGTAATGCTAATGATAATGACAATGATCATATCATTGGCCAATGACCAATGCGCATCGACTCACCTCGCGCAGTTCACCGTCCTCGGCCAGCAGGTCCACCTTATTGCCAACGACCACAATTGGCACCGCTGTGGTTGCCTTTGTCTCATGTATTTGATCTCGTATGGCCCGCACCTCCTCGAATGTGGACGCATCGGTGACATCGTAGACCAGGATGAAAGCGTCTGCCGACGATATGGATAGAGCGCGCATTGCTGGGAACTGCAAAAAGCGAAAATGCGGGCATTACAATTTTTACCAAAAAAAAAAAAAAAAAGAAAAGAAAACGCCCAATGGCATTTGATAGATAAAAGGCACAAAGAAGGGCAGACAGAAAGAGTGAGTGTGAGAGAGAGCGAGAGGGAGGGAGTGGGAGACAGAGTGAGAGAGAGACTGAGTGAGTGGGAAAAGTGTTGAACAAGCGGCTTAAATTACACATAAAATGCTGTTAAAAATTTGCATATTATTATTATTGTATTTGCATATACACTTGCACACACAGACAAACACACACACACACACATATATATATATATATATATATATAGATAGGTCTTTGCACACATTTATGCACATATTTTAATAATGACAGATAATAATGTAAATTTTGTTAAGCGTTTCGAGGCAAGCACTGAGGTCCCCACTTCACTTTCTCCCCCCCACTTTTTCTCATTAAATGTTTGTCAAGTTGCAAAATAAACTTGAGCATTTTCCCATTGACTTTTTGTTGGGCGTGTGTGTGACTGAGTGCTTTATTATGTCATACACCGAAAGCAACAAAGGCAAAAGTATATCTAAAACGATTTCTTAGCATATCAAACAGAGAGTCAAATGTTTTTTTAATTTGAATGAATATGTATTTAAACATATATCGACTAAATTTTGTTGACAATTTAACTTTACTTTTCAGCACGTTTATTTGAATTCTGTGTTGAAAAAGAGACTTTATTACCTTTTACTCTGTTGATTTCATTCAAAAAGAGTGCAGAGCGAAACGTGTGACATTTGTGGCATTTCACCTGACACGTAACTGAATTTCAGAATGCCAAATGGTCAAAACGAGTGCGTCGTAGGCCACGCAAATTGTGAATTATGCTTTAAATCTTTCAGCAGCAGCAGCAGCAGCAGCCAACGGCTCATATTCGAGCTGAAACAATGGCCAGGCCAATGTGTCCACTGGGAGATGGAACGCATGTAGCGTACAGGACTCAATTAAGCAAATTTTAGCCAGCAAAAAAATACATATGTGTATAAATAAGCAGCATAGCCGACTGCCTAATACTCGTTCAGCGAAAGCAAAAATAGATAAATTCATGGATATTTCAAGTAATTGTAGAATCAATACACTAGATCTATATAGATCCATAGAGAAGAAAATTGATTGATATAAATATATATAAATATATATATGTATATATATATATCATGAGCCAGGGTCTCTAGCTGGGCAATCCATAGTAGAACTACGTATTGTAATTCTAGCTGTGGATACTGTAAAAGGCTGGAGTTTTCTTCTTTTTTTTTTAAGATTAGCTACGCCTTGCAGCTCATGCTTACTTTTAAGCTTTTTAAACTTTTCTATACGTATACAGTTTATACACTTCAAGTCTTTAGTCTTTAGTCATACATCAAACAAATGTATGAACGTTGCCTATAACTGATATACTCTTTATACTATAAACGAGTTCATAATGCAGAGTAAGATCTATGGCCAACATTAGTAAGAAAATATAAAGAGGGAGAGAGAGAGAGAGAGAGAGGGAGAGAGATGTTCAGTGTTGTAAGACAATAGATAGTACGTGATATAGATATATAGATAGATAAATATAGATATTTCAAATAATAGTCTTACAACGTTTTAGATATTTTAAATATATATGTATTTATAATAAAAATATAACAATTTTTTATAAATTTATCTAAAAAATTTTTAAAATAATAAAATGTTTAATACCTAAAATTTCTTGGCTTTAATATATTCGACTGTTCTATTTCCGGCAGTATTGCCTTCCCTGCTGTTATTGAAAATATAATCAATTTTCACAGCAATTTCCTGCTTTGGCAGAAATTCAGAGTCCTGAATGTATTTAGTCAATTTAAAAAAAAAATCGAATGAGAGTTTGGTGTTGGCAAACGTTTTCTAATACTCTAAATAGAGTTTGAATAACTTATGCAACACTATGTTTTATTACATCAAATAAAATTATATTAAATTTATCTGAAATATACTCAAAAGTTTAGAGATTGATATACATATATATATATATATATATATATATACACTTACACCTACTCAAATGAATTTAATAAATTAAATAGCTCCGACAAGCAGAGAGGAAGCGAGAACCGCAAATGAAATGAATTAGAGAGATGGATAGATTTTGAGATGGAGCTGACATTAATGCAAGAGATGGATTTTATTGTTGTGCGCGTCTGCTCTATCTCTCTCTCTCTCTCTCTCTCTCTCTCTCTCTCTCTCTCTCCATCACACACACACACACAGACACTCTTACTGGCTGTCGCTCTTTCTATATATTGTGTGACAGGGAACATGTTTGGCTGTCTGTTAGCCACAACCGCAACATTTTGGCTACGATCTGGTGTGTCTGTTGCTGTTTGCCGTTCCATCTAACATTAATGGCCAGCCCGGCCGCAGCCAGTCACAATCAGAGTCATTATGAGAGTCACGTTGCGAGAGTCGCAGTCTGGCAGCAACTGGCCCCAGCCTCAAGTCTCAGTTCTATGTACAGTTGTGCGTCAGCAGCTCCACTGCAGTAGCAGCAGCTGCTGGCTAATAGAAAATCTGGCATCGAACAACAGCAAAATGTATATATATATATATATAGAATATCTGAATGAAAAGAATGAAAATAGCTAACAATAGCAGTGGCTCACATCAAGCCACAGGCAGAACAAGGCACAGGTGCACAGGCTGCCGCTGCTGTTGTTCCTTTATGCCAATACCAGCAAACTTTGCCCTTGCCCTATGCGCTCAGCTTATAGAGTGCAGCATGTTGCCGATATATGGTTTCCAAAGTTCATGATTCACAAAAGTTGAACTTCATTTTTCACTCACTAATGAGAAAGCGAAGCGTTTGTAATGCGGCAAATTGAATTCTTTAGGCAGGCAATATGCTTCTTCGATAAGTTCTTTTAAATACAAAAAAAAAAAAAAATACTAGAACTAGTTCGAAATACATTTGCCACCATGGCAGTAAACTTAAGTAAATCCATAAGAATTTTATAGCATTTTTTATGTTATATTAACTATATAATTTATTTATAATTTTAAAGAGTTTAGCATAAAGTGTTTTGCATCCCAATGAGTGAAATATGAATAGTTGCTTACTCAGCATAGATCGCTGTGCTAACTTCATGCCAGTTGCTCTTTCTGCTCACTTCTTAAATGGTTCACTAGAGCTATTCACATGTGAATGCTTCAACATCAATATAAATTGCACAGCATACAAATTGTACGCAGAAGAGAAATACTTTTGACTATGCAGCAGAATGACAATGACTACTTTTATAATACCCTGTAAAAGCGTGCAGATACTTCTCAAAGTGGAACAAGTTCAATATGGCATTTGTCAAATTTTTTTCGAGTTCCCTCAATCATCTTTCTGAGCTGTGCATAAATTTCAACTCAATGCAGCACAAGGCATTTACGAGTCGAACACTTGTTATTTTAGCATATTTTGGTTGCTGCAGCTGGCATTGTTATGATTGCATATTATTGCATTGGAAATTATTGCATGTGGCAGAGAAGCAGCAGGAGTAAGAGCAGCAGCAGGAGCAGCAGGAGCAGCAGGAGCAGGGGCCGGAGCAGGAGAATGTGACAGCAGCGATAGGTTAGCCAAGCGCTTAGCTAGAAGCTGGCTATGAGTGACCCTTTTTTTTATGCACACTCGAGCGGGACGGTTGGCAGGTTGTCAGCTAGCAGGAGGCAGGTGGCAGGTGGCAGGTGGCTGCCAAAAGCTATCCAGCTCAATGTTATCACTCTACATTTCACTTTCTCCCCCATCTCTCTGCCTCTGCCTCTCTCTCACTGTACGCTGCGGTTTCCGCTCGTTACACATTTCAGACTGCTTGGCAAGCCAAGGACAACGGCTGCCAGCATGAGCTTGGCTTCGCACTGTGCATGTGTTTTGCTCTCTGATTTCTCAATGGACTCGAAATTGTTGCCACTTGTCCTGCTGATTGTCTATTTGTGCAACGCTTCGTTCGCCCTGCCCTCTCGTTTTTTTTTGGTGACTGTCAACCAGGATGCAGCGTCAGCAGCTCTAACCGCAGGTTTTATTTTTTTTTCGGATGCAATTGTCTTTGGGTTAGCCTCCGGCTCCATACGCGCGAAAAGTTGGCAGCTTTTGCCATAGAATTTGATTAGCGCCAGCTAACTAATTTAATCAACGGCCATATACAACGGTGACTACAGCGCTTTACAAACAAAACTGGCGAACTTTCGAAATCAAGTTAGGAACGACATAGGGAACACTTTTTAATTGCATTAAACACCAAGCAACAGTTGCCAGACAAAGGTGGGGGGTGCTGGGTCTCTCTCTCTCTGATTTGATTCTAGTTTCCTGGAAACTGTGTTTAAAAGCGCAGATCGGATAGTCGATATACGTATATACATGCTTGATAAGAATCAATTGCCGTCTCTCTGTTTATTTCTTTGAAATCGTCGAATATGTGAAAATTCTCTGAAAAGTCGAATTCACTTTGGCTCGATCTGAGTGCCTTTTGCCTTGAGTCTAGCCTCATAGTCTGCCGTAAGCTGATTTGCTTGTATTTTTGGTTCGCACCTGGACAATGGCTTTCGTCAGTGTTGCAGTTGTTCAAAAATGCCCCAGAGAGAATAATTCATTGTATTTGCCATTGTGTGAACGATATGAACGTCTATCTTCTTCTTTTTTTTGTTTTTGGTTGCTGTCATTCTTGAAACGTTGCAGAGTCTTGTTGAAATGTTAATTAGTTAGAAATGTTCGTCTAAGCAGAGCTACAAAGCTCTCTCTCTCTCTCTCTCTCTCTCTCTCTCTCTCTCTCTCTCTCTCTCTCTCTGCTGCCATAATATATACAAGTAGGTCTTCTTGCAGCTTGAGTTTGATTCAAATAAACAATATTTTCTTGTATTTCCAATGTAGAGCTTCACATTTCAATAATAGCTAAGCATATAGATGAGGCTATCTCTGAGTCAAGTCAAAGCTAAATTTAGCCTTTTTTTTTTTTTGGGGGGCATTCCACATAAAATAAGTTGTTGTTTAATAAACTTTCTAATATTTTCATATGGATTCATATGCAAAACTTGATTTGATTTCATAATTAACAGACTATTTATTGGCTTGAGTGAAACACTTCAATAACTCAACTATCAAGTGCTGCTTGAATTAGCAATTCAGCCGCAATTGATTTTATTTATATGATTTTTCTATTTATTCAAATTGTGGTTGAGCTCATGAATATGCTCTTTATTTTGCTTGCATTAGATGGAGCTTAATTTAAATTTAATGATTTAAATGCATTCATAAACAATTCACACGAATTGAAATCACTCTTCATTTGTATTTATTTGCCTCTTTTATTACATTTTCCATACAGATTTCACAGGTTTTTAACAATATTCAAATGTTTCACAAACAAAATAAATAATATGTAAAAATGATTTCATTCAAAGATGCATATATTAGTTACATTCAATTATATGTTAATGGGGGAAGAAAAATTTTCAATATAATATTAACTATTTATGTTCCAAAAATGTTGTTAATTATTTTTACCCAATGAAAATGGGAATTCGGGGTATGTGATGCAATAATGTGGAAGCGTGCGTAGAGTACGTAAATATTCTTGATCAAGAGAACTAATCGGGTCGATCTAGACATATGCATTTGTCTATCAGTCAGTTTGCAAGAGAAGCATAGAACGATGGGAATGACAGCTCTGCTTGAGGCTTCAGGGCATCTGCTAGTCGAGCACTCCCAACCAGAACACATTTGTATTTAAATAAATTTTTATTTTAATTTTTTTTTTTTAATTTTTATAAACTCCAATGCTTGTAGTGTTTTTGAAAAACACTACAAGCATTTATTAATGCGTAATTCACTGCTGAATTTTAATTAAAATGACCAAATTTGAGAGCTCTAGACTATGAGATATCCTGTATTTAGCAGCATTGTATTGCAATAAATAATTATTTTTAATATGTGCTCCGAAAAACATAAATGAATATTAAATAAATTTGTATACAGTAAATTACTGCTTTTTTTTTTTTTTAAATTTTTGTAGCTAATGAAATAGCTTAAATATATATATTATACAATATGAAAACCAAATGAATGAAAAGCAAATAAAATAGCAACAGCTCAAACGTGAGCAAACAGTGAGGCAGATAAGTGCGCCTACGGCGCTGAATAAAATATTGAAAAAAAAAATATATATATAAAGCGATACAATCCATTTTACAATTTGTGCTACAAAATTAATATTTACATTGCTGAAGCTCATAAAAAAAAATTGCAAATTGTGAGCGTTAACGAGGCGTGTTCACTTCATGTACAATATAAATATCGATAATTAATGTCAACTCTATGAGCACACCTCGCTGCAGAACAGCAACATATTAATCTATTTTAAGAAGCTTATATAAATTTTAATACAATGTATTTTCAGCATGTAATTAAAGTGTTAAGCTCTTCGCTGAGAGCTCTTTGCTATTAAAGAACTTGTAGCTATCGATAACAATTAGTGTGCTATCGATGGCATAAATAAAGTGCTTGACACTCGGTTCATATGTTAAATTAAAATTTTACTTATTTATTTCTGTTTTCACTTGCTTTGTTTGCAACAATAATGTTTATAGTTTAAGTGAGAGGAGTCGCGGACTGTCTATTAATTGAATTCTGTTGCGTGGGCACTCGTGGAGCGCTTTTCATAAAATATCCTGCGTATGTTATCTCTCGCGGCCCGCCTCGGCTGGCAAAAGAATAACTCATACGCACCGTGCAACATTTTTTTTCTCTTTGTTTTGTGTGTGTGTGTTTTTTTTTTTTTTGCACAATGGCCGGCAGCATTTGTGCTAAGCCAGTGGAAACTATTGCCACTAACCTGCGCGCCCGCCACGCCCACACAGAGAGCGCCAGCTTCCAGCAGATGGAATGGCGGCTGTTGCGATAAGCGTGCAACCAGCGCCAGCAGCTGATAACCTCTGTGTGTGTGCGTGTGTGTGTGTGTGTGTGTGTGTGTGTGTGCGCGCGTGTGCTGCGGTTTTGTTTGCTAGATGTCACCGCAGAATGCAGTTTATTGCGGCTACTTGGCTGAAAATGATTGCGCATACGCGCTGTGCGCCCGCCCGCACATATACACACATAATGCACATACATCAAATACTCGAATTTATGAGAAAAAAACAAAAACTGTTAACCGCAAATACGATAACTTCTATACACATTAGACTACATACAAACAAAGCTGTTGCATTTCAATTAATTTCTGTCACCAGCTGTCAGGGAACGCAATGGCACGAATTCTAGCCAAGAGAATATTTCTTTGACAATTTGTTTAAATAAATTGAATTGCATTTGCCTGAAAATTCTGTGGCATTAAGCCATTTTAATTGACTGTGAGACAGATTTTTTGTTTAGCATTGTTTTGGAATTTTCCTCTCAGAAATTGAGAGTATTTTTTTTTTTAAATATATATTTTCCATTAATTTTTTGCTTGCGGCATAGATTTTCAAATTGATTTACTAAAGAAAGGCCACAATAAGTTGAGTAAGTAAAAGTGCTTATGGTGTGAGTATGCGACTAGCAGATACCCTAAGTTCTGATGTAGCCATGAGAAACTTACGTTTAAAATATAAACTTTTCTAGCTTTTGTTGTGTTGTCAGGCAAATAGGCAGCTTGATATATCTAGACCAACTCAGCTAGCTCTACTCATTAAGAATAATTAGAATATATGTAATTTAGCAGAGCTTCTGCTGCAAACTTCAAGCTTCACTTCAATTCTATGCAAATGTGTTTCGATTTATCTACGTTTCTCAATTTATGCTGCATTCATAATTAGCAAATTCAATTATATTCTCTTGACACTATGCTAATGCATGGTGATTGACAACTTTAATCAACTCGGCTCGATGTTTATGTTTAATTAATAAACGAATTAATTATTGATATTGGGGCTGTGTGTAAGAAATATACATACATATATCACTGTGTTGGCATATAAAAAATTTTTACGAGAATTTATATATATATGTATACATGCCATGATATGATATATGATTTATTTGATGATATTCTAGTTATGGCCATTTCAATCTCATCATTCGATCCGAGCAAAGGGCAATTTTTATTTTACTAGTGCCTGAAATGCCAGCTGAAATCCGTTTGCCCTTAGCCCAGTCCCAGGGCAGTTTGTAAATTATTAGCCACTCGCAGAGGTCTAACCCGACACACACACACACACATGATGCATGTGTATAAATATGCGGCAACACACATTTACACACACACACACACAGACACACACACTCAGGCACACATGGGGTAGTTGGCACTATGCGATTTATGTGGCGCTCGTCGTCGAGTGTCTGGGCCCTCGGGAATATTCAACACATCATAAAATTTATGAGCGCTGCGTAAATGTGTTAAAATTTTATGCGAGTTTCCGTTGCTGTTGTTGTTTTTAGTCGAGTTACAGTCCAAGGCAAAAGTATTGCATGCAGCGTGTTTATGCTCAAGTTAATGATACCCTGTTCAGGAATTCAGCTCTAGAAATTGAGCTTAACTTGCAAGGAAGAAGTTGATGAAGCCAATAAACATTTGTGTTGAGCATTGTCATTAGCATTAGCATTAGCATTGGCATTGGCATTGGCATTGGCATTGGCATTGACATTGGAATCGGCATTGGCATTGGCATTGGCATTGGCATTGGCATTGGCATTGGCATTGGCATTGGCATTGTCATTGTCATTAGCATTGGCATTAGCATTGGCATTAGTGTTGGCATTAGCGTTGGCATTAGCATTGCCATTAGTGTTGGCATTAGCATTGGCATTGGCAGTGGCATTGGCAGTGGCATTGGCATTGGCATTGGCATTGGCATTGGTATTGGCATTGACATAGACATTAGTATTGGCATTAGCATTAGCATTAGTATTAGCATTAGCTCAATCTATATTTCCGCATGTATTCAGGTCTTCTCTATCTTAAACTCTGGCACAGATCTGTCAGAGGAAACTTTTCTTTCTTTCTATCGTTCATCTTTCTTTCTTTGGTTCTGTCAATGGTCCTCGGACCTACAATAGTTGATATAGGAACTCACTTTGCTATATGATATAGGTTTGACATATAGAAGCATTTTCTGCATTCTGAATTCTCGGAATCATATAATCCTCAAAAAGTCTCTCTCAGTTAGTCTCTTTCTCTAGCTTATCTAAACGCAACACCAATTTTTTTTTATAGAAATTTCCGTCTTCACTTGTACTTTATAGCACCCATAGTAACAATCTTTCGTAATGGGTTCGAGGGTATATTTGGTTCGACTCGTTTTCCGTGCCACTTCATCACGCTGCATGAATTATAAAATTTATCTACGCGCATGTGGTCTAGACATTTCTTCCTCGTAAAATATGCATAAAATGCATAGAGAACAACAAATATTTATCAAAAGTCTGGTCTTGCAATGATTACAAGAATTCCGCATCTTAGTTGTTAGAATAATGTAAATTCAAATTAATTGCATGCAGTGATAAATGAAGTTAAGCGCCAATTATGCGGCTGTTAAACTTGACAAGCGCATGGCCAAAACATTAAATACAATTATTAACTTAAGCTGCTGAGCCTGATGGATATTAAATTCGACAATTCATGTTGTTGTTGCCCAAATATAAATTAAATTGAAGACACTGAGTGCAGGTGACAGTTACATGAGACCTGCTTAATGGCCTTTAGCTGCTTGTCAATAGTGTGGTTATTAAGCTCAGGTTTCTGCACTCGAACAGCTGCATAATTGATGCGACTGCCATGGTAGATATTTACATATGTATACATATATATATCTATATATAGTACATATATATATATAAATGATGGGAGTTAAGCTTGATTTGCGACAAGTTTCATTTCGATGTAAGGGCAACTTGTCAAATGGCATCGTGGGTGGCTACAAGCGCGTACAACTAGTTGCTGCTCAAATAGACACACACACTGAGAGAGGAAGAGTGAGTGAGAGAGAGAGAGAGTGAGTAAGAGGGAGATAGTGGAAGAGCATACACATATGCAATATGTACTTGCTACTTGTTACTTGTTACATTCTTTTGGCGTGCACCGCCTGCTGTTTGCCTGTCGAGCCACGGAAATTGCTACGGCACTCGTGAGGCAACATTTGCCACAGTCAGCTCTAGTATATATAAGGCCAACTCGATATACATAGAATCACTAACATGCTTTATACATATATACGAGTATATTATATATAATGTATGCCAGCATTTATACACATTAAGTCTGGTTCTCTTGTTCCCTTTCTGAAGTTGTAAATGCAAAATGCATTTCATTTTGTTTTGTTATAGTTTTGTAAAGCTTACACTTTTCCATTTTCACTTGTTTTCCATTAATACAGAACAAATAGAAAAATATATATATATATGTATATATAAACTATTCAAGCAGCTGTGTAAAATATTATTATACAAAGTTCGCAGAAAATAAGCTAAACCAAGTTTCTGTGAATAGACGCTTACAGCTTTATTCTTTTATTTCTCGTGTTTCTAGAAATCTTACTAAACTGCACAGGCCAACGGCATGCGTTGACATTTAGTCAGCAGGAGTTTGATCATAGTTTTCCCCAATGGAAACTGAAAGTAGCAAAGCCTTTGCAAACTTTATAGCACAAACTATGCTGTCTGGACCTCTACGAGACCTGAACTTGAAATATTGTTGGACCGCCGCAGAGGCCGAGACGAAGTTGGCGTGAGAGACAGCTGCTCAGTAAATTGAATAGATGATAGCTCAATATATATATACATCTTCTTTTTTTTTTTACTTTCAAAGAAGTTATTGAAAGGAAGGAAGCATTACGTTTAGATGTTGATTGGCTTGATGTACCTCAAACAGTTTAACAATAATTTGTTGATATTTTCAATTAACAGCCTTTCACTCACGTTTTGATAAAAAAAAAAAAAAAAAAACAGAAAGAGAGTGAGAGTGAGAGAGAGACAGAGAGAGAGCAGCCGATTGCATTGGTTCTTCAACGAGTTTGTTCGTGATCGGGTTTCTGCTTTCCTGAACATTTGGTTGAGTTTTATGAAGCAGAAGAGTTAAGTTAACTCTAATATTGAATATACTTCAAAGAATAATATCTAAATTTTTCTATAATACAAATACCATTCCAGCTATATATTTATTTGTCTACAGGCACTCTTCTAATGCTATCTTGGCAACGCTTTATAGCCTTTCGCCAGGCTATTTGAACAAATGATGTTTAATCAAAGACTGGCAAAGCTATAGCATTCTGCTGGATATCTGCATAGATGCATATAGTTTATTGATGTCACGGCGAAGGCTGCGAAATAACTTAAGCTGATGATAAAACATATTAGAGCAGTTGCTCTAGCCAGGGTAAATGCATCAAGGTCACCAGCCAGCTGCGAGCTGTGAGCTGAGTTGAGCTGAGTTGAGCATCCTTTTGGTGCAGTCACAGTTGACTTGCTCTGCACTCGATGGATGTCTAAAGCGAGTGAGTGTGTGCGTGTGTGTGTGTGTGTGAGTGCGTGTGTATACCCATTCATATTTCTTTTCATTTGGCACCTGCTGTCGCCGTTTGTTACTTGCCATTCAGCTTTATGAACAAGCATTTCAATTCGCGTTTAGCGGAAGTGGCAGCGAAATTGAATCGCAGGCTGTAATTTCCGCTGCACACAAAAGCAGCAAGATGCTGCGCATGGAAGGGGCAAATAAATTGGATACAATGAATAGCGATGAGGAAGCGTTCTGAATTATAAAAAAAAAAAAATAATAATAAAAAATAAAAAATTATGTAGAGAACTAACTGAATGCCAATGGGTGTGCGGGTGTTGAAAGCCATTAGAGTCGGGTATTTAAAAATTAAAAGCGGCACACACACACGCACGCACACACATATGCACACACACACACATGGAAAGAGCAGTCCGTGCAGCGAGCGGGCAGCTCTTTACGCGCAATTTGATTTACTTAATGAACTCACTTAGGCAACTCAGCAAAGGTGAGCTAACAGCACACATAACATATAATATATATGTATATATATATATACATAAAAAATATATATAAAATACGTACCTCATAGGAGCCAGCCGTATCGAGTATGTCCAGCGTTAGGCTAACGCCCGCAATTGAAAAGTTACCCTGATGCATTTCCTCGATGGTCCGTTTATATTTCGTAGTGAATGTGTTATACAGAAATTGTGTGATTATCGAAGTTTTTCCCACTTTGGCCGCGCCCATGACCACAATTTTATGACGTGCATTTGCCGGTCCAATGGCATCGTCCACAGCATTATTTCGGCCCACTCTATATGAGAGAGAGTGAGTGAGAGAGAAAGGAGGTGAGAGTGAGTGGGGTAGATAGTAAGTGAGCGCCACAGAAAAATTGACTTGCAAGTTGAGTTAACTTAAATTGAATTATTTTGCGTTCGTTTTTCCATGTTTATTAATTTAATCGTGTGCCCGCATGTATACGTGTCTTTATATATATATATCTATCTATATGTATCTATCTATATGTATATATAAATCTTCAGCTACTGACTTACAAAGGGTGCAAAGGGGTGTGGAGGTGGATTGTGCAGGGGGGTGTTTGGTTGCGGACATCATTTTGGTAGTATATACAGCAACTGCTGCAACGCTTCAATCTCCACAGCGACTCATTAAAACTGTGCGCTACATTTAAAATTAATCAGTTTGCCGCCAGGACAACGACGACGCGACCAAAGACAACAGATAAAAGTCAAACTAAAGCGTGTCTCTATGTGTGCGTGTGCGTGTCTGTGTTTGTGTGTGTGTGTGTGTGTGTATATGCGTAAAGGTATATAGTATTGTGTGCCTTTAACAGCAGCGCAGCATAATGAATTATATTTTGAACAACTGTTGTGGCAGCTGCCTGCTCAGTTGCATGCAATTTAACAATTTCTCTTTTCTTTTTTTTTTTTTTGTTTTTTTTTTTTTTTTTTTTTCATTGCACTGCAATTTGCAGCTTTGCTTTGTGCTGTCTTCGTTAACGTTGCAACAGGCGGCAACAAGTGAAAACTGAGACTGCAACTGAATTGAAAGTGGAATAAAAAAACAGAGCTCGAGCTCGAATCGAAATAAAATAAAAAGTGAATTGAAAAATAATCGAAAAAGAAAATGAAAATTGAAGTGAAAAATAATCGAATTGAAAATTTTTTCTTCTTTTTTTTTTGGATTATTTTTCAATTCAATTGTTTTTGGATTATTTTTCTATATATATATATATATATTTTATTTTTGAATTGACACAAAATGAAAACCAAATTGAAAAATAATCAAAAAAGAAAATCAAACTAAAAATTGGAGGGGAAAAAAATCGAAAAATTTGAACAATTCTTTTATTTTTGATTATTTTTCTTTTTTTTTTTTTTTTAATTATTTTTCAATTCAATTTTCAGTTTAATTTTTTGTTTTTGGATTATTTTTCTATATTTTTCTTTTTTTTTTAAATTTTTAATTCCAAAAAATTGAAAGAAAAAATTGAAAAATCAAAATGAAATAGCATTGATTTGAATCGATTTGAAATTAATTCCGTATTCTGACAGAGTTGAACAAAAATTGATATAAAATTGAAACAGAATTGATAACGAATGAAATTGTATTGAAATGTAGTATAAATTGAGTTTAAGTCGAGAATGAAATGGAAATTTTACTTTAATTAAAATTAAATGGAAAATAATTCCGATTTAATACAATTCGAATTCAAATATCCAATCCAAATTAAATCAGAATTGAAACAGAATCAAAAGTGAAACAGAATTGAAAATGAATCTGAATGGAATTAGAACTAAAATGAAAATAAATCTAAATTTAAACAAAATGGAATTTGAATCGCATTTGAGTGGAAAAAGAATTCAAATGAATATATATGAAACAGAGTTCCAAAGCTCTAAAATAATGAATGAGAATGAGTCCTAAGAGTATTGAAAATTAAATACATCTGAATTGAAACATAATTACAATTTAATTGAAACAAAATTAAAGCCTCATTGAAACTGAGCCGAAATAAATGAAACACTCTGTTTACACTTTAAGATTTTGTCAGTCCCTTATAATAATTAAAATTAGTTTTTTTTCAGTAAATTAATTTCAGTTGAACTTGAAACTTGAACTTTTAATTCAATGCATCAACACTTGATATTTAGCTTTATTTTATTTTAATTTTAAATTTATTATTGTGAATTTTTTTTTCAATTTGCATTAGTTAACCTCGCTGAGCTCTAGCAGCAGAACAATGAAATCTCAGTTGCGCTTTGAGCGACGGCAGTTTGCAATGACAGTTTGATCTAAGCGACTTATAATATATATATATATATATATATATATATATATATATATATATATATATATATATATATATATATATATATATTCCGCAATGGACGGTCCCAAAACCAAATTCGAAAAAAAAAAAAACAACAACAGCAATGATAAACAAGAGCAAATAATCAGCGCAAATATGCGGCCCAAAAGAAAACGAACGAAAGTACAAGGTGAAGAAAAACAAAAAGCAGTAAAAGCTGAAATTCTTTACTTGGCTGGCAAAACAAAAGAAAAGTATGCAAAAGCTGGTCCCTTAGTTCAATGCTGTGGCCATTCGGCCATCCAACCAATCTCAGTCCCAGCCCAGCGACTGAGACTTGGCAAATCAGCCATAGAATGTCTTATCATTGCTGCTCGGACAGAGATGGCGCGTGGTGGTGGTGGTTGTGGGAGCCACAGAGCTCGTCTTACCGAGCAAATAAGAAGAACCGCCAACAACAACAACAACAACAGGAACAAAGTGAGACAAAACTTGAAACGTTGCGAAAAGGTAATTGTTGTGTGGGGAGGGGGGAGAGAGAAAAAAAATTAATCTGGCAAATGCCGTCGGGCTGCTTCTCACCATTCCCTTTGGCCTAGACAGTTGGCGGACATGCAGGTGACATCCACCTGGGCATCAACTGGTAATATTCCCACTTGAAACAAAATAAATGCAAAAAAAAAAAATAAATAAAAAAATAAATAAAATAAATAACCAGCAAAAGTAATATAAAATTCCTTCTACTCTAAGGAATTCAATATCTGCAAGAACTTTAACAATTTCAGTGATTCAGGATTCCTTTCACCCGTTATTGTAGTTATTTTGTATTTGCTTTACTCATTGAATTTAATAACATTTTGTGCTTGCTGTGACATCTGCTCGACTCTCTGGCTTCACGACAAGTCAAACACATGCCATCGAATCTGGCTATAATTAAAAAATAATTCGCATTCGTTTTATTCATGGTTCCCGTGACATAACGACGTTGTGCAGCTGCGATTTATCAAATCATTGAAAATGTGAAAATGTATGTAACAGGCAGAAGGAGGCGTGGCAGAACCCATAAAGTATATATGTACTTAATCAGGGTGACAAGCTGAGTCGTTATAGCTGTGTTTGAACGCGTCGATTTTCGAAGATATAAGAAAATACTCTAAAAGCGCAAAATATTAATAATTTATTTAATTTTAATAACTTTAAACATTTGTAAGATAATATATTTTCAAAAATGTTAAAAAATAAAATTAAAATTAATTTAAAATAATAAACAATTAAAAAAATTGGTTTTAATTGAATAAATAAATAAAAAATTAAAAAAATAATAAAAAATAGAGTAAGGAAGAGTTTTTAAAATTAAAAAAAAAAAAAAATAATACAAATTTTAAAAATTTATTTAATTAAATAAATAAATTTTAAGTTAAATAAATAAAAAACAAGGTTTTAATTTTTTAAAATATTAAATAATTTTAAGAAATGTATTTAATTAAATAAATAGATAATAAATTAAATAAATAATAAAAAATCAGAGTTTTTAATTTTTTAAATTAAAAAAAATTAATTAATATATTTAATTAAATAAATAAATAATAAATTAAGTAAATAATAAAAAAATAGCGTAAAGCAGAGTTTTTAATTTTTTGTATAATAATAAATAATTTAAAAAAAATTAATTAATGTATTTAATTAAATAAATAAATAATAAATTAAATAAATATTTTTTATAAATATTTTTTATACATAAAATCGAATAATAATTTCAATGTAAATATTTGTTAAATAAATGTGATATATAAAATATATTTTCTTAAACAAATATTTACAATGAAATTATATAAATATGCCTCTTTATATAGTAGCTAAATCTATCTAGTATATGACTATATATATAAATAAAAATAATAATTATTGAAACAAATTGATGTGTGCTTATTAAAATTTGGTGTTGAAAGCACGCACTGTGGTTAGCTTGTCGATCGACCTGACATGTGGCTATATAACTTAACTTATGCATGTGTGTGTGTGGGAGTGTTTATGTACGTATACGCTGACTATGTGAATGTGTGTGTGTGTGTGCGTGTGCGTGTGCGTGTTCGTGTGTATATATATTTTGTTTACCATATGTATTTGAGGCCATAACTTACTTGTCACGCTTGGGCTTATCCTCGGCGCTGTCATCCTTCATGAACGAGGGCTGCAGGCTGAAACGACGGCGCAAGTGACGGCCACGCATTTTGTTGCTGTTGTTGTTGTTGTTGTTGTTGTTGTTGTTGTGAAAGGTGCTGGCTTGGCAAGGGATTGATGTTCCGCTGTTGCCTGCAAGCACAGCAAACAGTAAATCAGGCGAAAAATCCCGTTATATGGCAATGTTGCCACTCTTGCATACACTCGCTCTCTCTTTCCCTCTGTCTGTCTCGCTCTCTCAATCTGCTCTTCTCTATCACTTAGGCCCTCTTTGCCCTATTGAGTGTGTGTGCGTTTTTTTTTCTTTTTCTTTCTGGCTTTGTGGCGTTATTTCCAGTGCTGCATAAATTTCGAAAATGTCGCGCAATGCACTTGATTATTCAATATATTTTTGAGCTGTTGCCCCTTGTTTGCAATCGCAGCTCTATAAATATCTAAGCTCTTTGCCTTTGTATACCGCATGGGCTGGGGGGAACTGATATCTGTGTATCTGTATTTGTAATGGTTTTTTTTTTGTTCAGGAGCGGGCTGGGCTGGGCTGTATGCCTTTTTAAGTTGACTTAGTTCATTACTTATTAGCCCGACAGCGTTTTATGCAAATATTTGTAGCGCGCTCTCGTTTCGTTTTAATTATGTGGCCCGACCAGCTCCACGAAAATGTAAATGTACCTGCAAATTGAAAATTTCCGTAAGTTGAGTGCGAAGAACATACAAAAAAAAAAAAAAAAAAAAACACATCACACAGAAATGGGAGAAGAAGCAGCAGAAGAAAATGGTCATAAATTACACAATGTTCAAGTGTTGAACAGACAGTCAGACAGAGATGGCAGCAGCCGGAGCAGACAGTGAGCGAGATAGTTGTGCCGTGGCTCTATTTAATTGTATATAAGTATGTATGTACTTAGAATATGTATATATATGTATATCCATTCACATTTACAGCTAGCTAGCTGAATAACAGTTAAAGTTGAAATACCCTAGCAAAAGGGAAATGCGATATAGGAAATACGCTCAACAGTGTTGTGAAATTTCACACAGAATTTGTACTTTTTGCTACCCATAAAATGCGTGTTTTACGACAGAAATTCGATTAAAGGCCAAAATTATATAGCCCTTTGTCACGTAAAATTCGTGAGCTTTTAGCGTGCTTTTCCGTTCGCATCATTTGACAGGGCTAAAAGAGCTGCAAAAGATTTACAATTTGCATACAAATTATATTTAACGTATAAAAGCGAATGCGTAGCGACAGCAATTTTAGTTTTTTTTCTTTTCAAAACTTTAACAAAAACTGGAGACAAAAATATGTATATAAATATACATGAATATATATTTTTATTTATTTATTTATTTTTTTAACTATATTTTTTTTTCTTACACAACTTTCCATGCATATTTAATTGCACAAAATGTTTTTGAAGCAAGCCAAGTCTGGGCAAGTTTTTGCATATCAAATCACAAGATTTCATCAAAACTAATCCAAAACTAAGTTTTAGTTAAGGATAATAGTTTAAGAAAATTACGTTATATAAACTAAGCTAAATAAATAATCTAAAAATATTTGCATATTTGCATAAAAATAAAATATAAATGCATATTAAAACTGAATCGAAATGAAGTGAAAAATGAATTGAAATGTAATTCAATTAAATTTAAACAGATTTGGAATTACAATTAATGTGAATTAGAATAAGTGCAAAGAAGAAATCTATTTTTAAAGCTAAATTGAAATTTAATGAAAGTTGAGTTGTGAGAGAATTGAAAAATAATAAAAAAAAAAGAATTTAAAAATATATATATTTATTTATAGAATACAAATTAAAATTCAATAGAATTCAAATTGCATTAAATCAAAGTTGTGATTGTATTAAAACTAAATTGAAAGAAAGTGAAAGTGATTTGAAATGAAAAAAAAAAAAAAATAAATAAATAAATAAAAAATTAAAAAGAATTGCAAACACATCAAACGCGATTCTTGAACTTAATACTAATTAAAAATACAATATATAAAATAAAAAAAAAAAAAAGAAAACATAAATAGAAATTAAAAGAGCCCGAATTTTACGCTATAAAAATTTTACGCTAAACTTTTAATAAAATTAAAATGTAATTTTCCATATAATGAAAATTCAAATAAACAAAAATTAAACAATTTCAATAGTTTAATTTTGGATTTGCTTAGGCTGTGGTCATAGCGAAATAGAACAAATAGAGATTCTTGTTAGCTTTAATGAATGCTATATATTTTGCAGCTATAGAAGGTTGAAATACATGAGTTGTATGTAGTGTGAATTGGATTGAGCTGTTTGCAAAACTTTGAAGCAAAAACTAAAGCAAGACTCGACAGTCACTCGAGAGGGCAAAAGGAAAAGTTCTTTGTTTTCGTATTTTTTTTTTGTATTTTTTGTATTTTTTGTTTTTTTTTGTTGTTTCTTGTTTTATTTAAATATGAAAATACCCTGTTAGGCGTGAAGAATTGTTGTGCGCTGCGAGCTCAGATAATTAAACTTAAAACGAGAACATTTGCGAAAAGTTTAACAGTTGGCATCTGCACTGAAGTTGTGCGCAAAGTAATTAGACAAATTTATGTGGGGCGTGCAACTGAAAGCTGCTGCTTAATTTTGTTTATGTTGGCCGCCAAGCTGAGCAAAAGTAGCTGAAAGCCGACACCCGCAGCACGGAAAGACACAGACAGACGGACGGACGGCCAGGCGGACGGACAGTGAGAGGTAGGGAGTTAGCTAGAGGGAGAGTAACCAGTAGCACATGGTTAAGAAAACTCAGTTGGCAGCTTTTGCAGACATCGTTTTGTCTTTTGTTTTGTTTTACTTTTTACTTGTTCGTTTTTTTGTTTGTTTCATTTAAATTAAAATTTAAACAGCCTGACTACCTGCACTTTGTTGTCATTGAATTAAACAAGACTTAATTGTCAATTGCGTGAGTTTTGGTCGCGTCTAATGAAGGTGACAACAGTCAGTCGAATATACCCCATTTTGATGGCGATGCATAACAAAGTCCAACGATTAAAACAACTTAAAGGCAAAGTTTGCACAAGGCACAAAGGCAAAGAGCAATAGTTGGCAAAAGTTCAGAACTTGTACTAATGTTGTATAAAGGAACCCAGCTACGAATTCCAGCATTGCAAGTTCAATTTAAATTTAAATTAGGAATTAACAATCGTATAATTTAAATAACATTTAAATATGCCTCTATTCTTTATGAGCTTTTAATATCAACTAAATATTTATAAATATATTCACATATCATATAAATATGCATATATACATATCTGTAGCACCGCACGACCACAGTCGATAACAATTCAAGGAAATCGGCCTTATTCAACGCATATTGCATTTCTAGCTATTTTATTTCAGATTATCTAACAGATAAACATACATATATCTAAATGTATTATCTGTGCACAAGCTCTGCGTTTCACTTATTGAACTACAATACAAACGAATTAACCATGGCGACCAAAGCCCACACGCAAAGTCGTGGGCACAGACCACATTTAAACGTTCGAATTCCACGAAAAACGACAACAAAATACACACACACACACACACACATAGAACCACAAACCCACACACACACTCACACACATGCATGCATGAAAATGTTGTACACAGATTTCAGATCTCATTAGCCATAAACTAAAAATCAAATTATTTAAATGCCATCAAATTGCATTGGAAGCCAAAATCCCATTCAGTGTTGGCTCCAATAAGTTGCACTTGAAACTGATTCAATTATGTGCGACATTTGACATATTTGCGGCCAGATCGTAACGAAAGTTTCCCTCAACTTCAATAGCACTCACATATAATTTGAAATGTCATCGAATTGTAAGTATATGAAGCAGACAATATGCATAAATTGTGGTTTATAATAATATAGATTATTTATAAGTATTTATATATAATATATATAAATATAGAAATATATTTGTATATGAATCTAAGTATTTCTCTTTATCTATATATTTGTAATAAATATCTATATTTATAATACAATTAAACATTTTTTATATTTATAATACAATTTAAAAAGTTGTATATTTATAATCAAATTTAATATTGAACTTTAAAAAAAAATAAATTAATTAAACTTTTAACAAATAACACTAAGCAGACGTATTTCAAATTTAAATAGTTGCTATTAATATTTTCTTTGTAAATAAACATATTGCCGAACAGACAGAGAGATTCAAAGGTTCAATGATCGACATCTCAGCAGCCAGCTAATCATTGCACAAAGCTAATATACTCTCTTTACGCTGTCAACAAGTAACTGTAGTAACTTAACAACACATTAGAGACTAACATATAGGACCTAACCATCTGTTGTACACAGGAGGACTTATAACTCTATATAAATTACTTTTAATTTAATTAAACTTTTAATTTCGAATCCCAAGCGTTTTAGTCGCCTTAGAGGTCTCACAGGGAGCAGTTGTCTCGCTAGTCTGCTACGGCGTCTGACCAGTCTGTCACTGTATCTGCTCGTGTGTCTACCAAACTGTTCCTCTACTGTATGCAGATTCAGATCTCGAACAAGTGTGTAAATATTTTTGATATGCACGTCTAGTGCACAATGTTGCCAAATGTGTAGCATACTTTTTGGGGCAGTTTCTATGCACAGACACGACATTCATAATTGTATTTAAGAAATCGGCAAAGAATGCCAGTGGGAGCATTTATTGGATTGCTCCGTAAGGATATTGAAGCTGTGCAGGTTTGCTTTTGCTGCTGGGCTCTAATTTTTAGCTACTCTTTTCTTTTTGGGGGGGTTTGATACTCGTTTGCTGTGGTCTTGCCGCCGGGGGAAGCATTCTGAGGCTTGAGTCTTGAGTCTTGAGCCTGGTTGGTATGGCTGCTTAAATGCGCTTAGGCATGTCTAAGTTTCGGCATCGGACGGGGGGCAAGATTGTTTGTGTGCTGCCGGGGACCTGCTCTTGATAACTTTCGTTGCGGCTTAGACTCAAAAATTTGCTCAAGTTAAACCAGTTGAGAAATATTGACGGCAGCCAGTTGAGTAAATGGATTACAGTTGCCGGACCGTGTGCTTTGGTATTATTGCTGTTGTTGCTATATGAGTAGTTGCATTGCCTGCGGTCAGCTAGAGATAGATTGCCCAGATGAGAGCAAAAATTGATGGCTCATCCAGTGAGCAGTAAATGATTTTGCGGTTTCTCTGCCAACTGAATTTGAGGTCAAATTTGGCATCAACTTCAGAGAATCAAATTGCAAATTGCAAATTGTAAATTGCACAATTTCGATATTTGCATTTCTTCTTGCTACGAACAACAAATTCAAATTGCAATAATTTCGCAATCGAGATAGTGAAACATTATTATTGGCAGCTGGATGGGCAACTCGATATGGCAATTGAAATTGAGCTTAATTAGCATGGCAATTGATCGGAAAATGGAGCTGAAATTATTTATTTATATGACAGTTAATAATAAATACGCAAGTCATGAGTCGATTATGTTGCCAGACATTGGAGAGTGAGGTTTTGGCTTTCAATTATTAGTTTTTCATTAGATTGAATTTCAAAGAGGGTTAAGCTATCAATTTCGTTTCTTTTTATTATTTCGATTATTTTTGGTTTACTTTTTTTTTTTTTCAATTCTGTTGGCTGCAGTGGAAGAGGCAAAACATAATTCAATTTGCTCGACATGCAACGTTTGATTTGCATAGCTTATCGGGCAACCTTTTCGCAGATTATATTTCCTGTTGGCCAATTTGCAGATTATTTATTAGCCCGGCTCGTTTACTCTATGCAATTTTCTGATAAATAGCCAAGCGCCATAAAAGTGCCGGCTATAATAAATAATATAAGCATAATGTGGATGGATGGCCGCGTTGTCTTACAATCGTTAAGTGAGAGAGGGAGAGAGAAAGAGGGAGAGGGAGAGAATAAGGAAAATGAAAATAAAAAACATATTTATTATGCAGCTATATATATATATATATATGTGTGTGTGTGTGTATATAATAAAAAAATAAATAAAAAATGAGAAGCGCATAAAAATTACTTATGTCACTTGGTGAAAAGAGGGAGAGAGAGTAAGATAAGTGAAGCAGAGAGAGAGAGAGAGAGAGAGAGAGAGAGAGAGAGAGAATATAATAACACAGATAATATTCAATTTCAAACCAAACATATCATTTCTATCTATCCTTATCTATCTTTAATATATATACTTAATTTCAATCAAGTCTTTTGTGCATTAAAATAAATTCGCAGATAGTTGAGCGAAGCTGTATGCTTCAGTAGACAACAGAATTATTAGCTAAATTTTGATAAAATGCATTTCTTAAAAAAAAATATTGCTAAATTCTTACTGAACACGAACTCTTGTAGTAAAGCTGATGAAGAATAACTAAAAAACTTTTTTTTTTTTTTTTTAATGTATATAATATAGTTGCAAGCATATTTAAAAAGGGCTTAAAGTGTGGGCCAGCATTGCTGTGCAGCATCAAAAGAATCTATTGTGCGGGACTTTGCTTTTCGGACAGCTTTTATGCACACACACACACACACGCACACACACACATATATATATAGGTAGAGCTATGCATGTGTGTGTGTACACCTTTGTGGAAGTGTGTTTGTGCTTACTCACAAATACATATGCACAATTTTAATAATCCTAACGATGCAGGCCACATCCGTGTCGAGCAATCTGCACACAAATATGCTTGCTTATTTCTATTTCTATTTTTTTCTCTCGTTACTAAATACCAGATTAGATGTGCAGTAGTGTGTGTGTGTGTGTGTGTGTGTGTGTGTGTTTATGCATTTGTATGCTTAAATGCATTGACACATCTGTTTTCCACTGGTCGGTCACGGCAAGCGCTCGAAAATATTCGAGTCAGGTGCAGGGAGGTAAAATTGAAAGGCATAAATATGTATGGCACAACGCCGCGAACATAAGGCTATTATAAGTTCCAAAACACACACACACACATGCATGTATATATATGGCTATGTCTATGTCTATGTGTGTGTGTGTGTTAACGTTCGTATAAGCATTTAATGGCGGCCCTTAAAAGGCGCCAGCGTGCAGCTGAAATTGGACTGGTTAAGGGCGAAATTTGGATTCTGTTTGGCATGAGATCGCATGGATTTGTTCATTTTTGAAATCGTGGCATCGCGAAGGTCGACGTCTGCAATGCAAATTGTTTGTTTGTGTGCGAGCCTGAAAGTCTTCTGCCTTCTATGCTAACAATATCTGCGAGCAACGAATTTGCGTGCAATTATGATGACGACAGCCACAATGAAACAACGACCCTGGCCAATGCTTGCCGTCAAGGCTGATGTAGTAGTGGCAGCAGAAGCAGCAGACCAAATTGAACAAGAAAAAAAAAAAAAAAAAAAGAGAAAACTACAGAGAAAAGAAACAAAAGTGCTGAGAAACTTGCCAAATGAGAAATCTAAGACGAACAAAGGCCCAACAAAACATGGTCACAAAATTATTGACAGAAATAACAAAACACTGCCACAGCAGCAGCAGCAGCAGCAACAACAATGCGCCATGATAATAATAATAGCAACAGGCTGGCGGGCGACTACAGCAACAACAACAACAACAATAACAATAACAGCAACATCAACTAAACAAAGATAAACAAAAAGGCCTTTGGGGCAGCTGGCACAGACGAAACATTTTTTAATGCGACAAAAATGCTAATGAATCAGAAAGCAAAGGAATCTGATGGAAAACAAACAGACAATCAGAGTCCGAACAAAAATGTTAAAAGGTAATGGAAATACACACAGACACACAAAGAAAGGGACAGCAAAAGTAAGAAAGAGAGAGAGAGAGAGAGAGAGAGAGAGCGAGCGCGAGCAACATGAAGGTTCAATTGCGTGCGTGGAGCAGCTTAATGGATATTCGAATTTGAATTTGTATCTCAGCCTAACGATGATTCCGAATGGATTATGCGTCATACTTGATTAGAGATGCGCGTGTCGTGCCACTCAAAGTTGTCTTTAAATCTGATGAGCGCCATTTAATAGAAGCTAACTCAATTGAAGTCAAGTCAAACACTTGCGGTTCAAAACAAACAAAGCTTTGTATATTTTTAAATGAATGGATTTATAAAGCAGAATTCTAGGTACGAGAGTCTGCAAATATATATTTTTATAAATTAAAACAAATTCTTGAGTGTTACAAAATAATTGTTTTTCAATTTCATTAGCACTTCATCTTTCAGTTATCAAATTTGCTGCAGTTCTGAGAGCTGCTTTGGGTAGCAGACATCTGATTTCTCATACAAAAACTATTTTTGATTTATTTATATTTTTTTTTTTCTAAAAGATTTATAAAGAGTAGTATATAACAAAAATTCCCGAATGTTAAAAAATAATTGTTAGACAATTTCAGTAGCAACTCAACTTTCAGTTATCAAATCAAATCAGTTATCAGTTATCAGAGATTTGATTTCTCATATAAAAACTATTTTTGATTTTTTCATTTATTTTATTCAATCAACATTTATTTATTCATATTTATTTGATCATTTTATTATTATTATTTTTTTTTAATAAATTATCGGTCAAATGTTTCATCAACATTTAGCTATAAAAACTGTCATATGAAAACTATTTTTGATTTATTTATAATTTTTTCATTTTTATAAATAAATATTCTGTCAACTGTTTAAACATTTATTTACGAATATTTATTTAATAATTTTTTTTATTATTTTTTTTTATATAAATTGTTTATCAAATGTTTAATCAACATTTAACTAGTAAAATATTCAATTATTTACTTAGTTATTTATTTTTATTATTATTTTTTTAAATAAATGTTCTTTCAGCTGTTTAACCACCATCTGGCTCGTAAAATGGTCAATAATTTATTTAGTTATTTATTTTTTTTATACATTTTCTTAGAAAAATTTTTCTATCAACTGCATAATCAACAGTAAAATGTTCAATTATTTATTTATTTTTTTTAGAATAGAAATTAGAATATTTATTCTGTCTACTGTTTAATCAATATTTATTTTTTTTTATTTACTTATTTATTTAAAAAAAATATTCTTTCTACTGTTTAATCAATATTCGTTTCTTTTTTATTTATTTTATTACTTTTATTTATTTATTTTTTTTTTTATGACTTATCTGTCAAACGTTTAACCAACATTCATTATTATTTATTTTATTTTATTATTATTTTTAAAAAATATATTTTCTTTCAACTGTTTAAACAACATTTGACATTGAGTAAAATGTTCAACATTTATTTGTTTGCTTTTGTTTTTATTTTATTTTTTTTTATAGATAATTTAGCAAAGCTTTTGTTGCCGTTTGTCATGCGATATTTGTGTTCGTTCTGGTTTCATATTTAAAACGTTTCAAAGCCTCTAATTTGCTGCTTTAATTATATGATTAACAAATAAAAGGCATTCTGCACGCTAAAAGCAATGCCTGTAGCTGCGCCACAAATTGCCAATAAATCATAGAAATATTTTATATTTATATAAAATACAAATTTTTTTTTTCGTAGACTTGGTATTTACTTAAAATCAAATTTGTTTTGTAGATTTGATATTTATTAAAAAATTCTTTTTTTATATAATTCACATATTCATATAAATATATATTTTTTACATTAAATATAAATATAAATAAATAAATAAATAAATAAATATATATATATATATATATATATATATATATATATTTTTTTTTTTTTGCATTAATTTTTGCGTTTTTAAAGTATTTAATTATTATTATTATTTTTTTTTATGAATATCTGTAATTTTTCTGCCCTCAAAGTGATGTTCAACATATATTCGTTGCATATACTCTTGCCGACGTTTTTTTCTAAGCCCTTCTTAAAATGATGTTTTGTGATCTTGTATTGCCATATTTTTCCCTCAATCGCAGCTTTGTGCCGTCCTCTCTTGAGTCCTTTTCAGTTTCAAAAACAAGAAAAAGTCATTTAGGGCATGTTCTAGAGAATGGCTGCTACAGCCTTGGTCTGTTGTTTTTGACCCACAAATTCGTTGCAGATTCTTGGCAAAAATCGAAGACCAACCAAAAGCACGACAAAGCAATGAAAGAGGCCGTCGCCATATATGTGGGTTATGAGTGCCAAAAAGTAAAGTCACAAAATCGGATATCGTATATCAAAAATACTTTTTGAATAGCCCTCGCTTAAACTTGATTTATAGCTGTTCTACTCAAATGATATTTTTTCTTTTTCTATAATAATTAATTAGCCGTAAAATAAATATAAATATATCTATGCATATATAATTTAATTATTATTCATAGTAAATTGTGCATAAAATATTTTAAAATATACAAAAAATGTTTTGTTTAAGCTATGGGCAAATTTCTTTATTGTATTTGCATAAACAAAATGTTTTCATTATTGCTAAAAGAGTTTTCTGTTCTAATTGAAAATTCGTTTTAGTCCATGTAAGACTAATTTAACTAATAAATAGATTTCGCTTTCTTTGTAAACACACACACACACACACACACACACGCATTATCAAATGGACCCTTAAATTTATAATGAATCTAATAGATTTGACAGCTGCTTAATTAAAATTAATTTTGTTTGCCTTTCTACTATATATATTCCAAATTTCAAATTTTAATATGTTGATTGAATTTTCAAATTTATCAGCAAAACGGGCAATTGAGTGAGCCAAACTGGCTTATACCCTGCATTTCAAAGGGTTAGATATGGGTTGACTGTAGTTAAGAACTCGAGACGTCTATGGATTAGTTTAGCTAAATGAAATCTTTATTGAAACTAGTTGAGCTTTTAGTCATGCTCAGCCAACTGCAGCTCATTAACTTGATTGTTTTGCTTTGTTTTTGTGGGGCTCAATTTGAGGTAAAAAAAAAGTGCAACTTCCCGATGCGAACTAGGTGTGTTGTGTGTGTGTGTGTGTGTGTGTGTGTGTGTGTGTGTGTAACCTGACTTATTTGCTAAAGCAATTAATGTGATGGCTTAAGAGCCATCAGGGCGGTATACCGCTATATCCGAGCATTTTCGGGGCTTAATCTCAAAGCTCCACACACAGACAAAAAGCGGGGGGCTTAAGTAATTATGCATGCCCATTTGTTGTTGTTGTTGTTATTTGTGTTTGTTGTGCTTTTGTTATTGTTTTTCTGTATTTGTGTGTGTGTTTATTTATTTATTTTTATTTTTTTTTTTTGGCATGTCATAAGCGATAAGCGCAACCAGCACGACAGCAAGACAATTCGAATGACACATAAAACAAATACAAATACGCATGCAAAACACATGAATACAATTACGTATGGTTTGCTTCTGTGTGTGTGTGTGTGTGAGAGAGAGAGAGCTGTTGGCGGCATTGGAGACATGGGCACATGCAAATTTATCATTTGTGTTGGCACAAATTTGTGCCTGCCTTGTGAATGACATGAAAAAGGCAATTTAAACTGCAGACACACACACACACACACAACACACACACACACGGAGAGAAGCAGCAACACTTAAGCATGCGAGTGCTGCTCCACAAACATTGACGTTTCGCATTAGAACAGTCGACAACAGTGCGCCGCTGCCGCCGCCGCAGGCATTACAGCAATTTCATACATATACATAAGCTGGCACACCCTAGCCGCTGCACACACAGGCGCACGCATACCCCATAGGCAATAGTAGCAGCAGCAACCAGGCGCTTATCAGTGGCTACAACAATCAGGCAGGCAGGCAGGCAGGCAGTCAGTCAGGCAACCCAGGCAGACAAGTTGAACTCAACTAGAGCCACTGGAGCGGGCCACAAAAAAGCAGTTGAGCAGCAGAAACAGGAGACAACGACCCGAACAGCCAAATGACACACACACACACACACACACACGTATACGCACATGCACTAACTGGCAGACGCACATACATAGGCACAAAGTCGTAGAGCGTTATCACTTATGAGCTGTTGTTGCTACACTTGCTTAGTCAAGCCACAGTGCACAGTGGAATGCAAATGAATTCAAGTTGATTGAGTTGGGGGAAAGTGATAAGAAGGCGGAAATAGAAGAATAGAAGAGAGAAGAGAAGAGGGAAGAGTGAAGGCAAAAGGGAAGAGAAGAGTGGAAGAGATGAAGAGAGAAGGGAAGAGAAGAGGGTATAGAAGACAAGACAGAAAGGAAGAGAGAAAGGAAACGAGAAGGAAAGAGAAGAAGGTAAGTGAAGAAGGGAAGAGAAGAGGGGAAGATAAGAAGACAGAAGACATATAATAAGAAACGAAGAAAGAAGGGAAGAGATGATTAGGGAATGGGCAAAGCGATAAGGAGAGAAGAGAGTAGTGAAGAGAGAAGGAAAGAGAAGAAGGGAAGAGAAGAGGGAAAGAGCAGAAGACGGAAGATAGCTAATAAGAAACGAAGAAGGATGGGAAGAAGAAGAGAATGTTTCTCATTAGAAGAAGAGATGAAATAAGAGAAAAAAAGAAAAATTGACAGAGAGAGAGAGAGAGAGAGAGAGAGAGAGAGAGAGAGAAAGGGAGAGAGAGGGAGATACAGAGATAGGAGAGAGTTAGACAAAGAGAGTCAGAGAGATAAAGAGAAAGTTGGAAATGCAAAGAGAACTATATAGTGTTTGACAGAGAGAGAAAGAAACTCTCTGCTAGTGAGAGATGAGTAGAGAGAGACAGACAGGAACTCATAATAATAATATTAAATATAATAGAAATAAGAGTACTAGATAGAAATTTTAATTCTAATACATAAACTAAAATTGCTTCGATTAATTTTCAATTTGCTTTCCATTTTAATATATCATTCAAATAAATTCAAATAATTTCATAGAGTCAATCAAATTTATAATATTATTTAAGTTCTATAGCAAAAGCTCAAGTTATGCATATGAAAATTCCGATTATTCACAAATATCTTCAAGGCCCATTTATTTTGCTCCACTGTGCAATTCTTTCTTTCTGGATTTCTATAGTTTTCTTCACTTGCCTTACTTTGGATTGTTTTTGGTGAGAAAACGTTTTCCATTGGCGTGCTACCAAGTGGGTGGGGCACGAATGGTGGAGGCTGAGTTTGGGGTCTGTGGGACAGCGAGGACGGCGGCATTGACAACTTTGTGCTCGGTTTTATTAGCAGGCGACTGCCTGAAAATTATGGCCTCCTTTGTGCGTGTGAGAGTGTTTGTTTTGTGTGTGTGTCTGTGTGTGTGTGTGTGTGCATACTTGTACTAATGAGACAATTTTCACTAGTTTCGTGTGCGTGTGTTGACTTAAATTTGATCCCTAATGAACTGTCGCTCTGACTTGTTGCTCTGCGGCTGCCCACAGCGACAAAAGGCACTTCTCATGCCCGGCCATGAATCCACGAGTCCACAAGTCCACATGTCCACAGGTCCACGCGCTCGCCATGGCTCTCTGGGCATACGAGTACTCAATTCTCCTTCAGCTGTCACATTAGCTCGCCTTTATTGCCTCTGTGTTTGTATGTGTGTGTGCGGTTGTTGTAAGCGTTTCAATTAGTGTTTGGCAAACTACAAACGCCCCCCAACAGCCAACAGCCAACAGCCAACAGTCACGCCCCCTTTGCTGGCAAGTACCATACCAAATAAGTGTCTGTTTGCCAGCCTGCCAGTATCCTGTCCCGTCTGTCTGTCCATCCATCTGTCTGTCCGTCTGTCCTATTCATATGTGAGACTGAATATTTAAGTGCGCAACTCTTTAACAATGAATATGAATATATATGAGCCTCAATCTGCCTTGCGTAGGTCCACTTCAGCAGCCCAACCTGCGTTTAATGCCCTAAATAAATATATGAGTTAGTTATTTAAGTTGTGCCACAGCACCACAGACTGGCTAGAGCGGGGGGGTGGAGTGAGTGAGTGAGTGAGTGAGTGAGTGAGTGAGTGAGTGGTTGAGTGGCTCAGTGCTAAGTCTGCTCCAGGGACTAGCAGATTAAAACTTTGTGTATACATGACCAAATCATGTTGATGTCAGCTCGGTGCGCTACGCTCCAAAAGTGGCCCAGAGCCAGGCGCGTTGTCTGTTTCACATTCTAGAATTTGATTTCATTCATATGATATTGCATTTCAAACTAAAGCAGGCAAGCACATAATACTCTGTCCAAAAGTGGATTAGACTATTATCACATTGACTAAGTCATGAGCGGAGCAGTGTGAGCATAAGATGAACTCTGTCATTGGTTAGCGTTTATCTCTCAGCTCGGCTTTGACTCACTTGGGCAATTACCGATTGGCAATCGTTGGTGCTGTCCAAAATGAGATGCTTGAATGTTCGTTAATCAGAAGTGTACAAGCCATTGGCTTTGCGATTACTCATGAGAGAGATAAAAACTTTGCCAGCTAATGGCCATAAAAGCCAGCGACGCGTCGCTTTGGGCCTGTATTGAATTTGCCTTCGTGCCGACTCACTCACACATCAAATGCCACTCGTAATAGGCTGCCAAATAACATGACACAGCAGAAGCAACACACATTCTGCAGCTCAAGTGGAAAGATACACTCAGCAGAGATCTCCTTAGAGATCTTTGTGGTCTATGAATACGCGTCCCCGATGCCTTCAAATACATCAAATTTTAACGACTTTTGCTAGAAATTCATTCGAAATTTTATTAAATAATATTTCCAGCGAATAAAAAAAAAAATGTATAATAAAAAATAAAATCAAAATTTTAGGGAAGTGCAAATTTAAACGACTTTTGCGGATTAAAAAAATAAGATAAATAAATAAAAATAAAAATAAATAAAATAAATTGAAATTGAAATTTTAACGACTCAAATTTATATGAAATTTTGTTAAAAAAATTTGCAGCGGATTACAAATATAAATAAAAATAAATAAAATAAAATGAAATAAATATTTTAACAACCTTTGCTAGAAATGTATCAGAAATTTTCTTTGAAAATAATTGCAACGGATTAAAAATAAATATGAAAAAAATCAAATAAAATAAAAATATAAATATCATGAAATACAAATTTTAAACTAATGCTAAAATATAACAAATTTCTAACGATTTTTGTTAGAAATTTAACTGAAATTTTGTTAAAAAATATTTTAGAAATTAATAATAATAAAAATAAATATAGTTAAAATATGAAGCAAGTGCTAATATGCTCGCTTTAGCTGCTCGTGGCGGGCATGTGAGCGCAGGAAGCAACACTTTAATTTATGCCAATTTTTATGCAGCAATGCCAATGATAATGATGATGGGCCATGACAATGGGGCGCTGATGATTATTTTTGATGAATAATATAATGAGGCGTCAATGCCAATGCCAATGGTAATGGCAATGACAATGGCAATGGCAATGGGCCTCGTTGCGCTTATCCTTATCATTCCACTGGGCCAACGAGCGAGAGCAAAACAAAAATATAGAAAAAAACAAAATTGAACAACAACAAAATGAGAACGGAAAGTAAAACATAAAACAATAGAAAACCAAATAAAAATTGTATAAATATTTTTATCACGTTATCGATTGCAATTACTGTTTGGCATATCAGTAAATAAATTAAAAGTAAAAGATGAGCAATGCATCATAAAAAAATAACAAAGAAAAAGTCGAACAGCGAATACCCTAACTAGAAAGTTGAGAACTTGGCATTCATTTCATTTCATTTATCAAGTCTCTTAGAAGAAATAAAAGTGAAAGAAACTGAAATAATGGAAATTAGTTTCTAGTATTGCAACTCGCTATCTCTCTCTCTCTCTTTGTCTCTCTCTCTCTCTCTCTCTCTCTCTTTCTCTCTCTCTCTCTCTCTCTCTCTCTCTCTAATTAATGACTTGATGCAACTCATTTACAAGCAGCCTGAAGGGCAGTTCATAGAATTGGGGTCGTACGCGTTGCGATATAAACCAAAGCAATAACCGAGTAGCAATAAATCATCAAACACACACACTCACAGCACAGGTGGATTAGAGCGGTTAACAAAAAAAAAAAAGGAGGGGTAGTTCAACAGAAGTTGAGCAAATTAATTGAATCGTGTGCAAGCTGCACTCTAGCTCGCTCAAGGCGACTTCACTCGAATCTCTAACTCAATTTGAATGGCTTTATTATTTATAGCCAACAACACACACACACACATTTAGCTAGAAAATATTCATTGAATTAATTATGACAAGCGATGAGTTTATTTATGATCTATGTAGATTACAAATACATTATCGTTTTGGCCCAGGTGATTAGTTCGATTATGCGGTAGCCACTAGCTACATTATCTGCACAGTTCCGGCATGCCAATACCATGATAACATGACTAAACAAATAAGAAACTTCTACCAACTCCAGCACACACACACACATACACAATGATTTTTTGTTAACCATATTTACATACACCCATATATCTGGTCTGGTTTTTTGGTCATGTCGAAATTACTTTGCTTCTAGTTTTCTAGCAAAGTTTTGCCACTTGAAATTCTGCAGTTGAGTTTTGAATGAAGTTTTCTCTTTGGCAAACTACTTAATTAAAACAGCAAACTAAATTTCAAATGATATTTTTTTTTAATATATATTATTTCATCCCAACATAAACACAATTATTTACCATTAGCTGCAAAAACTTTTCAATTCCAGCACAAACAGATTCCAAATAGTTTTCATGTTTTTTTTTTTTTTTCATTTTTATTTAATTTTTTTTGCATGCATCAGCTCTGAATTCAATTCTCTTAATTGAATTTTCTTTTTTCTTTTTTTTTTTTTTAAAGCTGCACTAAAAAATAATTATTTTCAATTTCAAACTTAATCAAATTTACCTGGCTTTTTAGCACAGCTGCATTTGGTTTCCAACGGCTTTATTTTCTTTTATTTATAGTTTTAATTTCTCGTCCAATTCCGAAACACTTAAAAAAATAATCAAAAATTCACGCAATGATTTCAAAATTGTTGAGCAACAACAACAAAAAAAAAAAATCTAAACAAAATAATTTAGAAATTAACTTTCAAACACGATTTGAGTTTGGCTCTGGATTCAGATTGAAATTCAGTTTCTGCTGCCTGTTTATTGTTGCCGTTGTCGTTGTTGCTGCTGCTGTTACTGCTGCTGTTGCTGTTGCTGTTGCTGCTGAGTCCGTTACTTTGGCACTTGGCACTTGGAGCAGCAGCGCTTAACAACACACTGCTTCAGGTTCCCGGGAAAAACTAAACTGTTGTTACACTTGATGCATGCGTTCAGGCAGCACCACGGCCATAGCCACAGCCACAGCCACAGTCAACGGCATTGCGATTGCCATACGACAGTCGAAACTCGTCGCTCGGCTGGCACAGACGCGGGCCCGAACCAGCGTAGCCGAAGGTGCGCAAAGCGCGCATAAGGGGTTGTGGAGTGCCAACCCCCTCCTCACCACTACCTAACCCACCCCACGATGATGGGGCGGGCATGTTTGGCACAAGCGCCACAAGTGCATGCCGTGTGCCCGTCTGCCGTTCTGCTTGTCAGTTAGTCAGCCAAAAAAAAAAAAATAAATAAAAATAATAAAAAATAAAACCGAAATTCAAATGCCAGCTGCCTCGCAGCCAGCTGTGGACCAGGCTGGGGAAATACCATTGCGAAAGCTTGCTGAATTGCCTGAAAGTAGGCAAAGCTTTTCATCGCTGCAAAGCTCACAGCTGTGCGAGCGAATGCAACAGCTACTCACACAAATTCTAGCAGGCAGAGTCAGAGCTACACACATGCAGGGCATACAAATGGCATGGCCAGGCATTGATAACAGTTTTGAAAAGAGTTTTTGTTTCGTTTCTGTTTTTGAAATGCACATATTTTCAATTAACTAGCCAATGGCATTTGAAATGGAAATTGTTAATAACAGAATTTATGCCTTTTCTAGCTAGAAATTGCAATGTTTTTATTAAGAGTTCAGTTCATAAAATTTATGCGAGTGCTGAAATAGAAAATAGAAATATATATAGATCATTTTATAGATTTTCATAGAGCTGTCTTTATTACGCTTCACAAATCAAAGCCGAGTCAAAGAGTAGTTATTGACTGTTAAATATTGTTTATGTGACATAACTTTTCAGTTGGCATCACTGAAAAATATTAAAAAAATATTACCACTATAAAATAATATTACTACGAAATTCTGTTGGCAGACAATTATAACTTGCACTATTCATGTCATTCATTCAATTAAAATTAAATTAATTTCTAGCAGTTAGCTTGCATAGTTTACAAACAACTATAAAACCTTATGCAGAATGAATCCAGAGCTGTTCGCAGTTGATATGGGATGCTGTAAATGGAGGTATGCGTTGCGGTCGCCGTACTTGTTATGCGGCCATCATATAGTATATGGTTTACAGCTGCAGGGCCATAAATCTTTTTAATTAACTGATAAACAGGTCGTATACGCGATTAGGTTGCATAATGCATATTCTCTTAGCACTCTCGTGCGGCAGCTTTGGCTGCAGCATTTAGCTTGAACTTCCATGCCAGTTCGCCTTGTTCGCCTTGGTTGCCGCTGCCATTGTTCGCCGATGTGAACCGCGTTGACATAATGCGCTTATCGCAACGACACGGCTATAAAATTGGCATTCAAAGCGCATGCCAGACGCATTTGTGGACTGGCTCAATAATTAACACGCTTCGAGTATATTAAAAGAGCGAGCGACAGTAACAGCTGCGTTACCAACTGCAACTTGACCAAGCCACTCTATGCATACGCACACACATGTGTGTGTGTGTGTGTGTGTGTGTGTGTGCTGATGCATTTGTAAATATATAATTTGATGAGCATTACAAATGCACCTACATGAACTCATTGTGCGTATGCGCAATATATTTGCAAATGAATGCGGATTATTGATGCTGTTATTAGTGCCAGTGATGTGACTATTATTCATGTTATCAATGCTATTGTTATTAATATGAACATTGCTATTAGCATAGTCATTTGTTCAGGCAATCGTACTATTTGAATAGAACTGCAAGCTAATTCAGATTTCTTTACAGTTTGACTGAGAGATGTTGCCCTTGAGAGCTTTAGTAGGCTGACATACAGTAAGCAGCTGCCTCCGTTCCATTAGAGCTTGAGGAGATCATAAAGCACGTTCTAAGCTCATCTCCACTCTTATTTTGGGATGCACTGGTTTTAGTTTAGATAAGTTCTCCATCTTCTGAAATTTTCTTCTGAGATTTAAGCATAGACTCAGCTAAGGACAAGCGGCAATCCTGAGGCAACCATGAGAATTGCTGCAAGTATAATTATTCGTCCTCCATTCATACGCCTTACTATAAATTCTAGTGCAAGTCTAAGCAAAGTACAGCTCAATTTGCATCAACAACTTCATCCAAAACGATTCCTAGCTAACGTTTCCATTCGTGGCACAAAAAAAATTCCGTATTTACCAATTGCACTGGAAACGTTTTTAAAAAAATTGATAAATCCTGATGCGTTCACGTCGCACAAAGCAAAAGTGAATGCAAATAGCGTTTTTTTTTAGCAACGACTGGGCAAATATAAATATAAATTGATTGAAAGGTATTCAATAAACTGTATGGCATAATTGCGATATCGAGTAGTGCGAATGGGGAGCTTAAATCAAAACGATTATTTGCATTGAGTTGAGCCATTTCAAATGGCATGCTGCGACAATAGTCAGACAATCGGGGCCCTCGACAGGTGACAGGCAGCGGCGCAACAAGGACAAATATTAAAATTGACTAAAACCTCGATGAGGTTTGCTGTTGGGCTATGCCGAATACCGAATGGTGAATTGTGAATGGTAAATGCGAATTGCAACCGACATAAATGCGAATTGCAATCGCGACGCCTGCAACTGACGGCGGCGACTGCACCACACAATCGTGGAACGGCACGCGCCGCCAGGCGGTGGCAATTGAGTAAACAGGTAAATAAAGTATCGATTTTAGGCCCGGACAGTTAGGGGCAACAATTGCAGTGGCAGTAATAATAACCACAATAGCATCCACAACGACATCAACATCAACAACAACAGCAGGAGCAGCAGCAGCAGCAGCAGCAGGAGTAGCAGGAGTAGGCGCAGCAATAGCTGTGATTGAAAGAGGCCCATACCCTAGTTTAATATTAAGAGTGAGATAAATGTGCTTCGATTGAGTGGGTATATGATGTATCGATCCATATGATGTATGTGATGTACAGAAAAGTTGCCTTAACAGCCATGATTGATGTACGCTTAAAGTACCTTATAAATAAATAAATTTATTCCATGAACTCTCAAGCAATCTATATATCATGAAAAATTACAATTAAAGGTAGCAGAGAATATTTAAAAAAATTTATATAAAATAAAACTGAAAAAATATTTCATATTTCATATTTAATATTCAATTGAAAAATATTTTTATTACATATCTTATCAATACACTGACCCCAATTGATTCCGCCTTTTACAGGGTATTTCACAAACAACTTTTCACATGCAACATGAAGACAAACCAAAAGCCACCAGTCAAACAAAATGTACAACAAGTTGCTACCAAAAGTGGCTCACAACGAGATGGTGCGAATTGTGCGAGTGGTGCGTTGGCTGCGATTGTGTGCGCGTGGTGTAGTGGTGTAGTGGTGGTGTGCAGTATCGCCACTGTTGGGGGAGCATACGTATTGGTGTGTCACTAAAATTTCAATTAATACTCATGTATGTACATTGTGCTCTGCATATAAAAGAGCAGACATGAACCGGCAGCATAAAGTGCAACAATAACACAAACATCAGCTACAACAACAACAACAACAACAACAACAACAACAACGGCAACAACAATTGTGTCTGAACACTTTAAACTGTTGACATTTGACAACAATAAAGAATTTTGCCGCTGTTCACAGGCAGTTGAAAGCGCTTTAAATCGAGATGAGCACGTGAAAGACGCAAATTAATTGACCATGCATAACTGACTAAAGGGCTGATTGATTCAAATGAATGATTGAATAGTTAAAAGACTTGTTTAAGCAAAGTGATTGCTTAAAATGGACTGATTGAATGACTGATTGACGGATGAACAAGAGACAGCTAAGTGAATGACTGACTGAATGTCTGAATGAATGACAGACTGATTGACTGATTGAATGACAGAGTGACTCATTAACTAAAATTGGTTGACTAAATAAATGAGAGACTGACTGAATAGCTGACTGACTGATGACTGCAAGACTGACTGATTGAACAAGTTACTGATTGAATGACTAAAACAAAATGAAAAGGATATTGACTGATTGACTGAAACTAAACTAACTGAACATATGAATAAATTACTGACTGAATGACTTATTGAATAGCTGACTGAAGTTATTGATTGAATGACTGACTGATGAATGAATAAACTGAGTGATTGACTGACAGATTGCTAGACTGATTACCTAATTGATTGGTTAATCAATTCACAGATTCACTAATTGACTAACCTGTAACTGTTAGCATGATTATTTAACTGATTGATTGAAGTGAATATGATTGAAAAGATTACTGATTGATTGATTGATTTACTAATTGACTAACCTGTTACTGGCAGCAAGATTAACTAGCTGACTGATTGACTAATGTAATTGATTGACAATTCATTAGCAAGATGATTGATTGAATAATTATATAAGATTAACTAGCTGACTGATTGACTAATGAAGTGAATGTAATTGATTGACAATTCATTTACAAGATGATTGACTGAATAATTATTTTGTGCCTAATTCTGCCTAATTACGAGCCTGACTGAAATAGTAGTTGATTGTCTGACAGACTAATTGAGTGACTTTGAGTGAGTGAGTGATGACAGTTGGATTGGGTAACTAATTGCCTAATTGACGATATGGTGATGAATAGAGCAATCAATAATAGAGTATAGAGATTGGTGGATTAAGTGATTTATTGACTGGTTGCTGACATTACAGAATGATTGACCAATCAGTGGCAGTATGATTTACTGTGTGACTGATTGAGTGGCAACAGCTGAAATTAGCTCACTATCTGCCTTACTAACTGATATGACGAATACTTGATCAATCACTGACAGCTTGAGTGACACTTCTGAACCGACTGGCCAATTATTAACTGGAGAATTGTACTCAGCGGATCAATTACATTTAGAAATAATTACCGATTATAATCCTTACCTAAAATCATTCGCTTTAAAGAAGGCATCTATTATTCCTTACAAGGATTAGCTCAAGTGGCATTTCTCATCTTGTAATTTGACTTTTACAAGTTCATTAGGACCCAACATTCTGGGAGAGATTGCTGTTTACATAGGATTTCGGAGAGAAAAAAACTTCTGCCTCGTGAGCTTAGCCAGTGAATGTGACAAAATATTTCAGCTCATGAACATCTCTAATTTGGGATGTTCGTGGATATAAAAAAAAAAAGGCAACAGCAGTTGCGGTTTAGATAAGAGCAGCGGCCAGGAAATTGTGAAATACACGACGACAACATAATAATAATAATAAAAAAAAGTACGAAACTAAAGACCAAATAAAAAAGAAAACAAAACAAAAAAGGTCAAGCAAATGTTGTTAGCTGTTGTTGTTTAAGTTAATTTGAGCAACAATAAAATAAATTGCTCAACTCTGTTGCCAAAAATTTTGATTTGGGTTTCGCCAGCAACGAGCGAGTGGGATAGGGAGAGACAGAGTGAGAGGGAAAGGTGTTCAGGGAAGAGCAGGCGATCAAAGGTCACGTTGCTTAAACGTTCAGCTCGCAGGCAGAGCATGCATCAACTGGAGTGTGCGTGGCTGTTACGAAGTGTGCCTGTGTGTGTGTATGTGTGTGTGTGTGTGTGTGTATATAAATAAAATTCTGTTAACCCTAACACCTAAGCCGAGGTGTGGGTGCCTGGGAAAAAGCAAAAGCCACAAGCTGCCATAAAAGGCAGTTATATATGAGAATATCTATTAATGTATATGAGTAAGTGTGTGTGCGAGTGTGTGTAAAATTAAATATGCATGTGCCTGGGCGTGGCCATATTATAAGTTGAAAGAGTTATTATATGCTCATAAATATCTAAAGCGAAGAAGAGCGAGCCGAGAAAATGAATGAAAGGCCTTCAGCTGATGGCGCGTTTCAGTTTTGAAACATTTTGATGTGAAATATGCAAAAGCCAAGCCAAAGTCAAGAATCTTGCACTAATTAACTGTACTTTGCTGCTGCAACCGGCTGTGGCAACAATAACAACAATAACCGCCAAAAGAACTCATCAATCAATCATCGTCATTGTCTCATTATCATTACCGGGCCCAAGCTCTGGCCTGGGTCTCGCACACACACACACAGAGAGAGAGAGAGAGAGATACTTACACTTGTACATAAATATGCACACAGACAGGCATAACATCTTTGCCACAGACTCCACTTCATCTGCCTTTGCGCAGCCATCATAAAATTTTCATTACCATCCAATAATAAGCAAACAACAACAACAGCAGCAGGAGCAGGAGCAGGAGCAGCAGGAGCAGGAGCAGGAGCAGCAGGAGCAGCCAGCAGCCAGCACAAAGGAGGATGTGGCTAAGCGGCTGGCAATGGAATCATTCAGCTAAGAGCTTTGCACCTCGACAATGGCTATATGATGATTTCTGTTAGTGAATCACTCAAGTGAATACTAATTTCGATGAGTAACTAGTGTCCAGTCAGATGGCTGAATCATATAGAGAGTCATCAAGTAATCAAATGTAAATCAAATGTGGATTATGATTTTTTTCTCTTTAATGCGATTGAGTGTCGTATAAGAGTGATAGAGAGGGAGAGGGAGAGAGAGGGAGAGAGAAGAGCAGCTTGAAGTAGTGCTCATTGCGTTAGACAAGGAAAGATGTAAAAACTGATGGCAGCCATAGTTTAATATATATTTTGATGAATCGTATGGGCGTTCTGCTAACATGTTGCACCAAGAGAGCTGCCAGATATGTAATAGTGGAAGAGATATTGCTGCAGTACTCAGTATTTTCAGGATGGCAGCTCTCTTGTACTCTGATGAGTTGTACTGAAGTCATAGCTCGCAAAGAATAGTTAAGCACTTGATTCTTTACGTTCTGTTCGCAAGATCAATCGCTCTCGCTCTCTCTCTCTCTCTCTCAAGCTTATACGACAATCAATCGCTCTAAGCAGAAGTCTTTTCGTGATATATTCGTGACGCTCTTTTAACGAACATCGTTCAGGGAGCGATACGATTGAAACGAGTTGATTGAACTGAAAAAGTCACTGTAAACGTTCCTCGCCTACACATGCACACGTGCAATGCACGAAAGACATTTATATGTTTAGAGAGCACAGTCGACGCTTACATTGCAACACACACAAAATAGTTTCGTTTTACTCAAGCAAACATTCGGGAAAAAAATCAGAGAGAAAAAAGAAATTTCTATCCGATCGTGAACGAACTTGCTGAAAAGCCGAAGCAATCGATTGTTCTCTGAGCGTTTTTTCCCAAAGTGTGAGTGAAAGAACTTTAGTTGCACACATTAAGAAACGATCTATAGCATTGCAGTGCACTTTTCTATATATTTAATGTACAAATAGATTTCAGCTCTGCATTCTCAAATGTGAGCAGATGCCAGCGCTGTCATATAATATTTCCAAGAGCGTTGCCAGATGTACACTCTTGAATGTATTATCGATTATACAATAAAATATACTTTCATAATAACTCAAACTAAATCCTTTGCTATAGTATATCTCAGCGCTATCGATTATAAGAAATGTCTCATATATACACATCTAAGGGAACTGGTAAATATTTTCTTGTCAATACATTGCCAGTTGTGCATTCCATTAGCGGATGACAACCCTGCTATGCCATGCTCTTCAATTAGGCTCAGTCTAATGAGCTGGCCCTTGCATTACACTGTTCGTTATGTTAACAGTTATTTGTGCACTTCATAATCAGTTGACAGCCCTGGCCCTGGCCCGTCTTCTGCAATGCATAATTAGTATGGCAGCCCGACTGGCGCAACTTTTAGGCCAATATCCTTGTCATTGACAGCAGCTTTTATCTAACTAAAAGTAATTTAGCATATGAAATGGCCTTTGACACATATGTGATGTATGTACATATATATGTTGTATATGTATATGTATGTGCGCAAGTAAGGTTGCAGCTACTAGTTGGGAATATCATAGATCACGATTTACGGAGCTCAACGTGACCAATGAGTCAAATTGACGCTGGGTCGCTTTTAAATTAGATTTACCGACTGTCTGTGCCCTTACACACACACACACACACATGTATATACACATACACGTGCCCTATATGTGCATGTGTGTTTGTGTGCGTGCATATTTATAAGCCATTGGTTATTGTAATTGATGCGAGTTTACATGCTGGCAAGGCGCAGTGCAGTGCCCTGGCCTCTGTCACACGTCAACAGCTGCTATATACTATATACATATATACTATACACATATATATGTATATACTTAAACACATACATCAATATGTGCACATGCGAAATGTATATTTAATTGAATTATTTAATGAAAATCAGCTTCGCACATTTAACTGGCAATGGCAGCTGCATTCGTCTGCATGAATCTCAATTTATAATTTAAAGCCAATTTCTCTATTAGTGAATTTTCCAAATTCTGCTCCCATATAATGGCAACAGTAAATACATTAACAAAGTCTAACTGAATTAAAATCAAAACTTGTGAAATTCTAAGAATTTTTGAACATTTCACAAATTGCATTTACAGCAAATGCTTTAAGCGGTATTTAAGCATAGATGGGCCAAATACGACAACTGCATTAACTGAGAGAGCAACAGAAATCAAATACAGATAGAGAGGCCAGTAGTCAGGTAGAGATAGAGAAAGGCAGAGAGAGAGAGAGAGAGAGAGGGGAGGGCAAATGTGCGGCAATTGGATGAACAACTTTGCATGCCTCAAACGAAATTTGTGCGGCATAATTGGATTTGTTGCAAATTAAAATGTAATTATGAAGCAGAGCAGCCTGCGCTGCAGCACGATTGCAATGTCGGCTGAATGCCAATGTCTATGGATTTAAAACCGAGCCGAGGCCTAGGCAAAATATTATAGATTTTTGTATAAATTCAAATACATTTATAAGCAGCCCAAATGAAGCCATCAAATGCAGCTTGAGCATAGTCGACACACAACAAAACAATTCATATTAATAATCAATAGGAATATGTGAATATATCTATACATATATCTTAGGTATATATGTATATGTATGTCAGCTAATGTGAGCTGCTTATCTTAGGATTTGCTGTGCATAAATTGTGCAGCATATAGATTCGTAACTGATTCTTAATGTTCCTGTTAATGCCAATGCTAATGCTAATAGAAAATCTGTTAATTATTCATGTGCATTCGTGTGTGTGTGTGTGTGTGTGTGTGTGTGTGTGTGTGTGAATGATATTGAATTGATTGCTCGCATTTATTTGGTATATAGTTCAATTAATCAACATGTTCATTTAATGCTCTCTAGATACGTACCTCGTATATGCGAGGTGTGCCTAAAAAGTAGCATAAATGTTGAATTCAATGAATATTTATATACGATTTTGAAGTTTCGGCTTAGACATGCTTTGACTCGTCTACGAATAATAAAAAAATGAAACAAATAATAGTTGAAGCAAAAGCTAAACCAGATCACAAAAAATGATTTTTGAATTGCCTCGAGAATAGGAAAATAAATAAAATAAAAAGGGCACAATTCGGGTGCGGTTCACCCTGAATAGCAAATAATAGATGTTCATGAATAAATAAATAACTAATTAAAATAACAAAACCAAATTTGCATTACTTCTTGGGCACATCTCTGACATACATAGTACATATCTTTCACACAGAGCAGCCATATCATATATACATAATATATAGTATGTATGTATGTGTATATATGTACATATTCTGCATAAATTTGGACAGCTTTTAATTTTGTAATTAAAAATCTATTTCATTCAAATTTCAGGCACGAGGCAAACTTTTGGCCAGGATTTTCAACGAAGTTTGTTTTCAATAATTTTGATGCTTTCAGCATTAACTATCTTTTGCACTTTGCCTTTGCTTTTGCCAGTTGCCAGTTGCCAGTTGTTCTGTTATGTGCTGCGTTTGTTGTCTGTGAGCGTAAGATTTAATTTTCAGTTAAGTCTAAGGCCGTTGCCTTCTGTTGCCTGACTTTGTGCCCTGGGACAGGGTTTGCCGGGTGTTTGCCGAAAAGAGCGAGTATGGCAGAGTGGAATTCCGGGGCCATCCACTCACCCACCATTCTTTCCATCTATTCAGAAAGCATTCACATTCCAGCCACACTCACACTTTGACGTCTACTAATAATATTTACATTCCGCATCGAATCGTCCCTAACTCTGGCCAAATGCTGTGCACCATTTGGGTGGCAATTGGAACTGGTAACTGGTCGCAGTGTCCCATGCTTGTGTGTCTCATCCAACAATTCAACAATTCAACAACTCCACAATTCAGCCAGACATCCATCAAGCGACCAAGTGACCTGACCCACACACCAATGTCTGTTTGTCTGTTTGTCTGTGCGCCAGCTAATAATTGAAATTTTAATTGAACGTTTGTGCCGTGGCAATGGCATAAATAAACAAGAATTTTAAATGATTTTGCAGTACGCCAATGCCCCGAATACCGTTGATGTTTTCTTTTTTTATTTCCTTTTTTTCTTCTCAACTGTTGAGGTATCTATCAGAGTTGTAAGTAAAAATTTATTTATAGGTGAGAAGGGCAGAGAAGAGCTCTTTTTCTTTTTTTTTGAGAGAAGTGCTCCAGACAGAAGGAAGGCAAGAAAAGAGTGGGAAAGGGAGAGAGAGAGTGAGAGAGATAGTGAGAGAGAGATAGTGAGAGAGATAGAGAGTGAGAAAGTTGACAGATATGACTGAGAGGGAGAGACAAAGCAAAAGAGAGAGAAACAGAACAAGACATAGACTGAGAAAGGGAGAGAGAGAAAGGCAAAGAAAGAGAGAGAGAGCGCGAGAGAGAGATCAAGAGAAAGAGCTGGATAGAGAATGAGGGAGAGAGACAGCGCAAGAGAGAGAAAGGGACAAAAAATGAATTGAAATAGAGAGACACAGCAAAAGAGAGAGAGAGAGAGAGAGAGAGAGAGGACTTGAGGTTGATAACTGATATTCTATATATATTACATATTCACTTAGTGAGTGTAAGCGATACAATGTATACGATATATATATATATATATATATATATATATACGATATATACGATGAATACATATATATGATATATATCTATATAAAACATTTTCTGTATATATATTACAAGTCCCACAGCTTAAACTAGCTGTGAGGCTTCGCATCTACTCCTTACATTTAGCAATTGAATAATATTTAGATTTTCAATATAAAATATGCCAGTCGAAAATTAACTTTTAGCTAAGTTGAATTCATTGGAAATTGAATCGACATTTATGAAGCCTACTCCGTGCATAAGTATAGAGCTTAAGATATAGATTCCTTGAAATATATCTGCTTCAGTTATCGTGCAACCAACTGCATGACAAATATATATATATATATATATATATATATATATATATATATATATATATATTTTGCTCATTGGTCCAGTTTGTGTGGGCGTGCCAACAATTTGCGCTGAGCCCGCAAAATTCATTAAACGAAATCGAAATCAATTGCGCGTTAAGTTTTATAGGTATGCCACGTACAAATGGATATATTTTTACATTTTTTCACATATGCTTGAGTGCAGATAAATATAAATATGTGTATATTGGTATGTATATAGCAATATATATATATATATATATATATATATATATATATATATATATATATATTTGTATGTGTGCAATTATGTACCTATGCAACAAGCGTGCGCTGCGTATACGTAATATTTAACGAGCGCCAATGAAATTTTTATGCGAGCTTCATAAAATTATTGTAAAGCAGTCCAGCTGTTTGCAAGCTTTACGTGTGTGTGTGTGTGTGTGTATGTGTGTGTGTTGGGTTTTGGCCTGGAACGTGTTTGCACAAATTGAGCTTACGTTAATAATTCAATGCTCAGGCAAAGTATTTAAATCACATTTAAATTAATCACGCGCTGCCTTAAATGCTGTCACAAATAATTTTACACTTGGAACACCGTTTATATCAAACACACACAGACGCGTGAAAAATTTGTTTTTTTTTAGATATAAATATATACATATATGTATATATATATATATATATATTTTTTTTTTTGTATCATTAAAAATTTACTCCGAGTTTATTATGATTGAACTGTTTCCACTTGGCATGTGGCACCCGCACGGCATTTATATAATCCCCACACACGCGGAGCGAGCGCAGACAGTCGGATTCGGCTTTAACTTCTATGTGGGCATAGATGCATAGATAGATGGCTGGCTGGATAGATGGATGGATAGATGGATAGATGGATAGCGGGCTGAATTGTTGGTTAGATTGGGAGTCAGCCAAAGGCAGACTTCATTTGCATGCTGCACAGAGAGTCAGGGGCAGGGCAAAGCATAATAAAGGACGACGCAAACAAAATGGAGATAGAGAAAATCAAAAAGAGATAGTGTGAGAGAGAGAGTGGATAGAGAGCGAGAGAGAGAGAGAGAGTGGGAGTGAGTGCAAGATGCCAGACAGGCGGCAAGTGAATGTAAATCGCTTTTGCTCTGCTGCCTTAACCGTCTGGTTAAACAAGAATATTGTATTGAAAGAGCTTCAACTTATTCTGACATCCTGATTAGTTAAGCAAATCTCAAAAGAGATGCGAAATTTCCATAGAAGAAAACTTCAAGTTCTTGAATTAGAATTGTTGAAATTATTTTCTTTTATAATTTACATTTTGATTGTCATAAATTCAATTTACAATTTTTGTTAGTTTTTTTATTATTATTTTTTTTTTTTTATATATACAATTATATGGATTTGAATTATTTTTTAATATAATTTGATGTTTAATAAATAAAAACTATTAATTTAATTATTATTTACAATATAATTATTATAAATAAAATTTTTTTTATATTTTGTTAATTATTTTAAATATAAAAAACATATACTAATTACTAATTTAATTATAAGATTTGAATAATTTTAAACTATTTAAATTTAATAATATATATTATTTAAAGGTATTGAAACTATGTCCAAGCATTTTGAAGTAATAGAAAAACCTTTTAACAAAATGACACAAAATATTTTGGAAATATTTAAAATTATTAAAATGTCAAAATATTTCAAATGAATATTGACAAATTAAAAAAAAAAAATTTCACAAAATATATGTAAAACTTTTAAAATGATCAAAATGTCACAAAATATTTGTAAAATATTTAAATTATTATAAACTTATTAAAAAATGTCACAAAATATTTTTAAAATTATTAAAATGTCATAAAAAATTATGAAAAAATATTTGAAATTTTGAAAAATGTCACATAATTTTTATAATTATAAAAATGTCAAAGAATTTTTTAAATAAAATCAAAAACATTTTTTTTCATTTCGTTTATTTAAATTTTAAATTGAATTTATATTTGATTGAAATATAGGTATATTAAAATCTTTGAAATAATATTTTTAAAATGAACTGACATGTTGTGGAAGCATCTGAATCTGATTCAATTCACCCAAAATGCCATGTTTAATTATAATTCAAATGTGCAACTCAGTGTTGTGGGTGCAAAGCGTTCAAGCGGCAATAATGTTGCATGTCATGCAAATGCACTTTGCTCACAAGCAAGCACTCTCGCACACACACACACACACACCCGTGCACATTCAGCTGCTGATAATACATGCTTTCAGTTCACATTAATTGTAACTGCAGCAGTTGCAATTGTTATGTCCTGTCAAAGCGGATTATCAATTGAACTGAACTGGACACAATTACAAATAGACTCTGAGATGGTTCGATAATGATGCCTTGCTCTTTAAAGAGATAAAGAGATATCTTAAATAAGCTCAACTAAGCATCTCATTTGTGCCATGTGCCAGCAAGCATGCATTTCTCTTTTCAAATGCGATTTACAGTCCTTCCTTGGCGCGCCGAGCGTGCGAGTATCTGTGCGCAAATGGAATTATCTGAGTGGGTTTCGATGACCTAGTCTATTTGAATAGTATTTGCAAGAGTTGAATTCAAAATACATATATATATATATGTATATATTAAGTCATAGTGGACGCAATAATTAGCTCTAGCTGCAGACATTAACAAAGTTAAGTGGCTGCCAGGTTTTGGCTCTTCTGCGCTGCTTCATAAACTTTGCACTCTGCCTCAATTCAATTGTCGTTCTCATGGTCTGTCTCACAATTACGAGCTGGAAATTAAAAACTTTGTTGCTTTAGCACATCGCCAAGCATGTGGGCAATGTAAATCTGTGGAATGCCAGGATTGAGGGCATGCTCTTGGCAGCTTGTCTCTCTCTCAGTGGCTGACTGGATGACTGACTGGCTGACTGACTGGCTGACTGTCCAGCTGTCAATCTGTCGATCTGGCTATCTTTATCCTTTTGTCTGACTTCGGGGCGTCTGTGCTGTTGAAAGCATCAAGCAGCAAGCAGCAGCCACTGTGCACTGTGCACTGTGAGTGCTAGAGCACTTTATCTTCAAAAGGACGCCTGCTGACCGCACGAGCTTAAGAAATTTTCATTTGAAAAATAACCATGGTCTAGTGTCTGCATTTGTGTGTGCTGTCTGCCTGGCCCTATTTTGATTCAATTTTCAGTAAAAAGCCACATCTTCCAGCCAGATTCTTGAAATGTTTTTGCATTAAATGCCAGCTGGAGTGCATAAAATACATGACTTTAACAATCGATGCGAACCACACACCACTAAATCCTATCAACATTGTGAAGTGAGCTTAAGCAACAATAACCTGAAATAGCTAAACAAACTAGAAGCTAAATAAGCAATTATAGAAATGAAAGGTATTTTTACGCATGCAAAAAAGCTAACAATTTAATTTTCATTTCAACAACATTGCATTGACGTAATAGCAACTAGATTATTCGTTATTGAAAATTGTGAAAATATGCACAAAATATTTGCAGAAAATATGAAAAAAAGTAGCTATAAATTCTTAATGCATTTGTTGCTAGTGCTCAAGTGCACTTGATTCAGGTATTCTGCAACAGTTTGATTAACGCTGCGTATACGTAATATTAGCTAAAAATGCCTGGCAAATAGAGCTTTCTTTTTTTTCTCTTTTCTCTTTTTCTTTTTTTCCTGTTGCGGTGTACATGGCTTGAACGCCTTTTTTTTAACGACTTTGCCAGATAGTTGGACACGCTGTGGCGTCAAATGACCCTTGAGATGCCAAAGTTAGTCAGAAATGCCAGCTATTCAGCAGCTGTATAGCTGAGATTAAATGCCAATGGGCAATCAACGCATACCGAAGCGTCTATCAAGTGCTCACATTGGACGCTTATAAAAGACGGCCCGATATCGGCTGTCTGTTAGCTGAACATGTCATCGAAACGTTAGCCAGACGGAAGCACTGACGGAAGCAAATCAGGAAGGAAGCTACTGAAATTCCTAACAATACTTTGACATTTCATTTCAAAAGCCACGCCTCCCAATAAGCAGCAGCAACAGCAGTAACAGTAAGCAGCAGCAGGAGCAGCAGGAGCAGCAGCAGGAGCAGTATCATTCAGGCAGTCATCCATTCAGTTAAAGCCCAGCATTGAGAGCTGGCAGCATCTTTGACTCTGGCGCTGTCGCTTCGACATCTGCAATGAATTTGTTTTGCCCAGTGCCACGCCTACGACTTGGCACGCATTTCTTTGGCTTTGCCTTTCATGCAGATACCCTGCAGTAGGGTACACCACATGTGCCATGGCAGTTGAGAGAGAATTCGCCGAGTCAAGCTAAGCGTATAGTTTTTCGTTTAGTTGCAAGTGTATTCGGCTGTCGTCTGCCCTCTGCCCTCTGCCTTCGTCCTTTTATTTTCATTATTTTTATTTACTTTTTTTTTTTTCTCATTTGCGCTTGTTATTGTTTGGCATACTTGACTGAGTAAGCAAATTGTTTAAGATTGACAGCTGCCCGGGTGCAGACCGCAGAGGCACGTTATATATGCCCAGGCGGACTGGCTGGTCCGCTTGTAGTTACAATCGATGTGATTTGAATGCCATAATGAGGCCAGGGCCAGAACACCAGACCAGCCTCCACACACACACACACACACACGCATGAGCTCGAGCTCGAGCTGTGGCTTTGGGCTTTGCAACGTTGCCAATAAATATCAGCTCCATGATTCATCATTTCGTTATTGCTGTTGTTGTTGACTCAGCTGCAATCAGCGGCCAAGACATCGGCGACTTTCTACACCTCCGCACTTCACGGAGATTTGCGTCAAGTGCAAAATTCTGCTCAATATGTTGTGGGCAGCGACAGGGCTTATGCCGCGCTGCTGGCCAACTGTCCTTTGTTTATTGTTGATGTAGTTAGTAAACTGAAAGTCCTAAATAACAGATGAAATTTTGAACGAAGTGATGGTCATTTCTAGTTATAACTTTGTATACAGATATATATTTAATATAATTAATGTCTAATAATTAAACTGAATCCAAATGTTGACCTAGTCCAAACGACTTTAGTTATTGAAAAGGCTAGTTTATTGAATTTACTTTCATTCTGTTTTAAGATAAATAAACACTTTTTATACATATACCTCGAGCCTTATATATGATTGGGAAATATGATATATTATATTTATTAAATCTTACTATATCACAAGAGCGCTCAGTGGCCTTGAGTTTCAATTTCACAGTGCCTCTATTCAGTATGTGAGCGCATATAAGGAGAGTGAGCATAGGCAGAGCATAGTCAGAGATAGAACGAGTACAGTGAGCGCAACATTACGAGTAGTTGCTGTAAAGATGCTAGTCGAGTGAGTTTGCGTCTTAGCTAAGAGAGAGGGAGAGGGAGAGAGGAAGACAAACACAGATTTTGCTGAAGCTATTCTGCCAGAGTGAGAGCGAGATGGCTATTGGAGCTATTCGGAATAGGTTCTTATGATTGCTAAGAAGAAAAGAGATATGACTAGAAACTGTGTTTATGGCAAGCACATTCTAATTTATAATTGGCTGTAAGAGTATGCGAGTATTAGCAAGCAAGGAAGAGCAAAATTAATGCAACTCTTCAAACAAGTTACATATTATTTATTTATTTATTTAATAATTGACAAAACTAGAGTCAACTAGAGTCATAATTGATAAAGTCTGTTTTCTTTAGGCTTTTATATATTTTATAATATGTTTTTTAATTGCAATGATAAATAGTTGAAAAACCTATTATAATATATATAAAACCTAAAGAATACAGAACCTGACAATAATAAACAACAACCCAGAGGATATCATTGTTTTTTATTATTAATATTAAGAGTTTTGCATATCACAGCTCAATCAATAGAATAGAAGAAAATCATATGATATCATTAAAAAGCATTTCAACTGAAGAGAACTTCGAAGAGATTTCTCACTATTTTTAGTACTTCAAATCGAATGCCAACAACACATGTTATCAGGTTATCAACAAGTGAGGCGCCTAAACACACAATAAGAGTATTTCTCTGCTCCACTATATGCTGTGCCTTGCTCTCTCCATGCGCCATGGCTAAGGCAAAACCAAAGCCAAACAATCGATTTTCTTGGCTTAAGTCGAGTAAAACTCAACCTTAAAAAAAAAAGAAGAAAAAAAATACGCTTAAGTTTTATTGTATTCCAATCTCATTAACTTCTTTTATTATTATTTGTATTTTGCTTGCTTCCATGCCTCACACACACACACACACACACACACACACACATATATACACGCACGTAGACTTTGCTGCTTTTTTCTTACTTACTTCATTCTACTTTCGCCCTCTGTTCGCTTTCGCTTCTTCCATCCCATTTCTGTTCTTATTGCTGCCTTTTACTTTTGCTCCAATTTACGCGCAGCCTTTGTCCCCTGTTCGTGTTGCTGCTGCTGACTGTTGCTGCTGTTGCTGCTGTTGCTGACTGTTGCTGGCAGCAGCATTTGACGCATGTGACCAAAAGTTAGCCGAGTGCTTGTTGTGCGTGTGTGTGTTGGTGTGTGTGTGTGTGCGAATAAAATCGCATAAAATAAAGCAATATCCTTCACTTATTTGACATTTTGGGCCAACATTAATGAGGCTTGTTGCTGTTGCCGTTAGTATTGCTGCCGCTGCCACATTTTGGCATCTTGACATCTTCGAGGGCAACTGACGGCATTTACGCTTTAAATTCAATAAATATGCCAATCTGATGATTAATGACCCCGTCAGCAGCACCATGACAAACAGAATCGAACGCTTAGTCGTTGCCTTCTAAGCATTAAGTATACGCATCGCATTTTCACACATTGCAAAATTAGTCATCAAAGCGCAATATAAGTCGACGTCCACATCGACGCCAATGCCAACAGCAAGTTTAGCACCAGAAAACCACCCCAGGAACCACCCCCTAGCCTGTGCAAGCCTTATGATTGCATATTTTGCATTTTGATTACTCAACTCGGGGCAGCGGCTTGTCTCCACGCCTAAATCCCTGACATCATTAAGGGTTCAGCCTCTAAGCCTCTGCCTCAGTCTGGTTTTTGGAACGGGTCGAATGTCCATCGCCTGGCGGTTTGTTGCGACTCCGACAGACTCAATATTCGTGCCGTTAGCCAGCTCAAAGTGTTTGCACATGCCTCTCCAAAACCAACACAACACAACACAACCCAAGCCGACCCGACCTGCCCATCCTCCAGTACTTGTCGTTCTCATCTCGTTCTCAGTCTCGTCGTCATTCTCATTCGCATCATGGCTGTCTGTTTGCTTGTTTGGCTTTTGTTGCATTTTGCATACTGTACTTCGATTTGCATAATCTTAAGCTTTTGCACTCGCCAGGGGATTTCAGAGCACACGCCCAATACAACAGATCTCTCAGATACAGGCACAAGCACACACATATGCACATGCACGACGTCTACATTTCAATTTTAGCTTCTGTTTTCATTTCTGTCCCTTGTCGAGACAATGAAAATATTTGACAGCATCTTTAACTGAGCATAAACAGCAGCAACAACAACAGGAAACTTTACGAAACGTGTCCAACTAAATGCATATTGCATATTTTATATAGATTTCTATTTGTGCATACAATAAATACATATATATATATATATATATATATATATATATATATATCTATATCAATATCTATATATGTATATATTTGCAGAGCATTTGCATAATCCCACACTGACAAATTCATGTTGGATCAATCCATGGCTGGCTTAAGCTGCAAATGCGAGCTCATATTTAATATGCAGTGAATTATTTTAATTATGCCCAATCATAGCTGTTAATTGGCTATCGCATAGCAAACAAATCATGCTGAACTTCTTGGCCGTCAGGCACTTCAAAATTCTCCTAACTTCTTAAATGTAAGCTCGAAACCTTGGGGATGCGGCAGCTAAGCTGAGCGTTCTACCAAAACCTATTATGAAAGCAAACATTTGGAATTCTTATCAGGCAAACAGAGCGGAAAAGTATCTTTTTGATTATGTGGCCGAGATATTAAGAGCTAGTTAGGCTCCTTGATATCTAGTTGAGTTAGTTCAATTAAGTAATTTAAATGGAAAACCACAATTATAGTAAATTCATTTGCTTGTTAAATACTCTGAATGGAATTTTAACCTAATCTGCTTTATTTTCCATAATTCGTTTTGCTTAAAGATAATTATCTTTAGAATAATTACAGACGCTTTCATTTCACAGCGATTATCAGGTAGAAAGTTAAGCTTAAGCTTAGCTCTCATTGAAACTCTTCAAATTGTTGGTGTCGGGCCATGACGATAGACGAAAAAAATCATTTATAAATATATAAATAAATCAAAATACATAAAAGGTAAAATTCAATAAATAAAATAAGAAACTATAAATTAAAATTTAATATATAAATCTTATATAAATTAATAAAATAAATAAAAATAAATTAATAAATTAATAAAAATATATTAAAATAAATATATTTAATTAAAAAGTAAATACTAAATAAAAAATACATAAATAAATAAATAAATAATCAAATAATTAAATAAATAAATATATATAAATAAATAAATAAATAAAAAAACAATAAAAAAAGTAATAAATAAATATATAGGTTTATAAATAGGCATGTATTCAAAGAAATAAACAATTAAAGAAGAGCAAGTTGCAGCTCGTATTCTTAGTAATTTAGCTTCAAAATTATGGCGGATATAAAACTTTTCAACTTGCTACGTAGCCAAGAGATATTTCTGTATCTACATATATCATAGCTCTCTCTGTTTGTGAGATCAACCGAAAAGAATCATACGCTCTCTCTCTCTCTCTCTCTCTCTCTCTCTCTCTCTCTCTCTCTCTCTCTCTCTCTCTCTCTCACTCCTCTCTCTCTCTCTCTCCTACTCTCTCTCTCTCTCTCTCTCTCTCTCTCTCTCTCTCTCTCTCTCTCATCAGAGATTTCGGTTCTTTTCGTTTTTGCTTGCTGTTGAGCGCTTTGCATTGAACTATTCGTGTGCCGCTCTCTTTCCGAACATCGTTTAGGGAGCGATATGATTGGCGTTCGTATAATGAGGCTTAATAAGTGAGTAGATAAATCAAAAAGTTTATATGCATACAGCGGACACAACTCTGACTAGCATACGTACCAATACACACAATACGTTCTGCTTCTGTTCGATTGCCAATGCATGAGCTGTCTCAACAATTCAAATGAAATCTTGGCGTTTCATACGACGAGGCTACTGATGGCCGGATTACTCTCTTCCCAAATTCTTTGCATAAGTTCCAAAATATGTAATTTGTGTAACTTGTGAGCTGCTCATTCACTGAATCGTAAGCACAAAGTAAAGCTGCTCGATTTTGGTTTCAATTTAACAATGTCTTTGCTATTCATTTGCTCAGCTGCCGCCGTAAGCATAGTGTGATGCGATAATCCCGCTCTTAAAAATCCATTTCTATGGTATAGTATTATAGTTGCACTTGAGCTCAACTCACACTTACACGCATAGTTTTTCCTGGTATTTTTCCTATAAATAGTCACACATCAGCATAGGCATGCTCTGTCATACTAGACAGCAGAGGTTACCACACAAACAAACCCAGATAAGTGTAAATACAAAATGCGTACATGAACTTAAATATTCTCAGCATTCCATTCACTGGCTGCTAGAGCCGATTCATATTGTGTTTGCAGCTAGTTATTTAAGAAAAAAATAAAGCCAGCTGTTTTCGCATTTGTCAATGGAATGCATAAATTCTACCACACACACACACACACACACACACACAGACTTGCATAAATGCTGTGCTGCATGGTTAGCCGGCAAAGCCGATTAGTTGCCTAGGGAATTGGCTTGTAGGAAAGGCGTAGTGCCAGACGATCTCCAAGTGTTGGTCTGTGCCACAAATTGGCTGCCCCTCGAGCATCTCCTGCTCCTGCTCCAACTCCTGCTCCTCCATCTCCCACACTTGGCACTTGGGCCACGCTGTAAAATATTTAGACGCCTACATTGTTTTCCGTAATCCGCTTTCCAATGGACGCCGTCTGTGTGTGGGTCGCTCGCTGGATTGTGCGGAATATGCAGTGAGCCATGCGTTTTGTTAGTTTTCAATCAAGAGTTGTTTATCAATGTTGCAGCCAACAAAAGCTAATGGCTAATAATAAGCGCACAAACAAAGGGCGACGGCACGCTGAAATGTGTAAAACTAGTGGAGAGCGTATGAAAAATCATCATCGACCAGTTTCCATTTGTTCGCCAGAGCAACCCAGGCAATTGTGCTGCATGCGCTATTTATGAAAGGCTTCCACGCAGCGACAGGAAACGGCGCCATGGCGCTGTTACTCAACTAATTTTGTTGCCAATCGATCTGGGCCACTATTTTGGCACATCGTATACCGTACATCACATATCACATATAGTTTTGGCCCAGCTCCAGCTTATTGACAGCCATCGAGGCTCAGCACGACCAAAAACTGTGGACAACATTTCCCGCACAAGGCCGGCATAAATATGTATATATATATAGATCAATAAATGCCAACCTGGTAGCGAAAATAATAAGACATTTGTGTGGCTTATATGCACATAAAATGGCTTGAAAACACACACACACACACACACACACACTCACACAAGCCTCTCAGCTAGCCCAATTTGAAAGTGAGCCACAACAATGGCGAGCTCGTTGTACCTGACATCAGGCTGAATTCATTCTCATCTCAGAATTTCTACCACATAGCTGTCAGAGTATAACGTCGAATGGCTAGCGATACACATACTTACCTGTAGAAGCTATTTTATGTTTGTGGAATGGAAGTCTTACCAGCCGCTGATGTCACTACGAATCGTAGGCTTAAATTTGCATATATGAAGTGAACTTCCTGCGGAGCAATCAAATAAATATCAATTTAAATTCTTAAAAAGTCGCTCGCGTTGGCTACCAGAAATGGGCACCGCTGTCAACATCTGCTGAATCGAATCTTGACATAAAAATATACTAAATAAATAGGTAAGTCAATAAAAATATATAAAATTGCTCCATTAACTTTTTTATTTGTAATATAAAAATTGACAATAAAATTTATGATTTGATTTGTATATAAAAATTGATGTGTAATAATAATTTGTTAGTTTTTATCATACAAATCAATTTTAATAATTAAAAAAAAACTTTTAAATAAAAAATTGCAAATAAAAGTTGATCCAGTTTTAGAATTCGCCGTAAAAAATATTGTATTGTATCATTCATGGCCGATCGCAAACGAATTCGTTGAAGAACCGAAGCAGTCGGTTGTGTGAGTGAGAGGCAGACATTGAGAAATGGATATTAAAATGGTTGAACAGATAAAGAATATGAGTTATAAGAAAAGAGTGTGAGACTATTATATAGTATTTATATTACGTTTCCTTAGACTAACTGACAGCGACACATCCAAAGAGACGAGCAATTTAGGAGAGCTTGTAATTAGAGTAATAATTGGCAGCTCTGCTAAAGAAATGTGTTCAAGCTCTCACGCACTCTGCAGAATATCAATTGCAGCTGTGAGCTCTGCATACAACATTTCTGTAGTCATTATCTAGTCAGTTATTTGTAGCTTCTGTCACAATCCTATATAATCGCTGCGTAATCATTTAAAGCTCTGCCATTAATAAAACTGTCGAATTACTGTCAGCTCGAATTTCGCACTTTTGCTAGCATTATAATCTCAGAGAATTTGAGCATTTCCAATGCTCCCTTGCGCATATATATATGAATGGACAGGTTTTATATGAAATGCAGCGAGAGGGAATCTCTGATGAAGACCAATGGACGAACAGCAGCTCAACAGCATTGTGGATCATATTGTGAGGCTGGGCTGACTGACATTTGGCGCTTAGTTATATGGAGCAGTCAACGATTCCAGCCCAGTATCTAAGAAAAAGAAGGTATATATATATTTATTAATTTAATAATTCAAAAATTTACTGAGCTCTCTGAGCAAATTATATGCACATCTCTCTAATGTCGTTCTCCAGCTGTTCAATTGTCTTGGGCTCGAGACTTTACATGGACATTGCACGGAATTCACATTATCATTATCATTATGCTATGAGAACGATCCATTGTCATACGAATCAGCATCGCGTGTTGAAGGACGAATTATACAAAGTACATGATAAGCTTAAACAGAATTATTATTTTGTATATTGAAATAAAGCTATACTACAAAATAATAATAATAATAAAAAAAATAAATAAATAAAAACAAAAATATAAATTGAAAAAAAAACTTAGCATAAATTAAAAAAAAAAAAAAATTTACTATATATACAATTATTAATTGTTAAAGCAGAAAATTAACAGCAGTCTCTGACGATTCAAGAGTCAAAGCTGCACAATAATAATGAATATTATAATAAATAAGCTAACTTCATATATACTCTTTTAATATTGCCATCATACATTTACAACTCTTGGCTGTTTACAGGGTATTCAGGCTAAATGCGACAACGAAATCAACAAAATTCAAATCCAAATTGAAAGCAATTGCGCTTGAGATGTGTTTCGCAGCGCAGCTGGAAAAAATGGGAAATCACAGCGGCAGTTAATAGCAGCACGCACCAGCTAACAAACATACGCACACACACACACACACACACACACACACGCATATATATATGTCTCAGACATGGAAAGGAATGCTAGACAGCTGGGTGTCAGAGTTATTGCGGCGCTTAAAGCCGACTAGAATTTGGCCCGAAATAGAAATAAACGTATTAGGCTTATGGCACAAAATTCCGTGACTGTTGGACCTGGCATTCAATTAATTATTGCCAAATTAAATGTAAAATATCAAAAGCTATTTATAATGCATTCGAGGCATAGCATTAAACATATCGTGCAGCAGACCGAGACGCGTTCGCTGAGTGAGTGCGAAAGCGCGCATTTGGCGAAGCTACTGAAATGGGCACGTGTCCTAGATTCACGCGTGTGCCTGTGTCTAAGTGTGTGTCTCAGTGTGTGTCTGTGTGTGTCTGTGTGTGTGTGAGTGCGAAAGCCTACGGAAACGGAAGCGTCATGGAAATCGTAGACATGTCGTCAATGTCACAAGCTAAACAGCGCTAACAACACAGAGGAAGTACCACAGGCAACACAAGCAACAACAACAGCAGCAGCAGTAGCAACAACAGCAGCAGTAGCAACAACATTAATGATGCGTTGTTGGTGTCTCAGCATTCATCATCACCTGTACAGGCAACACCTGTGGGCCATGGACGCTGCGAGCGCTGTCAACGACATCAGAAAACGGCTGTCGTCGTTGCTGGGGCCTGTCATAAACAGCAGACAGCGACAGACAGGCAGCCAAGCAACAATGTTGCCCAATGCCTATTGCTGTTGCTATTGTTATTGTTGTTGTTGCCGTTGTTGTTGTTGTTGTTGTTGTTGCTGTTCATCTGCTGCTTGGCGCGAGTCCTTGGTTTGATGGCGCGGCTTCAGCTCATAAAATCTACCTAATCCACTTAGGCGCAATTAACGCTAATAACATCATGTAGTTAGACACGTGGGCACGTGTACAGATGGGCGTGGCAAGACGGCCAGTGGGCGTGGCTGAAAGGCAAGGCATATGCTAGACTGTTGTGCTGATACGCATGTAGTATGTATGTGATCTTCTTATATCAGCTGCACGCGCACTCACACACACGAACACACACATCACACACACACACGCATGCAAATTCTCATGACTCTGAGAAGCTTCTGTTGCCTGGCTGGTCTCGAGTGTTGAGCATCGAGTTACTTTGACTCTGTGCAACTGCAGCACACACGGCTCTAATTAGTTGCCCTGGCATTGGCCCTGGCCCTGACTCTGACTCTGGCCCTGACTCTGACTCTGGCGCTGGCAAGTGAAATGCTGCCAGTTGTCAGTTTAGCTATTGGGTAACCCGATGAACAGTAGCGAGGCCACACACTTCACCTGCACTTGCAATTGAATCAGAAGAGCTGCGCTCACTCTCTCCCTCTCTCTCTCTCTCTTTCTCTCTCTCATCTTTAAAGCAGCTCCTGAGCCGGCTGACCGCCGACTCTCAAAGTCAAAGCAAAAATCTCTTCATTTCTGCTTGCCATTTTGGCATTGCAAATCAAAATGCATTGAAATAGAATATGAGATCAAAGCGAATAGTTTTGTTTGTCAAATTGTTTGCTTCGGAATTCAATTTATGACTGCATATGCTTTAATATAAAAGAAAACTGCATTCAGTTATCTATGAAATATATATACAAATTGTATTCATGCCCTGTCAGCTCAGACAGATAGACAAATTTGAGCCAGCATTCAGTCTATTGATATGATAGAAATTTTGAAATTAAATTGAGATTAAATTGAGATCAAGTAGAAAAGTAAAGCTGACTATCAGTTCATTTACATCTTGAATTTTAATAGATTATATTTTTGAATACATTCTCTTTCTATAACTTAAACTTAAATATTATGATTTTCGCAATCCAAAAAAATATAAAGAATTTAATTGGAATTGATCTGAAATACTTAAATTTTATAAAAGATATATATACAATTTAATTTTTTTTATATATAAATTACTTTTATTATAATTTATACATATCAAAAGTTATTTGAATTTTAAACTTAACTCGCAAGTTTACTTAGTAAAACAATTATTATATGAATAATGTAATTTAAAATAAATGTATGTATAAAAATTAAATTTTTTAAAATAAAATTAAATGTAAATATACTTTGCAGTTAATTAAATTAAATTTCAAAACATTTTCCCATCCAATTCAGGGTATTTACGAGTCAATCAATTCAGACTGGCATATATGTAGCCTAAAAAATATAAAAGTCATGACAATTTTGCAGTCTCTATGAGAAAAGCAGCATTGCGCAATGAAACAGATTCGTGTGTGACAGGGCAATGGAGTTTCAGCAAAAATGCTTACATTTATGCATATCTTTCACAATCATAATACGAAACGTATTGGAGTTGAGCAATTGATTATGGATAGCCGGGACTGCTTGGGGTTTCGGTTGCTGGCTGCTGCTTTGCCATTTGGCAAATTGTTTTCTAAGAATGCGCTGTAGTTTATTGCCTGGAAAGTGTGCTGCCATCACCGGAAATGGCGCTTGCGTTAGCAGCCGTTGCATTTTGTGCTAGCTAAGTTGCATTCCATTTATCAGCTGTCTGGCGACATACGCGGCGTATGATTAATGTGCAACGCCATGGCAGCCAGGCGTCTGCCAGTTTTCTCTCTCTCTCTCTCTCTCTCTCTCTCTCTGAGTCTGTCGCTCCCTGTGTGCCAGCAAAATGCTAAGCCAAGGGTGGCGACATTGTCAAATGGTCTGCATCAATCAGATCGCACGGCCAGGCGCTGGCTGTAGCTGTATGTGGGCTACCCGGCGTATGCGTGATAATAATACCATGTTATAAATAATTGAGACGCCTGCCCTAAGTGTTGGCAGCAATGCGGGCGTTACACAGCCAAAAATATCGGGCCATACCTGCTTAGTGGCGTTGCCGTCTAATGGGGCGGCAGGCAGTGGGCGTGGGGTGCAGGGTGTAGAGCATTGTTACGAATCAGGAAGCAGCACAGGATATCATTACAACCGGCTCAAGTGGTTGTTGGCCTGGCTGCCTAATTACACATTAGCTGTAAACGTTTGCCATGCTAAATGACATTGAAGCTGTTGCCAATGTCACATCGTTTGCAATGAGCCAAATCCATGGGGGCACAGTGGGGCAAGGTGTAAATGAACTGAATTGAATTAAACTGTTTGGCTTCTGTGAGGTTTAGCTGCAGATACTTTTAGCATTTATTGTCCAAGGAAATTATTTATTTTAAATTTCTTAATATTTATATCCTTTAAGCATAATAAATAAATTTGAAAAAATGTTTTATATGATTTATTACATTTTTAGTGTACTTACCTTATATTTGATATTTAAAAATCTTTCACTTGTAATATTTATTTTTATATTCACAGTTTTATTTCAACTTAAGTTCTATTTCCTCAGTTTCCATTTAATTTTTATTAAAAAAGAATTTTGTATTATAGTATTTAGTGCATATTCAACTACAGCTCAATTTCAACAACTTTGTACCACTGTGCGCCATTTTCTTTTTCTCAAAATATATTTAATGTATACCCAACTTGATTTGAGCAAAATTTCATTAATTGTGCACCACTGTGCACTTTAAGGCAGCCGTTTGGCAGCCGTTGTCTTCTATTGCTGTCGATTCCACTTTCATCAGAAGAGCTCTTCGCTAAAATATTTAATACGCACTAGAGTTTATCTCAACTCAATTTCATCAGCACTTTGCACCACTGTGCGCTCCACTGTGAGCCTTTTGGCGCTGCTTGTTTCGGTTCTGGTTTCGCTTTAGCAAAAAAAAAAAACCAAGTTATTGCCAGGCCAGGCGTGCAGCCAGAAGTAGGCGTGTTTCTCTCTCTCTCTCTCTCACGCACACGCACACGCACACAGAGCTTGAGGAGTGCTTGGCTCATGTCATTCAGTGCGCTTGCCGCCTCCGGCTTCAGTTAGTATGCTACCACCGCCTGCACCGCCTGCACCGCCGGCTAGCTATCTTTTTTGCACCACCTGCTGAAATGGCCACCGGGTCGTGTACAAACAATTTTTGCTTACCTCTGTATATATTTTTTGCCCAGCTCAGCTGGGGGCGCACTCTTTTGGCTCTGTATCCAGCCATGCTCCAGCCCCTGAGCACGGCCACTGCCCACTGACCAGTGAAACCGAGCAAAAGAAAGCAAAAAGATGCTAACGCACTGCACGTGAGGATTTCGGGTCATTGCGAAGCGTTTGCTTTTGCGCTGAGACACGCAGTTTGGCGTATTCGCAAATCGCTTTATCATCAACACCTGTATTGGACTGGGACTGAGACAGTGGACGGGGACGGAGACGGGGACGGGGGGCGGGGCTGGGGCTAGAGTGCTAAACTAGAGACGGGGCTGGGGATGACTAGAAACTTGCCTGCTTTGGTATTCTGATGGGCTAGTGATATGGGTCCCTTAGCGGCATTACCATTGATATGTTTACGCTCGTCAGCCTTGGCCTTGGCTCCCATTTCGTCAAGTTTGTTCGCGTTTTGGGTTCGCTTTTGGCATTCGCTTTGCGCCAGGCGCCATGTTTGTTTATTTGAGTGTGTGTGAGCTAAATGTTTGCATATTTCTTATGCGCATTTCTACGCTTCAACGGATTTGTGCCTAAAATAACACAGAGAGAAGGAGAGAAGCGAGAGACAGAGAGAGAGAGAGAGGCATATGTGTAGCATGGCATGATGGTAAATTGCATGCAAGGAAATCGTAAAGTGATGCCAACTTTCCAATCATTTTCCTGTTGTCATACCCTGGCCTAGCTCATATATGAGGTCATATGTGCTTGAGACTGGCAGTAGATGATCTTTATTATTTAAATGCTCAGATATGCAACTTTTTTTTCTATTCATTATAATTTTTTATAAATTTTAATTTTTTTTTTTTTTTTTTTTTTTTTATCTATATGCTAACTTCTTAGGGCATTTCGTAGTCGCGCATTGTTAACACCTCTGCCATTCAATTTGTTGTTGTGCGATGATTTTTTGCGTATTCTAAAGGCAAAATGGTGGCAATTTGGCATCTTTTATCATTTATTTGTATATGAAGACAGAGTGCCTGGCTCCTGTCGCTCCCTTTACGCATTTCGGTTTGCTTCACTTGAATACCCTAGAAACGGGCAGAGCTCAAGGTAGTTTATGCTAGCCTAAGCTAAAAGAAAATTAATGTGTTGACTAAAATCACAATGAGTCCACTCACTCTCACAATCACCCTCACTCTCACTCTCTGTCTCTCTCTCTCTCTCTCTTTTTATTTCTTAGGATATCTTATAGTCGCGCTGCACAATGGAGTGTTGCTGTCTTCGCCTGCGTTTCTTTCAATATTTCGAGAGCTATATTTATTTAGCTTGTTGCTTTCAGCTTTTTCAGCTTTCAGTCAAAGCCTTTGAGTAGTTTATTGCTCGACGCGGCACTTGTGGCTGTAGCATCAATTGGAGCGATTTACCAAATTCGGTTGAGGGGCAACAAATCGAAAATGACTTCAATACAATTGGCCAGAATACAATTTGTCTGCGGTTTGGTTACAATTTCGTTTGTCATTAAATTCACGCAATATTGCCAAATTGTGTGTTTTTCTTGCTTAAAATCCTTAGCGACGGGGTCGTGGAGTGCGAGCGACGGGTGCGAGGGGCGGGTGTGGGCAAAGCTGCTTAGCTGCCTTAGCAGATGATTCAGTTCTGTCAGAGCCGAAATCCTTTTTACAATTTGCTCATAAATAGAATCAAATACAAATTTCATTCAACTCAACTTGTTAATGCAGTGAGATAAACCCCACACTCTCTCCCTCTCTCTCTCTCTCTCTCTCTCTCTCTCTCTCTCTCTCTCTCTCTCTCTCTCTCTCTCTCTCTCTCTCTCTCTCTCTCTCTCTCTGCCTCTGTCACTGTCTATAGGCAAATTAAAGCTTCGCATATCTGAAATATAGCTTAGGCATTGCCCGCCCAGCTGATTGTTGTTAAAATTCTGCTGACCTGGCCAAGGTCGGGGGCATTGGGCACTGCCTGCCAAATGCCCTCTGCCATATACATAGACTTATGTATATTTTCCATTAGCAGATGCTTACATTACTCCAACTTCAACACGGACAGCGCTCGACGGGCACGGTTTGGGCCTGGATTGCCAGGCCAGGCCACTGGTCGACTGCAGGACCTACATTATGTATGTAGAGCTGATGCTGCGTAACGATAACAAACAATTCTTTAGTCATCCACGTGCAACTTCATTGAACAGGAAACTCGTAAAACGGCGAGACCCAAAAAAAAAAAAAAAACGAAAAAAATCGAAAAAAAAAAAAGAAAATGAAAAGAAAAACGCACAACAGCATTCACACACAGATACACAGATACAACGCTATGCGATGCGAACTTAAAGATACAATTTGGTGTGGGTGGCGTTTGAATTGGGATTAGGATTAGGCGTGCTCAAGGCGAGAGTCGTGCGTATGGCGAGCGGCAAGCGGCTTAGCTACCTTCAATACTTTTGGCCCGCCCCCCTCCCCGTCCAGCCACTTGAAACTTTTTTAATATGCCATCCAGCAGTTTTTGGCTGGCCAAAAATCGAAAAATCAAAAAACCAAAAAACACAGACCCCCATCAGTTCGGTTGTTTGATTTGCGTGCAAACGCGCTTTGCATTTCGCATATTTTGCTACCTGCAGCAGTCGAGCATCGACTGGCTAACAAAATACAACGTCCGCTCGCTCACCTGTCTCTACTCTACACCTGTCCCTGCCCGGCTGGCTCCTGCCTGTTCCGTGGCCCACTCAATGGTTGCAGCAATATAAATGTTGGCGCCAGCGCTTGCCATATTATTATTTTTATTTTATTTATTTTATTTTTTATTTCTTATTTTTCCTAGTTTTTTTTTTTTTTTTTTTTTTTTTGCCCGCCAGTGGGTCGCGAGCACTCGAATGGGTTGTGTCCTTCGCAGCGTTCACTTTCGCGCTGTCCTGACCCAATGACTCCGTTTCTATATTTGTGGCAGGGCACAGACTCCACGGCGCTTACTGACTGCACGGCTGTCTCCCTGTCTCCCTGGCTGCCTGACTGGCTGGCTTGACTGCTCCAGTTTGGTGCAAGTATTTGGCAATGTGTCGCCGCAATGATGGGCATGAGCAGCTCGTAAAGTGTTTCTCATCCGGCTCCCTTCGCATCCCTCGCCCTGCACATTTCCATCATCTTCGCTTGCCAATGTGAGCAACTGTTTTTGGTTGTGGCAGTACGAATGCTCTTACCGCTGCAATTGAAACAAGTTCAACGAGTCGTGGACAATAAATATGTGAAGAGAGAGAGCGAGACAGAGACATGCCCATAGAAAGAGAGGGTCGAATAGAGCAGAGTGGGCGAAAGAGAGAAAGAGTGAGAAAGACGAGGACAGAATGATTCGCACACATAGCCATGTGTATATATACACTAATACAATTGCACTTCAATTTCCCCTGCGAAAAGCTCTGCAATAACTTATTCAGCATTCGCTTTCAAGCTTACTCGCTTAAGCTTTAAGCTGCGAAATGTGGAAGTGCTGGCTAAAAGCTTAGCCAAGACAGTGCAACCGAGCAAAGCAGTTGGAGTAGAACTAAACTAAATGTGAGAGTGAGAGAGAGAGAGAGAGAGAGAGAGAGAGAGAGAGAGAGAGAGAGAATAATATAATGTCTTTGAGTCAGAGTTTGATCAAAGATAAATATGGCTCGTTTTTATATTACTTATAATTGAGGTAAGACAATAAGTAAAAATTACTTAGATTAAACAAAAAAATAAATAAAAATTATAATAATAATTTAGTTGTGTTTTAGTGTTCAGAGCTCATTTAACTTCAAGTAAACAGAATACTGAATTCAGCGTATAAATGTACATTAACTAGCAGAAGAATAAGATTCAGAATTTTATGTATTTTTATATAAAATATAAAATATATATTATATTTTATATTTTATATTTTATATTTTATATTTTATATTTTATATTTTATATTTTATATTTTATATTTTATATTTTATATTTTATATTTTATATTTTATATTTTATATTTAATAATTTATATTTTATATCTTATATTTTATATTCTATATTTTATATTTTATATTTAATAATTTATATTTTATATCTTATATTTTATATTTTATATTTTATATATATATAATATAATATAATATATATTATATTTTATAATTTCCACATTTTCAATTTTCTATTTTCACTTTCGCATTCACAAAAAAAAGGAATATATGTACATATATCAATCAATTAGTCAATACAGGTAAACACTTATCTAAACAGACGCACATATCGCTGCATCGATTCTCTGCTGCATTCAAAGGGAAATCTGATATTCATACACTTCGACTCCCACATTGCAATGACCTGGATTTAAGAGCAGCAACGGCAACTGCAACTGCAACTGCAACGCTTACATAATGAGGCTGGGAGTTGCATATTTAGAGAGAAATATGGGGAGTTGAAGTTGGAGTCCTACTCAGAGGCAAGTGCCGCTTCAGCCATAGAAAAATAAACACGGAGACCGCAAAATATAAAGATTCATGGCTCAAGCGAGGCGGCGTCTGATGCTGGCCTATTAGCTAAGCTCTGTGCAACTGGCAGCATCAAGTTGAAGATGAAGCAATAAAGTTTCAGCTGAACAAGCCAACAGACGACGTCCACAGACAGCGAGAAGACCCCAAGCGACCCCATAAGCTGTGGGCCCTTGCGGAAGCGAAAAATCTAACAAAACCTGGCTGCATTGTCATTGCAGCAGCTGCGGCTTTCTGCTTTCTGCTTTCCGTGCGATGGTCTCGTTGTTGGTGTCGGTGTTGGTGTCGGTGTCGGTGACGGTGACGATGGCAAGCAGAAGATGTGGCATCAAGGCGCCAATGGCTGCAGCAGATACGATGGCATCTACATGGCTGCTTAGACAATATTTGCACATGTGTCTGCCTATGCTGCAAGCGCGATGCTGCAATGCGAGCTGCTTGCGGTTGGGTTCGCAGGTTGTGTGGCAAGCCAGTTACTCCTGGCTAGTGTGTGGCATGTTGTTGTGCTGTGGCTTTTCCGGTGGCAAGCAAGATGTGCTTAGCCATAAAAGTGGCTGTGCGCTTCCAACTGACCATGGCTAACCATCGTCAGATAGTTGCCAATCGCCAAACGCCAATCGCCAGCAGCCACTCGCCTCCTGCGGCAATATTTGATTCAACAAATTAATGATGCAAATTGTGCATAAGAAATTACCAAAACCAAATCGGACAGCCATAAAAACATTAACGCCGGCAGCTTAGAGACTGCGCCGCTAGCAAATGCCGATTCGTCTAGACGAGTTGCAGACCTCGCTTGAGCCACACTTTGGGGCTTAGTCAGCGATTGGATGTGGGATTGGAACTTGGATTGGCGTCCAGTTGAGCTTGCTCCATCCTAGGCACTTGCCCCTGCACAGTGGGCAGGCAACCGCTGAAAACCTGATATGCCGAAAGTAAAACACAAAGGAGCGACAACATTTTTAACGGCTGTGTCAGCTGCAGAAATATGATTAAGGCCATTTAAACAGCGGGCTATGTAGCTGCAACATTTCGTGGCAATAGGTTCAAGTCGAGGAAGTTTTATAAATAACGAAAAACAGTTGAAATAATTGATAAAAATAAATAAATAAATGGAAATTATATATGCAAATACAAAGAAATATATATATAGTTTAAAAAAAAAATAGTCATAAGAATTAATAAAATAAAAAATACTAATAAAATTAAAATTTTACATTTTAATGCAAACATATTAATCTTGAAAAAGATTCATAAAATTAATTTAATAATAATATCTATATATGTATATTTTTAAAATTTTAATATAAAAAATTTTTAATAATTTTTATTTTAATTATTAAAGTTCACAATAATATAACTTTACAAAATGTTCATATTTATTATTTTGTTTTTAAGAATTAAAAAAAATATATATATGATGGAAATTATATATGCAAATATTTGAAGCTAGAAAAAATATTGATATAAATAATATTAATAATTATTATAATATTAATTTAAGAAAGTTTATTTAAATTTAAATATACAATTTTTTTAACAATTATTTTTTTAACTAATTAAGTTCAATAATATGACTTTAAAAATTTTCATTATAATTATTTTATTATTCATATTTCTATATCAATCATAATTGAGAAAAAATATGATGTATATTATATATGTAAATATTTGAAGCTTGAAAAAATATAAATAAATTTTTTAATAATAATTAAAATATTTTTTTTAAAATTTACTTTTTATAATAATAATTTACTACACTTATTTTGTAAAAATTTTTATTGTAATTATTAAAAAAAACTACAAAATTTTATATTATTTTGCTATTAACATTTCTTTAATCATAATTGCCCACAAATTGCTTTCGAGCCAGTGTTCGGCGGCGGCGTCAAGCAGCTGTTCGGTAATTGAATAAATAATTTTTCGCCATTGTGCGCAGATTTGCATGTTCAATATTTCATATTGTTATTACGAACGAACCCATGCAACAGGTTCTTGGCTTATTTCTATACTCTTTCAGCGGCTATAATACAATTTTCTATTTGAAATATGTGTAACGACTTGACATGCAGACATGCACGGCCTTATGCAGTTGTCTTTAGTTTGCTTTACTAATATATGTAATAGATATTTGCAATTTATATTGAGCAAAAGAGTTTAATTATTTATTTTCTTATATTTTATTTTATTTATTTATTTATTTATTTTTTAGTTATCCAATTCCTTATGAAAATAAAGAAAAATATATTACTATTATCAATGGAATTTATTGCAGAGAAAATGGAAAAAACATTAAATATTTTAAGAAATATTTAAAATATTTAAGAAGCTCATATATATATATATATTTTATAAATTTTAATTATAATAAAATGTGAAATGAAAATTGTAAATAAAAAGTATGATATTTCTTGAAGTAAAAAATCCTATAGCCAAATCTTTAGCTGAAATAAATATTTATATATTTTATAAATTTTAATTATAATAAAATGTGAAATGAAAATTGTAAATAAAAAGTATGATATTTCTTGAAGTAAGAAATCCTATAGCCAAATCTTTAGCTGAAATAAATTGCCTAGCAAATATTTCGAGAGTATATAAGCTTCGACTCTACAACATTGTATATCTGCAATTCTTTCTACTCGGCTATTCCTGCAGCAAGTGATTTTTAATTATTTTTATGCTTTTTCAAATTTTGCTGTTGCTGTTGTTTTGGACTGCGGCAAGGGTCTTTAACGCCAACAGCTTTTAATTGCTTTGGCAGCCATTCACTTTTGCATTTGCCCACAGCTGTTCCATGTGTGTGTGGTGTTTGATGTCACTAGCGTGTCAGTTGCCATTTGTTGTTGTTGTTGTTGTTGCTGTTTTGCCAGTGCTAGAAGATCCTTTTGCAATCGTGCTTCACGTTCGATTTCCCAAGAATTTGTCTGCCAGCAGCGGCGGCCGGTTGGAGTTCCTTGGCTAACAGCTTAATTAATTGGCATTTCGTGTCTGGTCATTTGCTCATTTGCATGCGCTTGCCACACTGTGCGAGTTATCAGTTTGACAAGCAACTAAATTGCACTTCAGCATGCAGTCAGATGCGCCGACAGACATTTGCATACGGCTCGAGTCGATTGGCGAGGCCTTTGGCAGCGAAATCAATTAGAATGTTTAGCCAAGCAACGAGTACAGTTAAATAGTAATATTTAAATTTATTTTTAATATTTAATTTGCTTAAATCTAATTATTTACATTTACTCAATGGAAATCGACTTAATTTCTCGATGAAATCGACTCGATATCAACTCAATAGAAATCGAAATTTAGACTCACATTGGCAACACTCTCCGTCTGCTCGGACTCTGAGCAACTCTGTTTGGTGTAGCAGCAAAAAAACATTTGCAATCAAAGTTGGCATTGGAAATTTGCTTTTTGAGGCATCAAAGTAGCCCATGGAAATTTCTACATTTTCCTGCTTGCCTTAGTAAAAGCGGAGCTCATTATTTCAGAAACAAAACTGGTTGTACACGTAGTACAAGCAAAAATAAAATTCTCGGAAAAAATTTGGGAAAAATAAATTCTCTCGAAAAATTTTGGTTTGGCTCCAGTTGTAACAAAAAATAAAAAAATATACAAAAATTATATATTTTTTTCGGCAAAATAAAAATTCGTGAAAATCGGCTTGGTTAATACGGTTCGTCGCGTTCAATCAGTTTCAGGTGAGCATTCGCAGCGGCAGCAGCGGCTGTTGTTGAAAATAATTTTCACCGTTTTTCTACATAGATACACGAAAAAAAAAAGAAATTTCATTGGATACTGCTGCCGAAACAGCATGAACAAGAGGATATCGTTGTAGGTTACGTTCGAGTTATAGTTGCGGCGATAAGCGTATAAAATGGGCAAGGGTAAAGGAAAAGGCAAGGGAAAGCCAAAGAAGAAGAAGCCAACTATCGTTGCACTTCCTCAGCCCGTTGTGCAAGAGTGTCCAGTATGCCCCGAGCTACCGAAGCTGATACAGCCATTGGATCCATGTCCCGAGTCAACTGGGCCTCATGATGTGCTTCGCGCACAGCCCAATCATTACCCGGCCCTGTTGCGTATACCGGAAACGATGGCCGTTGTTGGCTCCGAGAATGGATGCTACGATAGCATCTGTAAGCTGCTGCGTGCCGGATTTCGCTGTGCGGAACGCGTCTTTGTCATGGCGCCCTGGGGCAATTATGTGGTATTCCGATTCCATAACAACAGCGATTTCATCTATTTCCTCTACGATGGCTGCACCTGCGACGTGAATCGATTCCGCTATCTGGACCTTAGCTGCGGCACTGCCGGCTTCCTCTTTTTCACCAACATGCACGATGTCATCAGCTATATCATACAGTCGCGCAAGACTCGCCTCTATCTGGAGAATCTCAACAAGATAGCAATCGATCAAATTGTCGAGGAATATGGCGCCGTCACCTACACCCAGAAGGCCAAGTGCATGCGCTTCTCATAGACGTAAAACCTCCCAGCCACTGATGGCCGTAAACGGTATCCGCCGGCCCAATTATCCACATAATGCGATCAATGCTCAATGCTAATTCAAGCCAAAATTTAATTCAATTCGATTCGCTACTTAACTCGTAAATTCACAATTGTATAGATCAAAATTTAGCAAAGTTTCTTTTGGGATATCTGCATTTCGATAATAAAATCTCATAGACAATATTTACTATCATCGCATTATTCAGAACGGACGATCGCTGAGTATATTGAGCTCGAATTGGATTTTGAATTTGTATTCGGAATTTATATTCGGAATTTGTATTCATCCCAAGCTCGCTCAAGTACGCATATCTTTTGATCTGTTTACATTCAATCAAATAAGTATGTGCATAGTTGTCTAACCTTGCTACCAGCTCATTTGCGGGCAGCTAGCTGCCTTGTTGGCTTGGCATGTTTATGAGAATGTTTGGCTTTATGAAGTAACTACACGAATAGCAAATGCGAGCTCATTTGTGCTAATAAAGAAGCCAAAACAAACGGCAGTCATAAAGCAAATACTTATTGCAAGTGTATTAAACATTTGGAGCAGCAACAGCGATTCAGCAGCAATTCAATGTCTTCCATGGCATGGCTTTAGATGTGGAGATGAAATCCAATGCTCAAGTGGGGCAGCATGGCTCAAGAAAGATCTTGACTGCGAATGCGATGGAGCGAACGCGAACCAATTGATTTTTCAGTCGAGCTCGTTAATTAAAACAACAATCAATGCAATGTGACGGGCAGGAGGGCAGATTGCCACAGCCACAGCCACAGTCGCAGTCGAGCGAGTTAATCGCGCTGTCAAGTGCTGCACTTGAGCGCCAAATACCCCGAAAAGATTCAAAACGACATCGCATGTAATTGAGAAGAACTTGATTTTGGTTGATTTTCATAGTTGTTGCTGCTGTTGTTGACCTGCTGTCCGCTCGGACATTCGGGGCACATCTCCGACACATTCTGCAAATGCAATTGCGTAGGCGTTTGACAGTTGAGTTGTTAGAGTTCTTGCTGGCTCAATAAACTCAATAATTAAGTTGCCAGCGGCACCGGCTCACATGTTAATGTCCATCATTCGCTCATTTAATGTATGCAAATGCTGCACTTAATTCGATTTCAAATTCAAATTCAAATTCAAATACGAATACGAATTTCGTACTTGAAGAATTATTCATGGGGCTTTTCAGTAGTTGGCACTCGGCTGTGATATGCACACAAATGAATTGATTATATCTTGTTAGTTTTTTTAATTTTTATTGTTGTTGTTGTTTTGTTGCTGCTCTTGTTAGCTAAACAACTTTATCATTGAATACGCAAGCTGTCAACTGTTAACAGTTCAACAATTAACCATAAAAACGCAAGCATAAATGGTAAAGAGAAATACATATGTAAATTTATGGTATAAACAATCGGCTAAAATAGTTCGAGTGAGATAGATGTAGAGGAAAGATAGAGCTAATGAAGGAAAAAGAGAGGAGAAGCGAGATATAGAGAGAGGGAGAGACTAAGTGAGAGATAGAGAGATATAGGTTTGAAGAAATAGATAGGAAAGAAGAGATACTGAGAGAGAGCGAGAGAGAGTGAAAGCGAAAGGGGGAGAGTAAGAGAGATTGAGCGAGAGAGAGAGATAGAGGGATAGAAAGACTAAGTGAGAGAGATAGAGAGGTAGAGATTAGAAGGTCAAGATAAGGAAGGAGATCGACTGAGAAAGAGAGAGAAAGTGCAAGATAGAGAGAAAGCGAGAGAGAAAGGGAGAGACATAGAGAAAGACTACGTGAGTGAAGGAAGGAGAGATAATGAGAGAGAAAGAGAAAGAGAGTAAGAGAGCAAGAGATCAACAGTTTGTGAGAGAGAGAGATAAAAGCTAATGAGTAAGAACGAGGGAGTGGAAAAGAAAGATAGAAGTATAGAGCGTGAGAGAGAGTAACAGATACTGTAACAGAGATGAGAGATTGAAGAGAAAAAGTAGACAAGTTCAAGTTGTATGAGAAAAGAGATGCGATACAAGAGAAAAAGGACAATCAACAAGAGGTAAGAAATAAGAGTCAGGAAGCAAAATACCAGAGCTAGGATAGGACAGGTGATATGACAAAAGAGAAAAGGCAACAGCCAAAAGGCAAATAGAAACCAAGACAGAGTCCAGTACCAGAGGCAGTGGACAGGAGATAAACAACGGAGACAAAGCGATGAATTGGCATAATTTATGTAATTGACACGATTAGCACAGCTTGCTTGACTCAATTTGTCCGTGTGACATAGATTCACATCATATGTACGTCAAATGAGTCAAATTGAGCAAAGCAATCGTTGCTTTTCTAACTCGGGTTCTCTGCTCTCAGCGACATATAAATTCCTTATCTGGGCAACTTATTATGCATCCATTGTGCGCAGCTGGTACGTATTTTCACGCCTAACCCAATTATTTAGTAATAAAGGTCTTATCCGACTATCCAATCGCTGTCTTCTGCCCGGGCTCACGTAACTTTTAATTGCCTCGTGGCGCGTCGTTCGCATTGTCTTTGAGTTGAAATGTTGTTTGTCTTTGGTTTTATGTGTGTGTGTGTGTGAGTTGTGCCCAGTTCTCAGTCGTAAGCATTAATTGGCAGCTGGCACAGAAAATCATTGACAAAACGGAAGTTCATTAGGCTTTGTCTTCAGCTGACAACGACGAAACTACGAAACTGCGAATCTCTGATGTAACTGGCTAAAGCATTTGCTCAACGGCTGGTCGGTGCCCTGCGCTGTTTGTCTTGTGATTATTATTCTTTGAGCCATGAACAATGGGGCATCATCGATAAAAATGGCAAATATTTATTTACGCAAACCTTCGTGTAGTCTACGAATGCAAAGCAAAGTCGGCCAGCAGCAGCAGCCGTAGCCGTAAATTGCGATTAGTATAACGAGACGGCGCAGTCAAGCCAAGTCAAGCAAATATGAAGAGCAGCTCAGTGGCATGCAACATGCAGCTGCTATTGTTATAAAGCATAGACTGACTGACGGAGTGACTGGGTGAGTGAGCCGCACCTCTTGATGGGCTCCGCTGCCTTGCTCCAGTGCTCGAGTCGCTCAAATCTCACTCAATCTTGACGCAATTTGCACAATTGTTTGCTTAGGCATTTTGACCGTTGGCCGTTAGCTGTGTTAGCCATGTCGCTTGTTATGCAAATGAATGCAGCGTGCTGGCTTTTGGCTCACCTTTGCCCACGTCTAAATGTCCTTGACATGCGCCACTTTTCGCTACGTTTCGTTACCATTGGCAACCTGTGTTGGTGTACGAAACAACAGTTAATCTTGGGATACGAATTGCTGAGATTTTGGTATGTGGCAGGCGGGATCAAAATAAATGAAGGCGCCGAAACACACACACACACACACACACACACACACACACACATACACAAGAAAATTCTTAACAGCTAGCAGCGAGTTTGTTGCTTAAGTCTTTCGTTTATAATTGCGTTCACGTTTGGCGTTGGCGTCTCGCATAATTTGTTCGCATCTATGGCTTAGATTTCGTTTCCTACTCGCGCCAGCCCAGAGCCATGGCAAATTGCTTCCTTATTTGTGTGTACATTGTATCTATCCCCAGCAATGGTTTTTTTTTGTTTTTTTTTGTTTGCTGTTTTGTTTTTGTGAGCCCAACCAAGCGGCTAACCACACACAGACACTCACATATATGTAAATATACATATATAGAAGTAAATATGCGGGTCTCTTATTGTATGGAGAAGTACTTATGCTAAGCTGATCTTAAAGCTGCACAGTGGAACAAAGGTAAGAGAATAGAAAAATTTGTTGATCAATTTGGCTTAAATCTATATAAGAATCATATAGATATATGAGACAAGCTTGAGATATATGAAGAGCTATAATCGTAGATGTTTAAAGCTTTCAGAATCAGAAATGAGTTAATCAGGCAGTCTTGGTTCGCTTCTCATAAATTTATAGTTGTTGAGAGGACAAATAATAATTATAAATTTAATTATTATTATTCATATAAGATCAATCATATTTATATATCTATAAATATATAGTTATATACACATACAATCAATAGTCAGTTTATAATTCTCTCTTAACGATAAACTTGCCCCACTGTGCATAGCTGTATTGAAAAATTGTCCGATGCTTCTATGTAGCAAATTTTGGGATCGCTGTGGGCGTTCAATTGGCTCGCTTGGCCGCCCTCTAATCTTATCGCCTCAAATTGATCTCGGCGGCGGGCGCTTAAGTGGCCTCAGCAGCAGCTGCTGTTCGTGTTGTTGTTGTTGTTGTTGTTGCTGTTGCTCTTAGAATCACCAAATTTGGGTGCGCCATAGCCATAACAATGGGGGTAGGCAGCTCTACTCCACTTGTGTGTGACTATATGTCTCTCAGTCTCTCTGTCTGTATGTGCTTTATGTGGGGGACTTAGATTCCAATGAACCGAGCTGCGCAATCTCAGCTGTCGCTGGCTGCCCTGCCGCTTATCGTACATCAATCAATCACACTCGACGACGCTGGCCATTGGCTTATGGCATGGGCAAAAAAAAAAATAAATAAATAAATAAAAAAAAAAAAACGTATGTGCTTCGGCACCTCGCTCCCGCGTCCGCACTCCGCAGCTCAGCCTCTTGGCTCAATTAAATGTTAATGAAAACATATTTTAATGGCAATTGTTGGTAATTTGTTTGTTATTCGCTTGTCGTGTTTGATAACTATTCATTTTTCATATCGATATTATATATATATATATATATATATATATATATATATATATATATGTCTATATCTATAAGAGACCTATATCTATGTGTATGTGTGTGTATTTTCGTTAGGTTCTTTGATAATTAGAATCGCTCAGCCTTGAGAGCATCGATTGTTGGGGCCGATTGCTTTTGATTGAACCCACATATGGTCAGTCATGTGTCTGGCTCTGTGTCCGTGTCCCTGTCCAACCGGATAAATCCGTTTCAAATATACAATTTGTTCGGCATGTCCGAGTGAGTGACTTGACTCGACTTGGCTTGTTCGCCTCTTTGTTTTTTGTTGACTTTTGTTTTCATTACCTAATCCCAGGCTTTATCTGTGTACTTGCCAGTCTTTCGGCCATGTCATTCAACTGTCTCTACCTCTCGCTTTCTCAATCTCAATCTCTCTCGCTCTTTATTGCTAGCCTGACATTTCACTGGCTGTCGTTTGAAAGTCAAGGCCAACATAAGATCAATCGTTAATGCCCAGTCAAGTGTCCATTTGGCTTCTAGCAAACATCGATCACTGATCGGCGATCGCAGCGCTGATCCACGATCTGCTAGAAGCTCTATCGATGCCAAGCGGCCATGTAACTGACATTTCGCTAACATTTGACAGCTCTGTGACAATCATAGGACATTGATTATAATGCATTTGCCAGTTGTCCACATTCCCCGTTCAATGCTCACTGCTGCTGTCTACATTGGCTCTTAAATGCCTGTTCAGAATGTCAAAGCGAACAGAGTGGACCAATTCGACATTTGCTTTGATTATGATTACTGCAGAACTCAAGCAAATTGTCGAAATAAAGTCAAGACCTAACATATCGTTAAGCTATCAAATTTGATATCTTTTACATTAGAGTTAACTCTGTGTCTGAGCTGGCAAATTATGCGCTTGTCCAATATGAGTATATCAAATCGATATATAGATAACATATATTTTATTTCTATTTTTTGTAGTGAGAGTCTTTTCCTTAAATTTGTATTAATTTACATATATTGTCAATTTAAATTTCTTATTAATAATAATAATTTATGAATTCTTCATATACTCTAAAATTCTCAATTTAAATTTCTAATTAAAAATAAATTATTATAAATAAACTTTCTTAAGTTTGTATTACTTTTGCATATGTTCTTAATTTCTCAATTTAAATTTCTCATTCATATCAATTTTTAATTCAAATACTCTGCTATCTCTTAGCTTAGCCTCTGTGCTGCAGCCAATTAACTCATTTAGTCTTTGCTTAACTGTGAAAACAACTCTTAAAGAAACTTTAGTATTTTCTAGTGCCAGCAAATTTCCCATGGCGGCTGAGGATTTAACAAAGCTGATCGATTCGAGGTGTGGAATTCGCTTTGCTGTTGTCGTGCTGGCATTGAGCGAAGCAAATGAAATTTTCTTTAGCTATTGCAGATTCCCATTCGTTGCTCAAACCTTGAACAAAGAAAAATACAAATAAAAATAAAAAATATATATATATGTATATGTATTAAAATGAATATAGCGAAAAGAGGTCAGTTTATGCGCAATCAAAATTGTACAAAACATTTGCTGTGGGAGCGCAGAGACGCGCATCTTCTTCAATGCAGACGTGGCTGAGGTGGGTGAGGGAGGTTAGCTGGGGAAACTTTGTTTAATAACCCATTTAGCTTATTAAATGTTGCCGCTGTGGAATGCAGCTCGTTTGCCTAGATTTTAGCAAATATTTTTCCTGACATTTACCGAAAAAAATCAAGCAGAAGAAGAAGAAGAGAAGAGAAAAAAAAAAAAACGGCCCGGAGTTGGGCAGCCGTTGCATATACTTACATATTGTTGTTGCCGCTGCTTTGCTGCAGCTGGTGTGGCAAGTGGTCGGACTTCAACGGCAATGCGAACTCCATCTCTGTCGCTCTGTGCCATGCCCCGACCCGACCCGTCGCCGTTGTCGTCTTGTCCCATTTAACATTTTGGCACGCCGCAGCGCATCGAAGCCGTTGCCACATTGATCGGCAACGGTGATTGGGGCGCATAGCCATAGATGGCGGAAGAGTAGGAGGACGAGGAGGAGGAGGAGTGCAGACTTAACTATTTGGGAGGAGGTGTCTTGCGACAAATGTTTCTATTGTAAAAATTGCGCCCTTTCACGTTTGCCGCAAATGTCAGTCCATGGCAGCCGCTCAAATTAATTGCCAAATGCCTCAAGCAGCCAGTAGGTGATGCCAACCCTCGGCATCAGCTCCAGCGCCTCACCTGCCCGTTGCAGCCTAGCGCTGACAGAGTTATGGCTGACCCTGCCAACCTATTCACATTTCGGCTCAGCTGACTTTGTATGGGTGCATGCCACACAAAGCCGCATTAAATTATAGGCATGCCATCAAAATTGCCATTCGGTGGCTGGGTCGTCTTTTGGGAGCTGCAACTACAACAATCACAGTCACAGCGACTGGGTATGGGGCTGGGCCTGGGCCGCATCAGAAACCGCAGCAATTGTTGCCGCAACTGGAAGCTGCTTGGTTCTATTGTTTTGTTTGCCTTTAGATTGGTTTTGGTTTTAGTTTTTTTGGATTTTCGTTTTGGTTTCTTTTTTTTTTTTTTTAATATTTTTGTTGGTTTTGGTTATTGTGGTTTGCTGCTTGCTTTATGCGCTTCATGCAACATTAGTCAATGACACTTGCCGTTGCCGTTGCCGTTGAGTGGCGGCGCTCTTGCAACATCGGCTTGCGTCAAGCACCGAAATGATTATACTTTTTGAATTTGTGCAACGCGCCGTCAAATGATTTGCCAAACCCATTTCAGTTCATCAAACATTTTGCCAAAACTAATGCCATTTTTGGCAGCATGAAAGCAGTCGACTCCATAAACGTCCATAATCTGCAAATCAAATTTTATTATACCAAACTTGAAAACAATTTAATACAATACACCGGCCATTAACATATCATTAAAGATCGTTCAATTCGCAGCAATCTGGCTATGAATTAAGAGCTTTGCACTCCAACGACATTCCAATATCATATTGTCTTCGTTCACAGAATGCATTCCGTTCACATGAACTAACTACAGAATAGACGCGCTGTTAACCAATCCATGTTCAATATCAAATATTCCGTTCCAGTTCCAAATTTCTCTAATAAACCAGTGCGTATCATTTAAAATGGATCCCTAGGATCGCCCTAGCATCAGCAAAATATTGTATTATCATATGTATAATGTTTGCTGAATTAAGTTTGTGAACTAGTTCCGGTTCTAGAAACATATTGTACCAGTTCAATTTACCTTGAATTTATTTCAGCAGCAAGTACTTCAAATTTGCTGTATATACCATTCTATGAACTAGTTCAATTATGAATTTGTCAAAGACTTCGTTTCAGTTAAACTAATTTCTTAAATATGAATTTTGTACCAAATCAATTAAAATCACAGCAATTCTATATAAATATTTAAATATTTTCTATATTACGAATTTGAGCAACTTTGTGATCCAGTTCACCTGCATATCATTTACAGATCAATTTATTAAATAGACATCGACTGTTTGACAGCGAAAAAGAAATTCCAGCTAAAAAGCTTTTACTTAACGAATTATCGAACCAGTTCAGCTGCGAACCAGTTCAGCTGACATCTTCCACTTAACATACATAGATCAAACCTAAATCGAGAGCTGTGCAAATCCCACCAAATTGCACATCAACAGCGCCAACAACAACTGTTGCTGTTGCAGCAGCAACTGCAATAATATCGTGTTGTAACACCAACAGCAACATCAGCAATAACTAATTAGCGGCAGCAACTGTTGCTGCGACATAATGCAAACACAAATGCAAATGCAAATGCAAATGCAAATTAATAGCACATTAGCGAAACGAAACGAAATCAAATGACAGGAAGTCTCGCTGATGTCATCGAAGAAATTCAATAATTGCAAATTGTGAAAAATTGCTAACTGGGCAACAGCGGCAACAACTGTTGCTGCCGCAGCATGAGCGGGGTGCAATTTACGCGTTTTTGGCCAACAGGAAATTTGTTTGGGGCATTGCAATGCAGTTAAGTGCAACAGACGCTTTCCTTCTTCGAACTGAGTTGTTGTCGTTGCTGTAACTGTAACTGCAACTGTTGTTGTTGCTGCAGCTGTTGTTGTTGTTGTTTGGGTTGACACATTTTGTCAATTGGCATGATTATGTTGTCGCTCGACTTTTGTCTCTGGACTCTGGCTCAGCCTCTGCTGCTGCTGCTGTTGCTGCTCCTCCTCCTGCTGCTGCTGCTCCTCCTGCTGCTGTTGCACTCATAACTAACGCAATTGAGTAGACGGCAAGTGAAATTGGTTTGGCTTTCCAGTAAAAGCGTGCGACTTTTCTTTTTGGATTTTTACACACACATATATATATATATATATATATATATATATATATAAATATATTTTTTTTTTTTATTTTTTTTTTTTTTGTTGGCCGTCGTGCTGCTTTTCTCAGCAACATTGATTTCCTCTTTCATGGCCGGTTACCGTTGCAATAAGCTCAGCTGCTGTCCGCGCCTCGTCTCTCAGCTCTCAGTCACATAAAATGTTTCCTGCTCCACGGCAAATCGTGCGCTGATGTTGTTGCTGCTGCTGTTGTTGTTTTAGTCAGTTGTTGTTATTTTCGGGTACTATGCAAAATTGTCAACATTTACGAGTACTATTTTTGTTTTTCTTTTCTCTGCTCTTTATTTATTATTTTTTTTTTTTTCAATTTGCATGGCTCATGAGGCACATACAATGCTGCCACAACATCATCTAGACAATTTTCCACTTTCGCTCGAGCCAAAAACAACAGAAGAAAACAAAAAAAAAAAAACTCTTACCAATTCGAAAAGTTGAAATTGACAGCTGACGTGCTTTGTCCTGTGATTTGGGGAAAAGAAAGTGAGGCAATTATAGTACAAGCACACACAAAGAGTTACATCAAAGTTACATAAATAGAACACAATTTGACCATGACTGTGCAACAGTTGAACCATGCTGCAGCGTCTGTCTGCGGCTGGCACAGCGTATGCTGGTCATGATGTGACAACTGATTAAAGCAATTCATTGCCGGACTTGACAGACAGCCAGACATGTTTATTGTTTGCATTATTCACGGCAAGTCCTTTGCGAGACAGTCATAAATAACAAGCGCAAAATCCCAACGCTTTCATACAAAAATATATATTATATATGTATATATGTAAAGTACACACTCTTAACTATATGCATGAAGAAAGAGACAAAAATTGCAAGCTCACATTGTAATTTAGATCATGGTTGATAAATTTTATGACACGAGCGCGCCCTATAAATTTATTTTTTGCCGCCGTTGCTCATTTTAAAAAAAAAGAAAAACAAAAAAAGTTCGTGTCTTAAGTCTTTCGTTTGCGAAACACATGAGCAACTGAGCTGTGCAAGTGTGTATGCCTCTGTGTAAGTGTGTGTGTGTGTGTGTTTGCTAGTGCCTCTGTGTCGCATTGTCGCTGTTTGCAGCTCGTTTAACAACTCGCCTCTTGACTCGCCATACTTGACGCGCGGCACTCATATCTGGACTCTGGAGCTCTCTGGCAGCAATAAAGCAGCGCGCATCTTCAATAAATTGTATGCAGCTGCCGACAGATGAAGCTGTAGAAATTATACAACAAAATCAATTGCATTTTGCTGCCGCCGTTTATATATATATATAAAAATTTTTTCTTGCTGTTGAATCTCTTTGAGGCTTTCGCCGACAACCAGAGAGAGAGAGAGAGATGGATGGCAATGGTCTCCTGCAATAGTCTTATATAATAGTTGACATGAGTTATCATCATAACCAATAACAACAACAGCAACAGCAACAGCAACAACAACATCATCATCATCATTACCATCTTCATTATCATTGTCATTATTAAGAGCCAACAGCCAGCGTAAAGCAAAGCTCGACAACTCAATGTAGTTGCTCATAGTATAAATATGTCTTTAGCATCTATTACTTAGAACTTGGGCACTTGAGCCTGAGGCCATAAGCATAAAGGCACAGCTGGGTACTTGGAAAATAGTTATTATGTCACTCACAGCGCTAGACAATAAATAATATCTATGCAAGTTAGCAAAGCAATGAATGCATCGATCTAAACTTGAGTTGGCGCACTTCTCTCTCGCATTGTTCAAACAGAGCGTAAACAATTGTATGAGTGTATGCAGAATTCGACTTGGCATGCAAACATGCACACTGGTCTGCTGTCACTTGCAGCATGCTTGATCAATTGCAAGAGCTGGCTGCTGTCAGCAAACATATGGCTGCTGCTGTTGTTGTAGGTGTATTCTTGTCAGGCAAGAGTCTGGTCGCTGCATTCATATTGCCCATTGCAAGGCATCTATTTATATACATAGAGGCAGAATCAAGAATCTCAAGTTGCTGTTGCTGTTGCTGTTAGGGAGCTGCATGCGTGTGGCATGCTGCAGCCGCACTTAATCTTTGGCTAAGGCGATTGCATAATTAACACGGCACAAGCTACAAGCCAGAGCCACAGCCAGAGCGTAGACAACAACAAATGTCAGCTGCTCGAGCACTTTCAATCAAAACAAAAGACTTGGGCCACGAACTCTGGCATGCCACGCGCTCCGTCTTCAACTAGCTTGAGTGATGCGAGTGATTGAGTGATTGAGTGACTGACGCTTTATCAATACTAGGCCTAAGCCGGCTCTGCGCTAATTGTGCGCTGACAGTGTCTCTTCTGAACATCTGTTGCAGCGGCGGCATCTGCAACGTTGACTTCAAAATGCGCACACATGCAATTACAATTGAGGCAAACGGCAACAGCAGCAACAGCAGCAACATCAGCGGCAGCAGCAGCAATACCGAATGGCGGCCATTGCCTTTGTACAAAATAACAATAAGAATGTGTTGCAATTGAAAATAATTGTTTATGCTTGGCATTAAAATCATTACGAAGCGACAAACGCAAACAGCAGCAGCAGCAGCAGCAGCAACATTTGAATGTTGTTGTTGTTGCTGCTGCTGAATTTTCAAGTTTCCAGCATAACATTGACAGTTGCCAAAAGGAGGAAACATGCAAAAGTTAAACGAGAACAGCATCAGCAACAGCCACGAACAGCAAACGGTAGCCCAGCAGTGCAGCAACAATTTAAACGGCCTTTTAATACCCTGCAAATGACTTGATCTAAGTGCTGAATGCATTTCAGATAGTTATCCAAAGATATTTATGCAGCTATCGATTTAAGCTAATTGCCGTTTATCGATAATCGAATTGTTTTGCTAATTTTATTCCTTATTTAAGATGTCAACATATTTAAATACCCTGCAAATAGTTGAATGTTAATATTGAGTTAGTGAATTCGACTATTGCTACTTATGTATAATTGCATGAATTTAGGATTTTTCATTTAACTGAACGCACGCTCAAGTTTTGGATGCCCTTTAGTTTAATACAAGTTATATGATGCGAATGCGGCTTTGACATATATCGATAAACAAGCTTTAACTTATGAAAGTTATCCATCAAGAAATTAATTTTATTTATTATCGATAAAGAAATCAATTTTATTTATTATCGATTGAGAAATCAATTTGCTATCGATCAAAAGATCCATTATATATATTATCGATTAACATAAACTTTATTTATTTAAGTTGTAATTTTTTCAAATTAATTTCAGTTATTTCTATTTAGATCTATCGAGAGTAAAATAAATATTAGCTTTTGCTTTTTATTAACAATTCGATTTCGGTAAGTTACTGTTATCGATAATTAATCTTGCTTTTTATTAACAATTCGATTTCGGTAAATTACTGTTATCGATAATTAATCGATTTTAGGTATTGTCTTTTATACATGAGCAGAATTATTGAAATAGTCATTTCATGCGATTAGTAAATTGATTTCAAGTATGAATTATCTCTAAGAAAATATATTTCCATTCCATTGTCCGATATCGTTCAATAATAGATTCAAGCTCTCTTTATCGATAAATAAATAGATTATTGCTATTTATCTATTAACAAGCGAATCGATCATTTATCGATAACTCCAATTAACTAAATCTTCAGCTTCGACACGTATCGCCCTACACCTTTCTAGATATTTCAAAAGGGTATTTAAAGGTAATTCATTTGTATTTGTCGATGTAATTGTAGTTGTCGTTGTCGTTGTTGTTGCTATTGTTATTGTTGCTGCTGTCGTTGTTGTTGTTGGGTAATAATGTCACAGCAATCATTTGTTAAGCGTTGTTCAAATGCATCGCACAACTCTTTGGTTCACTGTGCCCCACGATGACAATGATGGGGATGACGCTTGTGGATTGACTACGACGATTGCGACTGAGACTGAGACTGAGACTGAGACGAAGACGTCGCTGACTTTAAGCTGCAACTGCGACAACATTTCGGGATGATGAGCACGGCGTGCTTTTTGTTTTTGTCTACTGCTGCTGCCAGTGACTGTTCACAATTTATTTGCATTAGTTGGCAACAAACTGATGGCTACGTTAAATATGCTAGCTGCCATCAGGGTAGCCATCACAATGTCTAGCGACTGTGAAAGGCTTAAATGCGAATGTTTAGCGTCGTGATGGAAAAAACTAACTACAAAAAAAAAAAAAAAACAAAAACAAAAAACAGCCTAAATAAAGAATACAACAAAAAAATAGAAATAAATAAACCAAAAAATAATAAAAACAGCCTAAACAAACAGAAGCCGCTGCCAGCAAAGTCGCCTTGAGCCTCGCTCGTTGAGACATTTCAATATTTACCTTCTAGTACCTCTCGCATTTACATTTCAAATTGTTGCTATCAGCGTGTAAATGCCTCTAAGAAGCTTGACTCATGGCAGCTTACTGGGAGGTCTGCCAGCAGCCAGCCAGCTGCATCTTTAGATTATAGATTATATATATAGATTATGTGCTTTTTAGTTACATACACAAGCGTTGAGAGTTGAGAGAGTTGACAAATTGACAAACTTTCAAAGTAGTTGAGATGATACGACGTGTTCTTGAGAAATCTTTTATATTTATTAACTGGCAAGATATATGATTGACTAATTTGGCTAGTTTGAGATAAGCAAATAAAAGCTGTAGGCTTAGAAATAAGAACTGCTCTAGAAATACGCTTGAAGAGAAGAATTACTCGACTAGAATATACCCTGAACTCTGCTAGTCAGGAGTTGTGTACTAGGAAAAGACATACAGCTAAAAATATTTGTTTAGTCTCAAATCTTATATAGTAGAAACATATACATACATTTATTTTATTTTATTTTTTATATATTTGTTTAATTATTTTTTTGTATTAATTATTTTTGATTAATTCTTGAATTAATGTAGGGAGCATTATAAAAAATATATATACATTTTTTTATATATTTCTTTTATATGTGATTTGTGATTGGGCAAATATTTTCAACTAAATGTCATGGTATAAAATTTAATGAAATTATTTATAGTTTCATTTTAAGCTACAGCCAGAAAACATCTAGAAAATACAAAAAATACAAAAATCGCTTGCAGCTGATGAAGCCTTAGCAATATTGAGACGTACAACTTAATATACAATATACAAATATTTATTAAAATTTTTATTCACTTCATTACACTTTCATTTGCATTATCTGCATGGCCTTGAATTACTTGGTAAACATTTGAAAGTCAAGAACTTGATGAATTTTCAGTAAATGAATTTGATTCGAGCAACTCGTTTCGTAAACTCCTGGCCAAAGACCTGAAATATTGGCTAATGATGTGACACACTTAAGATATACACAAAATAAATGCTATAGTCGCCAAATGTAAATGGCGCTAATAACTAAAATAATTAGCCAAATATACAGTATGCAGTGCACAAAAGAACAAACTTGTTGCAAATGCAATTGGCTGTCGACACGTTCGCTTTACAGCGAACGATATACGAGCCGGCCAGTTCGGGCAGCCCGTGTTAGATATCCACCCACAGATTCTGTCACTCATGATTGTCGGGGCTGTCGCCTTAATGAGCGTTTAAATGCCAAATTAATGCCAGCTTAGCAAGCATTAACATTCGGCCCTTGGCCAGAGACCGTGACTCAAATGCCGTCCATATCCATGGCTGTCTCGACCTGCCTCAATCGTTCCGAGTTTTCTGATTCAGTTTTGGTTTCTGATTCGATTTTTGCTTTTAATGCGCTGCTGCATGCACGTGGGCGACAAAATCTGCACTTTTCAACTCTATTTGGTTTGGTTTCATTTTTTTCTTTTTTTTCACAGTGTCTTCATGTGTTTGGGTCATTGAATTTGGCTTGGCTTGTAATGGGGCTGGAGTTACGTTTTCTTTGGTTCTTTCGTGTCAAGTGGCTGTAGTTGTTTGCCATAATTTTGTTTTCATTAACAATAAATTTCAATTAAGCGCACGATTTGGATATTAATAAAGTTTTCAGCGGCACGAAAGGCAAATAACCAAAAGCAAAAGCACACCAAGGGGCTCGCGAGTGTATTCGTGTGTGTGTGTGTGTGTGTGGAGTATGTAAACCTTTTTTGGGGGGGCCTCACTTAAAGTGCTTGGCAGTTGTCTAACTGCGCCTTATTATAGAGTCTCAGAGTTCTGTGAGTTTCGCTGTGTGTGCTTGTGATTGAATTTCAGTTGGCCCCACAGCTGAAGTTTGGCTGTTGAAGTTTATTAGCCAACAGCGCGAATTTTCATGCAGCTGACTGCCGTGTGGGTGTTCGAGCTGAGTTGTTGCCAAACTGGCGAGCAGCAACGGGCAGGCCGACAGACCGACAGACCGACAGACAGAAAGACAGACAACCCTAAGCCACAACAAATTTGTTGCTTGTTGCTGAGCAAGGCGCGTTGACAAATGCTTGCCACAAGGCAACATGCAAAACGCTTTTCAAGAGCTGCCAAAAAGAGCAAAATAATAATAATAATAGTAAAAACTGAAGGCAAGACAAATCTAGTAAGAATTGTGGCGTGAAATATTTTCGACTTGGCAATACGCTTTACGAAGTCTAATTGATGTTGAAAAGCGAGCTGTAAGCAACTATCAATTGGATCGCATTTAATATACCCTGCTGCCTGTCATTAATAAAGAGTATATTAGCTTTAGCAAATTCCATTTAATAATTCCAGATACATATATGCATTAGGCTATTTCACTCAAACAGCTGCGAGTTGACAACAATTAATTAACTACAATTAAATTGTTTCTGATTCATCAATACAAATAGCTTGCTAGCTCATGCACGAGCCTCTAATGAAACATTGATTTGACAATAATAAAAAAAATATAAAAAAAAAAATAAGAAAAACAACAAAAGCTAACAACAAAAAAATGTAAGTGATACCACAGAAATTGTTAGCGAAATCGACTCAAATTAGTTGCAACAAATTGCTACGAATCGATCGCTGCCTAAAAAAAAAGACTTAAAAGCCGGCAATCAAAAGCCGATTTGGCCAACAATAATATGAACAGGCACAATGACAACTAGTTTAAAGCTGGCTGCTAGTCAATCGGAAGTGTGTTCTTAAGCTAAGCTAATGCATGATGAAAAGCTCGATTGATTGTTGATCTGTTTAGCGAGTGCACGCCCAGTTCATTAATTATCGAACTAATCAAAGTAAATTACCTCTCTCTCTCTCTTCAGCAAACAAAGGGCGTACACATGTCGTATGGGCGATATTGAAATATTGCTACACATTAAGCATACGCAGCATTCGGTTTTTGAGCTGTGGCCTCATTTGAATGGGCTGTGGAACGAGTTTGATGTTTTCCCACGACAAAACATGGGCGGCATTGCGGATAATTGAATTTTTCAATGTACATTGTAAGCGTAGCAAGACTTTTAATTAGTTTCCAACTGACCGTTGCTTAATTAAAATCGCAGAGCCACAAAGCCTGACCTGGCATGTGTGCACACCCAAAACGCGAGGCTGTCGGGAAAACCGACTTATCGAGATCTATAAATACGCGCATAGTACGCAACTAGACTAGATAGATAGATACCCCATACACCTTTCCCATTCTGCGACTGTGTCTGGGTCTGGGTCTGGGCCTGGGCCTGACATTCGCAGCTACGTTCACAACATGAATGTGTGCGTTAGTGTGCGTGAGTGTACCTGTGTGTGTGTAGAAAAAGGTGAGGCCGTAAATTAAGTGCCAGCCTCCAAATGTCAAAACATATGCCAAGCCGGGAATTCAGCGGCTGTCGATAGATAGATAAAACACAAAAACAACAAAATTGAGATAGAGAGAGAGAGAGAGAGAGAGAGAGAAATAACAGGCCCACATAATAAGAACCGCTAGCGGACAATGACCATGACTGCAGCAGCGGCTAAGCCAGTAGCATTCGCAGTTCCAGTTACAGTTGTAGTTACAGTTGCAGTTACTTTTCGACAAGCTGCTGTAAGCTGAGCTGAGCCAGCTGACTGACGAATCTGGCAGCAGCGCACAGTGGTGCCAAGCAAAAAAATGCAAAAAAAAAATATTTAGAAAAAATTAATTAATAAAAAAATATTTTAAAAATAACAAAGAAACTGAAAGTACCTAAAACTATTTTGAATGCATATAAAGAAAATGTAAAAAATTAATTTAATTTAGTCAAGAAAAAATGTTGACATAAATATAAAAATTTTAAAGAAATTTATTCAGAGCATAATTGATTTGTATAAGTCTCCAAATATACTTTTGATGTGGATTTATATTAATAAACGTTTATTTTATTTTTTATATTATAAGCTTTCATTTGTTTAACTAAAGTAGTTGATTTACGCGCACAACACAAGCAGAGTTAAGGAAGAATTTAAGCAAATTATTATTAAAAAATTATTAATTTACTCATCTGAATCAATTCTCATTCACCTGGTCTCGTCTGGTCTGGTCAAATAATGAGATAAAGAGAGCAGTGCAACACACAATGCCGTAGTCAATACAGCGTAGCTCATCAGAGATTGAGTTTACCTAATAGGCCAAATATAATACATACTGTGCTATGCCAAAAAAATTGTATATATATATATTGGGATTTAATCATCGACACATGTCGACAACATAAAATCCCTCAGCTGATGTGTGCACAGACCAACTCCAAATTGTTATTCTCATTTTAAATGTCTTCAATTTATATACAATAATGAATTTGATTCATTCTATACTCAGTGAAACCTTGCCCACGACTAAAAACAGCTCGGCACGTGTCACCTGTGGCATCTGCATCAATTAAGTTGAAACGGTCAATGCAGCTCCATTTAAGTAATTTTTGTTTTATTTATGAATTAATTATTTAAAATATAATTTGTATTGTTATTAATATATTTATTATTTAGTATGGCGATTATTTTTGTTTAGACTACTTTGTATAATTATTAACAATGGATTTTTATAGAAATTGTACTAAGAAAAAATATAAAGTAAATAAAAAAAAACTTTTCGGATGGAATCAATTTTCATTATTATATTTTTCATTGAAATTATTTAGTTTGTCTATTTATCTTTTCATTACCTTTAACATGCCACATTTCAAAATTCATTTGAGGCAATTCATTGCTCGACTCAAATTTCATGCAACACTGGCTGACTTTGTCCCACTGTGCCAAACAGGTGCCTGTCTGTCTTGCAGTAGGTGTGGACTCGGACCCGCACCCGGGGCGCATAATTAAATCATTTACCATGAAGTTTTACTTAGCCAAGTTTTCTGGACTGGTATCACTCGTGTCTCGGTGTGTTTTAATGAAGACCGACAAATTAACGTTTTATTTATAAGGCCAATTAAACGAGTCTGGCTCCCACACTCCCACAGCCCAGATGCACGGCAAAAAATTGAACGACAAAACCTCATCAGTTTCGGTTGACAGTTGGCAACAGCATGTCCAAGTTGCTGGAGGCGTGTCTGGCTGATTTGTGGGCGCAACGCTGCACCTTTGGCCTGATGGGCCTGGACCTGCAGCCGGAACGTCGCACGCTTCGCTCTCCAATCACGTACATTGTCATGATGCTGGCCACCAGCTTTGAGCTATGCACCGTTTGTGGCTTCATTGTGCAGCAGCGTCACGACATTGTACTTTGCTCCGAGGCACTGATGCATGGCATCCAGATGGTCTCCTCCCTGCTAAAGATGGCCATCTTTGTGTGCAAGTGCCGAGAGCTGGTGTCGCTCATTGCCGCCATCCGGGCGCCATTTCAGCGAGCAAACATCGATGCAGCTGAGCTGCGACTGTGGCAAGTGCAGAACCGTCGTGGCCAAATCTTCTCGGCCATCTATCTAATGATGTGTGCTGGAACCAGCATCTCCTTTCTGGTCATGCCCGTTGCATCAACTGCTTTCATTTACTACAAAACTGAACAATTTGTGCCCGTCAGCTCGTTTCGCGTTGCGTAAGTGGCCAACATTGAATAAGCTGTTACCATGGCTAAAATTCGATTTCATATATATATATATATATATTTTTTTATTTTATTTTAATAGAGGAATGTAAGTGATATTGCCATGCAATATTTTATTGTTATTTAATTTTAATTCTAATTTTTATTTATTTATTAATATTTTTGTTATTATATTAAATGTGTTAATCTTCATGCTAAAATACATAAATTCATAACACACTATTCACGGCCTTCTCCCCTCTCTCCCCTCTCTCTCTGCAGTTTACCCTACGACGTGACACAGCCTGTAATCTATTTTCTCGACTGTTGCCTGATGGTGCCTGTGCTAACCTTCTTCTGCTGCTCCACGACTGCCGTGGACACGCTCTATGGTTGGTTCGTGTTCGGTTTGACGGCGCATTATCGCCGGCTGGAGCTGCAGCTGCAGAAGGAACGTATGCAATTGGCAGTTGGCAGAGAGCTGGAGCTTAGATTAAATCAGCTATTCAGACAACATGCTCGACTGCTGGAGCTGGTGGCTCGCTTTGAGGCGGGCTTTCGTGATATTGCCTGTGTGGAGGTGCTGTTAATCTGTGCGCTGTACTGCTCGGTGATTTGTCAGTACATAATGCCACACACGAATCAGAACATTGCCTTTCTGGGCTTCTTCTCGCTGGTGGTCAGCTCGCAGCTGTGTATTTATGGCTTTGGCGCTGAGCAGGTGCGTCAGGAGGGTCAGCAGTTTGCTTATCAGCTTTATCAGCTGCTGCCCTGGCATGAGTTGCCGCCGCATCAGCGTCGCCTCCTGCTGCTGCCATTGCAGCGCGCCCAGAAGGAGACCAAATTGGCCGCCTACTTCTTTACCCTGGGCAGACCTCTGCTGGTGTGGGTGAGTCAACTCTTTAGAACTTACTTAATAGTCTATTGACTATGCATTATTACATATTATTCTTGTAGATCTTTCGCACAGCAGGCTCCTTTACCACGCTACTCAATACACTTCGTGCTAAAAACTAAGGTTTATGGTAGAGGCAAAAGTGTTAGCTAACTAGAACTATCTTGAGTATATATATATTATTATTATTTTTTTTAATTTTTAAGGACTTAAACTGAAATGAGATATGATCAATCATGCTTGAATTTCAATTTAAATTTTATTTAAAATATCTTTTTTTTTTCAATTGCATTGAGGATATTTTTCTTTTTTTTTTTTTTAATTTTTTGAAATATATATTTACTATATCTCAATTTTTATATAATTTTCTATTCAACTTTCAACTACAAATTTTTAATAAATATTTTTTAAACCTTTACATCTGCCAAAAAAAAAAAAATAAATAAATAATATATAAAATTCATGATGTGTTTTTTTTTTTTTTTTAATTTTTATTTTTTATTATTATTAATATTACAATTAAGAGCTGTTTGCTTTTGTTTTTTTTTTTTTTTTTATGTACACACACAATACAAATACATGTAAAATTATGTTTAATTAAACAAAAAATAATTAAGTAATCGATCGATACGCATCATAAAATACGATGCGAAACACATACAAATACAAATACAAATACGTGTAGGCTACGGGCTATAATTACGTAGAATTAACAATTATGCAACACGAACTGTGAGGCAAGTAAACAGGTAAAAAAAATTACATTTATCATAGTTATAATAATTAGAATAATAATAATAATAATAATAAGTACACACAACTAATGGAACTATTGCAATCCATAAGATGGGCGGGGATGGCCAATGGGGGACCTGATCTCGTGTACAAATGAATGGAGGGCATGAGGCAAGAGGGAGGAAAGATTGTAGAGGCATAGAGCGGGTCTGAAGTTGAAATTTAGCTTTGCTCAAAAAAATAAATAAAAGAAAATTGATGAAGCACACAGCGAATAGCGGACAAAAATGTGTGCAAATTTCGCAGTTGAAATTCGACCCCAGCTGGCGGGGATTGGGGGACACTGCGTGTAGTGCTTAACTCAGTGCCAAGAGTGGCTCCAGCTCCAGCTCCTTGCTGACTGGCTTTTTCTTGTACTTCTTCTGCAGCTTCGTCTTGGACAGCTTCGATTTGGATTTGCTGGGCTGTTGCTTCTTGAGGGCCGCCTCCTCCAGCGCCTTCTCGCGATCGAGCAACTCCAGCTGCTCGAATATGTTCTTCGGATGGGGATGGTTGCTGGGCTTGGTCGCATTCTTGGCCGCATACACAACCACGAACTGTGAGAAGGCCGAGTCGGCGGGCGTATTGATGTCCGCAAAGTCACGGAAGTTGGCGAACTGCTCCTCGGGATATGTGTACTTCTGGATGAAGGACTCGCTGGGTCGACCATGGCCATTGTTGGCATCGCCATAGATGTAGTCGCTGTTGTCCTCGGGATGGTAGGGCATCTCCTCCTCCGGATAGAAGGTGCCGCCGCGCAGCACACCAAAGTCTCCGCTGCCCAGTATGGCGGCATCGAAGCCGCGCTGCTGCTGCTGCTGTGGCTGCTGCTGCGCCGGCGTCAACAGCGGCAGCGGCAGCGGCGTATTATCTGCAACGGGTCCTGCGGGTCCGGCGAAATAGGGACGCGAATGGCCCAATGGTGGCGCCTCGTGGTAGAACGGCGGATAGAAGTTCTGTGCCGCCTGGCTGTGCGAGTCGGCGCCCGGACCGGGCGTCACATCGGCTCGCGAGATCAGCTGCGTGTTCGGATTGGCTATCGGACGGAACTGCTCTTGCTGCTCCACCGGCACCGCCTGAAAGTGACGGCTCTGTGCGGGCGTGACAGCAACCGAACGATGATGCGGCTGCTGCAACTGTGTTGTGGGCGGCATATGGAAGTGCTGCTGCTCATGCGAACGCAGCACCGTTATGGGCGTAAAGTCATTCGGTTCCATCAGCATGTCACTGTCCTCCTCTGGAAACTCAGCTGCAAAGACACAGATAGAGAGAGAGAGTGAGAGTCAAGTTGAGTGAGTTAGACAGACGACATACAACAAGAGAGAAACAAAAATATAAACAGAAAAAAAAAAATTGCAATGCATCTTCCGGCAGGCGAACGACGTCTTCTCAACTGCTCTTCGATGGCCCACTCGAGCCAGCGGGCTTCCACTCGAAGATCGACTTCAGCATCGAGTGGCCCGTCGTCGCCCGAGCAGGCAGCACTTCTTTGTTTGCCCCGTCATTGTTAAGTGGCGAAATGTGTAGGTAGATGATGTTGCTGATGATAATGATGATGATGATGATGATGATGGGCCAGCAAATGTGTCGAGAAACTAGCGAAAGCTGCAACATTTATTGGAAGCCCCTCAAACATTTCTGATGCTTACAATCCAGGAAATTATCAAGTGGACTCAAGACGCAGACTTTAACTAGAAATTTGTTTTCAGCTAAAGTCTGCGCTCTGAACTAAATTATGCAAACTGCAGTTGTATGAGCTTAGCAACATTATTTTTATACATATATGTATGTATATGTTTTCTGAAAGCAACTGTATATTATACAATGGACCCTCGGTTAAGGAACATCTCAGATAACGAACATTTCGCATAACGAACACTTTTTTTTTTTTTTTTTTTTTTTTTTGGGAAAATAAGTTTTGTTTATCGAACAATGTTTTGCATAACGACCAATAATAAATTTAAAATAATTTATTGTATGCAAAATTTCTGAGAAAAACTTCGATGACCACTTTGTATTTTGGTTTCGGTTAGCGAACGTTTCGCTTAACGAACAAGTTGCTGGAACGCATTATGTTCGTTAACCGAGGCTCCACTGTATATGTCTATATTTAATAGTTAAATGGATGGGTAACAATTAGATCGATTTTTTTTTTTTTTTCATTTTCTGCTCTCACAAGTCAATCAACATATATTATGCCTCAATTCCCACTCAGCTTCGTATTTACTCGATCCACAAATATATGAGAGCTGCTCGAACTCCCACTTCGAACGTTCGGTTGATCTGTTCTTATATAAAGCTCTGCTACTATCTATTACTATTTAACTTCTACTATCTACTATCTACTATCTACTATCTACTATCTACTATCTACTATCTACTATCTACTATCTACTATCTACTATCTACTATCTACTATCTACTATCTACTATCTACTATCTACTATCTACTATCTACTATCTACTATCTACTACTACTATCTACACTACTATCTACTATCTACCTATCTACTATCCTACTACTATCTACTATCTACTATCTACTATCTACTATCTACTATCTACTATCTACTATCTACTATCTACTATCTACTATCTACTATCTACTATCTACTATCTACTATCTAACTATCTCCTATCTACTATCTACTATTCTAAAACTATCATCTACTATCTACTATCTACTTATCTACTATCTACTATTCTATAGCTACTATCTACTATCTACTATCTACTATCTACTTCTACTATCTACTATCTACTATCTACTATCTACTATCTACTATCTACTATCTCTATCTACTATCTACTATCTACTCTCTACTATCTACTAGCTACTATTACTATCTACATCTACTAACTATCTACTATCTCTATCTACGATCCTCTATCTCCATCTACTATCTACTATCTACTATCTACTATCTACTATCTACTATCTACTATCTACTATCTACTATCTACTATCTACTATCTACTATCTACTATCTACTATCTACTATCTACATCTACTATCTACTATCTACTATCTACTATCTACTATCTACGATCTACTATCTACTACATCTACTATCTACTATCTACTATCTACTATCTACTATCTACTATCTACTATCTACTATCTACTATCTACTATCTACTATCTACTATCTACTATCTACTATCTACTATCTACTATCTACTATCTACTATCTACTATCTACTATCTACTATCTACTATCTACTATCTACTATCTACTATCTACTATCTACTATCTACTATCTACTATCTACTATGCACCATTCCGTATTCTTCGCTCCTTAGCTCACATAGTGAATGAGAGTGTCTGCACCATATGTTGCTCGTTATGCAATTGATCGACTTATCGATATCATAATCACATATCGATTAATTTTACAAATTCTATAGTGCATACATCAGTCAATTGTCATCGTTGTCAACTGGCTTGCAACATGGGATAGCCGTTGCATGCAAAAATTCTCGAGACATTTGCTAGCTAAATATTTTATGCTATCAGCTGCTCGATCTGAGCACTGCACCACTCGTGGCAGCACTCGTTGGCACTCGGCTCAATTACATTTAGCTTCAGTGGCTGTATTCAAATTTGTAGTTGTTGTTGTTGTCCATTGTTGCTGTTGTTGTCTGGCGTTGTTATTGTTAGCTGCCGTTGACCAGTCAAATGTCGCCTCGATAAAAGTCGATAATAATGTAAGCAGCTGGCAGCTGGCATAAATTTTGTTCTAGCCATGTTGCCTGTCAGATAGTCGAGCAGCCGCCAACCAATCCAGCTAGCCTCCGACTCTCCCACAGCCAGATGCCACACGCCCCCAGCGCCCACCAACTGCCACCTATCCAGCACGAGCCGCCTTTCATATGGGCTGTTGCTGCTGTTGTTGCTGCTGCTGCTGTTGGCTGCGGATTTATTTCAACATGCAGTCAAATTTTCACTGCATGCAATGCTAACGGTATTTTGCTAGCCTTTTTCTATATTTTGTATACCCTGTACACATTGAAAAATGCTTAATGCAGAGGGTAGTTCGACCTTTGAGATTTCTCAATTCTCAATTCGTCTATGAGCAATTTGGGCAAATCAAACTTTTACTAAAATATCAAAAGGAATTTCTTGCATTTCAAGCGGAATTTCTTCAGTATCTTTTTTCTAAGGTATCTCCTCGTATACTACTTGTTTTCAGCGAGTTCCTTGCATATTGACACCCGCTGCTGGCTCTTACTCGATATTATTTTTATTTTTATATTTTTCTTGCCTGGAAAAACGGAACATAATGAGTTTGTTAAGTGTAATTGGCCGTTGTCTGGGCATGTTTCGGGTTGGGATTCAGACTCGACTCTGTTAGTCAGAGTTGCGAAGTTTTGCTACACTTGTGTGACGACGACTGTGGGGGCTGCCCGGCCGTTTGATGATTTTCGATAGCGCTGGCCCGAAATTGGGTCAAACACATTTTGGCTTGTGGCATCGATATTGTCGTGTATTAAGTATAAATTACTTTATTATTTATTTGATCAGCTCACTAGAGCGTTCCATTGACGTACATGGCCGATTTAAGGCGTGCATAGCACGTTTTTCTAAACGCGGAATACCCTGTATTGCTACGAAATGAATCTGAGGTTGTCTATGTGTAGTTGACTGTTGTTCAATGATATATGGATGGATAATGTGAAGAAATTATGAAGAGATAGAATCGAAATTGATTGATGGATGAACAAAATGTATACATGTATCAATATAAAAGATAAGTGTAGAGATATTAAGTGTAGATAAAAGATAAACAAATTTATAATTAATAATATAGATGAGTTAATATTTTTATATTTCCCATGTATTGATTACTATAATTACTATTGATTTTTATTATTAACGCATATTCCAATTACATATATCACCAATCGAGGGTATCTATAAGTCGTGATATTTTCTAGTATATTTTCGTGGTATTTGATTGTCTTCTAGCTAGCTAGCTTATCGACTCTCGTTCTCTGATTTGCGCAATTGCGCCTGCATGTCCGCTGGCCAAAGAAAAGGCAAGCGCAAAATGAAAAGGCAACAGGTAGAGTCATTATCAAGCGAATCAGTAAACAGAAATAACACCTATGGAAACGTGAGCAAAAGCTGACTAACAATTGATTGGCCCAATTGCAACAATTGAGCTAACCAATAGCAAAAACCACACAAGTTATGTGGAAAAGTGTGGGCGGCTATTCTACTATAAATATAGTATATTGTATAAAGATAAATATCAATCTCGCATTCTAACAAGCTGAAAGTTTATTGCCTTCGATAAGCCGCTTCTGTTACATGATTATGTTATTATTATTATTATGCATTTGCCATAATATGAATTGCACAATAATTATTCAATATTCACGCTGAATTGAATTGGCAAGAAAATGAAAGCAAGACAAAAGAGAATAATTATAATTTGTCTCAGTTACAATTTTCTTTCCATTTTGCTGTTGGCCCGAAACAAAAGAGCAGCCGTTGCTTGTGGCGCTGAAAGTGTCTGCAGGGAAGACAACAAAAAGCGAAAAGCAAAAAAAAAAAAAAAACAATTTCAAGCTTGGCTCCGATGAAAGCCAATGAAGAGGCAGACGAACACAAATCGCGCAACACTTTCATCGAGTGAGTGTCTGCTCATCAATCATTCATTCATTCACTCAATCATTCACTCAGTTAGCCAGCAATCAAACGAAAATGAAAGCAACGCGCGAAAACTTCAGAAAGTCACGAAACTGCGCACTGAGAAGAGGAAGAGACATAAAAAAAACAGATGACGGCATATGAGATGCCAGATACCCTGTAATGTGAGCTGAGCTGAGATTCTTAGAGGAATTTGTATAATTATTCAAACTGCCCTCGTTTGTCATATAACTGAATGCAGTTCATTTTGTCTATATTCGATTTGAATGAATGTTGTCAAAGTATTGCATTTTAGTTGCTGCAGGGCAGGTGAAATGCTTCTAGCTTCCAGCTTTTTCATAAATCAATTATAGAGCTACGATTACAAAATTCAATTAAAAAAAAACCTAAGTCAATGATTTGACATCACAGTTGATTGCTGGCCCCAAGTGTTGATATAACTAAAAGAGATTTTTACGTATATGCTGAGGGCATAGAATGGAATGGATTGGAATGAAATGGAATATAATGGAATGGAATGAAATGGAATGGAATGAATGGTTATTGAACAAGCGCTAGATAGAACTAACTATCAGCCAGCTTTATAGCACTTCGTTGTATGAGTAAGTGCGCTCTATGCCGAACTGCTCTATTTCTCTGCTGGGCTATGCTCTTAGCAGCTCGAAGGTCTACTTGAATAAGAACAGCCAACAACAATGCTCTCAGCTGAATAAGCTACGAAGAGATCTATGCTGAGCTGTTCGACGTTCTGCAGCAAAAATACTTCTTCATCAGAATCTTATCTTCTTAAAGGAATATTTTTACAACAAAATAATCTTTTTCTTATAAATAACTCAGCTCCAAAGATGACAACTATTTTTATCTGTTGTTCCTATACTCAATTGATTTTAAATTATATTAATTTAAATTATATTTCTTGCAATCAGAGACTAATCGACAATGACAAAGTCAAATCTAAGCTAAAAATTACTCATATTTCGAGCAGCAATAGAAAAGGTAAAGGTAGTAAAGGTAGCCGGAAAAGCGGCCATTTTCCACTTGAGTCCATTCAAAGTCTTTTGAGTAATCAGATCTAATAATTATATAGAAATACTACTCAGACAATTTACAATTTATGCAATATAATGAGAGAGAAATCGGGAAGGAGAGAATGTGCAAGTAATGAGAGAGCAATAGTAGCTGAAGAAATAAATAATTATATCGAATCTGTATATCATATTAATTAAGGCGACGTAAGTGATAAATACAGCATAAAAGTGATTATTGCAATTGTTGCCGATGTTGTTGTTGGGGAATTATGAAAGTGTTAAACAATAATATGAGCAAAAGGAGAAGAAAGAAAAGCAAAATACAGATATTTCATAATGATTAACGCGAGGCAGACATAAAGTGAAGAGAAACAAGAAAAAAAAAAAAAAGGCGAGAAGCCAGGGAGAAAGAGACTACACAGACTAGAGTGAGGCAAACTAATTATAGTGTACAACTGTGTCTCTCTCTGTGTGTGTGTGTGTGTGTGTGTGTGTGTGTGTAGTTTAGCTATAAACGAAATGATGCACGGGTGTGTGAGCCCGTCGAGTACTCGTAACATGATGACCCTGATGACGATGTCGAGACTTGCGGTACAACGGGGCGTATGCGTTAAATTGAGCGCGTCGTGCCCACGGCACGATGGGATGAGGGACTGCCTCACTGAGCGAGTGCGACTATGTGTGTGTGTGTGTGTGTGTGTGTGTGTGCTTATGCACCATGACACATACATGTGTTTAGTCATTTTGATACAACAACAACGAGAAAATTGCACATTGCGATTGTTGTCGGTGATTTTACATTGTATTTTAAACATGACACTTCTTCTTCAATTTAAATTCACAATTCGCTGATTATCTGGCTTTGTTCGTCCACTGCGTGGAGTGTGGAGCATGGGCGGCGGAGGAGGTGGTGGGGAGGAGGATGGTCTCATAGCCAACGGTGGCTGCGCGCGGGCGTCAGCCGTGTAATTATCACATTGTTCAGCCTGCGTGTTGCAATAGGCCGCATTTGTAATGCGAGCGCGGTTAAGTGGGCGTTAAATGGGCGTCAATTATGTTGATTGTGTGCTGTTTATGATGACGTCACGCAAACTCAAAAATCTATTCATACCAATGATGCGTTGAAATGTATCAAACAGCACAGCGGAATGCAAGGAATGAGACAGAGAGAGACCGTTACAAGGGGAGTTAAGGAGAGTGAAGCAACAGTGGGAATGATATGCCTCAATTTAATGATTTTTTATCTGCTGTTTGAAACGATTTGACTTCAAGGTGAAGAGTTGCAAAAGCTCATGCACAGTGATATCTTGGTAGATAATTTAATTTTCTAATTTTCATTACTTAAAGAGAGAACACAGAATAAAAAATATATTAAGTAATGCTCAAGCTTATAATTGAAATATTATTGAATAAGTTAAGCAATTTGAAACATTTTATAACGTGCAAACTACCTTGAAAAGAAAAAACTTTAATTTTATATTAATAATTAATATGGCTCTGGCGGCAATGACTTTGTCAAGCAATTTATAACTGAGGCATTTATTTAGTCTACCAATTAAATCAATGAAAAGTCAGTAGAATAATAAAATCTGATTTGATCTGATTTGAAATATGTTTCTTTAGCAATCTAAAAAAGAGAATTAAATACAGTAAGAGAGAATGTAAAAGAAACAATAGAAATATTCCAAGCAGCTGTCCGTACTTTTATTATTACTATTATTATTATTGTAAAATTATAAAAAAAAAAAATTATATAAAAAACTATATTCCTATATATTTATTTATTTATATAAACGTACAAATGCGTCGTTAGGGCTCAAGGCGGCCATTTGAGAGATATCATACACAAAAAGTGATGTCAGCAAATCTACTTGAACCAAATAAAATGATTATAATCGTCTACATAAAAAAATGTATTATCATTCATAAAAAAATTTTTTTTAGTCGAATATATTTTAAATATATTTTTATTTTTATATTTATTATATATGTTTATATATTTATTATATGTATATTTTTATATATATTTACATACACATAGAAAATATTTACCAATTTTTTTCATGCTCGATGTATTTCAAAATCAATTTTAAAGGACTTTTAAATTCTATATAAATATAGATTCTAGTCATGTTCTCATCAATCTCATCAATCGATTATCTATTATTAAACACTTAAAAATTAATAAATGCAAATGCTAACACTTTAAATATTCTGCTGTAAGTACATGAACACAGCTTAAACAATTCGATTATTAATCTTCTTCAAACAAAAGTATATATGCTATATAGTATCTCCCCCCATGCATGCAGATTTCAATAAAATACATGCATGCCTTAATTTAACATAATTCATAAAAAAAAATAAACTTGAGTAAAGACCCAATTCACACTAGGAAATCTCTTGCAAGATGATATATGATAAAAGCTTGTTTTTAAAAATGCATTTCAATAATTTTGTAAGGCAATCCATAAAATTTCTTTTACAAGTTTTTGGCCTGTTTTGCAATCAGATGTAAAATTTGTGGCTAAAAACAATTCATAAGTTACTTTGGTTTATGTGGCAGCAAATGATATAGCTGACATGTCGACTAGTTATGCCTCGAAAGGTGTACGAAATTGGCGCGGCCCACACATTAAGATTTGATAAACAGACACGATAATTCATGCTACGACTTGATTATGATGCATGCCACTTGTGGCCGCTTGTGGCCACTGCTGGCAACGCCCAAAGCAAACTGAGCTGAGCAACTCATCAGCGGCTCGTTGCAATTTTCCGGCACTTGGCTTGGCACTTACAGCGACGCGTGCGTGTTCAGCGTCGTGTTGTTCGCTCTGTGCGTGTGTGTGTGAGGCGATTATAAATTTGATCAAGTCTTAGGCCAGCTTCACTTTCACCAAGCCTCGCTGCCAAATAAGCCGTAAGCTATTTAAATTGAAGTTGAGTAAGTCGAAAGTCGCATTTAATGCACTTGCACTTGCCTGACCTTTGCTTGTGGCTTGCGGGCTTGAAACGGGCAGCCAAAGTGTTATAGCAATGACCTTCGCGCCGCACTGCTGCTACAGAGGGCCGGACTTAAATAGCATAGATAATGCGTCTGCTTAAAGCTTATATTAGCGATTCGTAATGCCATTCGATAATTGAAAATTCAATTCAATGATATTCTAAAGCTGTCCAACAAAAAGCAGTTGAGTTAAAAATTAGTTGCTGTCGATAAATCAATCAAAATGTTGGCTAAACTTCGGCTAGATATTGGCTGAGATAGACAATGGGCTAACTGCAATGCAGTTATCGATAGGTGTGAGCGTAGTCTTTACTTATTTATCGATATGTCTTGTTTAAGTTTGCTACAGCAAATTGTAAGTAAGATGTTCAGAGTTATCGATGTACTCATTATACTTGTATATTCCAAGTAATAGTCAGTTATCGATAGCTATTTAGTGTAAGTTGCCTATAGCCCATTTATCGATATGTCTTTTTTAAGTTTACTACAGCAAGATGTTCAAATGTTCAGAGTTATCGATGAACACATTATATTTATATAGCTCTAAGTAATGGACAGTTATCGATAACTATTTAGTGTGAGTTATCTTTGGCTCATTTATGGATATGTCTTGTTTAAGTTTACTACAGCAAACTTAAGAAAGTACAAACGATAGTTATCGATCTACTCATTGTATTACTACATTATATTTGTTTGTAATAGTCAGTTTTCGATAACTATATAGTTAACGATATGTCTAGTTTAAGCTGACTACGGCAAACAATATAAGCAATTAAGTAAGCATATCGATGTACTCTTTATATGTATATATATATAATAGTCAGTTATCGATAATTACATAGTGAGAGCTGCCTTTGCTCACTTTGCGTTTTCATTAACTTCACTTTAGTAAGTTCTCAGTGAAATATGCAATCGATAAACAAGATATATACATACATGTCCATCGATAACTCAATTATCGATAAGTTGCTAAATAGTTTATTTGGATCCTTGCACATAGCTTTTGAGACACATTTGAATAACATTGCCGACGTATGATATTCACATTGTTGAACTGAGTATCTGTTGGTTTGGCATTGCCACATTGACCTGGCTCTACATACTCGCATATGTGCCCGAGAATTGCGGGCGTGTGTTTTGGGCTTGGATTACACTTGGAATAGTTGGAAGCAATCGCAACCAGTTTGACACTGGGGGCCAATGGGCAATTCAATGCAACGACTCTTGCAGTTATTTATGAGCTTGTTATTAACACACTCGCGTGTGTGTGTGTGTGTAAGCATTTGCAATTAGCGGCTTTTTATGTTACATTTTAATGACAGTTTTGTTTTGTTTTTCTTTTTTTTTTTTTTTGCCTCAGCATTTTGTGTGTTGTCATGTTTTCCGCATTGAGGCGCACAACCTTGAAGCTGGCAGTGCAACTAACTAGCAGCCAATTCAACAACTCAACCAACTAACCAACACGACATTTATTTAACTTCATTTGCAATTCGTTTCCATGCAGAAAAAAAAAAGTAACTAACTATGCACACTAAACAAATGAAGAAAAAACTCAAGATTCTTGCGGCGTTGCATGATGCCGCAGCGCGAGACTCACGCCGATGACTCAGCTGGTCAAGCGGGCAATCGGGCAGCCGAGCTGCTGGCGTATAGTCAGAGATTCAAACAGTTCTGACACTCAGCCGGCCGGCGATGCATGCGGTCAATGTCAGAGTGTGCATTGAGTGTGTGCACGAATCTCATTTCAAGACAAACCACTTGCCAAGCACATGTTGCACATTACTCGTAATTGTCAATAATAATTGCTGAAAAGATGCCTTCAGATCTCCAGCAGCGGCACAGTGGGCAACATTGTATAAATTCCCTTAGAAATTTTCATAAATTTCCAAGAATAAAGTTAATCATCGAAAGTAATTTAAATTTCTTTGGTAGCTCGCAATTTCAATTGATTCTGGAATTTGTAATAAACAAATTCCTGCAACTGCAGGGCGCTGAATGAGCTTTGGCTGTGTTAATTTGAAGATATTTGAATATAATTAATGCGCTGCACATGCCAATAATAATTGTGGCAGCCGGCAGCCGAGAGAGAGAGAGAAAGAGAGAGAGATGCAGAGTAAGTGAGAGGGAGAATTTTGCAATTGAATTCGATTTGAATTCCTTTCGCATACAACAATAAATGTTTTTCGGCCAAGATCTAGTGAAAATAAAGCAAGACTTAGTCAATTGAGATTTAAGGTTCAAATTCAGAAATTCTACCAAAATTATTATGCAAAATCATAAAATTTATTAATAATGATACAAAAAAGAAAAAAAGAATCTAAGTCTTAAAAAACTTAAAATGAAAATTATTTAAAAAATCAAAATAAAAAATTAAATAAAAAAAATAAAAATAAAAATAACAATTATTTACAAAATCAAAATAAAAATAAAATAAAAAAATATATAAATAATAATATAAATAATATAAATAATAATTTAATAAATAAAAGTATTCTTTTCAAATAAAATAAATATAAATAATCTAAATAATAATTTAATAAATGCTAGTATTTAGTAAAAATAAAATAAAATATGAAATCGACAAATATAATATAAATAATAATTCAATAAATAAAAGTTTTATTTAAAACAAAAACATAAATTATATTTTATATATAATAATAATAATAAAACTGATATAAACCAGAAAAAATAAGGCTTTAACTATTTTTAGAAATAAAAACTGAATTCATATATATATACAAATTAATATTTATTTAGCCTTAGGTAATAAAAATGTTTATAAATACTCCTTTAATGAACTTACATCCAATTCATATTTATTTTTATATTTTGTGTAAAAAACTCATGCCATAAAAAGTAACAACAAAACCATCATGTGCCATAATTTCATACCATAATAAAAAAAATTTAACGCATATCCGTTAAAATATAATATCCATATAATTTAAAATATAAAAAACTAATGCTGCGACTCTGTTTTATTACACTCTAAATCATCTTTCCAATTACGTGAACAATTCAAAATGTTCTTCTGCAGCAATATAATTTTGATTCCACTGTTCGCTTTACTGCGTTGCTGTGCTGAGCTGTGAGTGATGCTATAAATTACCTCAGATTCATTCTATGCGATTTTGCCAGCAACAGCAGCAAATGCAAAGCAACAACAACACTAACAATGGTGGCGTTTGGGGTCATTATGTTATATTTGATTTTCTATGCCATGGTCTGGGACGCCAGCCAGCTGGGCCAACAGCCCGTGAGCTAAATGGAATGACATCAAAAAATACAAAAAAAAAAGTTAATGATAAAAAAAAAAAAAAACACAAACAAAAAGTCGCAGTTAGACAATCAAGCAAAGTCTCAGTTGCTGTGGCTGTCGCATAATTAAAATTGCATTTTTCTAATGTGTGAAAATTTGTTTTATTTGCGACTGCAGAAAAACATCAGCCAAATGATATCTAAACTTTCAATTTGAAATTGAACAAGACGCAAATGAAGCAGAAGAACTGAAGAAGAGGAGGTGGAACGCTCCAATTTGTCAGTGGCTAAACCTTGGCCCAGGCCTGCGCTGCGGGCCATAGACTCAATTCTTCCGCATTGCCCAGCCAGCGTGAGTTTAATGAGTCAAATAATAGCAAGCGTAACTAGGCTACAAGTCAGCGGCATGTATGTTAATGCAATTAGTGTTTAAGGCGTGTGCTAAGCAAAAAAAAAAAAAAAAAAAAAAAAAAAAAAAGAAGAAGAAGAAAAAAAGTGGGGCTTGGCTGCCATTGATAGAAGATCTTCGTAGGCGTAAGCAGAACAAGACGTGCACATAAGATTAACAAATCTATATGCTGTGAGTTATGCTGCAAACATATCATATGCACACATATACGTATACATGCATATATGTATGTATGTAGTTATTCTGGCAGTCAAGCCAAATGCTTGCAGAAGTTCTGGCCCAACCCAAAAGCAAATATTGGCAACAATTTTCAACATTTTAGACTTGAACTTTAAAGTTCAAAGCGACAAAATGGCATTTAACTTGACCAACAGCAACGGCAACGGCAACTGCAATAGCAACGGCAAAGATGTTGCTGCGAAAATGTCAAGCTGCTAAACAAAAGACTTAAGACACGAACTTTAAACAAGGACAAGCCAAAACAAAAAATTTGCACTCGCAAATATCTCTGCTGCAATTGCTGTTGCGGGTGGAAATAATCATTGCCTAATTTGTCGCCAGCAGGTGACGGCCGATATATATGATATATAACTATATGTATACATTACACATGTACATATATATATATAGCTAGAGCTAGCTAGATCTAGTTCTGGCTCTGGCTGATTTGATTGATTGATTGATAGATCTTTAACTCTCAGCGCTCAATTATATAATTTTGCCTCAATGACAGCAATAATTTAGAACGTTTTCTTTTTATGGCTGGCAAAATCCAAAGCTGATTTGATTTACTTAGCTGTGACCTTTGCCAGCAATACGGCCAGGTTTTTGCTCCATCTCCGAGCTTCGAGCACAATTTACTTGAAGAAGCGGCTGTTTATTTGTTTTTTTTTTTTTTTTTGTATTGTTATTATTATTATTTTTTTTTTTTTTGGCATTTTGTGTGTGATAAATGAGTTTGCTCCGATTTCAATAACATGCGATCGCTTTAATGCCTTAGCATTGGAGTTAATTTCTAAAACACTTTGCCACACATGCGCTCGCAATTAGCCATCTTAGCCATGAGCTGCGACGTGCGACGTGTGTTCCAAGACTCTTGCCTCGATTTTAACAAATAATAGAAAACAAAAACAAACAAAGCAATAACAATTTTAGTTTAGATTTTGGTTTTAGGTTTCGGTTTTTGTTTCAATTTTGGCTTCTATTTCAATTTCTGTTTCGGTTTCTGTTTCGGTTTCTGTTTCATTTGCGTTCCGTGCCTGGCATTCCAATGTCGGGTAGGCAACATTATTAGAGGCTTATGCATAAGCAATTTGATTTTATGTACAACTCGTACATGCCACGGACTAAGCAGACTAGACTGCGCCCATAAATCTTGACGCCTCGCCTGACTCAATTAAAAACACACACCTAAACACACTCACACACACACACACATGCACAGAGACAAAGGCACAACAACTGAAAACTCAACAGTTGCATCGCACATTGATTTATCGATTTATCGAAGTGGGAGCTGCTCAACTAATGAATACCTAAAGCCATAAATATATATATATATATATATACATACATATCTCGTAGATATATCCGCAAACTGTCGTATCATGCGCCTCTTTGCACCTTTTACGGCATCCACACGTTTTGCATTTGCATGCAAGTATCTGAAGCTTATTTTTCTTTTCATTTATTTTTTTTTCTTCAGCATTTATTAACATTCATTTTAATTGAATGGGGTTTGTCAGCGTCTGAAATTGTGAGTTGGCTCTTGGAGCTGGCACTGCATTAATTGTCTTCGTTGCGGGGCGATAAAGTGAAATAGGAAACCATTTTATTTATTTTGTTTTTATTATGATTATTAAGGATTTTACGAGTGTGTCTAGCTGCAGCTATATAACTGTTATCGCGCTTTAAATCCAAATGCGACATAAAATTTATATTCTTTCGAAATTGTCACTATAGAATATCAATTTCATAGAAGTATCTGCTGATCAGAATATCTTAAGTGCAGAAAATTACTCAATTTGCAAAGAGAACAGATATATTTCTACTTGAGATAAAAATCTCTTAAATTGTTATTCTAAATGGCATTGCTTATGGTTTTGATAATATTCAAATGCACATGAACTAATTGAGATGCTAAAGCCAGCGTTAATATCGTTTAGTAATCGTTATTAATAACAATAATCATAACGATCATAATAAATATTAACGAGCGTTTGCCGTAGTACGACTGAAGAAACTTATTTAAAATGCACAATGATAATCCAGCCATATCGATCAAATGGAATATTGTGAATAATCGAAATGCGACTACGATCAACTTATTGATAGCTATTGTGTATCGATAAAAATCGATCAATAAATTGATAATAATAATGGTAGTTGCTTAAATAATGGAAATTAGCTTCTGTTTGCTTACGATGACAATGTTGATAGCGATTATAATATCGATAGCGATAACAATATCTATCAATAAATTGATAATAATAATAGTAGTTGCTTAAGTAATGAAAATTGGCTTCTGTTTGATTACGATAACAATGTTGATAATGATTATAATATCGATATCGATAACAACAACAATATCTTTTAGCATAGAGTTTATCTACACTTAAAAGCAATGCTAAACAGATGCCTCTCAAAGCTGTTGTCATATATTCTCGATATACGATAACCATATCTATAAAGATAACAATATCTATAACGATAACAATATCTTTCTTGTTTAGCTTAAGCTTATGCTTATCGTTTTATCTATCGCAGCTCTATTCTGATTGCGTTAGCTTATTGACTACTATTATAGATCGATAAATTGCAATAAAATCATCAACTTTTAAAGACACTTAACTCATAGTGCCAACACATAAACACAGCCAAATTCGATGCTGAAATTGCGAAGCAGATCAAAAGAACTTAAATTTATGATGGCCATATAATCGTTGATTGAGTTGCAAAAAGCCAAATGGTCGAGCACTTTAATTACTACATATAACAATAATGATAACAATCACAATTACGAAATCGTTTATGTTTAGGCTGAACTTATCATTAGCCAGATGATTGTGACTGTGACCTATACGCGGCGCTTTGCACTGTCATTGAAACAATTCATTAGCTGAATGCATTTAAATGGCCGCGAGCTTCAGTTTGTAATTAGAGATGAGCAACTTGAGATTTGTAGCGCTGTGGCCAAATGCTGAATATCCATTACCATTACCACTTCCATTTCCGTCACATCGTTTCAGTGTCTCTTGTTATTGTTGTTGTTGTTGTTGTTATGTTTCTTAATGATTTACAATGGTTTGTTTGCTGTAATGGGCCAGGGGCTGGCTGCTCTGGCCATGGCTTAATTGTTGCTTAGCTGGCAATTTGTGGCTTTGACTTCGGCCTGCACCTGTTACACACACACACACACAAAAACACACACCAACACATATAGTGAGACAAGCAGAAATGCGCCATCATCCATAACCATAACCATAACTCAATTTGTTAACATAATTCGCTCTGACAGCGACGCGTTGCATGCCACGTTTAGCTGCGCCATTTGCCACACGAGCCTCTCTGCTGCGGCGTCAGGTGACATTGGCCGCCGTTTGGCGTTTGGAGCCAACGTCTGGCGACTAATTGAACATGACATTTGCCAATAAACAACAATCGTTTAATGTGCATTATTCTGACCTTACACAGTTTATTGAAAATTGTCTTGTTTTTTTTTTTTTTCATTTTGGTTTATGTTTTTCTTGTTGTTCTTTTGGCTCGTCTTGAATGCTCAGATATCTGCCCCTATGCACACATTTCATGTATCTGTTCAAAACTATTTATATAATATGCCATTGTCGATGCACAATCGCCAATGCTGCTGTTGCTGCTGCTGCAAGCTCTTGTTGCAAGCGCCTCAATGTCAAATGACGGCCCCAATGCAAAGCCAAACTCTGCTTCAAATATCAAGTGCCCAACTTTTTGCTTCTGCTCTGTGTCAACATTGGATATGGATATGCCATATGCATATATATACATAAATATATATATTGAATCGATTTTCAAAGAGCTTCTATGGCCCGCTTTAGGTGTCAAGTTCACTAACTTCGACTACAAAGCTCAAGCTGCTTAGCATGAAATATGCGACAGGAATCAGAGCATGCTCTTATTTATATATTTATATATGCATTTCATTTACATTCTTATAAATAAAGTTGTAAATGCATTTTTTTCTCAATATTTTAATGTAATTGCAATAATCAATTGCATTGTTTTAAGCAAATTTAAAAATAAAAAATAAAAATAAAAATTGTTTATTTTAATTTTTTTTAGAGATAAAATTAATGCATCTTATGAATTAATTTCTTAAATGTCATATTAGCTAAATACAATATCAATCTATAAAAAGCATTTAAATGCATGTTTATATTTTAATGCAAATTTTTGTATGCATATTTATTTAAATTGAGTGAATAATTTGCATTCGGAGCTCAAAGAAAGAAATATAGATTTCAAAAATTTTAAAATCAATATCTGAATATAATTTAATTACTATTTTTTCGTGTTTTTTATTTATTTTTTTTTTTATAATTTTTTATTTATTTATTTAATTTTTAAAATTTTTTATTTATTAATATTTATGTTTATTTATTCAATTTTTTAAAATTTGATTTATTTATATTTATATTTAATATATTTAATTTTTTTTAAATAATATTAACTATTTTCATTTTTAGCAAATATGAATTTAAATTTAAAATTGAAAAATATTGAAATTTAAACTAAAAAACTTATTGAAATTTTAAAGAAAAAAAAATAATTTACGTGTGATATTAATTACTCTATTATTAATATTAATATTAGTAATTAATATCACAATTAAATTATTTTTATTTTTTTACTTTAAAATTTCAATAACTTTTTTATTTGAAATTGCAATATTTTATTTTATATTATATATTATTGAAATTAATTATTTTTAAATAAGTTTTGAATTTATTATAAAATTTAAACTAAAAAAAAGATTAAATTTCAAGATTCACTGCTCTATTATTCATTTTTAATTTTAAAATAATGTTTTTAATTTTTAATTTGAATCATTTTTGTATTTTTAATTTAAATATATATATTTTTTTAAATTTATTTTTATTTAATGAACAATTATTAGAGAGATTAAATTATTGCGGATATCAATAGAAAATCTAATTTTTGATCTGTAATAACTAACCTAACATAACTTAAACTGTTAAGCCTATATAACTCGCATGCCTTGGAAAATATTCAGCATTAATGGAAGAGGTGAAGGCTGCACCAGTCTGCTAACCGTATATAGGTTTTTACTCAACATATCTCAGACCTGGTTCGAAGCAAATACAAATCGAACTGTTTATGCTTTATGCAGCGCTCATTGTATTCATTCTATCAACTACTTTGCATTGTATTGCAATAGATTCATAGTATAGAGCACAATAAATCACAAAGTTGCTTTCGCATTTCACAGCTTTGGAGAATTGTGCGATTGTAGTTAGCATTAGGAATTGACTTTTCCATAATAAATGTTAGTATAAATATAAAATAAATGACAGCTGGACAGAGGGACAGACGACACAGCAACATTTACCGCCACTTCGATTGTGTCTCACTTAGTTGCTTTATTTATTATTATTTCGTTTTTGTTGTTGTTGGCGGTTTTGTGTTTTCTTACTGATGTTTTTCTTCATTTTTTTTTTCTTTGCAATAATAGCATTTAAATGGCTCTTTTGAGTATTATTTATGAGTGCTCTAGCTGTTGCATGACATAAAATGTGTGGCTGTCGTCGCTTTGCTGCTCCGGTTGTTGTTGCTGTTGCTGTTGCTGTTGTTGCCGTTGCTGTTGTTGCTTGGCTTTGCACGCATATGACCCTCAGGTCTCTTCCATGGGAAAAGTCATGAACATGACTGAAAATAGACATAATGACAGTGGGTCGGAGCAGACATGACTAGACTTGGCTTCTAATATTGAGGCACATCGTTAGAAAACAACAACAAAAGCAGCAGCAGCATCACTAGAATCGCTAACAACAGCAACAAAACTAGCAACAGCAACAGCAACAACCAGAACCTGTGTAATCTGTTACAACAGACAAACAAATCAAGAATACACAAGCTTGCCTCAGCTAGCCGAAGCTGATATGCTCTCTCACAAGCATACTTGAGTCATAAAAGATGTGAATAACATTTTAGAATATTATACTATATATGACATTCTACCTGGAGCTGAACTTCGTCTAGGTGATATATAAGATCTATAGCAACTACCTCTCTCAAAGTTCTGATATACATTATAAATAAACTGAATATAAATGTCTGAAGCTAACACAAATAATAATAAATGAATCAAATAAAAATCCAGTCATAATTTTCGTTTTTCTATAAATTGAAAAAAAAAAAAAAAATTAAATATATATATTAAAAAAATTGCTTATATTATTTATATTTTTAATATATAAAATTTTAATTTAATATTTAATTTAATTTTTATTATTTCCTTTATATATTTAAATATATATCACTAAGATTATATAAATATAAATATATAATTTAAAGTTTAAGTATATACAAAATATGGAAACAAAAAAGTATTAAGAAACTAAGAGACAAAAATTATTAATATTTTATATATTTTCTTAAATACATAAAATTAAAATTAAAATGAATATTTGCTTTAAATATTAAAATTTAAGAGACGAACATTAATAATATTTTATATATATTTTTAAATATGAATGAATGAATATTGTCTTCATATTTAAAAAAATATATATAATGTAAATTATATAAATTATTATTATATTTTATATAGATATTAATATTAAATATATTAAATTTAAATAAAAATTAATATTTTCTTTAAATTTTTAAATATATAAAATTTAAATCATATAAATTATTATATATATTTTTTTTTTTTATTAAATAATTTGTATAGCCTAAGCAGAAAGTAAAAGAAAACTGACATATTTTTTTATTAGTATATATTTGTATATAGTATTCCCCTAAATTATATATTCCTGTATTTTATAAGTTCACAAACATCTACATGCTTTACACACTCAGTCACAAAAGTCTATGACGCCTGGGTCTAGTGTATACAAAGTTCTCTCTTATAAAGAGCTGCTCATAATAATTGTTAAAGTTTTCATAACGTAATAATTCTTAAGCAGCATGTATACATATATCTCTTTATTATTATTATTTTTGTTTTTTTTCTCATCGTTATGTCTAATTAAAGTTGCGCCTTTGTCTTTGTCGTGAATTCAACTTGAGTGGGTGGCCAAGAGGCGGTTGGGTGGGTTGAAGAGAGAAGCTTGGAAGGGGAGCAAGCTTTTCGCATATACTTTATAGTACCCCTAAAGAGCTCAAGTTTTTATATAAATTTATATGTATCTAAATATGTTTCTCAGTATTTATTTATATCGTCATCGTGTGGCAGACACGGCGCAAAAATTAAAAGAAATAATTATATATAATGTTGACTGGCCAAGGACGCGCTAGTTAGTTGCGTTTTGTTATTGAGGTTTTTCGCGTTTTCATACTTTGTTCTCCGTGCACCACCAACTGACTGACTGACTGACTGACTATCTCAATCTGCCTCCATTCGTCTGCCATCTGCCGGTGGCTCTCTCAATATGAGTGTGTGTGTCTATGCCTCAATAATCATTGTGCAGTCATGGATTCGACTTTTGCTGCTCGCTTCGCTGGGCGCTGCTGACTCAGTTGTGCTATGAAGATACATAGATTTCTGAAGCGAGTGTATCCATATACAAATAGATATACACTAAATACATATGTGAAGTGCAACGTGCCACGTTTGAGCAAGTACTGTCTGTCTGTCTGCGGGGCGGGCCAGTGAGGCGGGGTGTAGGCGTCTTTGTTGCAATCGCAGCGCAGCTGCTACTGCGATTTATCATTGTTAAATATTTCAAATGAGTGTTGCAGTAATTAGAATATTACTAGCTGCATATAAGTAGATCCTTGTAGAGAATATGGCAGATCTCAGATATACATATATCGGACTAGTAGAAAAAGAGAGCTTTATGCATTAAACTATTCTCAGAGTCTCAGAGTGGCTATGACAGGCCAAATATGAAAGATGACCAGGTAGGAGTGTTACTATTTTCAACAACGATATTTCAGTAGCTATTCTAAATAATTATAACATTTAAATTTAAAGCTACTGAATTAGCTATGCCATTCCATTATAAATCAATATTATTAATTATATATATCTAATACAATATATTAAATATATTTAGTATAATTAACATAATGTATAAGTATTTATTATAAATAATTTCTAAACAAAAATAATATAATTAAGTGTTTTTTATTTTTAGCAAATTTATCAGTCATAATAAAGAATTTTTACCTATAACTGAATAATATATTTAATATATTTAATATAATTTTTACAAAAATCAAAATAAATTTGTAATAAAATGATTTAAATTTGAATTATAATTTAGGGCAGTTTTTGAGAGAATATAAATGAAATTTTCATATACTTAAAATTGAAATCATTTTATTACAAATTCATTTCAAGCCAAACTTGAAACAAATCTCTGGCAATTCAATTCCAAATAACAATAAAAAAAAAGACAATGGCGTATAATTATAAAAATTAAAGAAATGTAAGTAAATCAAATCGAAAATACAGTATAATAGCCGTGCTTAAATTCCAAATAATTGCACAAATAAAAGCGAAAACAATTTTTTTGATTAACGATGCGGCTTTTGTTTGGGGCGTTGGCGGCAGCTATAATAATTTCTGTAGATCAGCAACACGTTCGCAGATCGAATATCGCAGATTCCTTTCAAAATATTTACACAAGGGCAAAATGTAAATTGCTGCACATTGCGAACGCTTGGGGCATTCGCATTCCCGCAAAACCAAATCGAAAAAAAGAAATATATATATATATCTATATATGTATATATAAAGCCAATCGCATGCGGCAATGGGGCAAGTGAAATGTGTCATAATCAGCATAAAAGCACAATACAGTTATTATGCGGCTAAAAATGGCTAATAAGGTGCACGCTGCTCACTTGGCGTATGCGTGATATTTACCAAATATATGTAAGTGCCTAGATATATATTTATATATATATATATCTATTTATATGCACAGCGCATGCAATTAAAAGTCGCCTGAAACGCGCTTTGACACACGGCTGGCTCCATGGGCAAATACGTTATTTAGCTGAGTCAGCGGCGACGGCCCCCAAACACGTTTCCAGGCCAGGTCTTGGCCCAACTGCGGACAACTGCCAGCCAGCCAGACAGCCAGACAGCCAGCCAACGGGGCCGACAGGCAGACAAACAGTTAGTTAGCCTGGAACTGGGTCCACAGCGCATGCGAGTGCCAAAAACGCCAAAAACGGTTTTTCACTTTGTTGTTGTTGTTGTTGTTGTCGACCACTATTGCTGCTATTGCTTGCTGGTCTCTTTTTGGCCAACAAGGTGAAGGTTAGCGAACTGTCGCCAAATGCGCAACACGAACTCAAAGACATGGGAATATGCGAGCGGGCTGCAGCTCCATAAATATGCAAATCACAGTTTTGAACTCGGCCAACGATTCGCCAGCCAGATATTTTGTTAACTTTAATGTTGTGTGTGTGTGTGTGTGTTTAGCTTCTGTTCCGCTTTTGCTGCTGCTGCTGCAGTTGCAACAACTTTGTGTAACGGCAGTTAGCAAGGTTGGTGGAAAAAACTCTGAAACTATTGAAGCTAGATAGAATTCAAGCGAGTCTATGACTAACTTGAATTGTTGAATGGGAGACCTGGGCAACTGTCTAAACAGATAATGCACAAATACATATTTACATATATATTATATATCATCTGAAAGGTTTATAGTTTATATAGATCTATATATGATCTAGCTCTTTTGTATCAAAAGATATTTCAATTAGATTTTAATTTCGATTTTTATAATAAAAATCAAGGCATAATTCTTATTTTTTATTTTTATAGTAAAAATGTAAAATAAAAGTTATGATTTGATTTTTATATAAAAATTGATTTGTAATAATTATTATTGATTTTAATCATGTAAAATAATTAAATAAACAAACAAAAAATATTCATTATTTCTTAATTTTTTTATAAAAATTATAGGGTATGCTCTGCTATAGCTATAGCTGCAGCTTCTATTCGTAGCTCTTGCTTAGCTCTGCTCAGATGTGGCTAGTCTTAATATACTTGGAGTATACTTGAAGCTAGTCTCAAGTAATTTCAATATGTTCTAGAGCCAAACTTTTGCCAAATTGACTTTTCCAAGCTAGAAAATTTTCTTTTGGATCTTGACTTTAAGCTAGAAGCAATCGATTTTTATTGATTTATTCTTTCAGCTAACTCAGCTTTGTTGAGATTGTTTTCCAATCACTTGGAACATTGCTAAACGAAACTCGCTTCAATCTCAGGATCTTAGTCTGCTTAGCTTTATGTGAAATATATTTGTAGCTGGCTTTTAGTTGAAATATTTAATTGTGAAAATTGTTAAGCTGGCATTTTTTCCTTATTTAAACAAAGGTATCAAAGTGCTTAGAGCTAATATAATATATAATAAAGAAAATATATTTCTTTTTCTACTCTTCAACTGTTTGATTTCTACTCAAATTTATTTAGCTCTTATGCATTTATAATTTCTTACAGATTTCCAAAGATAAATCCACTCATGACTTGACTCTCATATGTGTTTACACAAAGATCTCTAATATGCATATGTAAATAGTTTAAAGAAGTTTTTGATAGAGCTGTAAGAGTGCGCACTCTTTCTCTCTCTCTTTCTCTCTCACTCTCTCACTCACTCTCACCCACTCTCTATCCCATTGATGTGAAGTGTTTGTTATAGAAAGTGTGTTACGAGACAATTGTGAATTTCATTTGGCTGACAATTGAGCAAGGGAACATCTAATAATAATAATGTTATTGTACAGCTTGGACACATTGTAAGCAGTGTGGAGCATCATCGATGCCATGAATTACTTGGAAGCAGCCTGCCTGAAGTGGCAAAACCCCAATCACAATTATGCCGCAATGCAAACACACACACAGAGATACAGAGGAGCGTTGCTAGTTGTCAGTTGTTGGTTGTTGGTTGTTGGTTGTTGTCTTGCCCAACGGCTGGCTCATCTTTTCGTCAGCTTTAAACTGCTGGCTGATTGATTTTTGGGATTACAACATGACCTAACTGATCATTATGATCATAACGCAATTTGCATGCGGCTGTCAAATAGTACGACTTCAATCTCACCCTCTCAACCTCGCTCCCTCTCTCTCTCTCTCTCTCTCTCTCTCTTCCTTTCTATCTGTGTGGCAAATGGAAAATGGAACTTTGTGATTGATTGCAATGGCCAACGGTGCGTAGCCAAATGGCCAACGGGCCCTGCACAGCGAGCAATTACGTTATTTTCACTGCGAGAGCGAAATGAAGACATCATTTGGCTTCAATTTGGCTATTGCCACATTTCGATTTGTATAACAAATTGCAAACACACACACACACGCACACATGGACACTCACATAAACCGTAAATAACAGTCGACAATGCTTTGGCTAAGGCTATACAAAACGTAATTAATCAAATGTTACCAAAAAATCAACGACAAAAATCACTTAACTCCATTAGACGACATTCAAATGCACTAACTAGTTTAGTTACACAGAGTCTCTAATACTCATGTCTAAGCAATTTTTAATGAATTACAAGTTGCATCAATCATAAGCTTAGTCAAATTAGAAATCTAAGTATTTGCTTGCATTTAGTCAATCTAAGCTGCGTATGTTGACTTTAAATTGTAAATAATTTTAGTTGCTTAGTTGATTAAGAAACTAGTCAGTTTACCAGTTCAATCAATCAAGCCGTTAGTCTCTTTTAAATATCTTATATAGTGACTAAAGCATATAATAAAGTTGCTCAATCAATGACTTGTTGAGTGGTCAATCAATCATTAGTTTGTAAGCTGATCAATCAGTTTTTGCAATGATTTAGTCCATCATCCATCCAATCAGTTAGTCCGTCAAACAGTCTTAATTTCGACAATCATAAATGTAATCAATGTCAATCAAGCACTCAATCAGTCAATTAATCATTCAGTCAATAAGTCAGTCAATCAGTTAGTCAATCAGTCAGTCAATGAGTATGCCTATCAGTCAATCAGTAAGTCAATCAATCAGTCAATCAGTCAGTCAATCAGTCAGTCAATGAGTATGCCTATCAGTTAGTAAATCAGTCGGTCAACCAGTCTATCAATCAGTCAGCTGTCAGTCAATCAGTCTGTCAAACAGTCAATCACTCAGTCACTGAGTATGCCAATCAGTCAAGCAGTCACACAAACAGTATATCAAGCATTCAGTCAATCAGTCTGTCAATCAGTCCATCAATCAGTCAGCTGTCAGTCAATCAGTCTGTCAAACAGTCAATCAGTCAGTCAATGAGTATGCCAATCAGTCAATTAGTCTGTCAATCAGTCAATCAATCAGTCAGCTGTAAATCAATCAATCTATCAAACAGTCACTCAATCCATCAGTTCTTTAATCCATCAATCAATCTTTCAGTCAGTCAATTAGTATACCTGTTGGTCTTGGTTTTACAGAAAACATGCAATTAATTAATAAACCAGTCAATCTGTCAGTCAGTCAATCTGTCAGTCAATCAATCTGTCAGTCAGTCAACCAGTCAGTCAGTCAATCAACCTGTTAATCCTTACTTAAGCTAAGGAATCAATAAATCAGTCAATCATCTAGCCATTTATCTTTTAGCTGTTGGGAAGCAAAACTATTTTAATTTTCATTATGAGTACAAATTTGGCTCAGTCATACAAAAATTAGGATCTAATAAACCTTAATGCCAGAAATTTTGTTTTAACCATCAATCAAAGACAATGCTAAGCCCTGATATCCATTCGTTATAAAAGCTAAAATAGAATTCATTCAGTTAATTGACTCAAAGCTGCTTTCTCCTAGACGATAAACTAACTCTAAGGCAATTACATGTATAAACTAGACCTAGAGTATTCATTATAAATACGGTCATAGAATACAATTACAAGTTAAGCTAACATACACATAATTCTTATATATCAATGATTCCCTAAGCATTGATCAATTCTATTTGCTCAAGTGAAGACACTCTCTCAATTAAACAGTAAGTTTACAAAATTTCGAATAGTTCATCGAGTCTTTCGCACACTTCTCCATTTAATCAAGTACAAAGCTTTGAGCGAGCTAATTGAGGCAACCTTTTCGGTTAGGGTATTTAACACATTTCTACAGGCGAATAGCTTTTTTTTTTTGTTTTTTTTTTTTTGCTTTGCTCAACTCTGCACAGCATGTCGCACATTTTCGTTAATTTATTTTAATGTTCCGAAAACAAAAAATAAAAGTAGATAACAATAACATAACAAAACTAACTGAATGAGAGAGAGAGAGAAAGAAAAACAATTTCATTTATATTACAGACGAAATTTCAAATAAGCCGCGCTTTGATTTTGATTAATTTCGGTTACTCTTTTTATTTTATTTTATTTTATTTATTTACTTTTTGTACTTTCGCCTCCCTCAAAGGAAAACAATAAAAAGTCAAATGTGGATCAAAATCGATTTGCCGATTTTAAATAGCTAATTATGCATTTTTGCCGCCAGCTTATGTAAGTAAAAGACATTTGTCAATGGCGACGATGCGTTTTATAGATCGTCTCATTTGCATAATGTCTCACACTCTCCCTCTATCTCTCTCTCCCTTTCTCGCTCATTCGTCTGTCTTGGTCTTGGTCTGAGAAATGAGTTTTGGAGTTGTCGCTACCGTTTGGCGACACGATTTATCTTTCGACTTCAATTGCCCAATTCCAATTGCTTTAGATCAATGATTGATGAATCGACGGTTGTGGCTTTTCTTTTCATTTCAATTTCAACCTTAACTTCAATCGCAAACGGGGTTTCGGTTTCGGTTTCGGTCTCGGTTTCAATTTCTCAATTGCCCAATTGCCCCGAAATGCGTTTTGGCATTTGGTATAACGAAACCTTTAATAAAATCAGCTCTCACATAAACTGTGTAATTACGGTCAGACAGTCGCAGTCACTCAGTTGCCCGTTTAAAGGTTAAAACTCAGCATTTAAAATTTTTAAAAGCCGTTAAAGTGCATTAAACAACAGCCAACAACAACAGCATACCATGACAATGACAACAACAACAATAACAACAACAACAAACAGCAAGCAACAATAACAACAATTAACGAAATTACGCTTTGTTCCAAATCACAAAGCTTAACTCTTTCTATGCTCAATAAATACAGATACACACACACACATACACATCGACTAAGTCTATCTTGAGGCCTTTCCATATTTTGGCCAAAGTTCGAATGGTTTATGGCCAACAAACCTAATATTTCATTGAATTACACAAAACTTTTATTACAGTAATTAAAACAAAATATAAAAATTAATATATATAAATAATAATAATAGCAGCAATAAAAAGAATAAAAACATAAATTCAAGTAAAAAAAAATTGACTTTAAAAAATGTTTTAATCAAGAAAAAGAAAAATAACATATCAGCTCAAAGTCTAAGCGTTCATAATTAATATGCTCGCTCATTTGCAACGCATCGGGTATATTGGCTTTGCGCAAAGTTCATCTCACTATCAGACTGACTTGAAGCTTGAGACTTGCATATATGGGGACTTGAGTGAATCCTTAGCTGATTAGATCTTGCCAACATTTTGAATATATTAACTCGAATGTATCTTCATCTCACACGCTTAAAAATTCCTTTGTTGAACAGGAGTGCTATATAACTTCCTTTGATATCAATTGTTGCTTGAGTATTCAAATATGGCAAATAAAAATCATTTTTCTTTTTTGTTATTGGAACTGAAGCGAGCCTGAGAATGGCTTTGATCGGCAAGTGCAAAAGCTTATGATTTATATAATAATATATTTTTTAACTATTGCCAACATAATGATCAGAAAAATATATAATTAAATATATATAATACTGACTATGATAATTAATAATATATAATTTTTTAAAATAATGGAAAATATCAAAATTAAATTTAAAAAATAAAATGTATCTAAAATATCAAAATAAAATAAAATAAAAAATAAATATATTTTAAATAATAAATATATATAATCAAAATTAAATTAAATAAAAATAATTTATGTAAAATATCAAAATTAAATTTAAAAAATAAAATGTATCTAAAATATAAAAATTAAATAAAATAAAAATATATATTTAATATATCTAAATAAAATTAAATAAACAAATCTTTATATTTATTTATTTATATTTATAAAATAAAAAATAAATATACTTAATATAATAAATATATATATTTTATTAATTTATTATTTGAAATATATATTTTTGCGTTACAAATTTTTATATTTTCTATATTTTTAAATAAAAAAATTAAATATATTTTATTTAATAAATATATACAATATATATATAAATATATTTTTTTTATTTTAGTAAAATTTTAATATTTTTGATTATAAAGATATAGAAAATTTAATAATTTGTATATTTGATAAATAAAAAACACAAAAATATTAATATTAAAATTTAGTAAAATGCTCTCACACAATCAACTGACAATTGGAAAGTCAATTGGCATTAAGGCCAAAATGAGCTCTGAAAATAATGGAATAATTAATTGACAGTCGCAAGACCCAATTTCCAGTCAAGACTTGGAAACCGCAAGAAAACAAAAACCGATATTCGCTTGGGCATTACATATATGAATATCGTCTAAGCATATGAAAATAACGGTTCACAGTTTGTATAATGGAAGCCAAAGGCAGATCTTCACATGGCATGCAACACGGCTCGGAGGCAGACAGCAATTGAGATCGTTATGAATTTGATTATATACACATGTTATACATTCATACATCTGCATATACATATATAGCATTTGATTCATGTGCGTATTATTTCATGCACTCATTCAGCTTCATTCATTGTGCAAATGAATGCCAATTGTTTGCTTATAGATTTACCGCTACGAATTGGGGGCGTCTCTTGAAAAACTCATCAAAAGTAAATATATATACAAATTCATATATATATATAAGTAAGTATCTGTATATAATTGCAAGTTTGTATGTTTTATTCATTGCGTGTCTCAATTAAAATGTCAAACATTTGAAATATTTATTTATTTATAAAAAAAAGAGAGAGAGAGAAATAAATTGCTGCTTTAATAGAGTTGAGTCTAAGAGTGTGACCCAACATAAATTATATATATTTTTCTATAATTATATATAATTTATATATTTTTTTGCTAGCAACAACTTTTCACACCTTTCGAGTGTCTGGCGGCAGCAAAATGATATCAATAGACATAGCTTGGCATATTATTAAATATATATTTATTATATTGCATAATTATACTTTATGCATTTTTTAAATATTTGTTATGTGTTAACTTGTTGATTTTTATAAAATTTAAAATAAGTAGAAAAATAGATCTAATGCACTTTAGATTTACTGTCTTAAATGAAAGAAAGAGAGAAAAGAGTTGAGATAAGATAATTTCCTGATGGCATTTTAGATGATAATCTGATATATTTTGTTCTTTTTATCTATTTTAAACAAATGAAAAGCATATTAGAGCAATGACTTGGAATTGATTAAAGATCTATCAACATATTATGGTAAAAGAGTTATTAGATATAAAAAACTTTTTTTTTTTTTTAAATTATAATAAGCTATAGCTACAAATAAAAAATGAAAATAAAATAAACTATAGCTTCACATAAAAAAAAAAAGAAATAAATAAATATATTAATAATAAAATACAAATAAAAATAATTGGCTGGGTCGAACATTTACTACGTAAGTTCTGTTTAATAGGCATTAAGAATTATGTATGAGCAAGTATCTCTGATTTCAGGAATATAATTAATTATTAGTATTTTATTTTATTATTTATTTATTTGCGCTGTGCTGGTGCTCAAGCACCCTTATGTCCATGCCTATACCGACCAATAAAACTCTTCTTTCTTTAATAAAGATTATTATTATATATGTCGTATCGGTGTGACATTATGACGTTGTGTTAGTTTTTATGTTGTGCTTGACAGTTGCAGTAGTATTAAAGAGAAACTAACACTAATCGGAGTGAGTTAGCATTTTAGTGACAATTAAAGGATGTATTGTCATTGAAAGAGAGAGATAACTATAGCTGTTGCTGAGTGAGAGTGTGAGGGCTATGCCCTTCACACAGAGTTGCTATGATATTGATGAACGAGAATATGCAACCAAGAGGCAGTTTGACAAGAGAGCCGAAATAGGACACTTAAACAGAGACGGTTGAGTAGGAAAGACGTTTTGGTAATAGAAGTCGGCGACACCGAGAATTCGTTGTCAGGCAAACATACCATGGAAGGCGAGATTAATAATTCTAACGCTACGACATATTTCTTATTTTAAATTTTAATTTTAATTAATATTTTAAAATTTATATTTAAAATAATGTTTATAATATATAAATCTTTTTTTTTTTTTTTTTTTTGTTATACAAATTTTGTATATATATTTTATTTACACATTTCTTTACTTCAATTATTTAAAGTAGCATTCATTCATCATTTTTTATAGTTTTTTTTTTTTATTATTAATTTTTTTTTTTTTTAATTTTTGTTCCCAGAGTATCTCACAGTTGGTCATGCCCTTAAGTCACTCACTGAATTTATGTGAGCATTAATATACATTGTATTTTATTATTATTATTTTTTATGTTGCTTTTTTTTGCGAAGAAAAACTCAGGGAAAATGTGAAGAAAAGAAAATTGTGCTGCTGGCTTTAGGCAGCCGAACAATGGGCAAGCCAGACCATAAAGTAGATATATAAATATATATATATATATATATATATACATATATATGTGCTGGGCTGCGCCCATCAGCCAAAAGGGGGCGATTGTGGGCAACTGGGCAACTGGGCAACTGGGACTGAAGACAACTCTGACGACCGCATGACATAATGACACAGAGCTAAAGGCGGGGAGGAGAGCAGCATGTGAGAAGTGCGGCAGCTGCGACTGCTGCTGCTGCTGCGGCTGCTGTCTGCTGGCTGATAAACAAAAGAAATTAACTTGGCTAACTGCAACATCAGCAACAACAACAACGACGACAGCAATACGGAAGCAAGTGCATGAGGCAGATGAGACAAGCGTAGATACTCGCTTTGGCCAGAGATGGGCACCAAAAAGTTATTGTTGTTGCTGCTGTTGCTGTTGCTGGCGATGTCGTAAGCCCATCTGGGAAAATGTTTGTGGATCGCATTAGAGTGTTACATATGTATGTAGACATTTGTATGCGATCTCTGCGCGTGTCTATTGTGTGTCTTGTGAGCCCTGATTAATTAGCTGCCCGTTTGTTTTCGCTCATTTCTTTGCTTGCTTTTTTTTTGGTTACTTAACCGACAAATTGGCAAGTCGGGAAGACACACACGGCCGGCAATTGCTGCCAGGGGCGTGGCAGAGCAATGTAATTAAAGTATTGATCAGCTCTTTTATGTTCAATGTGATGTATTGGTGGGGAGCAGTGCAACTTGGAGTAACTAATTGAAAGAGTTTTCAATAGGCAAGAGATTGAAAGAGAGAGAGAGAGAGAGAGATAGTTGCAGAGGGAGAGAAATGGTGAGGGTAGAGAGAAACTGATGTTAAGTTTATTGAAAATTATCTTTGATAGAGTTACTCAGTTCTGTGCGGCCAGAGTAGAACGAGAAATTATTATAAATCAAGTAAAGAGCGAAGGGATCTTTAGCTTTTACTTCTCAATATATGCTCTACATATTTTGTATGTTCCTCGTTGATCTTGAAGACTATATAGGGATTATAAGGGAAGAAACAGCAAGTATTGTAGTATAATCTATTATAAGCTATTATATTATGATTAGGAGACTCTCTGAACACCACTCACATATGTCCACAGCCTCTACTTAGCAGGCGAACATGATGAGATCTATCTCTATCTATGGGCTTATGGCTTCTGCTACACCTTCACTTATGACACTTACATAGAGCTTCACATGTCCAAAATAATTTAAATAATATCATTAATGATTATGAAAATATTTCATGATTTTTACGCCTTGAACACAGCTCGCTTTTAAAATACTAAAAGACAATTGCCTAAGCAGACAAACATTCTATGGAATAACTCAATTAAGCAAGTCTAAATCAGTTTTGTTTTTATGGTCAAACTATTTTTGATGAATTGAGAGATTTAGATTGATAAAAAGTCATAAATGCCAAGATTTATGAAGCATGCAAGCAAAAAAGATATATATATATTTTTTTTTTTTTTTTTTGAATGGCAACAAAAAGAATTTTGACATGTGATAGAGTGAGCTGAGTGGAATGATTGTGGAAGAGGGAGAGGGGAGTTAAGAGAGACTAGAAGAGATAGTGAATGAGAAACTGTTTATATTAATGGAAATTGTATATATATTTATATATATATCTATATAAATTTTGTTCTATGATATAGTTCGCTAATCAGTTATAGATCTTGAGTTCAAGTAAACCAAGTCAACTTACTCTTTCATTATAGTTAAATTCTCGAATACATTGTATATATAAATCAATTCATCTTTTTATATATTTCTGTCATAAGCACTTAATATACATATATTATAAATACATATATATATATATATTATAAATACAATTGTGTTCAATTTGGAGGAATCGCGTAATTGTCATATATTTTCTTCTCTATCCATTTTCTGTTCTACTCTATATTCTTTTTTTCTCATTTCTCTCTCTCTCTCTCTCGTAAGCTCAAGCTTGATGTCCACAGATATCTATGTATGTGATTCAATTACAACTGTAAACTGAACTGAACTGAACTGAACTGAGCTGCATTTGGCTTTGCTCTTGGCCGCAATCATTATTAAAGCGGGGCAAAATTTGAGACTTGCCACGCCCAGCTTGCGACGCCCATAACAAGCTAAAAAACAACAACAACAACAACAACAACAGCAGCGGCGTAGCAGCTGCCAAAGTGAAAGCGATGCCACAAATCAAAGTCATCATCAGTTCGCAGTTCGCATGCCTTCTCTTTCCAATGCACATGCGCTTGCTTGCTTGCTGGCTTACTCTCACTGTCGTCTCTTTCTAGCCGCTCACCCTGCAACCGGTTCATGCTAATGCTATGGTTCGTTTATCTGTTGTTGTTTTAGTTTTTGTTTTTGCCCCACTGATGTCTTTATGCACCACAATTCTCAAAGCGAAAGGCCGCGGCCAGGTCGACTCTTGAACGAGGTGTCACTTTCGCTATCGCCCGCTAATTAAGTTGGGTCAGCCAACAACAATCGAAAATATATGAATAAAACGAGACGAAACAAAACAAAAATAAAGCTTACCTTTTAGCTGACTTTTGGCTTCCTGCTTAACAGCGGCCGGTGGCTTGGCCATGGCCAAAGCGCAGCAGCCCAGCATCAGCATTAGCTGCAGCATTTGATGTCCTTTCAACATGTTGAGCGTTGTTCGCTTTTCACTTGATTGTTGTTGTCGCTTGATTATTGTTGTTGATTGTTGTTAATTGAAATCGCTGTTCGTTTTGGTATGTGTTTGTTTAATTTGCTATTGACCTGTTGTTTGCTGCAGCAGCTGCATTTCACTTTTTCATATCGAACAACAACAGACAAAAAGAAAGAAAGATAAGTAAAAATAATAAAAATAAGTTGATAGTCAGGCTAAGGAGACAACAGCAGCAGCAGCAGCAGCAAAGTGAAATTTTTGCTGGCTGAGAAGCTGGCAACACACACACACACACACACACACACACACACACACATGCACACGGAGTTGTGGCTGTGGCAAGTGAATTGTGTGTTGGGGTCACGCACTCCTGTTGCCAGTTGCTGTTGCCGCTGGCAGCGCGTTAAGGCCATAAAAGTAAAAAGTATTTTGTTAAGCGTGTTTTAGCAGCAGGCAACAACAACAACGACAGCAGCAGCAGCAGCACCAACAGCAGCAACTGTTGTTGATTTTTATGCTGTTGACGATGTTGCTGCAACTGCCACATGCCACAACGCCAACAAAGCTTGCAACACTATGCACAGTTTCTTTTAATATATTTTTTTTTAAGCATATTTCTGTTTCTCTATTTTTGTTTTTTATAAACAGGAAACTATTAGCGCGGAACACACAGCCAACGAGCTCATAATTTTAATTATTAATTTATGTTTCAAGTGTATTTATCAAGTATTGTTATTAATTTGCATTTTATTATTCATTTTATGGCACTTGTTGCGCTTGTTGTTGTATCAATTATGTTGCTCAATTTTCGTTTTTCTTTTGCTGTTTTCTCATTTGAAGCACTTTTCAGTTGTGGCTAATGCGGAAATGCCGCCCAATCAACACTCGAAAAAAAAACTTTGTAAAAAAAAAAAAAACGTGTAGAAATAAATTAAAGTTAACACAAATGAAATTAAAGTTTATGCTGTTCCACAGCAAAACGCGCACGAAACGCGGCAAAAACGCGCGTAATTGCAGGATGTGGCCAGATTTCGCGCGTCGAAGCTGGCCTAACACTTCCGCGCCAACAGCAAGCACACACACATGCATACACTCTCACACACAGACAGACACACTGATGCACGCATTGGCATTTGCATTTGCATTCACATTCGCATTCGCCTTTTCGGTAATTCGGGATAACGGCAAACACAACAAACCCAGCAAACGCGAGAGAGTAGCAAAGCAAAAAAAAAAAAAAACAACAGAATAGTGTGAGAAACGCGACGTTTGGCCAAGCGCTCGCTGCGAACGCCGTCAACTGTCTGAGCTGCGCGCAGGCGCCGTCAAACACTTTTAAAGCGCTGTAACAGCTGAGAGCGACATAGGGAGAGAGAGAGAGAGAGCGTGAGGGAGAGCCAAGCTCATAGAGCGACGCCAAGCTGCGAGCGCAATGGCAGCAAATAGAGTGAGTAAGTGAGTGAGTGAGAGAGGGAGGGAGGGAGGGAGAAAAGTAATAATTGACGCTTCATGAATGAAGCGGCCCAACGATCAGCTGTGCCTTAAACCGGTAAACGTTGTAAATGCTGCTGCAGCAGCGACTGCGATTGCTGTTGCTGTTGTTGCTGCTATTGTAGCTGCTGCTGCTGCTTTTGTTGTTGTTCTGGTATGGACAGCACGTGTGACGCATTCAATTGGCAGCCCCCACGCAAGAGATCAAATACATTTATCAGCTAGAAAATTAGCTAACGAAAAGAAGTCAATAAATTTTATAGACTTTTTGGTGATTGATTGAGATTATGGTAAGGGGAACACACTGAATTGGAAAGAGACAGTGATAAAGGGAGCAATGTATATGAATAGAGAGAGAAGGATACAAGGAGCACTCGGGATAGATACATAAGAGGAAAGGTCAGCAAATCTTGTAAAGGATGGTGAAAGAGAGAGAGAGAGAGAGAGAGAGAGAGAGAGAGAGAAAGAAATCTTGTTAGAAAGATAAATCTCAATAGAAAGAGAAAGAAATCTCGAGAGAGAGAAAGAGATAGAAGAGAAATTCCGATGGAGAAAGAAGTATTGGACAGAATTGAGAAAGATGAAAGGAAATTGGCTGTGAGAGAGGCAGTGAGAGATAGAGAAGGAGAGAGAGAGACAGAGAGAAAGCCAAAGAAAGAAAGAAAACGTGAGAGACAGAGACCGATATTGATTGAGAGACATACCGAGGCAGAGAAAGATAGAACTAATATTTGAGAAAATCTTAAAAAAAATATGAAAATTGAACTAATAATCTAATTTAATTAATTAACTAATTAACTAATTATTAATGAACTAGAGAGCTAATTTTCCATTGATTTTAGAATTTGCACTCGATTTGCTCTGCCCATCTCTGTGGGCCATTCCCAGTTTCTCTCTCACACATATTTCCTCATAATTATCATGGAAATCGATTGCCAAATTGATTGACATCAACTGTTTCTGCTCATCGATGCTGACATGTAATTAATTTGGCCAACTCCAGGCAACTGACAACTGGCAAATGTGATGCAGGCTGAGCTATTGATGCTGCACAGATGTGGCGCTAAATGGCCGCAGGCTGCTTTGCATACATTAAAGACACATACATACATGCAGACATGCAGACATGCATAATGATTGGCAAATTAACGCGCGATTCGCACAGCCGAGGGCGCCTCATGCCTCAAGATTTGCATAAGATATGAAATCGAAATTAAAAACGCGTTTCTCATTTCACTAACTAGACTGTGACAAATTGCAACAATTTGGCCAACATAATTGGCCAATTGATCAGAGTTAATATCGAAGATCTTTGCCTGGCCAGGTAAATGCGATTCACAATTGCAATTGAAGCAATTTGAGGGGCAAACCTAGCTGAGGGCTGCTTTAAGAGTTACTGTAATTATTTTTATACATTTATCAAAATGGGTAACTCTTTGAGCAACCCATGACAAGTAAGTGACGCTGCGCTTTCAACAATGTCAAATTGCACAATTGCTGCAACAACAACAACAACAACAACAACAACAACAACAACAACAACAAGGACACAAATCGCATTCGCTCTCAAGGCGTCGCAATGGCTGCCAAATGGCTGCAAATACGCGAATACAAAACAAAATCGGAGATGTGAGCTACAAAATAACAAACAAACAAAGCATTGTTGAGCGCATTGCAGCCAGATGATGTCATTGATATGGCACAGATTGCAAATACCATTAGCAAATACATACACATGTACTACAAGCACTCCACTCTACCGATGGATAATGCATAGACAGACAGATGGATGGATGTAGGGGATGAGTGCAAAGCAAACAAATTGATGGAGGAACAAATTTAATCAACGCAGAGAGCAAGAGAGCTGCAGAAATAGTATATGAATAAATATATGAAATTAAATACTATATATAGCCGAAGGCCATAGTAGTCAGTGCCTAATCTTAGGCTAGCTTTCATTTTATATTATCCTTAACTCTATCCCTAAATAAATAAATAAGATATTTAGATATTTCATACAAAAATATACTAAATTTAATATTTAATAATATATGTCTGAATCCCTGTATCTAAATCTCTGTATCTCTGTATCTGTATCTCTGTATCTGTGTCTATATCTTTGAATCCCTGTATCTGTATCTATATCTCTTGGGGAGCTATCTCTGTATCTGTATCTGTATCTCTGTATCTGTATCTCTGTATCTCAATCTCTGTATCTGTATCTATATCTCTTATGGAGATATCTCTGTATCTGTATCTGTCTATCTGTATCTGTGCCTATATCGCTGAATCCCTCTATATGAATCTCTGTATCTGTATCTCTGTATCTCAATCTCTGTATCTGTATCTATATCTCTGTTCCTCTGTAACTGTATCTATGTATCTGTATCTCTGTATCTCAATCTGTGTATCTTTATCTATATCTCTTAACGAGATATCTCTGTATCTGTATCTGTATCTGTATCTGTATCTGAATCTCTGCATCTCTGTATCTGTATGTCTGTATCTGTATATCGGCATCTGTATCTCTATATTCATATCTCTGTATCTGTATCTATACTTCTGCATCTCTGTATCGGTAACTTTGTATCTTTATTTCTGTATCTGTATCTCTGTATCTGTATATCTGCATCTGTATCTGTATCTCTGTATTTCAGTATCTCAGTGTATCACTTTATCTGTATCTGCTTCTGTATCTGTATCAGTTTTTTTTTATAAATATTTATAAGTATAATTTGATCAGTAACTGAATCTCAATCATTAGCTACATCAGTAACTTAAGCCGCATCTGGCTGTATCTGTATCTGCGTCTATATATATCAGTTGCTGTACCTCTATCTGCATCTGCATCGGCATCGGCACCTGCATCCCCATCTATATACCCACATCGCCATCTACACTTCAGTTACTTTAAGCCGCGTCTATTTCTGTATCTGCATCTGTATCTGTATCTGTATCTGTATCTGTAACGCAATGCGCATGCTGCTCGCTGTGCACTTGCCAGATTCGTTGACCGCAACTAAAATGCTATTGACCAAGTGACTCGCTTGTTTGTCGGCTGCCGTTTGTGTGCATCTGTGGCAAAGCTCTTTTTACATGGCAGCGTGACACTATTCAGCTGCTCAGCTTCAGCTGCGATCGAGCTAGCGACTGTAATTGATTATATTAATTGCTTCGCACTTTGATTGTTTCTGCCTGCGGCAGCCTAATCAATTTGTTCCAGCACTCTAGTCTCTCTCTCTCTCGCTCTCACTCCCTCTCTCTCACTCACTCTCTCTCTGCTGGCGGCATGCATTGAACTGTTTAGTCAAACGCCCACTGAAGGTCTTCACAGCTCGTATCTTGAATGTATCTCAATATTTGTATCTGCGTATCTTTTGCTTGCTGCTTACGTATGTGTGTGTGTGTGTGTGTGTGTGTGTGTGTGTGTGTGTGTGGGCCCGCTGCGATATTTCCGCCAAGGCGCAATGGCAATGCGCAGCTCTTAGCGCTAATAGCAACGCACTCGATGGCTAGATGGCACAGAGATAGCGCCGCGCGGGGCGTGCCTCAAATCAGGCTTAAAAGCAATTACGCACTCTGCAATGTTGTCAACGTTGGCTCCATCCACATACTTCCTGCTCCAAGCGACTGCGTCTGGGATGCGAAATTTCGCACAAAAAAAAAAATGAGAGAAAAGTTAGTTTCGCTGGCAGTGCATTAGCCTGGCCAAATGCCAGCCAAACAGCCGCATTGACTAACTGCCAGACGAAAAAGTTGAAAAGAAAGAAGAAAATTTCAACTGCATTGCTGGCAATGCAGCTAGAAGCGAAGAGAGAAAAGTTTTCAGGAAAGAAACTTTTTTTTTTACATATTTTGTTACATATTGTGGCTTCAAGTTTAACTGACTGTTAAATAATTTAACATGTAGTTAGTGTGGCATTTAAATTTGTATAAATTCAGCTAAGCACAGCTGCTGCAACAAGGATTCGTAGTGTGAACGAGAGAGGGAGACAGATAGATATGTAAATATATATATATATATATATCTTTCTAGTCCATCAGTTATTGGCAACAAAATGAGTTATTATATGGAGTGCTAAGACTTCAGAGCATTTCAGTTTCATTAGCCAGCGACAACGCGTGTCGCACAACCAAACAAATGATGAGTGCTGGCCCAAGCAACGCGATCCGAGTAGACATATATATACAGATACATATATATATGAATTGCTATCCATGTATATTGGCACATATATTAACTGGAAAACTGACGCCAATTGAGTTTCCCAATCGAAGCGGAAAATTAATGAAAGTAGCTGACGATGCTGCGATAGATAAGGATTATTGAGCAAGAAAATTGACACAATTATCTCTCTCTCTCTCTCTCTATATATAAATGTATATATGCACAGATATATATATATATATATATATATAGCTGACAAATCGTCGTAATGCAAAAATATGTGTTAATGTGTAAGATGTCACATTGAGAAAGAAGAAGAAAAAACGAGTTAGTTTGCTCTAATGAGCAGTAGTCGACTACGAAGATACCCTAGAGATAGTCCAGAACTCTTCTGAACACATACGTCTACATATAAGCAAACATACACACACATACATACATACAGCCTCCCACTATGGTTGTTCTATGCAGTTTTCAAGCGCCTTATGTCTTAACTTATTATTAGATTGTTTTCAGAACAAACCCTATTTTATTATAAATTGATCAATTTTGATGTTTGTAATCTTACAGCTCATCAAACCAAGCTTGAAAAAAAACCAAATTCAATTAACTAATAATAATATCTATAAGAAAAAGATTTGGTAGATAAAATCGATAGGCTCAAGATCAAAGAATCAAATAAAGAAGAATATAAAGCAAATGAGAGATGCTAGCTGATTCGGATTAAGAATATATATACTATAGAGTGCATATGTATACGAATCTACTAAATTCTACATTTAATATTCCTTAAGCAATCGGGTAAGATTTAATAGTTGCCGGAAGCTGGCATGGTTTATATGACGTACATATAACTATATATTGGATAGCAAATAAAAGCTTCAAAGATTCAACAGCTTATGAATTAGTTATGTTTTACAATAACTTTTAATGGAATAAAAGAAATCAACTAATCGAAATTCCTCTCTAAATACATATTTATTTATTTATTTATTTTATTGTTACTAAGAATTATTTCTAAATAACAATTTAATTTTTAAGCCAGAGCGACAGAGGCCTTCAGGCAGCTAAATACATATATACACATACATATGTATATATACATAGATATATATTTGTCTCTTCAGCTTTCATTTCATGCTCAACTTAGACTTTACAGTTTTCGCTGCAAACCAGCTGAAAGCTTTACAAAAGCGTTGTCCAAGTTTAGGCGATATGCTGAGCTTTATCGCTTCGTTTAGCCTAAGCTCAAAAGCTGTTCTTTAAACGCAGCGAAAGCTCTCCATGAAAGCGCACGTATATAACCCAGACAACAGCTTTCAAGTGGGTCTAAAACAAGTTTTAGCAAGCTTAAAAGCTTTGCTGTAAAAGCTTCATTCAAAGTTTCGCACACCTATATTGGAGTTATTTACCTCAAAACTTGATTTTTTTTTTAAATTTACGAAATTATAAATAAAAATTTGTGGCATTGCTCTTGCTGTCAATATTTGTAACTAATATATACTTATATATCTATATAGCTATATACAGATATATAAATAATAGAATACTGTGAATCTTTCCCTATAGATATATACTTACCTTTAAATCAGTTTCTGCATGCAATCGGCAAAGTCAAGAACACGTCTCATCGCGCTTTATGCGCCAACTTCAGTAACAGTAAATTTTCAGTTCCGATGGGAAATAGAAAAACTTACGAATTTTCATCTAGGGCCAAACTCGATTACCAAAATTTTGACTGTGTAGCAAAACACGAAAAATATATATTATTATTATATACGTAACTATGGCATTACCATTTCATTCGAGCACTTCTCACTTATGCGCGTAGACAAACAACAAAATTTTAATTTTACATTTTTATAAATTTCTAAAACGAAAATTTGATTTCACTTCGACGAGAACTTTTGTTAGACTAACATTATCAAGGCTTGTACAAGGCTCCAAAACCAAACCAAAACATGCATTTCATGGCCAAGTTGATTCGAAGGTTCGGAAGCCTACTAAGTTGGACTATATATACTATATATACTAAATATGTATATTTTATATATATCACGATTTTACTACAAAGTCCTTATATATCATTAGCTGAAAGAAAAACTAATATTTTGTCAAGTTCTTTAAATTCTTTATAAGAATTATATTGAAAGTATTACAAATCTGATTGATCTTAAAGGTTTATTGAATATATAATTGAATGCGTTTTTTTTTCTAACAAATTTCTATTTCAAACTAAATTCGATATGTCGAGATAAGATACTCCAAGTTCAATATATGTGTACTATATTAAAATATTTATCTTTAGCGACTTTAAATCCCGAGTCAGGGTAACTGCTAGTCGGGTATTTCTCTGCTCAAGTTCTCTAACTTCAAATGCAAAAGTGGCGAGACGGAGATTGACAGATGACAGAAGTTAAGTCCAGTGGATTCTGAAGATGAAACACAGATGTCCATTCCAAAGGAAGAGAGAGAGAGAGAGAGAGAGAGAGAGAGAGAGAGAGAGGGGGGGGGAGTGCGTGTGAGTGAGAGAGAAAGGGAGCTAGGGAGAGCCAGAGACGGAGATAGAGCAGGTTATTAAAATGTTGATTGATGCAATTAATTAACTCTGAATTGGCTGGTCGAGGACGGAGCCAAAGGGACATTGGCGCCCATTAAATGCAACCAGAGATTATATGTCAATTCTAAAAATAATAACGGCTAGCAGCGACAGCAACAAACGCCACAATAAACGGATAATGAGGCGAACAATGAGCAGCAGCAACAGGAGCAGGAGCAGGAGCAGCAGTTAGAGCAGGAGAGCAGGGCAGCAGGAGGCATGAAGCAGTCGGCAGTCGGCAGTTGGCAGCAATTGCGGCAGGAAGCGCTATTATTACGTCCATTGGCCATCGCATCCTGCGTGCGCCGGACTTCGGGCGCATTGTTGTGGCAGCGATTTGTAGGCGGGCAACACTTTGGAATGCTCCATTTACCAAATGCCGACCGCAAAGCGGGAAGGAGACAGACGACGCAATGGCAGGGGACGGATCAGATCTAAGCTAAGGACAAAACAAATGACGCAAAGCGGCCGGATGGATGGAGGAGGGGATGACCGAAGAGACGAAGAGACGGGGAGACAGACAAATGGCATCGCTTGAACGGGGCGCTTTGATTAAATGCGCGCTTGATTTGAAAATGATTTCATTAATTAAACGCGTCCGCCCACCACTTGGCCCATTGGCCCCACGAGCGTCACGATTTTCCGCTCTCTGTAAATGTTTCTTATTTTAATTGTAAGCGTTTGGGCATCTGATCGAATTCGCTTTGCTTGCATTGGACAATTTCCAAAGACTTTTTCAATAGCCAATACTCCACTATTAATATAACGGTTATATTGCATTGACCAATGGCAGCCAATGCATTGCAATGTGTAGAAATTGTGTAGACTTGGCATAGTAGAAATATTCAAATCAAATCACAAGGAAATGAAGCAACAAAGAGTGAGTTAGAGCGAGAGATGCAATATATGTGGGTGCAAGCACTCAGTCCAGCACTCAATCGTAGTGTACATGTTGTGTGTGTGTGTGTGCATGTGCCTGGCAATTATTGCCTGTCACTGTCTAGCATTAGAACGAATGCTCCACACATAGAGAAATCAAATGAAGAGAGCCAGGGTGAGAGGCATTTTATTAACAGTTATTCATATGCATGCTCATTGTTGTTTGTCTTCTTCTTACACTGCTGCTAGCTGCTCGCGCATGCAACTGCTATAGGCAGGTAGTCGGTGTGCTCTCCCACTTCTAACATTTACCGCTACATATGCGTATATGTAAGTATGTTACAGTGGTTCGGCATCTATTATTTGCGCTCTCAATGTGGCGGCGGCATGTAATATGAGTACATCAAATACGGATTGCAGCAAAAACAATTCAAACATACCCCGTGGCCAATGGGAGCGTGGGTATGCCATGGTATTATGTTACACATAGCAAATTGCTTTAGTCCCTGATATTGGACCCCCATTTGATTTTAACAGATTATTCACAAAGTAACTAATTATAGCAAATGAGTTGTTGTACAACATTAAATTATAATTACGCCCGACTGTGGGCTGGGTTATTCGATAAGTAGAGCGAGTACGAAAAACCGCAGAGCACGGAAGAACACGTTCCTAAAACTAATTAAAATCAATGTTGTATGCAATCAAATGCGGATTTGGTTTACTTTCTTACAGTGTTTATTTTTTGTGTTGATTGTAAAACATGACTCAAAGATTTATTAAAGAACAAACTATAAATTAAGAGACTAAGCCAAAAGTGATTTATATATTCCATAGACAAAAAAAACTTAATCTTGTGAAAATAATTGATTGTGATTTATAAAATTGTAAGCGTGGGTTGAGCTATACATTGAGTTCCAATACGAGCGCAAAGATTGGGTATGAAGGAAAAAGTTGGCATAAGATTTAACAAGAATGTGAATATTCTAAACAGCCTATGTATCTTTTGTCTATGTATATCCATGATTTTATAAATAATCTTTAGCCTATATATCCTCCATTGATCTTTTATTGTTGAGTAAATGGTTTCAGCGTATAAATTCTTCGAAATCATGTAGTCTATATACCCCATACTCCATTTACTATATTTATGCAGGGTATGCGATAAATATAATCAGATGTAGCTAAACTTACCCTGTTGTTGTCCAAGAAAATATATTGATTTGAACCCTTTATACCCTATACCTAATATAAATACAGGATATACTTAGCTATAGTTCAGGTATAGGGTACACAAATATTAGCACTCCCCTTTTCCAATAAGTACAGGGTATATCAGGGATCTGCTACTCATTGCTTTCATCACAGATATTCAAATTCAATTGAAATTTTGCAGTTTTTGATCGCATTGAATTGATTCAATTGTCAATGTGCAATCATGATCATGCTCATAATGAAGATCAATGCTCATTAGCATTGGCATTCGCATTGTCATTGGCAGTTGGGGCCACTGATGCAGCGACCCATTAGAGCCATAAATAGTCATGTAGGCACGCCGCCATTTCGGGCAACCAAACTGCCCAACTGGCCAACTGGGCTAATTAATTTCCCTCTGCGTGACTTGAATGCCAAAGTCAAGTGGGCAGCAGTTGGGTACTTGCTTATATAATACCCTATATACGGTGCTCCTCTGTTCTCTTCTATTGGCAGCTGGCGTATTGTATGAGTAATGCTGAAATGCTTCTTCTCCAGCCACGCCCACTCAATGATTCATGAGGCGCGAGCCAGCGCACACATGCTCTGGCACTCGCCCTCAGCCACGCGCGCTCTCAAATCCTTCCTGACCACGGCCCCAGCTGGAGATTGATCAGTTAAAGCAGCAACAACAGCAGCGGCAGCAAAGAGTGTTTCTTAACTTATTTACAACGACAAACATACACACACACACACACATACACTCGCACACATTATAAGAGAGCTGCCTGCCTGCTTGCTCCTTTAAGTTGATAAGCTTAAACGGCAGGCAAGTTAATCTGTAACTAGCTGAATTACACACACACACACACACACACACACACACACAGAGCGTATAAGAGAGTGAGCTGCGCTTTAAACTGGGGTGAGGTGCGTTGAGCACATAAAATGCAGTGAGATATGGCGTAGTTCATTAAATTAATAAATATACTATGTATGTGCACACACACACACACACACACAGAAAGAGAGAGAGAGACGTAAGCGAGGTGCTTAGCAGAATGGAGACTCTGGCAGACAGCAGCAACAACAACAACAACAGTAAGCTGTAACAATAACATAAATAAGCAAGCTTTAAATAGACGTTGGGCCAGCCAAAAACTTCATCAGCTGCCAACAAAAGTTACAACAACAAGAACAACAGCAGCAAAAATCTCAAGGTAAATTATGCAAAAAGTGTTGGCAAAGACGGACGAACGGGCAAGCGAGTAGAGTTAGAGGCAGAGGCAGGGGCAGAGGCAGGTTAACGCATAAGTTCAAATTTACAAAAGTTAACAATGGCAACAGACGTCGCCTGTGCGGCTCATTGGAGAATTGGAGAGTACAATCCCAAAGAGCTTTAACTGTAGTTCAGCGCTGGAGGCCAAATCAGTTGACAGACAGACGGACAGACAGACAATTGGGACGAAGGCCAAAAAATAAGTTCAAAAAGTTCCAACTTAATAAGATTTGCGCAAAATGAACGTAAATAGTTGTAAACGCACTTGCTGAAAGCGAGGCATAGTAGATAAATATATACTATTTAGATACATTTGATTTATTTTTATTTTTCATTATTATTTACATCAAATAATTCTATATTTATTTATTTATGTACATAGATATCCAGTATTTATGCATTCATTTCGCTTTGATTGTTCTCATATGCTGCATTTGCGCTTGCTGTCTCTTTCGTATTCGTATTGCAAGTCTCCAGCCCTCGCTCTCCACCACTAGCTCGCGCACTCTTTCTCGCTTCCACTTGCTGCGGCCGTTCATGCTCAGCTATTTGACACCTTGCAGTCTCACGCGCTCATGACATAATGGATAATAAAGCGCAGTTTTGTTTCTGCTTTGCGCTCTGCCCGCATTGCTCGCTGACCGAATTCGATAACTGAGCGTGTTTACAGTTAGACGCGGCTGCTGCCCTTTATCTATATCTAATTGATAAGCTAATCGGGCCACACACACCACACACAAAAAGAAACTGAACAATAACTTATGTATGTGACTTTTAGCTTAACTTACTTACTTACTTAAGACACTCACACACATACACATACACACAAACACACACATTGAATTGACACTAGCTTAAGATAATAGAAATAGCGCCACACACACAGCCTCTTGATCGGAGGGTTAGAGTGGGGCAGCGTCTAGACCGTTTGGGTAGCCACATCGCGTTGGCAAGTGCGTTTATAACAGCCATAGGCCTCCAGGCCATTAATGCTGAATATCGTTAGGCCAAAGAACTGAAAGGAGCAGAGAGTGCCAGAGAGTGAGACGAGTTATGTTTATTTGTATAAGAGTATATAAGTATGCATGCATGTATAAGAGACAGGAGAAGATTTACTCACCGCAGCGGCCGTATAGGCAGCAACGTTCAGGCCGAGCACAAAGCCGGAGGCCATGAAATGGGTGAGGGCCAGGGTCGCATGCACGCCCAGCGACCATGACGGCGAGTTCCATCGCCAGCTCTGACCCAGCCGCAGGTAGCGGCAAAGCACAAGCGTCAGCGTCACAACAAAGCCAAAGAGAGCGACGATTATGTAGAAGCAGCCGCGAAAATTGCTCAGCCGCACCGAGCTGCACACAATGCAGAGGAAACCGATGAAGGCGCACACCTGGAAGAGGAAGAGAGTTTTGTTTGGCATTGCTTCTTCTTCAAATTATGTTTTTTTTTGTGGGCGTGGCTGGTCAATTACTTACCAGGCAAACGATCTTTGAGATGCCGCGTATGCTGCGCAAATACTTGCGATCGTAGTCATGATTAACGGACATGACCGACAGAGCGATAGAGTTGCCAAAAAGCAACAAACACACACAAAACAAAACAAAAACACACCACTTGCTAAAAGGTAAACAGTTAGCAAGCAACAACAACAAACAGTAACAAGAAGAAGAAGCGCAGCCTATGCTCACAGAAAATCACATTGCGTGCCGCAGCAAGCACAAAATGCCACTGGCGACGGCGACGACGAAACGACTGAAAGCTTAGAACAACAGCAACGGCATGGCAGCACTTATGCGAGCGAGTGAGAGAGCGAGAGAGCGCGTCATGCACAATACACACACACACACAAATACGCACGCAAGCAGAGAGCGAGTGAGAGCGGCAGGCAATACACTTGCTCAATTCGTATAGAGTTGCTCACTGAGACAGCGGCCGCCACTTGAAAAAAAAAAGTTTGTACCAAAAACAAAACACGCTAAGTGTACTCACGCAATATAAATATTTATATATGTGTGTACAGTTTACATTTGACTCACCTCAACTAGATTATTTAAGACTATATTTTTAGCAATTTTATTGCATCAACATTTTTCTAATTTAATATAAAAATATAAAGTTTGGTCGTGCACATGAAATGTACCAAATCAACGATCCAGTGTACCGTATGCAACTGTTTTGGTACAATTGTCTCAGCGGCACTCTTGGGCTCATCTCTCTCTCTCTCTCTCTCTCTGTTTCTTGTGCTCTGCTTCTGTCTTCTGCCTGTTTACGGCTATCGCTTGATAAACTCGCTCAACGCCAAACTTGAATGGGCATCAAGCTTATCAGCTGTCGATCCGTTATACTCTGTTCAAAATTGCGGCACTGAGCGGCCTTCGCTACGCAGCATACATAGATAAATGAGTGCTCAACTATGTGTGTGTGTGTGTTTGTATATTTACTAATTTACGATTGAATCGATTCACACTCTCGCACGCTTCGACGTGAGTCATTTACATGTGGAAATGCATTGCCGTAGTCGATTCTCTGATTCATGTCCACCACATGGCAAATATAAACAAATGGGAAAAATCGTTAAACATTGGAAAGAAACGTACAATACAATACACCGACTTTTGCATGCTCTGACATGTGTATATACATTTATTTATTGTATGTATGCATCAATATTCGATTATTGTCAATTTTTCTACACTCACATGCTTGTGAGAGTAGATTGCCTCTGTTAATATAAGAGTATTTGGCGTCGCGCTCTCTTTAACTTGCAATATTTCGATATGCTTTGCAATTTCGATGTATTCCAATTACTTGCATGAGTGTGTGTGTGTGTGTGTGTATGTGCATGCGGGAGAACTTAACAAGTATACATACATATATAATATTAATGTATGTATGTATATCGTTCTACTCTTTCGTGTAAACGTCTTGCGATGATGTGCATTGATTGCAATTGGAATGTACCCCATTTATGTGCTCGTTAGTGTATACACTCCGCGCCCCATCAATTGAGTAACATATTTATTTTAATTGATTCAAATTCACTGTGGCCGGCATTAGATTTTTTGGGTGGGTGATACGCTCGAAGTGCCCCACTTGGCCAAGGTCAGTAGGCCACAAATTGGAACGGAAACATATGGCTTAATATACATAAGTGATATGTATGGGGTTAAATATGGAAATATGGAGTAGACGACAGCTGAGAGCAGGAAGTGGGTGCAAACGAAACTAAACAACTGCTGAGATATTCTTAAGCATCTCTTAATTGATAACTAAATATAAGAGGAGTGATCGACTAGCCCTCTCTCCCTCTCTCTCTCTCGTGGTATACACATATGCATATGCTAAGAGTTTAGTATAAGACAAGAGCTTGCGTATAAGAGATGCCTGGGTAGATTTTGTAGACTCAAGGATAGCTGTGTTAGGGCTTTGCATGTGTGCGAGCGAGACACGCGATATTGAAATGGAGATTAAGAGCACAGACGAACAAATGCCCTATATATTTATCTCTATATATGTATGTACATACATATGTGGTGTCAGCATTGCTATTGGCACTCAGCTATATACATATCTCTCCTTCTCTCTCGCTCCCGCACAGCAACTTAAATACAAGTTTTGCTAGAAAATTAGTTTTTCTGCTTATGAAATATAGAGAATCTGTCTGAAATATATATCTTAATTGGTTTTACTAGAGCATAGCATATCACATGACATAAAAAGTGAATTTTGATTTGATTGCCAGAATTTTAAATGTCGATTTATATGCAGGCAAAACCGAATGGATTATGTATATGTTTTACAATGCAATTCAACTGAATTTTAGTCAAATTAATGTTACATATCCATAGGATATTGTCAGAATTGATGGAAGTAGAGATAGTTTGTATTATCGAACATGTGATTGGGAATATATATAATTTTAGACAAATTTTATGATAATATATATATAAATATGATATTATGATATTTCAAGCAAACTCTTTAAAAGTGTTTCTGAAGCATCTTTAGTTTTATACGTATATTGTGAATTCTGTATTTGTGCTGGGTATCAACTAGTCAGTTATGCCCTACTCCAGCACACCAGCTCACATATTATTTGGCTGATTGCGTAGTTAAGTTTAGTCTAGGTGTTCAAACAATTGTTGGCGTGTGAGAGAGAGAGAGAGAGAGGAGAGAGAGAGAGAGAGAGAGAGAAAGAGATATAGAGACAGACACAGCTTTGCTGCATTAGCAGTCACTTCACAAATCCGCTCACCGTTTATCCCCCTTCATTTGGTATGCGCTGCGCTGGGGCAACATGCGATGCAACACATGCACCACACGCACCACATGCCGGACAAAGCGTTACTTAGGCGACCCCAGAGCGTGACCCCAAAAGTCCAATAGCCCAGGGGCTGCTGCGCATCAAATTAGCTCGACTATTGCCATCTCTTTCGCGCACAGCTGTCTCGCTCTACACTTCAGTTGCACCTTTCTCTTATTATATATACATATATATATATGTATCATATATATGTATATGCATTATTTTAATATGCTTGGCAATTCGCGAAAATATTCATAAACATATTTTTTTCCCCATGATTTATGCACATGGCTGAGCGTTCAACCAACTCTCAACAGGCCACACACACACACACACATACGTGTTTGTGTTTGTGTGTGTGTAGCTATACATGTCAGTTGCAGCTTGGCTCAAACAGCCAACAGCCAATTTTTTGTATACTATTTTAATTTATCGCCCGTCAGACGTGTCTTATGAGCAACGCACTCATCCTTAGCAAGGACTACGTGAGCACACGTGTGTGTGTGTGTTTGGGTGTGTGTGTGAGTATCTAATTAAAAATGCAGTTAGCTTAATTGGCAAGTGCAGCGGTAACAAGTTTTTGTAAACTCTCCTCAATTAGCGCCAGCTCAGCCAATCAAAGAAGTCTTTCAGTTAAATGAAGTAGCCGCTCTCAACAGTCACTTGGCTGCCGCTAAAGTGCTGCAGTCGGGTATGCGCGACTAGCTAGTTACCCTATACACAGTTTGAAGCTATTTCAACAGGTTTTCACTGCTTAGCTGACACAGCGAGAGTGATGCTATTATCGATAACCACAAAATCGATAACTTTTCGAAGCAGTAATATCTATTCGTATTTGCCATTTACTATGAATTTAATACGAGATGTATACAGGAACAATCGATGTAGGATAGCATAATGTAAATATATATTTTCAATCAGTTTAGTCTCTATAATTGCTTCCCTTCATTCCCAACAATTTGGCCCAGCATAGATCATATTTGGTATACACTTTTGCATGTTTCATCAAAATCTGTAAAATAACACAAATTTAGAGTGCATGAAAAGTGTATTACTTGATGAGTATGCTTGTGACACGATTGATCCCGCTGGGTGCCATAACTTAGCTTAGCTGAAGAGATTGCGTGAATGGAGAGAAATGAGAGAAAGACAGAGGAAGAGAGAGAGAGAGTGAGATTTGTATGGTTAACCATATTATTTATTCATAATTTGAGTTCAGCTCAGGTCAAAAGACGTACGAATATGTATGAACGTGGGATAGTAGAGTCTTTCTCTATTAGCTTCACTTCATGAGTCAAGTGTGGAATGTGTGTGGAATACTCTTGCTAAAATTTTTTAAAAAATATTTAAACATTTTAGCAATTTACACTTTTACTTGTAATTATTATTATTTGTGTTATTTTACTCGTGTTTTTTATTTTTTTTATTTTAATTTGATTTATTTTTTGCTAATTTAATTTGTTGATACAGTGTTATTTATTTTTGCAATAATTTATTTATTTTATTTTTTATTTAATTAATTTTATTTATTTTTTCTTCGTTATTATTAAAATTATTTATTTATTTTTTTTAAAACATTTTTATTTATTTTAATATTATTTATTTATTTATTTATTTTTATCATTTTTATTTATTTTAATATTATTTATTTATTTTTTTTTGTAACATTTTTGTTTATTTTAAATTCAATTAAATTTAAATATATATTATTTTACCATTTTTTTTAAATATATAAATGCACATATATTTATTTATTTTATTTAATTGCTGTTAATATTTATTATTTTTATTTAGTTTAATTTTTCATTTATTTATTATATTAAAAAAATTACAATTTTTTTTATTTAATTTAATTTTTTCATTTATTTATTATATTTTTTTTCAATATATTATTATATTATATTTATTATAAATTTATTTTATATTTATTTCTTTTTATTTGTTTTTTATTTATTTATTTATTTATTATTATTATTTTTTTTTTGTAATTTCAATTTATTGCACTTTTTGTTATACCCATAGATTTTTTATTTTTTTTTAATTTTATTTTATCTTATTTTTTTTTTAAATATATTTTTTATATTTAATTTAATTTTTGTCATCTAGCTTGAGCAGGAAAAAACTGTTAGTTGTTCCAGCTGACATGTGCCTCAGCTAGACTGTAACACATAACTAGATAAATCCCCTCGCAACATTGTCTACACCCAAGAAAGTAGTCTTGGGCCTCTGCCAGCTTCGAATCCCCACAGTCTAGCTCAATCTCGGCACGACTTCCAGCTGAGCTAGTTATGAGTGAGCATTTACAAGGAAGCATTTCTGGTAGCTCTATTATTACGTCCCACTCTCCGACACTTGAGCTTGCTTGGAATTTCAAGGAAAATCCAAACTGTGAGCTGTGAGTCAGGTTTCCACTGGAATAAACACATCAAGGTCACATTAAGCCGTTGCCATATACAAATATTTAGTTTATAAATCCAAAGATAACGAAGTGACGACAGGCGCTATCAATACTCTCTCTCTCTCTCTCTCTCTTTTTTTTTTTTTGGTGCTGAATGATAAGCGAGTGACTGAGACTGCACACAGCGCAGCAGCAGGGAGTGCAATGTTTGTCATATTATTTTTGATGCCAGGCAAATTGTCATAAATTCGAATGTAAATTCCGGCTGAATTCCGGCCAAGTGACTTGGGTCAAAGACCTTCGGTCGGCTTTTGCCATTGCCTCTTGAACATCACTGTGACCTTTTAATATATAATGCGCATTGAATTGGTTTTCATTTTTGAGCAGTTAAGTGACTGTGACTCGATGTGGGATTCCATAATCAATATTTAGACTTCCGATGAGCATGATATCATTTTCAGCCTAATGGAAGTGAATAAACTCATTGATAAAGTTTATACTAGGCTGAATTCTAATATATATAGAAAGAGAGAGAGAGAGAGAGAGAGAGAGAGAGAGAGAGAGAGAGAGAGAGAGAGAGAGAGAGAGAAAGAAGGCGACGAACAGCAAGAGGACAGCTGAATTCTGCAATGATTGTCTTGTTGTATAAATCCCTCTCTCTTTATCTCTGTCTCTCTCTGAAAAGATCTTACGCAAGTCAAAGAAACCAAGATCTACTCAGAGAAAGAGAGAGAGAAGAAAAAAAAAGGGAAAGAGCAAGAGAGAAATAGATAGAGAGAGTGAGATAGACGGACGATTATCATCTTAGTATGTGATTCTAGGTCTTCGTCCATTTCTCTCTCTCTCGCCCTTTATATATAAATCTCTTTCTCTTTATAACTATCTCTCTTCCATCCTTCGCTATCTGTCCCTAAAGCTATTCAACCTATGCCATGTAGAGCCCTCCAGGCTAGTTATTAGGCTAACTTCCATCTAATTACTGAAATTTTGTTCTCATCGACTTTTTATTCTTTCCTCAACGTCAAGTGCCTAAGAGAAATACCCAAACTTCAAACATTTTTTTTAATCTCATGCATGATGGTTCGGATTATACTATAGCACTATGAATATATATGTTTAAATATATACATACATTATTTTTGGTGTTCCATGTAAATGTTACCTATAGTTGAACATCGCAAGTGCTCCAGAAACTGATTTCCATTTAACAATACGAAACTCTTAGGAATCCCACTCTTAACTGCTTGCAATATATACATATATTTCAAATTCAGTCTTACAAAGATAGCAGGAAATACTTTCAAGTTCTTTTAGCTATTGAGTGGTCCAAGTCCGCTCCACAAGTAGCTGAAGACAAGATGAAGTTGGAGTGTGCCATATGCCAAAGACACGCCCACTTCACACACTTCGCCCGCCCTGCTGAGGGCAGCCAATTGTAATGCAAATTTGGTGGGGCATGCCCTGACAGGGCCAGACTCTTTGCTAGCTGCAGCTGACAGGCCTTCGGCGAGCTGAGTTGAGCCTGAGACCAGTCGCAATCGCAATGGCAATCGCAATCGCCGCCAACCACAAGCATCCCCCATGGTCTCCCAAGGCAGCACAGTGGTCTTCAAATAGTCAATCAATTGACGAAATTCAGGTCAGCAATATTCGGTTGTATCCAAAAGCTAGTTGAGTATTTATTTGGAGGAGAGAGAGAGAGACAGAGCGAAAAAGAGAGGTAGAGATAGATAGATAGAGAGTTACATAGAGAGAGAGAGAGAGAGAGAGAGAGAGAGAGAGAGAGAGAGAAATAGAGAGAGAGAGAGAGAGAGAGGTACAGATAGATAGATAGATAGATAGATAGATAGAAAGAGAGAGAGAGAGAGAGAGAAAGAGAGCGAGACAGAGCGAAAGAGAGAGGTGAGGATAGATAGATAGAGAGTTACATAGAGAGAGAGAGAGAGAGAGAGAGAGAGAGAGAGAGAGAGAGAGAAAGAGAGCGAGGCAGAGCGAAAGAGAGAGGTAGAGATAGATAGATAGAGAGTTACATAGAGAGAGAGAGAGATAGATAGCGAGGGAGAGAGAGAGAGAGAGCGTAGTTATAAATTCTCAAATATATATGAATAGTAATTATATCTAGCATACATCTATATATATACATATAAGATTCCTAAGATTTCTAAGATTCCATTTGGTGCACTTACATTTCTTTGCCACTGTGCATTGTTTTTATAATTTCAACGACCCCAACGTAACTGGCAGGCAGCGCAGATTCAATGTGAATCTAAAACTTAATCTGAATCTGTATCTGTATCTGAATCTGAGTCGGAATCTGAATCTGTGCGTCCTGATGGGTGGCTAACCCTGAACGTGTCTGGCTCTTCGGGGTGTTCAGGGTGTTCATGGCCCGTGTCCAGGGGTCAGCGAGTGTGCTGGGCTTGGATTTTAAGTAAACATTTATTCGCCTTATAAATGATTATCGTGCGCACTCAAGTGCCATCATCATCAATCAAATCAAATGTGAGTGCAACAGGATTGCGTATCCGAATCGCTGCTGCTGTAGCTGTAGTAGATGTTGCCATATCTGTGCGCGATATTTTCGTGTATCTCTTGTATGTTAATCGAGTACAAGTTTATAGACGCACGGAACCGGTTTGCGTTACCACGGCCTGCGGGTAATTTATGTTAATGAATGGCTGCCTTACGGCCCGTACAAGGACTCTCTGCCTTCAGCCAACAGCCATCAATCAATCAATCAATTTCAATGCTGTCTCAAGTGCTCAACTTTTCAGCGGGCAGCTCATTAAACGCACAATGCCCAACATTGCCAATTGATCTGATGCGAATAGACGTAGAACAGAGAGCGACACAATAAATACGAATAAGAAAAATATAAAATGGGAAATCAAGGGAAAAAAAAAAGAAATTAAATGAAATAAAATAATAATATGAATGCCAGATAAAAGCGTATTACATTGAATTTCAAACAAGTTTAATTGGCGTCTGCCCCAACCTCAGTCCAGCCCCAGTCCCCAGTCGTTCGACTCCCTTCCTCCCCTCGTTAGTATCGTCGGGAAGTTTGGCTCCGCGCCAGTCGCATGGAAATGTCTGCGTTTGCACATTTTAAAGCAATTTCCTCAACGTGATTTCTGATCAATTTACCGCACCCTGAACGTCTGGCAAGCCTGTGAGTAACTTACGAAGCTAACCAGAGACCCACCCAAACCACCCGCCTGCTCTCATCCCTCCACTCCACTCCACTCCACTCCACAGTCCAACAACAAATTTGCCCACTTATGTAAGTGGTGCGCACTTTGAGAACTTGTCTAGCAATTTCCACAGCTCGAAAGCCACTCACACTGCACCACCGCACCACCGTACCACCGCACCACCATGCCCCATCATCCACACACACACGTAGTGCGCTTCGCATATATTTTTCAATTTGAATCGAATGCTGGGCAGCTGCCCAGGCACGTAGACCACGTCACTGGACCAAAACCAAGCAAAAAAAAAAAAAAAAAAAAAAAAAAAAAAAATCCAACAAAAAATTGTCTCAGGTTAGCCGTAGAGCTCATAACCCTCGAACTTGTCTACTACTCGAACTGAATTTCGTTTTGATTTGTGAATGCATACGATTTGGCGAAGCGTGGCCTGCTTTGCCTCTATATACATGTATGTATGCAGGTGTATACCCATCTATGTATACATCTATATATATATATATGGATATGATATACCATGATATACAGCTACAAGTCGGTATATTTTCCAGCCTATTTATTTTCCACTGCAAAAAGCTATTTGATATTCTGTATATATTATGAAATTACCATACAATTTTCTAGAGAATCTATAGAGAATATTTGGATACTCTATATGTAGGAGCTTAAAATCGATATTGCTATCGAGTAATTTATAGCTGAAATGAGCGAATGTTGGTCTAGCTCATGTGAATATACAACAATTCAATATATTCTGATAGACTTTCGGACAAGTATTTGGAATAATGAACGGATGGACGAGTTAATGATGGACGGACGGTCAGATGAACGGATAAATTGATGAAGGGGGATAAATGAACGAGTGAACGAATGAACGAATGAACGAATGAATGAACGAACGAACGCACGATCGGATGAGCGGATAAGTAGAATGATGAAGGCGGATAAATAAATGAATGAATAAACAAACGAACGGACGATCAGATGAATCGACAAATATAATGATGAAGGTGGATAAATAAATGAATGAATAAACAAACGAATGAACGAACCGACGATCGGATGAACGGATAAATGAAATAATATAGACGGATAAATGGTCGAACGAATGGACCGTCGGATGAGCGAATAAATGGAATGATGAAGGCGGATAAATGGATGAATGAATGGATGAATAAATGGATGAACAATCGGAAGAAGCAAATACAAAAGGACAGCAGGAGCGATAATCGGCTAAACAAATAGATTCTCGAACAGACGCCGAAATGGATGAAGCAATGGGCAGATAAATGTTGATGATGAACGAATAATTAGAGTAATTATGATAAAGAATTAGAAAAATTAAATGAACGAATAATAAGACAAAAAAAAAAAGCATTGAAAACGAACACATATGCAGACTCAGAGCTCTTTGATACGTCATTTATACACAGAGCTCGGAAATATCGTTTGATTGTTTGAAATAATCGCAAGTGAGAATGAAGCACTTAAAAAATTAAAAAAAAAAATCTTGGGGAGCAACAGATCGGGTTAACGAGCATGTTCGCGATTGGATAGACAAATTATTTTTCGCTCTGGCAATTTTGCCGACTCAACTCAAGTGAGTCAAAACGAATAGAACAGAAGACTCCTGTTCAGCGAGGGAATATTTATAGTTTACATTTATACATGATAAAATAAAGCATGCAATAACAATAATAGTTAAACTAACAATGCCAAGAAAATGCACTTGAATATTTCCGCTAATAAATATTTCATTAGAAGCATAAATGGAATTCGATTGTTTGGCAAGGGCAACGGAAATGTGAATATGTTAGAGAGAATCTGCAGTTACTGTTAAACATATATCTCTTCGATCTGATTGCATATTCAGTTATAAATTATGCATATCTCAAAGCATTTGCTATGCACATCTATCAGGCAGTCACTGTGACATTCGCTTTGTGTCACGGTCGTGATTTGCGCAAAGCTTGGCTTGTAATCAGCAAAGAAAAGTGTGAGAGGGAGAGGGAGAGGTAGAGGGAGAGGCAATATGTGTGTGTGTGTGTGTGACTGAGATGCTTATGGTAATCAGCATGCTGCATCCGTTTTGTATGCAGCAATTTGTGGCAGGTGCTGCTGCTGCTGCTGCTGCTGCTGCTGCTGTTGCTGCTGCTGCTGCTGCTGTTGCTGCTGCTGCTGTTGCTGTTGCTGCTGTTGCTGCTGCTGCTGTTGCTGTTGCTGCTGTTGCTGCTGTTGCTGCTGCTGCTGCTATTGGCAGTGAAAAGAGTCTGGTAAATGCGTGCAGTTGATTTAACTGGTGCAGCAAATCAAAGTCGCTTCATCAGCGTCATTAATTTGATTTGTCCCGATTCACAAGCACAGTGAAAGTAACAACAACAACAACAGCAATCACAACAGCTACAACAATAACAAGAACTATGAAAACAGCAGGCAACTTCAGCTAAATCAACATCATGAATAATGCAGCTAGCAGGATACATAGAGCGAGCAAGCGAACGCGACACACACACACACACACACACATTAACACACTATGGCCATAAGGGCCACTATTGAATGTCTCTCACTTATTGGCAGCTATCTCTATCACACGCCCTTTCGCTCCGTCTCTTTCGCAGGCCAATGCAATTACGCAATTTATGAAATTACAATAGCAATGTGACTTTGGCAACAATTTTCGTTACACACACACACACACACACATGCAGCATGCACATAACGGAAATTGCGAGTAAAATATCAATGGCCCCCAGCAGCAAATATATGTATATAGAAATATGTATGTATATATGTATAGCAAACGAAGCAGCGACAGCAGCCAGCCAAGCAAGTTAATGATGTTGCTCGCTGCTGGCTGCTCTCACACACATTTGTTGCTGGCGCACAGACACAGACACACACACACAAGCTCACTCCTTCATAACAATCAAATTACCAGTTATGCAAACTGGCAATTTTTGCAGCAACATCTTAGTATCAAATGCCAAATCACATCAAGGATTATCAATATATGTATACATATATATATATATGCATCTAAATGCCAATGCTTGCCCACTTTTAGCCAAGTTACTTGAGTTCTAAATGGCCAAGTGCAGCATGTCTATAAATATATACATATATAATGAATAGCCCCGAGCTCAGTTCCTGCATTGCACAATCCTTTGGATTCAATTTTTAGCTCAAAATTGTATGCATAAATAAAATGGAACAATTGTTAGAAAGTTTTGTTGATTTATGCTGTTATATTTTGTTATATTTGTTACATTTGTTATATTTTGTTATATATGTTATATTTGTTATATTTTTTTATATATATGTTATATATGTTATATTTGTTATATTTGTTATATTTGCTACATTTGTTATATTTGTTATATATGTTATACTTGTTATATGTGTTATACTTGTTATATGTGTTATATTTGTTATATATGTTATATTTGTTATATTTGTTATATTTGTTATATATGTTATATTTGTTATATTTGTTATACTTGTTATACTGTTATATATTTGTTATATATATGTTATATCTGTTATACTTGTTATATTTGTTATATATGTTATATATATGTTATATTTGTTATATTTGCTACATTTGTATAATTTTTGTATATTTGTTATACTTGTTATATGTGTTATACTTGTTATATTTGTTATATGTGTTATATTTTGTTATATTTGTTATATATGTTATATTTGTTATATTTGTTATAATTGTTATATTTGTTATATTTGTTATATATGTTATATTTGTTATATTTGTTATATATGTTATATTTGGTTAATATTTTGTTATACTTGGTTTCTACCTGTTATATTTGTTATATATATGTTATATCTGTTATACTTGTTATATTTGTTATATATGTTATATATTTGTTATATTTGTTATATTTGCTACATTTGTTATATTTGTTATATATGTTATACTTGTTATATGTGTTATACTTGTTATATTGTTATATTTGTTATATATGTTATATTTGTTATATTTGTTATATTTGTTATATATGTTATATTTGTTATATTTGTTATCTTGTTTATAACTTGGTATATTTGTTATATATATGTTATATCTGTTATACTTGTTATATTTGTTATATATGTTATATATATGTTATATTTGTTATATTTGCTACATTTGTTATATTTGTTATATATGTTATACTTGTTATATGTGTTATACTTGTTATATTTGTTATATGTGTTATATTTGTTATAATTTGTTATATATTGTTAATTTTTAAAATTTGTCTAATTGTTATAGTTTGTTATATTTGTTATAATATGTTATATTGTTTAATATGTTGTTTGTTTATATTTGTTAGAATATGTTTTAGTTGTTATATTTGTTATATTTGTTATACTTGTTATACTTGTTATATTTGTTATATATGTTTTATTTGTTATATTTGTTATACTTGTTATATTTGTTATATTTGGGTTATCTTTGTTTATTTTGTGTCTCTTGTTAACTTTGTTATATTTGTTAAATATGTTATATCTGTTATAATATGTTATATTTGTATTATGTTATATAATTTTGTTTATTTGTTATATTTGCTACATTTGTTTAATTTGTTATATATGTTATAATACTTGTTTATAATGTGTTTAACTTGTTTATATTTGTTATATTATTGTTATAATGTTTATATCTGTTATATATTTTATAATTTGTTATATTTGTGATTTGTTATATTTGGGTTATATATGTGATATGGTTATATTTGTTTATAACAATTTGTTATACTTGTTATACTTTGTTATATTTTGTTATTATAATGTTATAAATCTGTTATATCTTATGTTAATATTTGTTAATATATGTTTAACTTGTTTAATATTTGTTATATTGTTTATTTGTTATATATGTTATATTTGTTTACTGTTATATTTGTTATATATTTTTTTATATTTGTTATACTTGGTTTTCCCTCATGGTTATTGTTTTTGGGTGCTAGCCCTGTGTAACTGTTTGTTTTGTTTTAATGCAGCACGTCTTATCTCCGCAGAGGTTGAAGTGATACTGAAATTGGGTATCTAAAGTGACTAAATAGCGAAGAAATCCCTTATTGTCTCAAATTAAGTGGTGCCAGACATTTCACTCTCTCTCTCTCTCTCTCTCTCTCATAAAATTAATGCAATAAAAATGCATAAAGTCTTGCTTTTAATAGAGCTCTTTGAAGCTCTTCTCACTTAGCATGTGTTCCGCATATCGTATGCTCTAGAATTTCGCTCTTTTCATATGCATTTTTAGCTCTTGAGATTTCTTAGCATCAAGAAATGAGTCGAGTGGCGAAATTGAGAATTTCAATTGTTTTTGCTGCTTGCCTGATCATAAATTCAGATGTCCAGTTGCTGTGGCAAATGAATGATGGCCAGCAACAGTGTTGCCGTTTTATGTGGCGCTTACTATGCAACAACCGACTGCAGTTCAAGCTGTGCAACTGGGCAACAAGCTTGCGCGAAAATAATGTAGCATACTTTTGAGCGCACTTTTTTTTTTTTATAGGAACAGCGAAGAACAGCAGAGCCACGTGGCATTGCTGCTGCTGCTGACTGATCTTTTGAGTGTGGCCAGAACGAAAGCCTTTTTCACCATCATAATCATAAAATGCTGCTTAGCACTTATTTTGACTCGTCGCTGGCGAATCGCACGCGCCAAGCGCAATTTTTATTACCGCTCCCGTTCGCATTAAGTAAATAAGCAGATTTCGATGTCTCGACTGATGCTTTTATTTTCGTTGTTTGCTTTATTGTTGTCTGACTGGCCAGACAGCGAGCCACTGTCCAACAAACACACACACACACACATGTGATATACTTTGATTGCAGCAAAACGAGATCGTTAAATCAAAACAACGACTTTCAGCACGTGTTTGTCCATTACCATGATAAATGGCCAAGGCCAAGGACAAGGACAAGGACATGTCTCTCGCTCTCTCTCTCTCTCTCTCTCTCTCTTTCTCTGTGTATGCTGCTGATGTGCCACTGTTGCTCTAGTCCTATTTATTCAGCCTGCATTTGATTGGCATTCGGCATAATTGTATGTTAATATCGAGGCGTCCAAGTGGCTCAACAGCTGGCGGCTGTTTTTACTCGTTGTAGAGATGCCTGGACGGCAGCTAATATCGAATTTATTTGTGGTGCACACGCACAGGCATTCCAGGCCAGCCTAATGACAATAGCTGGATATACACACACCCACACACACACACACAAAAAGCTTAGTGCGGTTGTCATACGCGCTTATGAGCTTGACCTTGACATTGTCACTGAAAACGCTGATAAACTAAGCCCTAATCCACTGGCATTATGTACATTCGGCACTTTGCCAGACTTGATAGAACAAACGCCAGCACGCACACACACACACATACGCACACACACATACACTCACACACACTCATAGCTAGCTCAAAGCACGCAGTAAAACAAAAGCGTGTGAGTCCTTGGACCTGCCTTTACACCCAAAACCAGCACCAACAAGTAAGAAGGCTCTAGTCGAGACGGCTAGACTACGAGATACCCTGAAAGTCTGAAAAAAAAAAACGAATATTCTTCTTTACGCACGCTCTGCTATACTTTGGACGCTGATAACTCCATTTCTCGATTCACGTTCTTCATGAAACTTTTGGAATATATTAATAGCATTCAAATGTGTCTATTTGCCAAATTACAAGTCTCTAGTCTAGTCTCTCTAGTCTTTCTTCAAAATCTGAAAATTACATAATCTGCGTATCTATAATATCTACCCAAATATATATAACTCGAAGTCTCTAGCTCAAAGGATGTAGAAGTTGTTCAAAAAACATAAAAAAGTAAACGAATTTTCGAATTTTTTGATCGATAATTTGGAGATGAGATGAGTTATCGAAAAAAACAAACTAAACTCATACTGCGTAACAGACATACGAGTTTTCATGTGAAATTTCAGCTCTCTAGCTTTTGTAGTTTCCGAAATACGGACGAACAGACGGACAGGGCTATATGAACTTATTATTTGTGCTGATCAAGAATATATATACTTTGTGGGGTTTGCGACGCCTCCTTCTGCCTGTTACATACATTTCCACAAAACCATTATACCCTGAATTCCCAATTTTCAATGGGTTCTATTTGTGTAGACAATATACCCCGTAAATGAAAGGCAGTTGCAGTCAAAGTTAATCAAACATCAATTGTTGCACAAATTATCAACTCGAACTCGAGCTGCGTGTCAAACGACCTTTAGGCTCACATTTACAGGGTATTACGCGAAATGTGGACCACGCAGCAAGAGTAGCAACGAATGCGAAATAAAATCAATTTTCATTGTAATTGGCATCTTAAAGGTTTAAGCATCGTCCATTTCTATTATTAAAGTGGCCGAGCGCCTGGGACGCACAATAAGAGAAAACACAAGTTCCGAATGTGCACAGTGGGGCAGAGTAGCCCGAACGTGTTTAAAATATGTTGGCAAACACTCTAAAATGACAAAGTGCACAGTTAGAAACAGCTTGAGAAACTGTTAAAAGCCAGATACGATATCTAGTATATGATGTATTTATCGATTGTTCACATTTTATAATTTACCATAAATAGATCTAGTCTTAAGTTGAATTCTCTAAATTCTCTAAATCAAAGCTTAAGGTTTTCTTAATTTAAATTTATTTTTGAGCAACAAAATTAAAAAAAAAAAAAGAAATTTAATATACAAAATTTTTGCAAATTTTTTATTATATAAACTTTTAAAAAAATTTACTATACAAAATTTGGAAACATTTTTATAATACAAAATTATGAAAATATTTTATTATACAAAATTTAAAAAAAATGTTTTTATACAAAATTTTGAAAAAACATTTATAATAAACAATTAATAAAAATTTTGTATTAACAAAATTTAAAAAAAAGTTATATTATACAAAATTTCGAAAATTTGTTATAATAAAAAATTATGAAAATATTTTATTATACAAAATTTAATATATAAATGTATTATTTAGTTGTAGTTTTAATTTATACAAAATTTATTAACTAAATGCTGAAAGCCTTATATATGTAACAAGATCAAGACGTCTTGATCAACGCTCTTTGCTGTTCCTTCAACAAGTCTATATACAAATCTCTTAGGCATATTCTTACGACTATTATAAGTAATTAACAGCACAATTCTAGTACTGCATCTTTTATCTATTACATAAGATTATGCGAAGCATACAACATAATTAGTTTCTCAACACTATTCAACATTTTTGAAACTGACTAATACTGGGCTCTAAATATCATTAGTGTTGCTCAGCGCCAACACAGTATTCAGCTAGACATTCATTATTATTCATATTAATCTATCACTGAACTCCATTTGACGTTATTTGTTATTCATAAATTGTTTTCCAACACTCCTCGTATTTGCAGCCGTCACTGATACAGCACTGATACGGCGCTGATCTCTGCTTTCTTACTGATCACCGAATAGACGAAATAGTGTGCTTTATCTTTTCTATTCTACAGAACCATTTGATACAGATCCAGTAGTAAAACAGAAACAGTTTTCCAACACTGCTCAAAATTATAGCGCTGAACAACACTGGCTTGCCTATAGCCTACACGGTGTGATTTATCATACTGACGATAGTAGTAGATAGATATATCTACTACTCAACTCCCGTTTATCCATATGCAAATCATAGATACTTTTCTAACACCCTCGTAATTTTAGCCGTAACCAACACTGGCTTTCAATAGTGTTTCATGCATCATCGAATAGACCCAATATATCTATGCTTTATGCTAATTTTAACAGTTCTCCAACACTGCTCATGATTGTCACGTTGTCGCCCATTCGGCCAATATAGAGTGCGCCGTAATGCAGCTGCAATCAAATCTTGTTTGACGACCAGCCTCGTTCGTGAGTCGTTCGTTGAGGCAGTTGGCTGGCATCAAGACATTAACTGACTACTTGTGCCATGGTGGCTGGCCTGGCTGTGATTCCAGCGAACGTGATTATCCACGCTTATTGTCGTATATCAAATTTAATGGCTCCACTTGCCGCCTAGGCAGCGTTTCCTGAGCGGCTTTGCATTGTCTGCGACAGTGCGTGCGGCCGGCTTTAATGGCGAAGCGCTCTTTAAAGGGCCCTACCCGGGGCCCTGGCACCGCCTGGTCGTTGCCATTGTATGCTGTATGCTGTATGTTGACAACCAGACGGCGCCCATATGTATGTCGCGACGGGACGCCCCGGCTAGATGTGTTTGCCACATGGTTTCATCCGTAACGCCGCCTGCCCGCCCGTTAATCAATCAACCTGCAAATTTCAGAACTGACATTGAAAGAAATTTCCAAAAAAAAAAAGAAAGTAAAATAAATAGGAAAATATGTATAATAAAATAGAAACAACAGTCGCCTAGAATCCGTCAAATATATAACAAATAAATAAAACGAATCACGACATGCACTGCAGACATTTCAAATTTCATTATGTTCGCATTGCCAAGAAGTGCGAGTGCAATCAAAAAATAAATAATACAAAATATATTGCCGTTTGAACATTTATATTAAAATGTTGCATGACAGTGAGATATTTTTTATTTTGCATAATTTCTTTTACACTTTTTTTTTATATATTTATCAATTGCCAAATCTAATCAAAGCTTAGAAAAAGTCTAGCTGAAGTAAATTTTATAAAAACTTTTATTGAACAAAAAATTAAGCTCATTTTAAATGCTGTAAAATTCTTTAAAAACTTTACTTTAACTATCATAACAAATAATATTGTTATTAAAAATATAAATTCCAAATTGAATTTTTAATTTATTAAAAAAAAAAAATAAATAAATAAATAAATGAAAAGTGTAGACTAATATATAAATAAAAATAAAGGATTTAAACTTTGAATTTATTTATTAAAATAAAATAAAAAAATACAAATAATGTCTACAAATTTAGTTTAATTTCAAATTTTATTTTACTTAGGCAAATAATATTTCAATAAATAAATTGTATTTAAAATATATTGAGAATTTGAGCTTTAATTGTCTAAATAATTTTTGTTTTTTGTTTTTTTTTTTTTTTTTTTTTTTTTTTTTTACTTTAAAAAAAACATTAATAATATGAACTATTTATTTATTTTTTTTTTTTTATAATCAGAGTCAAAAGAAAAATATGACAAAATTAAAACTTTAATACAACTATCTTGTTGTATAAAATCTTGCATTTAAAATTAAAAAAAAAAAAAAAAAAAAAAAAAACAAAATTACATTTCCAAACTTTCCATCAGTTCATTTTGCTCCTATTTAAAGTATATAAAATTAAAAAAAAAAATACAACTAAATTTTAAACAATTTTTTTTTCATTTAATTTATCATTTTCTTTCATTTAAAATTTTTAAGTAGCATAAATTAATTTTTATTTTTAATAAAAATTTACGAATTTCAGTTGTATTTTTTTTTTTTTTTTTTTTTTTTTTTTTTTTTTTTTAAATTTCCGAAACCAAAAATTTATGTATAATATATTGGATGAAAACTTTTGTTATTTGGAGTTAATTTTGTTAAATTGTTTAAAATTTAGCTAGAAGCTGCAAAGCGATGTCAGAGATTTGCATTAACAAAAATGAAATGTTAAAAAAATCAAATAAAATAATAATAATAAAATGAAATGAAATTCTTTTCTTCATTTTTATATAGTAATGGGCGCAGAATATATATATTTATTTCTTGATTGACATTAAGAGCTGCGCTATCATCGCGTATCTGTCACTTTGTCTGGCAATTTATATAAATACTTTAAAAGCCTGTCGAGAAAAAAAACTCTAAGACCTATCATAAATTCACATTAATTGTACAAAATATTTCTAAAATATATAAATATATATATATATATATATATATATGATATGGTATAGAACACTGGCAACCTCAGCAATTGCTACGCATGCATGGACACAAATAAAATCTCATTGTTTTAGCACTTATTTGAAATATTTCATATCAAACATAATGCAGCCTATGCCTATTGTTTTGCTCTAATCACAGCTTTTCAGTTGAGTGCACAGCGCATTTGGTAGTCGGACATGCCCTATCTGCTGCTTGAAATATAAAAATGCCATAAATTATGACACAAACAATGTTAAACAATGGAAAACTTTGCTTTTCTTTTGCAGCTTTTGCTTTAGCTGCAGTCGCGAATGCAACGTCTCCTCCCGGAGGCTGTGTATAACGGTTCAATGGCATACCTTTTTGATTTTTCAAGTAATTTCTGCTCAGCTTTTCAGCTGTCAAATGCTGGCACACACACACACGCACAGCCTCAGGCCTAACGCACACACGCAGACAAAGAATGGAAAACAGAAAATGAAGTTGTCGCGTGTCTCTGATGCTTTTGCTGCTGCTGTTGCTGTTGCTGATGATGACATGTCGCCAATGTTGTTGTTGATTCAAAAAAAAAAAAAAAAATCGACTCGAAAAACGATTTTTTTTTTTTTTTTAGTTGAAAATCGAACAATTTTCTTGCGGGACTCAAAAATAGAGTGGGTGTATTGGATGTTGGGGGTTTGGGGATGTGTTGCTGCCGCCTCGCTTGTTTTCACTTTTCGCGCTTGTCCTTGGCAGCGGCTCGGCTGCGAGCCACGTGCCGAGCCGCTCACACGTCAAATTATGCTAATCAGGTGGCAGCCAAAAGCTGGCAGGGGCCAAAGCCCTGAGTCTCAGCCACGCAACATCTCTAACGCCGCATAATCGATTGCTTCTCAGTCGAAAGACGAATGAAAAGCGCATAGAAAATGAATTTAATTTTCCAATACCCAACGTCTCGGTCGCATATATAGACTACAAGGACACCACAGCCGCAGCCACAGCCGCAGGATGTGACAGCCCCAAAAACAATTTGATGCTGTGCAATACACAGATAAAGAGAGAGGCCTGCTCTATCATCGACCCCATCGATTGAACGCTGCGCGGCAAAAGGACTTTTCTACGTCATCTAAATATTGCAAATACGATCCGCATTTGAGTGCTTCGAGTTGGCCTGAAATCCCAATTGGAGTCAGGAATAAATACATTTTTAGCCAGGGTCAGCTTGAACACTGTGCACAGTGTTGTTTGGCCAGGCTAAAGGCCATGTTTGTTTTATTTAAAAAATCTCTTTTAAGGTAATTTTTGACTAAGCTAAATTTTAATACACATATTCTTGATATGCTTGTTTAGTGTGAGAAATGTTTGCCGTTCGCTTATTGCATTTTTGTGTGCATTCATCAAGTTACAGAGCTGCCGAGAGAACTGCACAGCTTCAGAGCTGTAGAGCTACCGACTCGGCTGCCGACTCAGCTAGAATTTTGCTGACTCTAATCCAATTCTAAATTATGCTCAATCTATGCAGATAAGCCGATGAGCTGAGATAACTTATGTGCAGGTAAGGTATTGCATAAGCAAAGAGTAAAATAAAGCAGAAGAAGAGTATAGTGATAAGATGGCAAATATTAAGTAAAAGGCTCCATCACTCACAGCTGCACTCATAGCATACGTCAAATGGAGTGCATTTGCATTGAAGCCAAGTAAATGAGTGAGAGGCATACAACACATTGAGTGAGTTTGAGCTCGAGTGGGTTTAGGTTTCCTAACTTGCTGCCTTCAGTTAAATGAGTGCGAAAAAAAGAAAAAAAAATGTTTTTTGCGTCGACTCACTCAAATTTTTGCATGCATGCTCCTCGTAATACAATAACGCAATTTGAGCGCTTAAACGAAATAAACGGATCTCTACATGCGTTCCCCTCCCTCTCTCTCTTATTCGCACACTATATGCTCTCACCTTCTCGCTACGCACCAAGCATGTGTAGCGAACAAAAATTGAAATTTGTTTGCGGCGATCCCGTTACTTCCCTTCTGAATGAAGAGCATACTGATCACTTGAGTGGGCTTGCAATATTCATGTAAACTGTTTCCATTTTCTTGATAATTTGTGGGAAGTGTATTAAAGGGTGTGTATGAAAAATATGATTTCGCAATGGGTATGCACACAAACACACACACCTACAGTGCCTTGCTACATGTATGGACATTTGTTTGCCTGGGTGCAACTCATTTAACCGAACTTCTCTATACCTTCAATTCGTTTTTGCTCGGCTGAATAATCTGCCACCGAGTCATATAACAGCGCATTCACTCATTTAAGGCGTTTTTGACTGAGCATTCATACCGCTCTCTAATATTAAGCCACTCTTCAGCTAAGAGCGGAAAAGCTACTCTCTCTCTGAAAATATGCAATAATAATATCAGGAGACCAACTACTTCTCTTAGAGCTCGCTTAGATTCTTAAGTTCAGTCGTGACTTGCGTCACATTAAAGAAGATTAGGCTCTTCGTTAGCTTTATAGTAATAAGTAATTGCAAGTAATAAGAGCGGCACTTTAATTGGATTTGTAGAAGCCTCTGCTCGCTCTCTTGTTATGCACTCTGCCCATATTTGCTGACATTGCAACTCCAGGCGGATGAATTCCAATATCAGTGGAACAGCTTGAATTTACATGCAAATTTAAGTCGCAAAAGGGCAGAGCAAATCTCTGCACATAAACTTTCAACTCAACTTAAATCTAACTAAACTGCTGCAGCTCTTAAACAATGGGAAGGAGTCTAAAGTGGATTAACAACTGCTATTGATAGATGATAGTTCTTTGATGTCTTTTATATACCCATCGATTGGCAATTATTCATTTGAGATAATCTTAAAAGAAGTTTTCATGTTAGATAAAGTTAGCTGGAAAATTTGAATATTAAAACTAATATTGAGACTCAACTCTGAATCAACTTTGAATTGTTGTTCATATATATATACGATATGATTTATGTATATATGATATGTGATATGCATATTTGTATTTGAAGAGAGCTTTAATACAAGCCTTTAAGAGAAATATCAGCTGGGAACAACTCAAAAGAGAATATAATGGATTTTCCTAAACAAATAAATGATTATTTTAAAGAGATATATCAGATTATAAGGATATAAATAAGGTTATAGGATATGAGTTTTCTCTACACCCATAAATGTAATGAGATTGGTCTACATCTATACCTATATATATGAAGGCTCTTTGATATTGCTCCAAGTAATTCATATAGTCTACATCAGAGAATGCTCAACAGACAGCACATACAAGCCCATTTGCCTATCTGCTTCTCTGGAGCATCAACTGAGATTAGATTTGCAATTGTGTGTGATTGTAAACTGAATATAATTGAAGTTACTTTTGTCAGCACTCTGTCGCCCCATGGGGGATATGTATATGCTGAGTGCTGATTGGTTATTTCTCAGTTGTATGTGTGTGTGTGTGAGGCAAGTGTCGAGCAGCATTTGCCTCGATGATGTGCAAATGCCAGCAGCTGACACAAAGAAGCAAAAACAAAGTGTATAATAAAAGTGAAATTTGTCAAGGGAATCGACTGCATTCCGAGCAGCTCGACGGCAGCACAAAGCTCAAAAAACATCAATTTGTGGCGAGGCGAGCCGCAGATAAAGCATGAAAATGCTATTGCAATGCTTCGTCAAGCAGCAACTGGAGCAGGAGTACGATTGTGTGTGTGTGTGTGTGTGTGTGTGTGTGGAAGGTAGCGAATCTGGAGAACTGTATGAGGTTGGAGAATTGGGGTATGTTGTCACGTACGACTGGGTAGCATCCAAATTGATAGTGTCATCAGTTGTGAAGTGTTGCTGCATTGGTGGCTGCCACAGTTGCTGCTGCTCTGGCAAATTGTGAATGTTGCATTGTGAATGACAAAGCATTATGCCACTGCTGGAAGACGTTTGGCTGTGGGATGCGAAACGTGTTAGACGGATTAACACGGAATAACCAGCCATTTGTAATCACATAGCTTAAAGCTGCGACATATGACTACGGATTACAAATGAATATCGCTCGCTGCCTCATCAAATTCACATGCAATACTCACGATTACAAAGATCATATTTTTATTTATTTCATTATATATATTTATATTTTAAAATTTACTTCTGCATTAGCTGGAATATATAAGCAAATCGTTTTTATGCAGATTTTTGCAGGCATAACGAGAATTCTCATCATAAGTCTGTCTCTCTTTGACTCTTTTCAGTGAGAGGCTTTAATGGCTGTGCACTATGGGGAAAATTCCAAATTATCGGGTATTAATTAATAACTTGAAAACTAAGCCAGATTTTTTGTTCCGGTTTTTTTATTATTATTATGTATTCCCTATGAAACATTTTTGGAAAAGGGGGCGTGTCCCCGCCCACCTAAAATTTTTTTTACTAGTAATTAAAAAAATTTTTTTTTTTAATTTTGGTTATCAATATTTCTAACTAATTATTTTTATTCAAAAAGAAATTAATATTAAGTTCATTAAAATCATAATTAATGACCCTACGCTATGCAATTGGAATTACACTTGTCAGCCCTTCTACTTTTTTTGTATGCCTTCTCAAAGGTGAAATTCCTTTACACGAAATGACAATGGACAACACTTGCTAATTTTACAAAATATTAATAGAACAAGCGCAAATACAAAAAGTTGGGTTATTCAACACTTAGTACAAACTCTTATGATTGATATCCCTTTTAAATTTCATTAAAATTATGCATGGTCTTGGAGTAATGACAATTTGAAAATCGGCTACCAAAAATTGCAACCTGAAGGCACGTGCTCTTCGAAAACAAAAGCTGACTTTAACAGCTGTTAAGCTTAATACTGGACTGTTAATTAACATTGTAGGTATTGTTTCCTAAAGATGCTAGTTTAAAAAAAATAATAATTTGAATACTTTGAAAAAAAAAATACTAAATACCCGAAAAACGGCAAAATTCCCAATGTGCTGTCGCATGATTAACCTTTCAGTTGTTTATCCCATTATACTTGAAGTATTGTATTCATCTTTCACTACAAGAGCTACAAGAGCTTTTGTTGCAATTTCACTCACTTTGCTCTTCAATCGTTGGCTCAATCGTTCAGTGCGTCAATCACTTCATTTCATTCATTCAATCAGCAAAACTTTTTATCTGCAGTGAAATGTATCTTGTTTACACTTACGGCAAATTGTTGCTGAACTTTAAGCAATTTGGATGTTGAGAAAAGTTTTGAAATCGCTGCAGCTTCCATTTCAAAACTTCAAGTGTCTTTAAATTGCCCGAGTCTGTGCTGCCACCTGGATTACTTATCTCACTGTCTGTCTCTGTCTCTCTCTCTGTCTCTCTGTCTCACTCTCTGTCTTTACCTGGCTTCAAGTCCATCTTCAACTGGGCTGTCGCTCGCCTGCGGATATGCAGCACAGCCGTTTAAAAAGCTTCGACATTTAGCTGCTGGCACTGTTTAAAGTTCGTACTTTAGGTAATTACTTAATGTAAATAAGGCCCTTGGGCTAAGTAAAGGCCAACACGCCCCCCATCCCTCCACCCTCCGCCCTCACACAATCATACTTTTGGACTACAAATGGCATACACTTTGTTTAGCAGTTGCTGTGGCTAGTTGACATCATTCAAGCAGCCAGCGGCTAATGGCCAACAGCCAGCAGCTAACAGCCAGCAGCTAACAGCCCTCCCCCCAGTTATGTGTTATCACACAAAGCCAATGAATGGCAATAATCACGGCAAACTATTTGTACCCGCCTATCGCTTAGCCGCGCTTCCTGCCCAACGCCGATAACTGACAACTCCTGACGACTGCCTCCTGCCATATTTCGGGCTGCTGAGTAATGATTCAGAGAAGAGATCACAGAGTGGCAGGCAGAGTGTGTGTGTGAGAGAGAGAGAGGGAGTGGGAGAGCGAGAGTAAAACAAAAATCACGCACGCATATTGCAAAAACAAAAGCCCGAAACACTTAAATGCAGTGTGAGGTGGGCGGGGTCTAAGTATCTTTGAGCTAATGTGTGAGACATGGGTAACGCTATATATGGCTGAAGGCTTATGCTATATGCCCATCTATGCATGTGTGTGTGTGTGTGTGTGTGTGAGTGTGTATGTAGTGTAGATGGCAGGCGACACGTCAACGGCAGCGTCTTGTGCTCCATTTGCAGGCATTTATATGTGTCAGCATGTCATGACCATCATCAATCACTTTTGAGTTATTTGTCAGTTGAGTTTCGCTGCTCTTCCTCTTCCCTCTATTTTATTTTTTTTTTTTTTTTTGAGATACCCTATAGAGTGCAATGAAGGAGCATGACTGGGCAGCTGTGCCAGTTGTAGTTAGATGGGCAAACATAACTAGAGCTTGACGTAAAGCTAGAACTAGTTCATATGATTGTTCAGTTATACAGATTTATATTTTTAATAAGTAGATCTATATCTTTAATAAACCAAGAATTATCTTTTCTTGTCTATATTGATTTTTTGCATATTTATATCAATTATGAAACTTTTACTTTCTTTTCCTACAAGCTCAAAGATTAAATATATTTGGGATTTACTATGTTTTAACCATGTCTTACATATAAGACTTGATCATTTCGCGAGTTCAACTGGGAAGAAAATTCCCTTTGTCACGCTCTGAGCTATAGACTTTGGTTCGGTCGTGTTTCGTCGAGCAACTATTCGTGCTTATTGCTCTTTCAACGAACATCGTTTAGGGAGAGTTATTATTGATTAACTTACTTGAAATGCACTTCTCTCAATAGAGTGTAATCTGGTATATATTGAATACCTAGATAATCGATTAAGTACAATTTATTATTATTACACACTTACTTGATATTTGCTCAATAGAAATTAATAGAAATCCGGAAGAGATAAAACGCAGTCTGTCAATTTTATATCTATATTATATCTAATATATATATATATATCTACAGCATACTAAGCTGCACGAAAAAAGTAAAGTCTATATATCTATATATGCTCAACAAAATACAATCTTACCTTTTATTTTTTTCTCCCATATTTCAGTTATAATAAACTTGAAAGCTGTGTAAGGTGTTTAAGATTTGATGACTTTGAGAAGCCCAGAAGACTCTATCTACAACCATTCACATTTTGCTACGCATAATATAAAAGAACCTAACTCAAGGGTATTTGCCCAGCCAGTCAACTATGTGCACTTCGCTCTGACTTTGTGGTGGGGGCTAGGCGGGTCGTGGGACACTCAATGTGGAGCTCGGTACATCTACATCTAGAAAGCTGACATTTATGAGCTGCCACTAGCCACAGCTTATGTGGGCAACCCACACACGCACACCCCTCAAAAACACACCCTCACACACACACACACACACGCACACACCCTAAATTTAGCTGCAGCTAGCTGCAGCGCCCCTTGAAAACTGAAAAACCGTTCGTCTGGCTACGTGTGGCCGCCATTTGTCTTGCTTAACTGAAGTGGCAGCATATTTGTGGCATCAATGTGGCCTACTGCCACCTGCCATCTGCACCCCCCCAGCCCACCTCGAGCCAGCCCTCAGGGGAGGCATATTTCCATCATCGATTTGTGAAAGCGAATCTTTGCCTAGCGGAGAGCTGCGTCTATTTTTAGCAGCTCACTAAATTAACAAATTATGCAATATTTTTTATTGTTGATTTTATTGTTTATTATCTTATTTTATACTTTGTTGGGTATTTGTTTGTTTGTTTGTTTGGTTTTGGTTTTGGTTATGCTTTGCTTTTGTTGTTGTTGTTGCTCGTTGTTAAAAGGGACTGCGAAAACAAACACAGCGTTATAAATAAATAAAGAAATGTGTAAAACTTTTAAATTTATGCAGATACACGCACACACTCACACACACTCACACACACTCGCACACACACACACACACACACACACTCTTTTAGTTGAGCTGTCTCTTTGCATATGAAAATGAGTTTGGTTTTTTAGCCATATTTATTTATTTTTTGTTTTTAGATATTTTTCTTTTTAATTTTCTCTTTTCTCTTTTGTTGTTGTTGTTATTTATTTTCCGCTGCGTAGCCTTTGGAAATCCAATTAACGAAGTCAAATTGAAAAACTATCAAAGTGCATTAATGTTGGAATTTTTTGACATTTTGATGGGCAGCTTAAATTAATTTTTTCTCACATTTTGTGTGCTGCCTGAAGCTAGGCGACAAGCTGCTGCTCTGCGTAGTTAATTGAAAATTATTATTTAAATTTAACTTAATATAAATATAAATATAAATATAAATATAAATATAAATATAAATATAAATATAAATATAAATATAAATATAAATATAAATATAAATATAAATATAAATATAAATATAAATATAAATATAAATATAAATATAAATATAAATATAAATATAAATATAAATATAAATATAAATATAAATATAAATATAAATATAAATATAAATATAAATATAAATATAAATATAAATATAAATATAAATATAAATATAAATTGATTGCCTCAAGATAATAATCTATCGTTGGCTTATGCAGGGTATATAAGGAACCCTTATAATATATATATTCCAATGCGAAAATGTTTTTCCATTTATTCGCTTTATATGTGATTTATATGTGATCGCTGTCAGTTTTAACTCCTTCGTTAAGCCGAAACTCTGCTGACAGGAATTAACGCTTTCACCTTGACATTTGCCATCACATTTTTTTGTATGCTCTGCGAATGTTTACAGATGGATTCAGCTCACAGCTGGGCTTAAACAAAGTTTTTAATTGACTTAAGTTAGATGCAATGCAAGAGCTGCTCTGGCTGTCAATTGTTAACAGAATGTTAACTATTTGCAACAGCAGATGCTTTAGTCTTAAATAAATTGAATGCAGTTCTGAGAAGTAAACGTAAATGTCTAGAGATAAATTGCATTCGCATGAAGTTAATTACTTAATTGCTTGCATGGAGTCAACTCGATTCCCATTTCCGTTTCCGTTTCCATTTCCAGTTAATTTCCATTTACAATTTTGGGTTTCGGTTTCGCGTTCACATTTCTATTTCGTCTTCATCTTCGATTCCGTGTCAAAGCAATCCTTCGGCGCTCTATTGGGTAATGCCCGTTTAATTAGCCTAATGATGCTGCCGCTGCCGCTGCCGCTGCCGCTGCTGTTGGCAGCAAAGTTCTCCTTGGCAGCTGCTCCGTGTTCACAACTCATTTGCAACTAATTAAATTTTTTGCAACAATTTGTCAGCAGTTGCTCAGTCGGGTCACATAAACTTGACAACTTTTCATTCCAGCTCATTATGAGCTGATGCTGCTGCTGCTGCTGCTGTTGCTGCTGCTGCTGCTATTGCTGCTGCTGCTGCTGTTGCTGCTGCTGCTGCTGTTGCTGCTGCTGCTTATGCTGATTCCAAAGAGCAACCGCCAAACCATCAACGCACCAAGCAGCGTCTCTTATAATTTCATTTCCGCCAATCCAGTTTTTGGCCATTGTGCAGTCGTAGCTAGCTGCTAGGAAATTAAATTGCAAACACTATCCGGCAGCAACACTATTTCGACCCCAATCCAAAACCATAAACATGTTGCGGAGGGGGCGTGGCTGGGTGTTTGCATAAAGTTTGCCAACTGTCTGTGGCAGACGGCGAACGCATCTGATTCGATGAGTTCTAGTATAGTTACATATATCCGTTGCGTTCTGTCTGTGCGAAAAGCTGTGTGAATACCCTGTAATTAAATTTTAGTTCACTTTCCTTTGACATTTTAATGAGGTATGTTGGCGTGGTTTTCAAAGAGTATATGCTCACACCAGCATCGTTAACTTGTCGCTATAAAGTTCTGTGAATACCCTGTAATTCAATTGTAGCAGGGGATTTGCTTGTATTATAAGCAAAGCTGTCCAAATACTTTATGAATCAATTATAACTCAGTTTTACTCAATTATTCACACAGAATATTCTATAGGGTATATGACATACTTTTCATAGGATATCTAGAGGTTTATACCCTTTCGTTTGTCCGATCAAAGCTCATCAAATACCTAAAAGTTCATATATATTTATATAGAAACTCTTATAAGTCATGTGCTTAACTTTTTATAGGGTATATACTCGTCCATAGACATTAATTTATTCATTTATAGTTCGTAGAATACCCTATAACTCAGTTGTGACTCACTTTTACATATCAATTCATTAAGACAATTTGATGAGGTAAGAGAAATACTTTTTACAGGGTATTTAGTAGTCTAAAAATGGTCACATGACAGCTCATAGCTCTGCAAATATCTTACAATTCACTTTTTTTTAACTTTACACTTAGACGTTCTTGTTAGGTTTGATTTGAAATCTTTACAGGGTATCTAATCACTCATAATATAACTACCCATTATTCATATAGAATTTCTCTTAAGGTTACCACAGGGTATCTGCTCGACCATAATCATCCGTTCGCTCATCCTTTTTAAGGGTCGTCTCGTTTGGGCTTTGACGCCTGCCTCAATTTCCGTTGGGCAAAGTTTTCTTTTTTTTTTTCCTGTATAATTATGTGCCGAGGCTTAGGCAGCAACGGACTTCACCTAGACAGAGTCGTTATCTCATATTTGTCAGCAGTTCGTCGCCTTGCCGTCGTCCTCTTCCGTTTCACATACTACATCCCATCTGCTTGAAGTTGACATGCAAAACTAAAAAAAAAAAGCTAAACTTGTTTACTATTGCAAATGGAATTTGCTCATGGAACGAAAGTCAAGCAAAAAATTCAATTGAATTTGTTTCCCTGAATAAGTAATTGTAAAAGAATATGTGCTAGTCTGTCTGTCTCTGTCTCTCTCTCTGTTTTTCTCTTTCTTTCTTTTAGAGAATTGGTCTATTTCCATAAATAAATTACTAATTGGATGATTTTAATTTAAGCAAATAAGTTTTTTTTATTTAATTTTTATAAATTATTTTATTCTCATTTATTTAGTCCATAGTCCATAGTCCATAGTCCATAGTCCATAGTCCATAGTCCATAGTCCATAGTCCATAGTCCATAGTCCATAGTCCATAGTCCATAGTCCATAGTCCATAGTCCATAGTCCATAGTCCATAGTCCATAGTCCATAGTCCATAGTCCATAGTCCATAGTCCATAGTCCATAGTCCATAGTCCATAGTCCTTAGTCTAGCTTCAAGCAGTGAACTAATGTAGTTAAATCTACTTAATCTAGAGACGCCAATGCCACAAATAACAAATCAGTTTCAAGTAATTCTCGATATACCAATATGGTACATTCAAAATTAGCTAAAAAGAAACTTCCAATTAGAGAGAATTTCTTGAAACTCAAAAGGTCAGCTTTGTGGATTCTTTCGGCGTGGCGCTTTGTGCATTGTGGCCGCCGTTGTCCGCTGTTGCAAATTGGGGTTGCCGTGCTTTAACCTTACTAAGTACATGGGGGTTGGGGGGTGGGGGTTGGGGCGCAGCGAACAATATTTTCTTTGTGTGTGCGGCGCGTTGCGGTTAGCTGAATGGGAAACGGGGCGGGGCAGTTGGTGGAATTGTGGTTGCGGGTGAATTTTGCTCTCGATGCTCACCTGCTGCACTTGCAGAGCTTGACCAGGAGCAATAAACTGGCACAATAACAATGAAAGGGCAGGGATGATGACCAACAAGCTGATCTATAGTTGCCAGATACCCTGTAAACCAGTTGAAAGTTGAGATAAAACAAATCTCTTTCAGTTGAGCCGGCTAGAAAGAATTTTCAACTCAAAATATGCCAAAAGATATATGAATTTATTATTAATAGACCCAACTAATATGCTCACACTGCTCCCTTACATTACAGGGTATTACTGTAGCTGCTGCTCCCACAATCTATTAGCATGGTCAAACCTGTTGGACAGAGCCGCCCTCGAATGCTGCATGCAACATTTAAAGTGCAAATGCAAAATTTTGTTTGCTCTCAATGTGGACTAAAACTAGGGCTGTAATTAAATTAGAAAACATTAGCAACTAACTGGACTTTAACAGAATTATAGTGTTGCAAAATATTTGCTGTGTGCCGTGTGCCTGCAAGTGTCAACATGCTGCAGCCGAGGGCAGACGCGACGCGATGCGGGGCTGCAACGTGGTTGCAAGCGTGAAATTAAATGATGGCTACTGAGCATAGCGATACAGACACCCACACCCACCCACACACACTCACACGCACACTCACACCCACACTCACACCCACACTCACACACACACGCACACTCACATGCTTGTGGCAGCTGATATAAGCGCCGTGGGTTGTGCACTGTGCAACAAATATGAAAATTTGATGCAAATGCTTGATGCAAGCTAAGGCACGACTCGTCTATTAATAGTTCGTGCGCGTGTGTATCCACTGTACTTGTAGTGGCTGCTGTGCTGGCAGGTTGGCAGCAGAGGATGGTAAAGGGATTCGTTGTCCAGCCGCAGCAACCGCAGTCGCCTCTCATGAATGTGACACGCACACGACATCGGGCCGAGGCCTGAGCGCAGTCCGCCCACAGATGCGGCTTTTGTCTTCTGTGCTTGTTACTCCACAGCGATGATAGCAGCAGAGCAGTAGATAAATATAGACGGGGTTATCGCTGGCAACGCCAATAGCAACATAGCGACAGACGACTGCTTGCTATCGATGAACGTTAAGAATTGCTTAGTTTTTGCAATGCATTGCTATCGATAAACGATAAATGGTTATGAGCAACTGCAGATATAGCAGCATAGCGATCGATATATGCTTGCTTTATCGATAAGCGATTAAGCTAGGTAGGCATGGATGATGATAATAGCATAATGATAGACGACAGCCTGTTATCGATAATCGATAGACAGGCAGAGACAACAACGATAATAGCTGTATATAAAGAGGCGACGAATTTTTGTCGATAATCGATAGACAGAGATAACAACAATATGAAGAGGAGACTGCTTGTATCGATAATCGATAGACAGTTAGAGACAACGACGATATAAAGAGGCGGCTGCTTTTTATCGATAGATAGAATAACGATTACAGCTGATATATAATAAACTAATATACATAATAAAAAACTATAAACACGTGAATGATTGCTCTCGATAAGCTGTAAATGCTATCGATAGGCGATAAAATCGATATGCCTGTTTTAGCCATTAGAACTTCATTACACGATGAGGCGAACAGCATCTTTGTCGATAGAAATAACGCATGCGATAACAGCAACAAATCGATCAACAGCATCTATAATAGCAGCATATCGATAGCCTACTTAATATCGATAGATTTATGTATACCGCTCCATTTAACCCAGACAACCATAAGGATAGCAGCAATGCTAATAGACAGCAGCCTACCATCAATAATCGATAAGTATCGGCAGGGTTGTCCCCGGCGACACACTAAAGCACTCGGCCTGCTGCACTACTGGGACACAGGCAGGAAAAACTTTTAATGAAGCACTAATTAATTGATAGCTGATATTACCTCAAGTATCTTTGCAAATTGACGCAAATTGCATGCATGCTTTTGCCCTGAATAAAAATAGCACAGACGGTCAAGAGCTGAACGTGGAAGGGGAGAGCATATCCTTGAGAATGTTTATATATATGCGAGTATATATAAGTATATATTTGTATGTATATTGTGTGTACAGACATTGCCTTGGCTTTTAGCTCAAGTTTCTGGGTTTTAGTTTTCATTACGTGGCTGCAAAACTTTATTACATTACACATTACACATTACACATTTCGCATTACGCATTACGCATTACGCATTACACATTACAAATTACACATACGGCATGTAGCCAGGGCAACCAGCTGGGGCAAGTTGTTTTCTTGCAAATTACTTGCAACACTCGAAGCCTCGAACAATTATTATCTGTTTTGTATCTCCCGTTGGCATAATGAAGGATGTCAACAACTTTTCCCAGCTGCCGAGCCACCGAACCACCGAACCACCGAGCCACTGAGCCACCGAGCTGCCGTGCTGCTCTCCTTGACAAAGTAATTTTTCGTTATTTGATTTGTTTTTTTATTGTTCTGTAAAAATAGGCAAATTGAATTTCGTTTTAATTAAAAGATTTTTGTCGTCTTATTGAATTTTTGGCTATTAATAAATTTGATATATATCCGTTACCAAGGTATGGCTTTTATTCAGCAATGCCGTGCGCATTGCACAGTGCTTCACAGTCACGGCTAACAATCGATCACGATATGCCATCAATCACGACTTTGCTTATCTATGCGAATCTCGGCCTCTGGCTCTCTCTCTTAATGAATATGAATAATAAATTTCAGCCCCAGCGAGCAGCACGCGCCCATATTTTAGTCCACACACACACACACACGCTCACGCTAATTTACTTTGTCCGGCAACATATTATTAAAGCTAATTATGTTGATTCATAAATTAGAAACACCTTTTGATTGTACAACAAGTCGTGCGACAAATGCGACTCGCAGTCGTCCTGTCTAACATCCTTGTTGCGTGTGAGTGAAATGGTAATGGCCGCTCACACCATCGCGAGGCGATATTTATGTATATACATATATAGTCTGTCCCAGCCCCCGTATACAAATTGAGCTACAAATTTGAATATGACAATATGAAGTTGTGTAACTAAGTCATTTGCTTGAGCATGAAATTGGCTTGATTAAAGATATGTTCAATACATGAAAATGTGTCTTATGTGTGGACTTTGCTTGAACCCAATTGAATATTATGTTACTAGGCCGAAAGATATGCATGCTAATTAAATACAAATATGAATTCTCATTTAGTCAAAGCGTACAAAAAATGTCTCCTAGGCAGCTTTAATTAAGAAAGTTGAAGTTCAGTTCTCGTCGGGACTTTTAGATATCCTGCATCCTGTTAATATCATTTGGACTCTACTTTGAGAACTTAATTTATGTATAACTTTTCTTCTAGGTGGACTTTGCTTAGCAATGGACAGCTAATCATGCAAAGGACAAGTCCCTAGTATTTCAAATACATTTTTTTGCGGGCTTGAGGACTGAAAGATATGCAAAATATTGACACGGAAAGAAGTATTAACGGACAAACAGACGGACGGATGTGAGGATGAACAAACGGATGTCTGAACGGATGGAGGAACTGACGGACGACGGATAGACGAGCAGAAGCACATGTGGAAAGAAGAATGGAAGGTAGAACGGAAGGACGGAAAGACGGAAAGACGGAAGGACGGACGGAATGACGGAGAGACAGGCAGAAGAACGATCGGAAAAACGGTACGGAATGAAGGAATGACAGACATGCGGACAGTCGAGGAACATGAGGAACGGAAGGACAGACGGACGGAATGACGGACAGATAGACGGAAGGACGATCGGAAAAACGGTGCGGAATGAAGGAATGTCGGACATGAGGATAGTCGAACATACGGACAGAAGGACGATCACAAAAACGGACGGAATAATGAATATGAGGACATAAGGATGATCGCAAAGTCGGCCGGACGAATAAATGGAAACGATTCAGCTTGTCGTCAGCTATATAAATATCTATATATTTTTTTCGCATCCCTCTACTTTTAGCATGCATTTTCACCAAACCATTTTCCATTTTCATTGGGTTCAGTGCATAAATATGTTAAATAATGTGAATAAATTTGTTTAGCAAAATTATGCGTAGCGATAAAAGCTGAAGTAATATTTGCGTCTTCATTGCTGGCCAAAGGCAGCTATAGCTATCGGTGCTCTGTTGTTTTTGACCAAATGCATTAGCCAAGCACAAAGGGGCCGATTGTGCTGGTCATCGTTTAACACAATTTGGTATTGTCATGCCTGCCAAGAGTTGGTTATAAATGATTTCAATCAAACGATCTGACCCACTTATCAACCACTTGACATGGTAAGTGCTCACGGAGCTGGGATAATAAATATATAGTCTGACCGCCAAATGGCGACAGACCTATTAATATAAGCTAAAGAAAAAAAAAAAAAAAAAAAAAAAAAAGAAAGGAAAGGGAATCATATTTTAATTTGCTTAAGAATTTGATGAAAGGGCTAAATGGGTTCAATGTGAAGCAAAGCAAAGAAAAAGGAAAAAGAACGAATTGGAGTGGTTTTGGCTGGAAGTGTGCGAAGCGCAAAGCGTATTGTGTTTATTGATTGAGAGGATTATTGAATATTTGAGTCCAGTTTGGGATCTTTACTTAACAAATTTCTTAACTAAAGTAAGCTTGTCGAGCAGACACTATCCGTAGCTACAGGCCTGATGATAAGAGATATATGTATGGGAACCTTGCAGAAGAAGCTCAAGCAGCTCAGCTCAAGGCAATTGTGTTTATAATCTTTAGTTAAGCATCTTAAATTGCTCTAACATAATTTATACAATTTATATATATTATGCCTGTTCAAGCATGAACATGTCAAATACATGAACATATACATATGTAAAAGAATAAAACATTAGAAAAAGCAAAATTTCCCAGCCGCAAATTTTAGGCGCCTGGCAGGATGTTCAGTAATAAATATAGAACCTGACTGGAAATAGTTTTAAGCTATATAAGCACTAGGATTTTAAGAAAATAAACAGTTCAATTTTGGAATTCATTATATGTAGAATTATTTTGCTTTAACTCTCTTACAATGTCTAATAGTAAAGCTGAAAAATTTCTAAGTGCATTATTAAAGCCAAAGTAAAATTTTGCATTTTTGTTTTTCCTTGAACGTGGCGTAGTCACGTTCAACTCATTTGCTATTCTACAATGGCCAAATCATAATTTGTTTGTGTCATTGCATTGAAAATGTAGCTAGAAGAGTTGAAATTTTCTTAATATATAGTTCAGTAATGCCTACGCTGTATGTGCGATAATTTGATGCAAAGGCCTTTTGAGACAAACTTTAAGAAATTCATGTTACAAATTTGTTGAAGCAACAACAAAATTGTAAATTTTCTAACTGCCTAAATTATTTATTGCTAAAATAAATAATCAAAAACCGCAAACAACTGTTTAGTTCTCAGCAAGAATAGAGATAGACAGAGTAAGAGTAAGAGAGAGAGAGAGTGAGAGAGATAGAGGGACAGGTCGCTCTACACAATTGACCATTACAGCATATATATATAAGTTCATATAATTCGAATAAATTTCCAACTATGACCAAATTAGATGAAAACTAACAAAATTTACTGATGGAACTCTTTGAACTCTTTCCGCCTGCTCGACTGCTTCAACATGTCGTTGCGGCATCTATTGATGGCTCTTTGAGAGCCAGAGAGACAGAGTGGGAAAGCCACAAAATGTGCTGCGGACCCTTTGGCCACATATTGTCGGTTATTGTTGGCCAGTTGGATATGAATTGGTCGCTTCTGGTTGAGCTGAACTGCGTCAGCTGCAACAGCAGCACAGGGCTAGACTTTAAGTGAGTTCTATGTTCTTCTAGGTTCAAATCGTTTCCATCATCCGCAGCTAATTATGTGCCAAAAGGTCATACAGAGCACAACCACATTTCAGAATTGATAGTTTAGGCTATCTGTCTGTGTGTGTGTGTGTGTGTGTGTGTCGCTTGTTGTGCGTGTGTTGGGTCTTTTGCAATTAGGGGCAGCTGGAGCTGGGTCAGCCAGTGCGCAGCAAAAAAATAAAGGGTCAGACAAAGCCCTCGCTCGATGGTCGGCAACATTTTAATTTAAATGCATGTTGCCATTTTATATATCCGAAATATATATATACTATATATACTTGCCATACATACATACATATATATATATATATATATATATATATATATATATATATATATATATATATATATATATATATATATGTATGTATTTACTCTTGTTGTTCTTGGCCATTTGTCTGCGGTTTGTCTGAGCGTTTTTGGGTCTTTGGGCTTTATGTTTAATTGCAAGGGAATTTTTGCCATTTGCCGTCTTTTTGGCATCCGTTTTTCGCTTCTTATTCTCTTTCTTTTTTTGTTTTTATTATTTTTTATTTAGATAATGTTAACGTTCGCTCGTTTTGTAATTTTTGTAATTTGCGCTAATAGCCCGGAGCGCAGATATAAAACCTATTAACACAAATGAAAGGCACTTGAAGCTTTCATTATGCTTCAGCATCAGAGATATGAACTAAACAAAGCGACAGCCTCAACTAAATTTTATTCATTAATTAGCCTTAAGATGGCAATTAGAGCTGGGTTTTTCGTTTGATAGAAATAGTCATGGAATGTCTGTTAAAATTTATCTAACTTTATATATTTATTTCTTTTTTTATTACAAATTTCTATTGAGCAAAAACTTCTTCAGTCTATGAAGAAGAATGATGAGTCAAGATACTGACTAATGAAAAATTAATTCGAAAATTACCCTTAATACTCCTCTAGCTAGTAAATGTTTATTTAAATGCAATTTCTCTGTCTTAAATGTAATTTCAGTCATTGAAATAGTCGCATTTGTCATGCACATGCACAAATGCTTAGACTATTTTCTCTGTTTAACATTTTAAGCCATTCTCAAGGTTCATTTGTCATGCTCATGGACTGCAGCTAAAGGATGACATTTGCAGTGCTTAGATAATGCGCAGCACAGGGACAAGACAAGACAGCACAAGATTTGTCACTCGATCAGGAAACTGCGAATCTTGGACATATTTCAGCTTCAAGTTTGTGGATGACATTGATAATTATGAGCAAGAGCCAGATGGAGAATGACACGAACTAAAGGGAAGCTCCATTTGGAGCCGATCAAATAAGTTGAGCAAGTTGAGTCCATTCGACGCTTTCGTTGAGGCATATCAAATTGAGAGTTGAAGCTTGTGATGTGAGTTTGCCGAAGAGATTTATAGGGACTTGGCAAGGAATAGCTATGAGCATAAGTATAAGCTAAGAAATGACTGCGCTGCATCCAAGAGAAATTAAAGAGAAAACATTGTGAAAATGGAACGTTTAAGCTCCATAGCTCGCAATTGACAGTTATCCGCGTTACTTTTCTCATTCTACTCAGAAAGCAACAGCAAGCAAGCATACATTCATATTCATATTCTGTGCAGGAGAATTTTGTTTCGTTTCTGTCTTCGTCTGATAGTTTTGCGTTGAGCAATTCGCGTTATACTCTTTTAAGTAGACTTATTTCGCGAGTAATACGATGGGCACTCACACACTCAGACTTATTCGGAGTTGGAGACAGAACAGACAGAACACATACAGCAAGGAATTGTTATCTGCATTGAGCGTAAGAAAAACGTTGCTTGAATGCAGATCATGAAAAGAATCCAAGAATCCGAGTTCATTAAGAACAGTTAGAAAGTTTTACTGAGTGAGTGTGACTTATGGACTTTGAGTAATGCTCAACCGTTTCATGCGAGCTCTGGTCAGCTCTCACTTATGATGTTCGACTTGTGTACAAACGAAATGACTTCGAATTTGTTTAGTTTTAGAGCAAACTCAGAGAGAAGAAGCCTCGAGTTGAGTGCTGCATACAAGTATAATTGCTTAAGCACATAAACCTATAACATTTATATACTCCATTATACCCTTAGAAATCTCTCAAGCCCAAGTTGAGGCACTTTGGAATTTCAGCTGGTTTCCAAATATCTCTTCATGCAAAACTGAATGCCAAATAAACAATGCCAAAAGGGCTTCAAGTTGCTTAATGAATAGCTGGCAGCTTATATTACTCTAGTTGCATATGTGTACGTGTGTGCGTGTGTTAGTGAGGCGCATAAATTCAATTGAAAATTAATTAGTTACCCTTGGCTCCCCCAGCTGGAGTGCAAAAACAATACTCAAAAGCCTAATTGCCTTTGATTATGTACGTTTATCGATGCCTGGACATTGCTGTGGGCTCAGCCAGAGACACACACACAGTGATAGACACAGAAAGCCACACACACACACACAGCATTAAATTGGCATTAGGTGTCGGCAAACAAGCAGCTCTGTGGGTTCTCTAGCCTTGGACACGACTTATTTGTTAGGTTCGGCCCGGAGCTGGGCTTGTGAGAGTGGGAGTGGAACTGAGGCGTGGCAGGCGTTTGATTGTTCCTTTTTTTTTTTCGTATCTTTTCGTATGGCAACGGCTGTGGCAGCATAACATGCCACATTGTCGCTTCGACTTTTATTTATTTTGTTAGAGGCATTTTGAAAAGCCAATAAGCAGCTCCTGATTGATTATCTGTTGCCGTACGTATCAATGTTGTTATTGTTGACTTTAATATGAAACTTTGCCGTTCACGCACTTACTGCGTGGATGCCTGACTGTGTGCGTGTGTGTGTGTGCGTGCGTGTGTGCCTCAATCAATTTGGGAGTGAAATAAATGAGGCATGTGCAGCATATTTGTTGCCTACTTTTGGGGGCCGGCTGCGTGCAAAGGCTTAAAACTTATCAGCTGGCGTTATGCTGGCTCCTCTGGCTCTGGCTCTCTCTCGCTGCTTCCTATTCGCACAGCTTATATATAAGTATAAGTATATTTATTTTTATTTTTATTTTGTTTTTATTTTTTATTTTTTTTTTTTATATTTTTCATGGCGCGGCTTACGCGCACACCAAACTGCAGCCATTATAAATAGCTCACGTCTACCGAAAGCCCGACTGCGGTTAGCCTTGCCACAGAAGCCGGGCAGGCCGCATGCCACTTGCACAGCTGCCAGCCCAAGTTGAATGGCAGTTGAGTGTGCGTATATGTGTGTGTGTGTGTGTGTGTGTGTGTGTGTGTGTGTATTTAGTGTGTAGGAGCTCTACTGCCGCGAAAGTGTGGCAACTGCACTTTGCTGGTTTTTCCATCAAATGCTAAGGACATTTTCTGGCTACGCACTGCCACTTGCACCAACACATGCATACACATGCGCATGCATATAGGCACGCCCACACAAATATGCCAAAGGCTAAAAGCCAACAAAATCTCATGACTTTGATGAGAACTTTCAAGTGCAACCAGCAGGCAGCGCCAACCACCCCCCTCAAACCAGCCTCCGCAACCACTCAACCACACAGCCATCCAACTTAGCGAAAAGTGCATTAAATTTGAATGAAGAAACGACACAGTCTTTTTCTCATTTTCATTGCATTTTGCACAGCTCCTCTCCCTCTCTCCCTCTCTCACTGTCTCTTGCAATTTTGTTTTATAGTTGCCCATTTGTTGTTAACGCTTGTCCCGCCCAGCTCACTGCATTCTCTATAGATGGGCGTGACGGGCATAAAATAGTTAAGCATTCTATGCAAATGAGTTGAAGACGCCATCAATTTGATCACACTTTAGAATTTCAGATGTTATCATATAAATTGCAGATAATGCCGACTGACTGACTGACTGCATGGTTAATGAATGAGACGAAAGCCGGCTCGGCTCGTCCCAATTGTCCCTCATCAAATGAAGGGCTTACAATTGCCCTGCTGGACATGGCCATTGTTATTGGGCCAAAAGATACAAGTTTGGGCTAATAGTTTGCCTTGGCTTATCATCAATTTGAGCTCACACACACACACACACAAGCATGCTCACATATATATATATATATATATATATATATATATATATATATATATATATATATAGTTATACAAATGTCTTTCCCTGCTTCATCAGGTGCTTAGACAACTAGTTTGAACAAATTTTTAGCTGCCTTTTGGCCATTTAATGTATACAACTATAAAGAAACTTTGATTGCCCTAGCAAAGGGTCTGCAAACAGCTTAAAATTGATTCAAATCGAAAGTTTCATCGCACACAGGCCAACAGATAACACTGATAACAACTGTTGCGAAAGCTGAAACTGAATCGCAAAATAATCTGAGCTGAGAGTGCAACAAACTAGATTTTTTTTAAATATTTTTATCTCCTGTTACAAAGCAACTTTATTCGCAAACAAATTGACATAATTTGTATTGCTTTAAAATTACAATTAAATTTTATTTGTCTTAAAATACTATTTCTGTTATGTCTGATAAATTTACTGATTAGCTTTCAGCCTCATGCTACTTCTGTGTTTAGCACAGAAAAATAAATAAATAAATAAATAAATAAATAAATAAATAAATAAATAAATAAATAAATAAATAAATAAATAAATAAATAAATAAATAAATAAATAAATAAATAAATAAATAAATAAATAAATAAATAAATAAATAAATATATAAATAAATAAAAATAGATAATAAAAAAATAATAAATAAATAACAAATAATATTTATAATAAAAATTAATTGACTTATGGAAATATTTTTGTCATAAAATACTATTTATTTTATATCTGATAAATTTACTGCGCAGAAAAAAAAGAAAATAAACAAAATAAATAAATACAAATAGATAATAAAAAATAATAAATAAATAACAAATAATATTTATAATAAAAATTAATTGACTTATGGAAATATTTATAAAATTCAGTCAAACATGAAATGTAGTAAATTTATTAGTAGTTCATCAGTATAATATAGTAAACTCTTAGCACTTGTATGAAAAGTCGATCTTCTAGCTGAAGCTAGACTCTCTCATATAATGATAGCTCGGTTTGTTGCGTCATATGTAACACCTCATGGAATTGGGTCGATGACGTCACAGCGTCTGGCCACACTATCGAGGAGGCCATCTGTGTCAGCGTAGTGTGAGCTGCGTAGCGTTGGGCTTTTTGCTATCAGCGCGTCGATCGCCGCAACGATTTTGCGCAGTTCTCACGCGAATTCCATGTTCGACGTACGTGAAGTGTGCAAGCTGCAGCTGTGGCTACGGCTCTGCCTATGGCAATGCCTCTGGCTGCCAATTCACGCCAGCAATCGGCTGCCCGGCTACATTCAGCGCCACATGAACGCCAGCGCCGATGCCTGTGTGGATTTCTATGAGCATGCCTGCGGCAGCTGGTCGCTGGCGCATGCTAACGATGTCTACAGCAGTCAGCTGGAGCAGCTGGACTATGAGTATCATGCCAGCCTAGCGGCGCTGCTGGAGCAGCAGCCTGGGCCAGAGGAGCCGCGTTTCGTACACCTGCTGCGTGACAATTATGTTGCCTGTCGCCGGCTCGACAAGCGCTACGATGCGGCGCAGTTTGTGCGCTGGCTGGGCGAGTGGAGCAAGGGAGGGCGTGAGAGAGACAATTGGAGTGCCTTGATACGTTTGCTGAAAGCCTATGGGCTTGGGGAGTTGCTGCAGCACGAGAGCGAAGAGGAGGCGGAGGAGGCACTCAGCGATGCGGAGCAGCGACTGCTGCAGCTGCAGCTGCCATGGCCCAATCCGGATGACTATTTGAGCGATGCATCCGACTATGAAATGCTGACGCATGCGAGCTTCAGGCAGCTGCACCGCGATCTGCAGCCGCTGGGCATGGGAGAGCGTAAGCTGTGGAGGCAGCTGCACAGGCTGGAACAGCAGCTCAGTCGCTGTGCGCAGCAGGAGGAGGACGCCGAGGAGGAGGAGCAGGAGTCGCAGTCGCAGTCGACGCTGACGCTTTGGCTGCTGCCGCTGCCAACTGCAAGTGCACGACACCGGCCGGGCTATCTGAGCTGCATCTCCCAGCTGCTGGCCGCGCAGCCAGCGTCGCTGCTCGCACACTATCTGCAGCTGCGACTGCTGCGACTGCTGCAGCTGCTGCAGTCGCCGCAGTTCGGGCGGCAGCAGTGCGCGGCACAGGCGCGTCAGCTGCTGACGCATGCGGCCGTGTGGCTGCTGCAGCAGCAAGTGCCGTTGGCTCAGCGCCAGCTCACGAATGACACACTGCATCAGCTGTTCGAGCAGCTGCGTCAGCAGTTCAAGCTGCAGCTGCAAGCGAATCGCAATCAGTTCGACAATGCCACGCAGAGCTTTCTGCTGCAGAAGCTGCAACGCATGCGGCTGCGCGTGGGCGTGCTGCCCGGCGGCAGTACGGAGCAGCAGCAGCAGCAGCAGCTGGAGACACACTATGCCCAGCTGCAGCTGAAGGCCAACGATTACTATGGCAATCTCTTGGCCATATTGCAGCAGACGCAGCGCTGGGGCGAGGCAGATTCAGCAGCGAGCCACGAACTCTTCCTGGTGCAGTCGGATGGCTTTGGCAGCTATGCCTCCAGCTTCTTTCTGTTCTCGCGCAATTTGGTAGTGCTGCCGCTGTCGCTGCTCGCGGCCAACCTGTACAGGCCCCATCAGCCGAAGCTCTATACGCACAGTGCTCTCGGCTTTCTGCTGGCGCACGAGCTCTCGCACGGCTTCGATCTCAGCGGCGTGCTGTACGATGGGCGTGGCAAGCTGGCCACAAGGCAGCAACGGCAGCGCCTAGCCAGGAATACACGTTTTGCCAGCCAAAAGAGCTGCCTGAAGAGACATCATAACGAGATTGCCGATGAAAAGTTCGCCGATGTGAATGGTCTGGCCCTGGCCTACGACAGCTACTTCACGGCCCAGTGCCAGCACAAAGAGGCAACGGCAACCAGATGTGGATCGCTGCTGCAGCAGCATTTCTTCATCAACTTTGCCCAGTTCTTCTGCCGTGACGATCTGCAGCTGGAGGACACCAGCGTGCATGGCAGCAGTCGCCAGCGTGTCAACGATGCCGTTGCCAGTTCCCAGCACTTTGCGCATGCCTTTGGCTGTCGCAGCAGCCGCCTCAAGGCACAGCCGGCGTGCCAGCTCTACTAACTTGTGATGCATTTTAGAGCAATTCTAAAATTCTAAAATGTAAATATATTACATATTATATACTTGAAGAAAAGATTCAACTGAGCGTTGAGTAACTACAGCTGCTAGGGGCTAAGAGAGTTTGAAGAGAGTCTGAAGAGAGTTTGAAGAGAATTTGAAGCAATGAGTAAGAGAGTTTCTCTTTCATCGATTCCAAAAGAATTAATTGGGCTCGAGATAATATTTTCTCAATTTGACTAAGAAAATATCTGTTTTTATATGTACATATATTTAAGGGAGAGTGAGAGAAGCTTTCACACAGGCTTCAGAAAATGTCTTTGGTTAGTTTAGCGTGTGATCCAAGAGAGATAATGGAGTAGAAAGATGCTCCGGTGCTTCCTACTAAATAAAGATATATTAAAAAAAAAAAAAGTTTAGTTTAGCCCTTCAACTCTACAACTCTTTAAATAATAATAATAAAAAAATTAAAAATTTATAATAATATAAAACAAGTAAGAACGTTGCAGTTAGGCGCAACTAACTGCGAAATACTCTGTTCCCATAGGTGCATTATATTTATTTAATAAACATTTAATTAACGAAATATTTCGGCAATTAGCAAACGTACATGGCAAGCAACAATCGTTTTTCCTACACATACATACAGATTTACACATGTGCACACTATACGAGTATACACACAATTTTCTATGTACATATGCATACAAAAGTTTGCATGCCAGAATATTCTAAGAATTGTGACTGAATTGGGAATTTTTCGATCGTTACTTTAGTTTTGTCAAAAGGCGCTCTAGCAATGTCTTATTTTGTTTTAGTTAACGAGGCTCTGATTGAGACAGTGGCGCTGGTGGTAAGCGTTATGCAAGCTATACTTAAGTGCTGGTCAGCTTGAATTTATTTCGGTTTAGCTAACGATTACATGTTAGTTTCAAAAGACCTGGGCTCAAATCCCAGACAGACGGACAGACGGACGAACAGCAAGACGGACATTGCACAAACCCAATATACTCTTTTTCCCTTTTTAAGGGAACAGAGTATAGCTCGCAAAATATATGAGCATAGTCTAGCTTTATAATAATATAAGAAAATATTTGTATATGTTTTTGATAAATAAAATAAATATATATATATATATATATATATATATATATATATATATATATATATATATATATATATATATATATATATATTATTTTTTATATACAATTATGTGATATATATGAATCGCAGCAATGCAAAAAATGGTTTAATTTAATTTAATTTTATATTTAAAATTTCCATTCAATCGATAGATCGCCTCAGCTAAGCCTGAACAATTACGCATTACGTATTTACTTTAGCAGCCACAACTTCTTCTGTTGCCTGTCACATAATCTGAACATCTCGAATTACCATACGCAATGAGCTTTTTGGCTATAAAAAGCGCCAAAAAATAGCTTCTGCTCGCAGCGCTTGGCATAAACTCAATGCCAGATAATGCCAGATATGAGTGAGTAAGCACAGAGTAGCAGTATCTGGCAGGAAGCTAACTGTTTGGGGCACGTTATCTTAGCTGTAGAAGAATTCTTGAACAATGGGCAGCTCCCGCCCGAAATAATGCAATGAGGCACAAAGCAGTTTGAAAGTTACACAGATTTTTATTTATTTCCACTCAGACAGAAAACTTGAAGTTTTTTTTTTTTTTTTTTTTTTTTTTTTGTTGGATTTATTCATATTTTCTCTTACGCTGCTAATTTACATACATTTAAAACATTTAAACTTGAAATTTGTTGTATTTGTTTTTTTTTTTAATTTATTTTTTATTTGTATTTTTTTTTTCTTTGTTTTTGTTTAAAATAAGTACTTGTACGCAGACATATCAACATTGAATCGCTTTATTACTCACACAAATATGTATGTATATAGGTATATATTTGTATATATATATAAGTACCTAGGCAAAAAAAAAATGACTATAACTATTAAATATCAATGAATATATATGCATGCATGAATACACATATATATATGTGTATCTATATATATATATTTATTTATTTATTTTTTTTTTTTTATCAATTTCTTGATTCGCAGCCTGCTAAGCGCAGCGACTGAAACTTATTGTTTGTCAACTTGTGAAATTCGTTTTTATTCGAAAATATTTTGACTGTCATTTAAATTCGTGAAACTTTGGGGCTCAAAAGGTTTACGAATTTAAATGAGTTTGCTTCAAATTTTTTCATTCGTTGGTTTTTTCTTTTTTTTTTTAGCTTTCTTCAGATTAGCTTAAATTTCAATTAGATTTTCGCTTTGCACAAAAATGATGTAAATACATTAAAACTATGTATACATAGATCAGTTTGTTTTTTCTTTTGGTTTCTTCTTAACTTATATCAATATTTGTGTGTGTTTTTTTCTCTCAAGATTTTCAAAATTTTCTGATAAGCTTTAAATATATATGTATATACTTCCATAAGCATGCAAGTACTTAATATATATATTTATAAATATTTATATACACATATGTTTTTATACGTTTTTTTCTCTTAAACAATTTTGCTTAAATTTTGAAAAAATTTCCTTCATTTCCAGTAGAGTGAAATGCAATCATTTATTGATTTTACTTTGCATATATTTTTTATTATTTTTTTTTATTATTATTTATATAGTTTTTATTTTTTATTTATTTTATTTATTATTATTTATTTTTATTTATATATATTTTTTATTATCTATCTTTATTATGTTGCTATATTTTTTTCATTACATTACTATTATTTATTTTCTTCAGTTTTTTATTTTATATTTATTTTTAAATTTTTTATTTTTTTTATTTTTAAGTTTCATATATTTAATACACATTCATAAATACATACGGCAATAATTTGCTTATTTTATTTATTTTTTTTTTTATATATGAACTAGAAAAAACATTGAACGTCTATAAGATCTGTACGTGTTTCGCTTGAATAGTAAACGTTTATTTGCATTAAACTGTGATCAAGGTTGTGTTTGTGGTATTAGTATCGGTATTTTGTTGTATAGTTAGTTAATCCAATAGTATATTCCATTACACATAGACAGATATCTTGTTGCTGGCATCCACGTTCGGTTGACTCAACTAATTCCTAACTAATCCAAATGGAACTTTTTCGCTTTTATTTGTAATTAGTTGGTTTGAAACCAGAGTATTCGCACTTTTTGTTCATTTATTTACTCTCTCTCTCTCTCGTTCCCATTCTACTTTTCTCTCTTTTTATTTCCCTATCTTTCTCCCACACACACACACTTCGTAAATCCTTTTTTTTGATAGTTCATTTGCGTTTAGACATTGCGCTCCTCGGCTATGATCTCCATGTTGCTCGTGCGACGCTGCTGAATATGATGATGATGATGTTGATGTAGATGTTGATGTTGATGTTGATGTTGATGTAGATGCTGATGCTGCGGCGCCTTGCTAATTGCTTCCGATGTACTCAAGCCGGAACCATCGGCAGCGGCGGCGGTGCACGTGCAGACGGCGGCGCTGCGATGCTGATCGCTGCTGCCACGCCGCGGCACCAACATCACCAATTACTAGAGGACCGTCTCGTTGGTGTTGGTGCAGGTGCGTGGTCCATTTACAATGGAGTACTTCGATGAGCTGTCCTTCTTGCCAGCCATGCGGCCCATGAAGATCTCCTTGAAGGTCTCGCGAAACTGGCGCGACATGCCGCAATAGATGCCAAAGTTGATCGGATAGCTGAGCACCAGAAAGAAGTTGGTCAGCAGGATGAATATGTTGGCAATGCCATAGTCAAGGAACTCGATGATCAGCGAGCTAACGATGTGCATGGAGGTGACCACAGCGATCGGTATTTCGGCAATGAGAAACACGGACACAACCACAATCAGCATCAGGGTGGTGCAGTTGGAGTCTCTTAGCTTCTTGCACTCCTTCTTGCGGTTCTCGCGGAAGAGCAGCTTGCGTCGCTCCTGCGCCTGCCGCAGCGCTGCAAACAGCAGAATATTGAGCGTCACCAAAATAATGCAGGGCAACAGATTGACGAACAACACCCGGAACAGATAGTAGCTGGTATAGTACAGATCGACGCCGATGTACTCGTGCACCCACAGCGATGTCTCCAGGTGGCACACCTCTGTCTCGTTGCCGTTCCACTCGATCTGAAGGGGCATATAGGTGCGATCGAAAAAACGCGGCAGCTGGTGCAAAAATGCCAACAGAGCAATGTAGAAAGTGCAGCGCTTCACCCGGGGCATCGTGCACCAGGTGCGTGCCATCGGTGCATGGCAGACGTAGATGTACCTGAAATGCATTACAGATTAGTCAGATTAGTTGGCAATCAATTTAGATGTCGTATGCTATAAGCTAGAATGTGATGGAACAGCATTTTTTTGGATGGATGACTCAAGGCGAAGGAGTGAGCCTCTTAATGAATTTATATATACAAATCTTGCTTGCAATTCACAATAGACTGTCTAATCAACTACGCTCGATTCACGAGATCAATCGTAACGAATCATAATCATTCCCTCTCGCTCTGAGCAAGAGACTTTGATTATTATACCCTGAGCCCATTGAAAATGGGAAATCAGGGTATAATAGTTTTGTGAAAATGTATGTAACAGGCAGAAGGAGAAGTCGCAGACCCCATAAAGTATATATATTCTTGATCACCATAAAAAAATAAGTTGATCTAGCCCTGTCCGTCTGTCCGTCCGTCCGTCCGTCCGTCCGTCCGTCCGTCCGTCCGTCCGTATGTATGAACGCGTCGATTTCCGAAGATACAAAAGCTAGAGAGTTCATTCTTTTTGTGTTAGGTTCGTATATTGCACGCGCAGTACGAGTTTGTTTCAGAAATTCGATAACTTGTATATTTGCAAAGTTATCGATAAACTAGCTTATCGGGAACCTCTTATAAAATTCTAGCTAATTCATCTTTAGAGTTAGGGTCTCCAAGTCTTCTGCATATATATAGATACTAATTTATTACAAATTCGGTTTTTGTCAGATTTTGGATTTCGGTCCCCACTTCGCCCCACCACCCCCAAATGTGAAAAAAATGCATTTCAAATACTAGAGACATGCAGTTTGGTTTAGCATATAGATATGAATATCAGAATCATAATCTGAAGAAATCAATACGATTGTCCATCTAGAAACAGAATTATTAATCATCAAAGATTTCTCATCAAAACCCATGAGACGCAGCAACAAAGCAGCGAGACAGCAAGACGCTTGCAATGCTTACACACATACATGCCTACAAGTGTAGATCAGCGTCTATGCGTGCAGAAACGAATCGAATAATTCTTGGAATATTATTCGTTCGAAGAAGGGCTCAGGGGATTTCGTAGTCGAGCAGTCTCGACTACAGCTTTCTTACTTGTTTTCATTTCTATTTTCTGTTGAGCGCTCTGAGTTGAACTATTTATTTATTTATTTATTTGTTTTATTGTTACTAAGAATTAATTCTAAATAACAATTTAATTTAAGCCAGAGCGACAGAGGCCTTCAGGCAAAGTTGAACTATTCGTGTGCTGCTCTTTGAAACGAACGATACGATTATCCGTCATACTAGTAAATCGAAAAGTCTATGCAATTGTTCTTGTGAATCACATACATATACACATGCTCAATTCACGAATGCTATTAGTGTGCTTAGCAACCAAGAGACTCTAGCTTAAGATACCAATATATACTTGTTGCTCTATTGAACTCAAGGAACAACTGGGAATGAAACGAAACGACGCAAACGAATGACAGTTTCCATTAACCAGAACTGTTTCTCTCTCACATTGCCATGCTATGCTATTAACAGTATTAGGCGCTGTTAATAACATAGCTCCCATTGAATCGCAATCGACGTTTGCTTGATATTTTCTACATTCCTTTGTTCTACTCTACATTATTATACACATAGCTTTTACGAGGATTTATTTAGCTGAGCTTGTATTGTATTTAGCTGCTTGGTAATCGTGTTGAATCGATTGACTTCATTGTGATGCTAATTAAGAGAACTTCACTAAGAGCCCAAGAGAATAAAAACTCTCTTTGCTGCACTTTTATTTTTAATAATTTATAATAATTTCTAATCTTGTAAATTATTAATTTTATTTTATATTTATTGTTGTTGATACTTTTTTTATCTTTCTCTGTTTTCTTCTGCTTGAAAAATTCCTTTCTTTTCTTTTATTTGCACATGTCCATCTCCAACTTCTACTTAAATTTTAATTTTGAATTTGAATTGCTTTCAATATTGAACTCAGAAGTGTGTAACCTTCATTAACCTTCTTCTTCAATCTGCAATCATCAATTTAAAAGCCTCGCTTCATATGCCCCATAATGATCAATTCCCATCGATATCCACAATGTTCTATGCATGCATAGATAGAGCTGGTGAAAGTGAAATGGCGTGTGGCGCATGCATCAAGTTGGACTTTATCTGTCGGCCATTAGAGTGTCTGTCTGGCAATGGATTTTATTCATGAAATGTTATCTATCCGAGCTGAGGCATAAAAGCGCCAGCGCTGCGCTGCGCTGCCTCTGCGCATTTGCCTAATATAATTTGATGGCCCAGCCAGGCCGAGGACTAACCCAATTTGGTTCGCCTTGGATTTATGATGGCAACGTGTTGACAATGTTGTCACCTGCCACAAGTGCGGGCCACATCAATTGACAGCCAATTGTCTGGGCAGGTGAGAGACGACCGCACACGCGTAATCAAAGCCTAATCTAAAGCCAAACCTAATCAACTTGGCGCTTTATAATTGCATAATTTTCATAATTTTCATAATTCGCATCATTTTCACAAAGTGCTCTCCATGGCTGGCCATGGCAACAATCAGCGCGCATGTTGCCAAGATTAGGAAAACTTTCGGTCGCGACTTTTGGGCAGCTTTTTAGTTTTCGCACTTGAAGGTCGTCCCCCAGCTGATAGCCTGGCCTAAGTTATTGTTGCGAGAGTTTGTCTGTGCTAAGCTGCGGCAGCTTTTCCTAGAATGACTCTGTCTCAAAATGTTCACTGCCTTTCGACTAATTTATGCGCATAATTATAGGCACGCCCACGCCCACGCCCATGGCCATGCACACGCAGTGTCCTTCACCATCCTCGTCGCCTTGGCGGATGGCCGTCTCATTCTGGCTGCCACTTGAAAATGGTTTTCAATCAATCTTGCATTGAACCTTTGTCAAGCGGGGATTTCATTAAAGTTGAAAGGAATCGTAAACAAAGGACGAAACGATTGCGAGGCGTTTAGTCCTAAATGGAATTGATATTAATAATTGAATGAACAGCATTTAGCCACGCCCAGCTACGCTTGTTTCTGATCCTCACCACTTGGACTCTACACAGCACGGGGCAGCCAGGCATTCATCAGCGATGCGGAATAATAAATCAACAGAATAAACGCAATTCATCCATTCAGCCAAATAATTAGTATGAGTAATTAGCATATTCCATTGAAGATGGATGAGCACAAATGTATTTGAAATGCGCCACGATGAACGAACTGAACGAACGATTTGCAGTCGAAGCGGCGTTGTAATTACTCAACTGATTTCTTGCCAACACTCAATTCAGCCTGATTGCGAGTGCTCAAAGCACTCAAAGCTCTTCTGCTCGTTTGATTGAAATTTGAATTTATTTTGTGATTTTGTCAACGATTGCGCTGCTCGGCATGCTCAGCAGTCAACGTCAACAGTTCATAAACGTTTCACTCTATTGAGCTGTTTCGCTTTTTATGTGCCAAGGGCTAAGAGTGTTTCTGGCTAAAAGTGCCTGACCATAAAATACACGAAAAGCTGCAGCTAAAATTATGTGATACATTCACAGCGCAGAGATTTCATACTAGATGAAGTTTCTTTATAGAAAATTATATGATATGTACATATAATATATATATGTCAATATATACTATATGACCGATTTCTCTATTATTATCAGAATATGTGCATGTGATATCTGAAGTTTTAGTGTTCTTCAAATTTCCCTTTATACTGGGAGCATATGCATATGTATGTATGTATATTTGAAGCATATCATTGTTCGCAAATAACTGTTTCTCGATGTCTGCCAATACGCGTCTTTCACTCACACACTGAGTAAATACTCTGAGAGCAGCCAATTGCATCGGCTGCTGCACGAGCTCGTTCGCGATCGGCTCGCAATTGTTTGTTCGTGTTTTGTTTCACTCCCACTGGTTCCCCGTCCGTTGGGTTGAGTTAAATGAAGCAAAAAATCTCATCTGTGTGTATTAGTATGCGTGCGAGATCTGTGTACGCTTATGATCGAGTGAAAGCGTGCATGCATTGAGTGTGCTCAATTACTGAGTCTCTCATTGTGCGTCAATCGTTTCTCCAACTAAACGATATTCGGGAAGAGCGCATTATACGCGCTGCAGGCGCTAAAGAGAAGCAAAAACGAAAAGTACCGAAGTCTTCTGCTCAAAGTTAGAGCGTGAGAGCATGATTTTTTCTTTTTCATTTCAGTTGATCTCGCAAAAAGCGTAAACATGTGCATGTTATCTGATCTGGCTGCACTTTAAGGGATCCAGACAATGAGAAGAATCTTTTACTAAACTGCTTTCACAGATATTTAAATTTAAATTTTAAGAAATTATAGATACATTTTAGTTAAATTTAAACAATTTTAGAAATGATCTTACTATTAACTTAACTACTACTACTGTTAATACTACTACTACAACAGCTACTCCTTCTACTACTATTCTATGACTACTACTACTATTCTACGACTACTACTACTATTCTATGACTACTACTACAGCTACGCCTTCTACTACTATTCTACGACTACTACTACTATTCTATGACTACTACTACAGCTACGCCTTCTACTACTATTCTACGACTACTACTACAGCTACGCCTTCTACTAATACTACTACTATTATTACCACTTCTACTACTATTGTTGCAATTGCTAATTGTACTACCACCACTGGTACTGATACCGTTTCTACTACACTTACTCTTGCTACTATTTCGACTACTACTACTACCTCAGCTAGTATCATTATACTGTTCTTATTACTATTACTATTACTACTACTTCTACTACTACTATTACTACTCCCACTACTAGAACTACTGCTCTCAATACGTACGTACTACTACTTACTCAACTTCTTATTTTATTAATACTACGACACAACACTATATTACACCATTGATGCATCTGTTACTACTAAAAATGATGCTACTACTACTTGCATAGTTACTACTTTACTTCATATGACCAAAACTTCTATATTAAAGGTGCTGCTATTCAATTTATCTTACACACACACTCACACACTGTCACACACAGACACACACACTCAAAAGACGCTTAGCTGCTGTTGGCAGCGTTCAATTTGTTGTCCGATTCTTAGTTGTTTCAGTTAGCACACGAAAATCAACTGAAATACCAAAAGTTGACAGCCGCGCAGCTGGAGAACGACAATAGCAGCAGCAGCAGCAGCAGCAACAACAACAACAATAATAACAACAATAATAACAGCAATAACAGCAATAATAACAATAAACGTTGACTGTTTTATCGCGCTATTTGTCCTCGGGCAATTTTCAACGCATTTTACAAAATGTGAGCTGAGGGATGTCAGTTGAATGTGTCCCCAGCTACTATAGCAAATTATTTAGCTATTTGCTGCACACACACGCGCACACACACACACACACACACACACACACACACGCACACACACATGGACATGCATACTCACACCGTCGAGCAGCGACCACTTGAAGCGGTCCACCCATCGCATAATGGCACAAATATTTATGACTATTTTTATAGAACATTTTTTCTTCTCTCTGTTTTTCTTTTTTCTCTCTCTGCTGCTGCTGCTGAAAGTCCGTTTTTTGCTTTGTGTAAGCCTCCAAAATTTTCTGCTGCTTTTTATTTATTTACAGGCTGTAAAATTTATGATCCCACACATGAGTTAATAGAACAATGCGCCAGTCCTCGAGTAGCCCTTGTGCTGCGCTCGAGAGTTTTTTCGATGCACACATAAAGCGAGAGAGATAGAGAGAGAGAAGGAGAGAGAGAGCGAGAGAGCGAGAGAGAGAAAGAGAGATAGAGAGAGCGGGAGAGTGTGCCACAGAGATGGGGCAAGATTTATGTTGCCAATTTAATACATATTAGTTTATTGTTTTTTATTTATTTTTTATTTTGCTTTTTTTTTCAACATTGTTTTTTTTTGTTATTTTAATATACATAGAGACAATATGCATATAAAACATTTACAGCACTGACTGACCCTCGCTCGCAGACTGAGCTTATTTATGGCTCTGCAGCAAAAAGAGAAAAAAAAAAACAAAAAAATTTGACACTTTGGTACAACAAAACATAAAGCAACTGATTCCTGATTTCATTATGAGACAGTCAGAGATGACATAAATATGGAAAATTGAATTATAGACTTGAAAGTCTTAGTTGCGAATATTTATTCAACTTTGCAGGCAAATTTATTTGGCCTTTGCCTAGCCTAAAGCTAAATGGAAATTGCTTCAAATGAGAATTTTGTGGACTACAAATTAAAGGCAGTTAACTGTTGTCAAAAACACATTTCTCACATTATTTATTATTCACATTTGATTTATATACAATAATATTTTGCGGAATGTTAAATTCCATTAAAAAATTATGATAATTAAAAATAAAAGTTTTGCGGAATTTGAAGTTTCATAAAAAATTTTAGTAATTATAAACAAAAAATTTAAAGTTTTGCATTTTAATTTAAAATTTGTTGCAAATAAGTTAAAAAAGAAAGAAAACTATATTGAAAAAGAGGAAAATTGTAGCCGATATTCCATATTCTAATTCCATATATATTCCATATCAATTTGTAATCAATTAAAAATCACGTATATGTTATATGTCTATAATAATTTTAATATCGAAATTATTTGAAAATTTCATAACTTTAAATATTAAATTTATTGCGAGACTTGAGCCAGAAATTGAGTTGCATAAATAATTTAGTGGATTATATTGCAGATTATAGAAATTTGATTGGCTTTTTATGCACTTTGAGCAGATAAACTAAAGCGTTTGCAAAATTATAATTAATAATAAATTTTACAAAAAGTTTGCATAAAAAATTTTCCAGCTAAAAAATTTTTTTGTTGTCAAAATAGTTAGATATAAATATCAATATATATACATATATAATTTTTTATCAAATATTTGGCACGTATATTCTAGAAATCAATAAAAATATCATATATACGTATACTGTATCAATTTTTTTTTATTCATATATTTTTTTAATCGCTTAAGCGCATCAGCGCTAAAAAGTAGGCAACAAAAGCCTGCGACAAGAGATTTGTAAAACAAATGCGATTGATTGAAAGACGCACACACAGTGACACACACACGCACACACAGACACACACACAGACAGCAACACGTATAGGACTATATGTCATGTTTATAGCCATTGGCAGAGACAACACGCACATTACTCATACGACGCGTTAACTGGACGAAAGACGGCTCTAGCGACTGAGCCAGGATTTTCTTATATTTTGACATTGTTGTTGTTGTTTTTGTTTATTCTGTTTCTGTTTCTGTTTCACGCATAATTTGTATGGCAAAGACAGCGCTGAGTGTATTGGCAACACAACAGCCAACGTGACCGACTGAGCACAGCTGATTTATTATCCCATTGACAAGTCAAGAGCTCTCACAGTCAGTGAGTCAGTGAGTCAGTCAGTCTTGGCTGGAGTATGGCCGTTGACAGTTGATGAGTGAGTGATATTTAAACATGTGTGAGTGAGTGGAAGTCAAAGCAAAAGTATTTATTACATATTTACCTCTGCACGGCCAGGGCCAGAGTCAGCCAGACAGAGATGGTGTGACACATGGCGGGCATGATCTGTAAATAAAGAAAAGAGTGTAAGCGCTTAAGAACTGGCAGCAATTAGGCTGAATACATAAAGCGCCTTGAAGGGTAATTAAATTGAAATCAAATCCACAATGTTTGAGCATACACAAAATATGAATAGTATCGGGTTTTTATATGCCGAATAATTATCATATTACTCAAATATTTGATCTGAGTTGAATGATGAATTGTTAAGTCGACGATATACAATATATATATGAGATGAGGTGTATATTGAATAAAAATATTTTATTTCAATTTATTTTAGTCGCATTTAAATAAATGTAATTTTTTGTAAAATATTATTATTATTATTATTATAATTAATATTATTTTTATTTATTTTTTATTTTTTTACTTTGTCTATTTTAGTATTAGATAAATTTTAATGATATATACTGAAGCTAAAGACTCGAATTATACGAGTTTTTTTTTCAATAATTATTTATTTCTTCATATATTAATTTATTTTTTTTATGTATTTATTTATTTATTTATTTATTCATATATTTATTTATTTATTTATTTATATATTTATTTATTTATTTATTTATTTTTTTATTTTTTTTATTTATTTATTTATTTATTTATTTATTTATTTATTTATTTATTTATTTATTTATTTATTTATTTATTTACTTATTTATTTATTTACTTATTTATTTATTTATTCATATATTTATTTATTTATTTATTTATTCATATATTTATTCATTTATTTATTTATATATTTATTTATTTATTATTTATTTATTTATTTATTTATTCATATATTTATTCATTTATTTATTTATATATTTATTTATTTAGTTAATATTTATTTATTTATTTATTTATTTTAATTTTTTTTTTTATTATTATTATTGTTTTCATTTTATTTATTTATTTTTTAATTTAATATTCTAGCATAGCAAATCTTATTAATTATTTTTTGCATGGGAAAGTTATTTTAATTAATTATTTAAAAATATTCACAGACAAAACATATTTTATATGAAAATGAAAATTTTGAATAAACACTTTATGAACTAAATGTTATTACTCTACAGCTTTCGCTTGAATATAGATGCATGCTCATGCTATAGTTGCACGCTTACAGCATTCGCTGCATAGAGCTATAAATCGCATTATATGATTTGTATCCAGTTCTTTGGATCAGCATTTGAAATGCTCTGAAAGCACGACAGCATTATCCTTGCACAGTCTGTTGGCTAAAAAGTGCTGGCAGCGAAAAGCTGCTGCCATTCAATGCATTTCGCAGCTTACATGTTGTTCAACATGTTCGGCTCGCTGGCAACGCATTAGCAAGTGCATTCTGTGCAGCAAACTGTGGCCTAATCCGATTCATGTGAATTTGGCCAACAGACGCAGCTGCAATTACAGCTGCCAGACTGGAGGATTCTGTTGTTGTTGCTGCTGTTTTTGAGAGCTTGTTAAAGAGACGAAGCAGCACTCGGCTGACACATTAACATGACCATTAAAATGCGCCGGCCGTGCCTTTTCGAGAGCCACATAAATTGCGAGGGAAATGTAAGAAAGTCTTCAACTTTAGTTGCAATGGTCGCCTGGCGGTTATTACGCAGCCTTTGTGTATGTGAGCTGAATTTTATGGCCGTCATACGCAGATAGCCGGAGACATAGTCGTAGACACACGGCCACTCCAAGTCGACGACGATGCCAACTACTCAAGTCAACCCCAAAAACAACATTCCATGCAACCCGAAAACACTCCCGTCACATGCTTATGCTCCCATGCCGCTTGGCCGGGGCACAGCATGGAATTTGGCTGGTACAAATCCCCTGGGAGTCAAGTCACAGCACGTAGCAACAACAGCAACAATGGGGCGACAACAATGGGGCACATCTTATCAGCTCGACACTACTCCATTGAAATGAGTAAACAGTTTTGCTTTATGCCGCCATCTTTCAGCATCTCTCAACCCCAAACCCCCAACCCCCAACCCCCCAACCCCCTACCCCTTTTCATGCAAGCGACACACCTTCATCAGTTGCTGCTGCTCTAAACGAGCGCCATAAATTGAAAATGTTGATTAATCAAGGCAAACGTGCGACAACGGCAACTTCGCGAGCAAACAAAAAAAAAAAAAAGAGAGAGAAGAGCAGAGAGAGAGAGAGAGGAAAAGTGTGAGCACACAGCGAGTGCAAACGAAGGAATGAATGAAAGAATGAATGAATGAATGAATATGTTGAATGAGCGGGTGGCTCACTGGCTGACTGGCTGGCTTGTTTAGTTTGTTTGGCTGTTGGCCCACTCTCGCTTTTGACACTTCAGTTAGTTTTGTGGCATCAAAACTTGCGCCTCTAACAGCTTTTGCTTTTTTCATTATGCTGACAGACTGGCGCAACAAATAAACATAAACAAAGTGCAAACGTAACGTAGCAGCAAATGCGATAACGATAACGATAACGATAACGATACAAACTAAGGGTGGCAGCTACAATAACGGTATTCCAGGGCATAGAATGCTTACGCGTCATACATCAGCAATAACAACAGCAGCAACAGCAGCAGCAGCAGCAACAGCAGAGACAAAAGACGCCAACTTGCAGTCAAGCATTTTATTTAGGTCAATGAGCGTCTATATGACCACCCCTCTGCCTCTTTTAACCCTCCCCCTTACCATCATCACCCATCCTGCCACCTTGCTCCACATAGCTCTTACCTCTGCCTCTGGCGCCCTAAACAAACCCCGGGCTCTACTCCAAAAGTAACCCTCTTGAACTTGCCCAAGCAATTAAAAGATGCTGCTGCTTCTTCTAGCTACTAGCCTCTTCTTCTTCAGCTTCTTCTTCATCATCATCTGCTTCCTCAGCTTCTTCATCTTCATCTTTTTTTTTGTTGCTAGTTCTATAGTAAACAACACGAAGCTGCGCCGCGTGCCCATTTCGTGTTGTCGTTGAGGTTTTTTGTTTTTTCTGTCTTTGTTTTTTCTGTCTTTGTTTTTTTTTTGTTGTTTTTTGTGTTTTTTTTTTTTTGTTTACCTCATTGAAAATGCTGTAGACCAGACACATGGAGGCCGGATGCATGGGCTTGTAATGATTGCCAAATGTGTACATATACCAAAGGCCAGGAGCGGGGAATGCCACCGTCAGCAGATCGCAAATGGCCATGCCTGCAAAGAAGATAGAGAGAGAGAGAGAGAGAGTGAGAGAGAGTGAGTGAGTGAGTGAGAGAGTGAGAGCAAACAACAATGTGACAAATTGGATTAGAGTGTGGATAAATGAACAATGACCAGCCCATAGTTGGGCTTAAAAACACGTTTGGCTTTGCCTAATTTGAACCCTTGGCCAGGGCCACATTTAAGCCATTTACTGTCCGTTTTCTGCTTAAGTTCACTAATTTCGTTTTGATGTTGGCCATGAGAGTATTTCAGGGAGCTTTTTTTTTTTTTACTTAATTACATAGAAGAGCAGAGTCAGTTAATCTATCTATCGACTATCGACTTTTTTTTTTGTATTGATATTTATTAAGTTTTCGTTATTAATGTGATTTCTATACTGACTGAGTGAGAGAGCTTGCCTTGTTGCCCTACCGGACGTACTTTGGTTTGTTTGTATTGCAGCGGGACTCGGGATTTCTTATAGTGCTTACATCAGTCCAGTTATGAGCGCATACTTATACATATGTACATATATGTATGCTGCTTGCTGCAGCTACCAGAGCTTAAGCGCTGTGCTGTTGTTCAAGAAACTAAAGCTGCAGCTTCTGCCCTCTGATTTGGTAATGAATGAAGCGCCTAGAATTAAAAAATCTAACTGATTTACTTGCATTGGACAAAGAGAGCAAGATGAAAGTCCTTGCAATAGACAGAGAGAACAAGATGAAAGTCCATGCTTTTTCTCTCTCTCTCTCTCTCTTTAAACAAGCTGAAGCACTTCATTCACACATAAAGCTGTAGTTGAATTGCTTTCAGTCTAGAAACTCATTGATTAACTACTAATTATAAAGATCCCTTGGAATATATCTACTGCTGTCATAGACCATATTCCAGTTTATTTATTTATATTTTAATCATTTTATTAGATTCAAGTAGACTTGCTGACATCACTTTTTGAGTATGATATCTCTCAAATTGAGATGAATAAGCGATCTGGCGTCTTTGTCCAAAGATATATGTAAGGCTGCCAGTCGAATCTGGACAACTTCTGTATGTTTATGCTGCTTTCACTACAAACACAGTCAAGTTAAGCAGTCATTTATGAGCAACTGCAAGCCTCTTATGCTTTCTCCAATTTATATTCCATTTATTATTGCATTTACTCATTTTAATTTAATTTTATTTACTATATGTTTTCCCTCCACATTTAAGCCATTTACAATTGCTTTGTTCACTCTAATTTTTAAGTACTTATTCGACAAGTTGCAGCTTTGCTGCAGCTCAGTCTGAATTTATGAAGCACTTGAATGACAAACTTATCGCGCAACTGAATTGACCGCAAAACAAGTTTTTAATGTCATGTTTTGACAGTTGCAGGAACCAAAAAAAAAAAAAAAAAAAACAAAACACACGCACAATAAAATAAATAAGTAAAAGATAGTTTGCAACTAAAAAGCTGCTGACAAGACAAACGTGATGCGATAAACACTGCGTCGCATAACTGAATAACAGAATAAAAGATTCATTTTTAGCATTTGCTTGGCAAGCTTTATGCTAGAAATAACTGCATGCATATATATATATATATATATATATATATACAAGCTGCTTGTGCAAAAGTAAATGGGAGAATTATATTAAATAGTATTTTCTTTTTTTTTTTTTAGAGAAAGTTGCAAATTTTCACACATTTTATGTTTATTGAGTGTTCTTCATGTACGCTCTTACAACATTTGGTTTGCTTTTATTCGCAAGAAATTGAATTGAAACAAAATGTATTTAGCTCTTCATTGTTTGTTAAGATGTTTGAGCAGCAACTAAATTGCTATGCAGAAATTTGTAGACAGCCATGCAGCAGCTTTTCAGAGCGGCATTCGGAAACGCTGCTGCGAAATCTCTGCTCGCGCTCTTTCACATTTGTTTATTGTACGCTCACTGAGATGGGAATAGAGAATAGAGCAGAATAGAGAATTGGAATGAGCGCGACATTAAGGATATGTTATAGAATCCAGAGCGTAGACTCGAGCGTTTATATTGTCAGCTCTGAGTGCTGCTAGCACAAGCAGATTTCTGGGAGAAGACTTGGATGCCAACATCTTTCTACTTGACCACGTCGAGACCTTAATCATGTATTGAATAAATAAATATATATAAATGTAAGCAAGCGTTAGGTTTTCAATTGAGAATCTACTGTGGAGCTTGACATAGGTGAAGACTTATCTGCTTTCAAGATTTTATGTAAGAAATATCAAATCTTGGAAATAGTCGCCTTAGCTCTGCTCCGAGTATAAAACGAAATATTTAATAACTGAACTCAAAATGCTGTTAGAGGGTTATTTGGCTCTTTTAGCTATTTTTATAGTACTTTATAAGAATCTTTTTATAGCTGTTAGCTTGAGATAGAAAAGTGTGTAAGGCAGCCAGAATGATGGCTAGATTCATAACAAAACTTAGCCGTAATTTCTTTAATAATTAAAAATTATTTTTATATATTCAGCAGACTTGGAACAATTGATGATTGTTCATAAGTGTTTTTATTTATTTTTATTTTTTCATTATATTTTTTTTTCATATAATTATTATACCTTAAAAAATTATAAAAAATTAAAATTTAATAAACCATTTAAATTACAAATTAAAATTTAATCAATAAATTATATAGCAGCGATAGCTATCACAAATATCTTGTTTGGATATAAACTAAATATAAATATGCAAATATATAGCCAGCTAAATATTCATCTAAAATGCATAAATAAAGTATTTTCATTTGAAGACTTGATGTGTGAAAATTCATTTTCATATTCATTCATATTTTTCCAAGTAAGTCAAATGGCAATGTTTGCTTAGCAAACGAGTAGAATCTTTAATTCAATAAGAGAATTATCAACTAACTTGCAGCAGAGTGTTTTAAAGGAGTCAATTAAATAAATAGATACTTTAATTAATTGCAGCCACCCTTGAAGCAACAGCAGCAGCAGCAGCAGCAGCAGCAGCAGCAGCAGCAGCAGCAGCAGCAGCAGCAGCAGCAGCAGCAATCGCCACGCTGGGCTAATCAACTTTGTGCTTTATTTGTATTACATTCTACTTGGCTGCTGCATTAAAGTTCAAGTTCATCATACGCCCCGTGTGACGAGAACGTTGGCGACTAAGTCGCCCGGTTGCCACTTCAACTGCTTGCGGAATGAATGACTGACGGACTGCCGGACTGATTGCCGGACTGACTGCCGGACTGAATGCCGGACTGGCTGACTGAGACTGTCTCTTGACTATTTTGCTTTAGCGACCTTTTGCTCCACGGGAGGTTTTATGTTCAATTCCAGTCAACTTCTTGTTGCCGTTGCTCTGCAGCTAGCTCAAGTCAAAGTTCATTTCATGTTTGGACTGCTGTCATTTATTGTCGCTTAGCTCGCCCCGTGCTTGTCACCATTGCTGGCAGCCAAATGCGATTAGCCACCTCCTCCTGCTCCTGCTCCTGCTCCTGTGGCATCGCATTCAAAGCGACTAACCCATTGACAAGCAGCGTGGTATGATGGCATGCCACAGTTGTCATTTGTTGCCATTGCCAGTTGTTGACTGTTGCTTGTTGTTTGTTGGTTATGAAAAAGCCAAATGACACGGCTTATGAGCGGCTGTTTGTGGCTTACATTGTCTTACGCTGAGCAGCAAACAAATTTCTTCTTCTATTTAATTTTATTTTTATTTTTCTTTTTTTGCAAACAGTTCTTGACGTTTACGTAATCTGCGGCTACAAATTGCATTGCACACAGTTCAGTGCCGGATATTGAATTACCTCGCCAGTGATATCTCTGGTGGCCCACACGCCTGGGCCTGGGCAGGTCCTTAACCCCATTGGCGACACTGTGTTGGCCCACTCGAGTACCCGTTTCGCTGGCCAAGTCAGCGACTTTTCATAAATCAGTGGCAAATGCCACATAGCTTCGCCCCCACCTCCCCGCTGCCTTCAGCCATCCTGGCTTGCCTGCCTAGTCAGTCAGCCATTAGCATTACACACGCTATTAGAATATCTCAGCATTACTTGAAGTTGCGGCACGCGGAATGCGTGCCACAGACAACCGACTGGCGGGAAGGGAGAGGGTGTGTGGGGGGCGTACCCAAATGTGGCACGCACATTGCCAGCTATTTTGAAATCTCGCAAAACTTCTGCCTGATTTAACATTGTGACGCATTAAATGGATCCGCGCGTGTGCTGGGACCAGCGTTGAGGGTGCTCAGCACTCCGCACAGATGAAATGACATGGAATAAAAAATAAGTAATAATCATAAATATGTTTAAGAGCTCGAGAGCACTGGCTGCTGGTGGTGGTGTGGCGAACGAGCTTGAAGCGATTACACTGACGGGGGCCTTGTCCTTGAAGGACAATGGCAAGCAAATCCTTTGCAATCACAATATCGATTTATCGATCAATGCGCGTTAAATGCCATTTAAGACGCTGCCAAGCATCGCCATGCGTAGCGACTAACACAATATTAAAATCCGCGTATAATTAAAATAAAATTAGAGTTATATCACATAAAAGCTAAGCCGCATGTTTCCCGCTAATTATAGCTACATTAATGCTAGCCTGAGCTGCAATTTGCAGTCACTTGAGTTTCATTTCATTATTAATTTTTTCTCAGGAAAAACGATTTCAATTTCTTCCTTTTCTGGCACGCGATTCGTTGCAAAACTCAATTCACATTTGGGCCACTGAGCGCCCAGTGCAGCAGCCATGCAACTCGCTCGAGTGAAAACAAATTTCGCGAGCTTCCGATTGCGAAATAACAGAAAATTGTTTCCTCTTCGACAAACCACCTGACTGAGTAGTGGAATATCTGATTGACCTGATGAACTCTTTATTTACATATTTTTGCTCTTTTGCTCTAAATGCTCGACTAACAATTTGTGCCATAAAACATTGAACAGTCTTTTAGCTAGCTTCTATAGGCTTACTTAACTTCTTACATCTTTCGCAGTCTTTATCAACTTCTTCTTTCCTTTCCCCCTTAGCTCTCTATATTCTTATTTATGTCTATTCATTAGGGCATCTAAACTAAATATATGGCTTGATTAAAAAGTTTCAACAATATTTTGAAGTACTCTGCCATTCAAATTGAATATTCATGTAAACGCTTTCTATGCGCTTCTCATGAATCATGATTTCAGTAGAAATATTATTTATTTATTTCACAAACTTTAACTTTTTTAAGCTCCAACAGTTAGAAAGCACCATTAATTTTAGTTTAAGCTCTGCCATTAACAACGCCATTTCAAGTGTTCTCCGTATACACGATTCTCTTGAATGAGTGCAAAAATATAAATATAAAATTATAGATGTATAGACTTTAATAAGAAGAAAATCAAGTTTAGTTTTTGTTTACGCTCTGGCGTTTAACATATCTCACACATTTCCAAGTATTGCCCTTCTATGTGATTCTCAGGAATTTACGTCTGATTACGTCTCTATAATAATATGAGCAAGCTCTCAGGCATCCCCTTTCGATTCACAATCATTTTTATGTATTAATAATATAAATTTATTAATTTTAACTGTATTCACACTTAACTCTTGTCTGTTATTAGAATTAATGAAAATAATTATTGGATTTCTATGCGCTTCTCATATATATGTTTATTTATTACACTTTATGTAAATTCTATACTGTGCTCAATTTATTTCTCTTTAATATCACATTTCCCCTCGTCTTATCTATTTATTTCTTATATGCTCTCCTTCTTCAACAATAATTCAATAATTTTTATTTGTTCTCCATTGAGAGCCTGTTTCAAGACCTCTTTGAACTCTAAGCGCCAATTACGCTCTCTGAGATTAAATAACACATTAAGCAAAAAGTTAGCCAGCAATTGCCATTGACAAACCGCACTGGCTCCGGCTCTGGCTCTGGCTCTGGCTCTTTTGCCACACAGTAATCAATAATCGAATATCGTTTATACTTATGAACGTTGATGATGGCTTATAAATTGCGCTGCTCGGCGGCACTTACCCATTAGCACAAAGTTGGTGGGCGTGGCCATGCTCTTCTTGCTGAGCACGAGCACAATCAGCGAATTGGATATGATGGTCAAGAAGAGCAGGAAGGGCATGCAGTAGCCATAGAGCGGCAGGGCATACTCCAATGGTGAATCGCAGGTGAGATTCCAATAGGTCATATTACTGTCCATCTGGCGGCACTCGGTGCTGGCCAGCTGCTGCTGATAGGAGGCATAGTCGAGGCTGTCATTCATGCTGGTCGCATAGTCCACCAGCAGAAAGTGCGTCTCATTCAGGCTGCCCGAACCGACATTTTCAGTGCCGACTCCTGCTGCTGCTGCTGCTGCTGCTGCCGTTGCTGCTGCTGTCACAGCGGCCGCAGTGGCTGTGGCTGTTGCTGTGGCTGTGGCAGCGGCTGCTGATGTGTCCTGGGCAAGGGCACGTGCACCGCTGGCCGATGCGCTCCACTGATAGAGCACGTCCGTTGCGGATATATCGTACGAGTAGACGGTGTTGTTATCCATGCTGGATGGCATGGCCATTACGGCGACTACGTCTAGGTATTCCTTGCTGTCGCTCAAGTGTCCTCTAGTTCAATTAACAGAGCTCGATCAATGCCTCAGGCCATACATAGGCCATCATATCGAGTGCTATGTCAAACTTGTGTCATTCGTTCGAAAACTTGGAAATAAATCAGAGCTTCACTGTACTTGTTGTTGCTGTTGCTGTTGTTGCTGTTGCATTCATCGAATTTGGCAAAAGATGCTTTTATCTTTTATTTGTTGTGCCTTGCGTTCGAATTTGCTTGTTGTTTTCTTTTGTTCGTCTGCAAAGAAAGAAATCAATTTCAGTTGAAAATACTTTTCACAAATAAAACTCGATGTCGAAAGTTTTACATGTACGCATGTCGTTCGACTTGTTTGTATTTTATGCTATTGCCACAAGTCTGTAGCATCAGCTTCTCCTTCATCATCATCATCATCATCATCATCATCTGCTGCTGCTGCTGCTGCTTCTGCTGCTTATTTAATGACCCTTTCAAGCCAAAACTTTTCCCATAACCATGTCGAGTACGCGGCAGGCCAATCGATTGATAAAACTAAACCAAATGCTGTCTGCCGCGCACAATTTAATTGCTGACATTGTTGTCAATATATAATTTTATGTTTTACATACAAATTATGAATTATTTGGCAAAGGAAAAACGCATTTGGCAGTCACTGCTAAAGTGTGTCGAATAAAATTGCGCTGGGCATGTCTAAGAGTATTTACTCGAATATAATATTAATATTCATTTGATTGACTACAAAGTAAAGTCGATCAAGATAGCTGAAGCTCTGAAAATATCAAAGTAATGTTCAGTTACGAATATCGCATACATGCTCTACATGCCAGTTGTAGTGCAGTGCAATAGATAAAGATAAGGAACTTTATATAAATAGGAAGGGGAACGGCGAGTCGTACAACCTCAGCGATAGCATAAGAATGTAATAGACCAATACTGAGCTCTACAAACTTAGCACTATGTATACTAGATTTAAGATATGAATTAAGAGATTAATTAATAATACTGAACTGAAAACCAGCGCAGTCAAGTGTGTTCCTTCAGTAACTTTTTGCATATATAATAGCTGAAGTCGAGGCCTATTTTGAATATATATTTATTATAGATATTTATTATTGATTGTATGATCGCTATACTTACTATATAGTATAATATAAAAAAAAAAAAAAATAATAAAAAAAATAAAATTAATAAATAAATTTAATATATATATATATATATATATATATATATTTAAAACTTTACTTTGTCAATGAGAGAGATTCTATGTTGGATGGAAGCGCTGCATGTTAGCTCTCTCTCTTATGCTGCACTTTCCACAACCCATCTCAATACACTAGAGAGCTGCTCTGGAGTAACTCTTTAATTAATTTGAAAACAAATTTCCATGCTTATTCAATGATTAAGGATTCCTTATTAAGGACCTGTGCATTATTGCCGTTCATTTTTGTTATTGTTTACGTTCTTTGCGCTTGATTTCAAATTGAATTTACATATCTGAATGCACATTAAGTGGCTATCTGGCTGTCTGCAAATGCGGCCACGCACGATAAGCCGATAGCGCGTCGAGAGATTGTTGTTCGCGGATTAATGTCTGGCATTAATATTAATGAGAAATATCATTTGTGTATCGCATGTTCGGATTGAAATCAGCATATGGCATGCAAGCATCAAGGACTCGCAAACTATGAAGCTGGCAAAAAGTTTTCGATTCGTCATGCAACATGTGGGCAAAGTTGTGCAACGAAGTCCAATCAAAATTAAGCTCTGCCCCATTTAATGTTTTATGTAATCCACGATTAAAGCCATAAGCTCGCCAAGCAGCCAAGTGGCCCTCGTCTTTTGTGTTTGCGCAGCTTCTCGTTCGTATTTCGTATGTTTATGTTTTTTAATAGCTTTATTTGTCGCCATCGAAATGGCAGACGCACAGAGACCAGCATGGCCAACTTTTTGCCCTGGACCCATTAACCCACATCAAACAGACCCACAACTGGCGACTGTCGCAAAACTTGAAAGCAGAATTGAATATGGAATTTAAAGGAGCATGGCATGAACAGCTAGAGATACGCGTGCCCAGCCATGTTCTACATGCCTAATGCGATTTACTTGTCCATTGATAACGAAATGAAAAATATAACGCATACGCCGCGCTGTCCACTAAACAATCTTTTGGGCTGCTCAGGCGAATTGGGTCAGCATTGAATGTGAATGAATTTTTAACGATTGAATTTCTATTCTCTTGGAAAGCATAAATCTTGCATAAATAGAGAATCTCATGTTGTAAGAATATGAAATGTACTTAACGAAAATATATTGGCATTTTAATTTAAGAAAAACTACTTTATATAGATCAACAAAAGTTGCTCACATTGCAGAAATTATAACTAAAATTTGAACAATAAAGATATTAGTTCAAGTTTTTCTGTCTAAGCAAAGGCTGTGGAAGGTACTAGAGATGCTTCTCTGTAAATCTTCGCAGCAGAGGAGAAGAAACTTATGGTATTATCGAGACTCGACTGTATATGCAGACTCAGGTAACGTAACAGATTGAGAGTTATATATGCACATATTTATTTATTTAGGTTTTGTAGCAATTTTTTTAATTTAAATATTTTATCATTTTTTTTTTATTTATTTATAAAATATTTACACTTGTTTAATTACTTGTTTATTTACCTATTTATATATTTAAATTATTTACATGCATTTATTTAATTAGTTAAATATTTTTTTATTGCTTTACATATTTTTGCATTTTTTTATTATTTTTATTTGTTATTATTTCATTTTATTATTTACGTATTTATTTATTTATTTAATAAAATATTTAAATTACATGCATTTATTTAATTATTTAAATATATTTTTTTTTATTGATTTACAAATTTTTGCATTTTTATATATATATATCTTTAATTATTTACATTTATTTATAAATGAAAACAAATTTTATTTCATATATTTTTATTTGTTTTTCTTTAATTATTTTTATTATTATTATTATTTTTTTTTTTTTTAATTATTATTTGCTGTTATAATTTTTTTCATTTCAAATCATCATGTCTGCAGTTTGAAATTAAAACTACGAGCAATGTAAAATTGGATGGTAAAATTTGTTCATTTATTTATATTTTGTGGCTATTTATTTATTGAAATATTTTTTCGCATTTTTTTAAATTTATTTTTAAATAATTTAAATTTGTCATATACTTAGTTATTGACTTATTTTTATTTATATAATAATTTAATATATATTTTCATTTATATATTTATTATTATTATATATATATATATATATTTTTTTTTTTTTTCAAATTAATATATCCTGTCTGCAGCTTTAAATTGAAACTGCAATCAATCGAAAGTGTCCCACACTCTTCAGCTCTTTGAAATTGATATGCCTATTATTGCGCTCTGATCACTCAGTAAAAATATGTCCATAAAACATTCTCATCCACAAGGCGCTTACTCATACAAAAAAGAATAACACGATTTTAACTTGGAAATTCGCGTTGAGTTAATCATAAATCTATAAAAGAAAAGTCGTCAGACAGTCGCCCGCTCAGGAGACGACAGAAAACATTTTACCCAACTCGAACAGCCATTGAGCAGGCTATGAATACAGAGTCTATCAATTATGCAATTGACAAGAGCTATGCGCGGCCCATTAACTTAAAGGCAAACGAAAAAAAAAAGAGGGAAAAGAAGACAGCTGCATTATGAATTCAAGAGATTTGCTTGTTGTAAAAATACTCGAATTTTGTGGCTGCCTGATTGGCCTGTCAATCCAGCGAAACCAATTTGCTCGCCTACTCCGCTCACATGGCCGGATGCTTGCGGTGTTGTTGGCTTTGAGTTTTGTTTTGCGGTTAGCGAATCGCCTTAATTGGCCTTAAAAATGTACAATGGCATTTGGCATAGAGCAAATTACCATGAAGCTCAATTCCAGGAACTTGCCATTTGCCCAAAAACAACAAAACTGTCTGTCAAACTGCCGTCTGCCGGCTGCTTGTTGGCCAATTGAAAAAGTTGTTTACTCCATTTGTCAAATTAAGGTAAGCAATTGAATGCATTTGTTCGCTGTTTAGATGATAATTTGTTATATTGCTATGGGGGGGTGGGGACTCTAAGTGGATATCAATAATGGATTTCGTTACAATGTTCATTTGCATATAGATTGAGGCATATTTGACGGACCTTGGCTATCTCAATGATAATTCATCAGCTGGCGAATGATCTACAGTTTAATCAATATGTTGACATCTTGGGTTTGAGAGCTTTGATGGCCATTTTAATTTGTAGTCAACATCAGGCAGCCATTAGCTGTCTTTGATCCAGCACTACGTGAGTTGTTTTCACATAAAAACTTTAACTATCGCCCAGCTGTTGGCTGTGCATGTTGGCGCCATCTAAGACTTGCTCGACAGCCAGACCACCTGCTCCACATTCAGACACCATAAAGGCAGGCACACACACACACACACACACACGCGTATATATACCCAGAATCTGCACGAAGACATTGTGAAGACATCATCATAAAGCGATTAGCGAAACTAAAAGTGCCATTAAAGTGTGCCTCAGACACAGACTTGAATGCAAAAAAAAAAAAAAAAGGCCTGAAGGACATTTGCCATTCAGTTTGCCACGTGCTCAAATGAAACTACGAATGAATATTCAATACTTGGCCACATAATATTGACTCTTGTTGTGGCATATGAGGGACGAGATCCAAGACAGATGTTTGCTTGCATCATGAATGACAATAAATTTTAGATTAATTTTTAATATACTCCTTATAAATATAGTCATATATCGAATATATTTAATTACAGGGTATACAATAGTCGTACCTTCGCACAATCGGGCACATCTAATGGCATCAGGCAACGCCCATTCGCCGCCCAGTTTGAAACGCTTGTTTTCATTCCGGCAGAGCAAAACAAGTGTCAACAGAAACTAGATCAACTGGGACGAGGACAAACGAGGACAACATGAAAATGAAAACAAGTCAAGTCAAAAGTTTGCATCGTTCGATTGCCGAAGATGGAATACACTTGAGCTGTTTGAATCAATTATCCGATCTTAACCCAAATTTCGAATTGTTGAATGTTGAATGCAGCAGACCTTAGACTTAATAATACTATTGTGGGGATTTAATCACTAGGAAGATACTAAGTCTCAAGAAAGTAAGCAAGCAAATAGTAATAAATAATAATAATAAAAAAAAATGAAATTAAATAAAAACAATAAAAGTGCTGAATACAAAATAAAATTAATGTCAATGATTAAAATTCGAATTAATAAATTCCCTAAGAATGTCAAAACTATTTCTGAGCATGTGAAAAATATGAAAAAAAGTACATATATAGAAATAATAATATATTTTCGATAATACTTTTTCGAATATTATAAAATAATTATTTCAATTATTAAATTCTCTAAAATTGTCATAAATTATTATAAGCATGTGAAGAAAATAAATTTAGTATTTATATGTCGTAAAAAATTATTTTCAATAATATTAAAAATATTTTTAATACTAAAAAAAATACTTAAAAAGAATTATAATTAAAACTAGAATATTATACAAAGACATTCATAATGAATATAATAATTTAAGTCTTCATAATATGCAATAAATATAATATTAAAAATAAAAATAAATACTTTTTTTTAAAGTAATATTAATAGCTAAGCTAATGCTTAAATTTATGAATTAATCCAATATTTACAAAATTGTAAATTAACTTAGTTATAGTCTGGCATACATATATATATATATATGTATATATATAGACTAAACTCATATACAATGCGTATAATATGTGTATATATCAGCAGCTCTATTAATATAATCTAAACATAAACAAAGACACTTGGCGTTCTAGACAAGATTAAGAAAGTATGCAGAAACTTTATTATATCGGTTTTTGTTTTGGGTGAGATAAGTTGTGGCTGGCACGACCTTCTGGTTTATAGGGTATACGCAGCTTAAGTGTACTTTTAGCCGCTGAGCTAAAGCGGCGCGACATGGCAGCAGCATTTTAGACACTTCACAGACTCCGACTTCGCGTAATGCGCCCCGGGGTCTGGGCGTGTGGCCGGACTAAACTGGACTCGACTGCACTGAACTGTCTGGGAACTTTTAAGCAGTGGCCATTGAATGGCTTAAGTGAGCGTAATTCGCCGTTTTGGCAACTGTGAAGAAAAAAAATATAATATGTATAAGCAAAAAAAAAAAAAAAAAAAACCCAAATAAATATAAGAAAAATTTAAATGCTTCGCGCTTTTGTGGTCCAATGAATAAATTTCACAGCCAGTGGGCGAGCCATGCAGAGAGCGTAGAGCGTATGTGCCGGGGATGAAAGTGAAGGGAAGCGAGTGAATCGCTTGCGTGTATGTCAGACGAGGCACAGAATTAATTCCCTAAATAATAAATGAAAATGAAGAAAATTTGCTTGGCCCGCCTGGGGAATCGAATGCGGTTAATTTCCATTCTGTTTGCATAGCTCAGGTCAGACAGCAGACAGCCAGAGCATGGGCGGTGGCAAGGAATGGTAGAGGAAAGGGGGGGTAGATTGGCAAGTAAGTAGTTGTTTCGTTGCGGATACATACGCGCAGATTAGGCCAAATTGCATTTAATGCTTGCACCCCAGCCCAGACTCAACTACAGCCTGCTCAATCTCCCCTCAATCCACCTCAATCCGTGGTAATCCCCCTCAATCCCCATCAAGCTCCACAACCCCAACGATTCAGTTGAGATATGGCAACACGATGCCGAACAAATTTCACGCCAAGTTGTTGACTTAATCATTTGTAATCGTTTAATGCTGCATGCTTATTGCCAGTCAGCCATTCAGCTAAGCCACGCCCACTGCCTACACGGCGTCCTCAATGTTCCTGCCGCAACTGTGGCTCACATTTGGCATACGGAATGAGCTTCGAGCTGGCTTTTAGCTGCGGCAATGGCTAAGGAAACTTCCCAGACATGCCAAATTAGTAGTTCACATACGCACCCGCCCGACCACGCCCGACAGCAATAACAGCAGCATGAGAGAACAAAAAAAAAAAAAAAAAAAAAAAAAAAAAAAAAAAAAAGAAAAGGGGCGCTCGAAGCCGATTGCAGAATCTTTTTGGGTTCGGGTCGCTTACAGCGTTTAGAGTTTTAGTGTAATCGCAATGGCAAACTTTTTCGATTTGGGAATTAAAATAAAAAGCAACAGCAATGGGCAGGCAGAGCAGTCTGAATAGCAGCATAAACTCCTCTCTCCTCCAACCCCTAGCCGCTCCTACCTTCAGCTACCCCGCTACCCGCTCTCTCTGTACCACTAACTTAAGTTTGGCGCGCGTGCCCCTGCCAAGCAAAAAGTTTTCGCTTGCCGCCCTAAACGCATCGCTGACGCTTTTCGCTTTCACTTTAATGGGCAAATCCACAGCGTAACCTCCGGCCCCAGCTCCTGCTCCTGCTCCTGCTCCAGCGCCAGTTCCCGCTCCAGCTTCAACTCCTGCTCCTGCTCCTGCTCTAGCTACGGCTTTAGCTGTTCGCCTTTAAATGTTCTCGAAGGGAAACCCCTAGCTAACCCCTCGCTGCCTCTAGATAAGTGATAAGCCGCCATACAAATTGCTTGTGCCAGACGCCAAGTTGGCAACACGCGAACGTTGCCTACTTTCGGGCGGCCCTCGCGTGGCTCGGCCAAATAAAAGGATTGACCATCATCTAAACGTGGCGCCTCTAATGCGCACTGCCAATAAACTTTTGAATGCCGGGCCGACATATCAACTACATATGAGCTGCCATCGGTACGCCTCTGCATTATTCACGACATTTAAATGGCTGCTGAAAAATGCCGTCTAAACACGAGCTTTGGCCATACGAGTTTATCCTTTGGTAATTGTCCAACAGTGCCTCAAATTAGTTTGTTATTTAGGCTTCAATTCTCAAGGATATTCAATTACAAATAGTTCAAATGAACATGTATGCATACAAATAATATATATCAATATATATTCGTTTGCAGAGTGCCTTTTAAATCATATTTGATTACGAAACGTTTGAAGTGAAGAGTGCAAAAAATCAAATACAATAAAAAATATAAAAAAATTTATATATATAGAGACTGTGAGAAAGAGATTTTTTATTCGCTTCATTTGTTGTTATTTTTATCCAAGAATAGGCTATATCAGTCTAGACAGGCTCATCTGTTTGTCTGCTTACGCTGCTGCGGCTCATTCTAGAGTTCCTCTACAAATTTTATGGCTGCTTGACATTCGGAGCTTGTCATATAACAAAAATCTATCAATCACAGATTCTAAGACTTACATGTTAATTAACAAGCCTCTTACCCCTGTAAAACTTCTACATTTCTATATTAACAGCCAAATCTTAACAGTAAGAGAATAACATAAAATGTTAACAGCTTGTGTTAAAATAGCTAACAGAATAAGTCAGCGTTGCGCATGCCATAAAACGTATATATGAGCTAACAGCAAAATGTTAACAGCAAGAGGATAACATAAAATGTTAATAGCTAGTGTTAATATAGCTAACAGAATAAGTCAACATTGTGCACACCTTGGCTCACCTGTCTGCATGCTTGGCCTCGGTTCGCCTGGTATTTGCAATGAAAGTTTATTCCTCGTATTTAACCATTAGCTTGGCTGACAAATAGCAAAAGTTTTAAGAGGTCAGCCAGTTCATAAGAAATCATGGTTAAAACTAGAGCACGTTATGTGGCAACTCACTAAAGCAAATACATATATCAGAGGAGATTATAGACTACAGCTGCGAGTTGGGGTCCTGGCGCTGACTCTGTGCCAACTGCAGCATTTAAGTAGCTGCAGTGGCATTCGCAGCTATCGCATGCCGCATTAGCAATTCAATTGAAATGCGAACCTCTGACTGGGGTGAAGATGCGACCACGAGGTGTGTGCGCTGAGTGGTGGGGGGGAGGGTGGCAAGGCGTTGTGCGAGGAATGAGTTTAAGTCAGTTAAGGCAAGAGAAGCGCCGGAAATGAAGTCCAAAATGTTCGTTCAACTTAACGTGCCACATAAAATGGGGTTCAACAAACTGACGACAGGTGTGTCAGTGCGTGTGTGTGTGCATGTGTTTGTGTGTGTGTGTGTGTGTGTGTACGTGGGCGTGCTTGTGCGTGTGCGTGTGCCTGTGGATTTACGTGTCTTGGCAAATGCAGGTTTGTTATTTGAAAACTTGGCGCGATTTACATAGCAAAGCGAGCGAGTTGGCAAAGCAAAAGCATTACGTTTATGGCAACAGTAACAGTTAGTGCAACTAAATATGCAAATTGCCGACAGACAGCGAGACAGACAGAGAAAGAGTGAGAGAGATAGAGGCAGCAAGAGACTGACAACATTTTAGACGACTCGGTCAAGTCGCCGTGGGTCGCCTTTTAATATTTAATGCGGCGTCGCATTAAATTCCATTCAGCCGCAGAACGAAATTATAAATTGACAGAAAAAGATAAATAAAGCAATGGCAGCGGATCGAATGTTCAAGGGGTAATGCTGCTAAACGCAATTTGCTAGATTTATAAATCTATTTAGCCAGCGAGCAGAATGAAATGCTACAAAACACGCGCTCGCTGTGGGGCGAAGGGCATGTCAAGAGATAAAAGACCAAGATGCGAGATTTGAGAAGCGAATTTTCACTTACCAGCATAGGGCACAATGAAAATTAAATGGGATTTGTCTATATAGATATAGAAGATATAGATATAGATATAGATATAGATATAGATATAGATATAGATATAGATATAGATATAGATATAGATATAGATATAGATATAGATATAGATATAGATATAGATAGATAGATATAGATATAGTATAGATTAGATATAATATAGATTATATATATAGATATAGATATAGCTATAGATATAGATATAGAGATAGATATGATATAGATATTAAGATATAGATGATAGATATGATATAGATATAGATATAGATATAGATTAGATATAGATATTAGATATAGATATTAGAATTAGAATAAGATATAGATTATAGATATAGATATAGATATAGATATAGATATAGATATAGATATAGATATAGATATAGATATAGATATAGATATAGATATAGATATAGATATAGATAAGATATAGATATAGATATAGATAGAGATATAGATATAGATATCGATAATAAGATATAATATAGATAAGATATAGATATAGTATAGTAGATATGATATAGAAAGGAGATCTAGATATAGATATAGATATTAGATATTAGATATAGGATATAGGTAATAGATAATAGATATAGATATAGATATAGATATAGATATAGATATAGATATAGATATAGATATAGATATAGATATAGATATAGATATAGATATAGATATAGATATAGATATAGATATAGATATATCTCTTGATTCAGTCTAACATAGTTAACATTAATAATTCGACATTTCTTATATGAAAAAGCTTAAATAAGCTTAAATACTTTAAACGCCTGCATGGCGTGTCGGGCTTAAAGTATTTCAAATTGATTAATTTCATCTTTAAAGAGCATACAATTTGCGGCATTAGTTTTGCCTTCCTGCTGCCTTTATGTAATAGTACACTGGTATGCTGTCTGGCATGCTCATATACATATATACAAATATATATATATATACATATATATATATATATGTATATGTATATATGTTTGTAAAATTTATATATATCTATCTATGTTTGTGTGTCACCAGTACAGAAGCCGGCGGCACGTGCTGGCTGCGCTGTCAAATAAGAAGCAGAGATCCAGCAGCAGCAGCAGCAGCAGCATCAACCATAGGCAATCGCGTCGTTAACATATGTTGTGTTCAAGTTTCTCGACCAACTTGCGCGTGTGTGTGTGGGCCCGAGAGTGTGTGTACTTTTTTATACCCTGAATCCATTGAAAATAGGAATTCAGGGTATAATGGTTTTGTGAAAATGTATATAACGGGCAGAAGTAGACGTCGCAGATCCCACAAAGTATATACATATATTCTTTATCAGCGCAAAAAAATAAGTTGATATAGAACTGTCCGTCTGTCCGTCCATATGAACGTCGAGATTTCGGAAACTATTGAAGCTAGAGAGCTGAAATTTCACATGAATACTCGTAAGTTAGTTACGCAGTTAGTTATCGATAAACAATTATCGAATATTCATTTACTTTTTTTTAGGATTGTTGAGCTTAACTTCTACACCGTTTGATCTAGAGACTAGAGCTAGAAAAATTTTGTATATCTATATAGATATTATGGATCCACAGATTATGTCAAATTTTGGATGCCACGTACGTAAAGAAGAAGAGTATTAGATTTTTTTTTTTTGCAGGGTTCAGGGTATCTCGTAGTCGAGCCGTCTCGAATAGAGTCTTCTCACTTGTTTTCTTTAACAATTTGGCAAATGTTTGTTGAAAATATACGAGCTTTTCATGCATACATACACAGACATTGGCAGGACCGTGAACGGGTAGGCAGCCGAGACAGGCTTGCCTCGTCGACTCAAAAGTGACTAAAGTGTTGGGCCCAAAACGAACGAAGCACACAATAAAACACTAGACAACACAGTAGCAGCAGCGGCAGCAGAAAAAATATATATAAAAATAAAAAAAATAAAATATAAAAAAAAAAGAAAAGTAAGAGATGAGTACTCAAAATGAAAACAAAAGTCAATATGTTTAGAGTGCTTGATGCGCAGCTACCCTGTAAACAAACGTAGTCAAAGTGCTCGCAGACAAAGGAGAGATTTTACATGTTTAAATTTGTAGTTTACAGTACATCAAATGTAATATGCCAAAGAGCTGGCAGGCTGGGAGAGAGAGAGAGAGAGATAGAGAGAGAGAGAGAGAGAGAGAGAGAGAGAGAGAGAGAGAGAGGAGAGAGAGGGAGAGAGTGAAGAATGTGTGTAAAAGTAAGCATACCCTATATACAGTGTGGATATTTTGCTCGGAACTTAAACAAATTTTAAGAGCCCAAGCACATGGCTCAGAAAATATATGCCTAAAAGCTATTTACACACACAAACACATGCACTCACGCACACACACACACACACTCGCACTTAGATAGATAGGTGTACTTATGTGTGGGCCAAAAAAAAAAAATATGTTGAAAAACAATTTCATTTGCGGCGCGTCGTGCGAACCATTTGTGGTAAAATTGTTTGGCACATTTTTCTGATTGTAAAATCAGCACTTGAAGAGCTCAACGAAAATTGTGACGATCGGAAAGTAAAGCAAGTGAAGCTGACCTTTTGTGTGTTAGTTAAGAATTGCGGCAAGTTGAGGCAACTTTCTGATTAACACATCAGCAAATCAAACGAAATCGAAATTTAAATTGCCTCAACTTTTTGGCCAACATAGAGAAGCAATTACTTAAGGCTGCCTGCCTGCCAGCCACTCGTGGCTGGAGCCAACAATTGAGAATCTACTCAAAACTTTTGCAGCTACTCAATGCCCATTGAGCTGGCGCTTGAAGTACGCCTACTTGGCTGACTGACTGACTGAATGATTGTGAAGATGTCGAAAGATTTCTGACTAAATCAATAATAATAAAGCGTCAAACGCAAGTTTCGCATTTCAAATCAATTTCCAGCCTCAAGATTCAGATTGCCAGCCTAACTGAATTCCCATCTATGAGCAGTTTATTTTCCTGTTAGCCTGCAGTTTGTGTGTGTTGATAGGTGAGAGAGAGCGACAAAGAGAGAGAGAGAGAGAGAGAGAGAGAGAGAGAGAGAGAGAGAGAGAGAGAGAGAGGGAGAGAGAGAGTGAGCTGTGTTTTTGATAGACTCGAATTCATCATAGCCGCAATTCACTGTAGCTGAAAAGCTGTTGAGCTGTGTAGCAGAGGCATGACATGCGACATGCAGCCTTGATCCGCATGCCGATGCAATGAAAATAGAGAGAGAGAGAGTGGGAGAGCGAGGGGGAGTGAGAGACAGAGGGAGTTGCCTATAGTAAAGCTGGTGTCGACAGGTGATTGTGCTTGGAATTGACACTGGCTCTGGTCTGCTCTGGCCCTGTAAACCGAGTTGACAGCCCAAATAGGCATAGTTGTGGCATTGTCTTGCTAGCCTGTCAAGTGCTTGGCTTTCGTATCGTATCGCCATCGACACTGTTGCCAATGGGCAATTGGCCATTGTTGAAATACCTCTTAATCTTTGGCCCATGTCGTACGCACTCTGACCCGATAATTGATATTGAAAAATCTCTGAGAAACTTAATATCACAAATCGCTGGCATTTATATTAATATATTGAATCGTCTAACCACCAACACAGCCCCCACAACTTCTGGCCCTTTTTATGGGCCACTTGGTGGTTGAGTGGCTTTATTAACGCCTAGGACGTCATTTGCTGTACACGGCCGCAAATTTAATAACAAATAGTGTCCATCAGCAAAATGTCAGAGCAACACACAATACAAAATACGAAACACAGAAAACACAGAAAAAAAAAAAAAAAAAACAAGCATCTGTATGTCTAATGTGACAAGCCGCGTTGATATGAGTCGAGTCAGACAGCTGCTGCTGTCTGCTGATATTTATGGGCCATGTTAGAGATATCGTTGCTGGCTGCAAGAGTTGGAACAGCCACATGGATGTAGCTATGCCAAACTTATTTATCAAGTTCGTAATTATGTTAATAATATTACATATCTATATTACTTGATTATTGCTCATAGATTACAGCTTGCATGTCCTTCAAAGTCCATGGAACTCTTGGCTAATAATACTCATAAAAAGTCGGCATGATATCTGCTTATATTAACAGTAACTGTTAGTTTAACAGAGTGTGTGACCAAATGAAGCATTTATTTACTGCTTTCGTAGTAACATCTGCTAAGGACTTGTCATTATGTTAAGTTAATGTTAATACTAACATTAACTGTGAACAGTTGCAAATCAAGCTAGAATTTAATATTCTCATGTAACTATCAATACTTTCTAAGTTAACAGCTGGGAAGCAAAGGTGTGAAGGGTGTTAAGTTAATATTAGCAGTAAAAGTTAGTTTAACAGTTGCTAATCAACATAAGCTGGAATTCAATTCTGTCCAATTTCTGCTAATACCTGCTGTTACCTTAACAAATATTTCTAAACCAGACCAAACTCTACTAGCTTAATAGCTGCCAAAGACAAGAGACCATGTAGTCAATTCTGTTAAGTTATTATTAACATTAGTCAGTTAAAGGCAAGGCAAATGAAGTAAGCTTTGAATTATGTTAACTTTTAACATAACAGTTGCTAATTAACATAAGTTCAAATTTAATTTTGTGAAATTATTTTTAACACTTTATGTTAACGTAACAGCTGCTACGGAAACAGAGCAGGTTGTCAACTCTGTTAAGCTATTATTAACAGTAATTTTTAACTGTTAATCGGAGGGCTTGACTTTTGTTACGTTAGGTCTAGTTCAACTCGCCTGTTCTACAGCTTGCTATTACAGAGCAGGTATGGAAGACCCAATGGAAAATATTATAGAAATATTTATAGAAACAAATATGATTTATTTATGCAGCCCTGACACAAACAATGGCATATTGACTCTGTTTATGAAATCAATTTCAGTTACTTCCCCGCTCAGTCATTAGCCCCACCGCTTTCAGTTTAATTATGGACTGACAGCCAAGTAACTCAGTCTAATTTTAGACACAGAGCTTAACATGAAATTTCCATTAAAAGGCTAAGAAAGAAAACAGCCAAATGAAATCAAGCTCAGACCCAAAACTCAACTCGCACACAACCTGACATAGAATTCATTTCAACAGCTCTGCAAATTGCAGCTGAAAACCAAGAGCAAAGCCATAAAAGATTCATAATTCTCAATGCACTGGCCCAAGCTCAATGATACGAATATTTGTCAAGTTTGATTAGACACAAAGTTAAATTGAAGTCCAAGGAATGCAAGTGCCTGGCCAGTCCACACACAATATTTATTACATCACAGCCTAGGCCAAAGGCAAGTGAGGAAACGCATTCAGACAATTTATAGTAAAAACAAATATAAAATTTGTTGCTCTTAGCTGAAAACTACTCGAATTCAAACAAATTGTGGCAATTACTCAACCGCAGACCAGCAACTCAACTGTTCACTCTGCCATGAGATTTTGATTTTCCATTTTTATTATTTTTTTTATTTTCTTGTTGCCCATCACATATTTTATGGATATATATTTTTCTTTAGCCAAAAAAAAAGCTGAAATTGAAAACTCAAATACAAAGTGAAAAAAAATAATAGATGCTGAGCAAGCGACTGACAGCCAATCAGCCAGAAACTAGCCGACAATAATGGGCAACAAAATAAATAAAGCAATCAATCAATTGACAAATATTTATAATTTTTAAATACAACAAAGAGAGAGGGAGAGAGATAGAGGGATAGAGAGAGAAAGAAGTAACAAAGCCTTGAAATGTCAATTTCATTAAAATAAAGCTGCTACCCGAATATCTATTGATTCAGCGAATTAGTTCAATGGGAACTAGTTCAAATTGACAGTGAACTAGTTTCCATTGATAGTTTGACAGCTTGTGGACACTGCTTAAAACAGACTGCAAACATTCCATTCCACTCAACCGCAGCTGTCATTGTCAACTGCGGTTGCTAAAGAATTTCTTCAGGTTCCCAACTCGTTTAGGTAAAAGCAATTACAGAATATGTCCATATTTATATATGAATATAAACAAAAATCAGGTTATATATAAACTGAAACTGAGAATGAACAAGCTTTGCAGCTAGACTTGAGCTGTCATAACTGTCCAGCCTTTAACGCAAATCAACCCTAAATGGGGACCCCAAAGTACTACACTAAGCATCCCGCCCTGCTATAGCAAACACTTTTCAAATTTGCTCTTTGAAAGCAGACTCCGTCCATCGCACAAGTGTGAGTGGGGCGGCTGGGGCAGCTGCTAAGTAAATTCAACAGTTTAAAAAGGGCTGCAAAGGGCGGGGGATAGAACTTTCAGCTCGTGTAACTATATACGTTTGGTAATTTCGAGCAACTTAAATGTAGCCATGGCTTGAGTGCTGATGTGAGTTCATGTAGCAGGCAAATATTAAAGAATTTACCATTTGGTATAAATGTACAAAGTATAAATTGTAAGCAGTTAAGATGTACTTTAATTTACTTTAAGTTTAAATACATTAATAATAAATCTATAATTTTATAATTATACATTTATTATGTACAGGGTGTGCGAAGTATATGAATGTATGTCTGCAAGTATTTGAAGTAAATTTTTTACACATTTGGGGGGTGTGGAGGTGAATTGGGAACCGAAAACCAAAATCTGACAAAAAAACGAAATTGTATTGAATTAGTATCTATATAGTATATATAGAAAACTTGAAGACTCTAGCTCTAAATATGACGCTGATGAAAAAGATGAAAATGATGAGATATAATTTGTTAAAATTTGTTTCTATCGATAACTGTGAAACGATAAAGTTATCTGATTTCGAAAACAAACTTGTACTGCGCGTGCAATACACGAACCTAGCACAAAAAGAATGAAGTCTTTAGCTCTTATATCTTCCGAAATCGAATATATCCCTCAGACGGACAGGCGGACAGACGGACATTCTTATATCGACTCAGCTCATCACCCTGTAATAGTTTATCGGTTAAATTAAGTTCACAATTTTGCTGCTTATGAATGCTTTGCATAAATGTGACTAAATTTCATACTTCAAGGCGTGAAGCTTGTTGACACAAGCATTGGGCATCAGAGAACCCCATAGCAAAAATGCAATTAAAAATTAAGAGAGCAAACGATTGCGCTTCTTTTTCAACGAGTTCGTTTGTGAGCGTACAGAGTTCTCCTTTCTTTCTGGCTATTCCCTGGCGAGGGCGAGATAGTATATTTTGTTTGTTTGTTTATCTCTTGAACGGAGCATGAAGGCTTAAAGATATTATTTGTCGTTTATTGATATATGTTAACAAAATGTATAAAAAATTATGCGATTCGTATTCACAGCATTGCTAATGAAAATATTCTTTTGCCTTTCTTAAATAAATTTGTACAATCATTCTCTTAGTTTTGCAGTCTATTCAATTTACACACAATCAATTCGCTGCTCTTCATATAATGCTAGTGATATGTATCGCTGCATCGAGTATATCTGATTCACCACGTTCACGTCTTTAATTTCGCATTGTCGCTAAAATTGGCTGAGAAGTTCTCTGATTGTTTATAGCCTTGATTGGGTCAACAATGGAAAGTACATGCTTTATTTCTGCCATTTGTATGACTGTCGAAGCGCGAGTGCAGCTCGATTGCGTCACTAAATAGTGGGAGAAAAAAGGGGCACAGAGAGGGCAAAACGAAAGGGGGGAGTATAAAAAATGGGTTGCGAATTCAGAAATGAAATTGGGCAATGGAGGGCCAGCTACGTGCGTCGTATAAACAAAGCCAGAAACATTCCTTTTTTTTTTTTCTGTTCACTTCTTGTTCGGTTTTTGCAGATATATATGAGCGGCGTATTAAGAAAGACGTTGGTAAACACATGTGCATATATGTCGATATAGATATTTATATAAATAGCTATATAAACACGCACTCATATCGCTATTTATATATGTGCAGCGTGAGAGGGAGGGAGAGGGGAGAGTGGAGCGAGATCTGGGTCGGGTGCGCTAAGCGATTTACGATCTTGTCAAAGATATATGCGACTGGTGAAAGTACATAATTGAATTTAATTAGTTTATGCTTCGTGTGCCTGCTTCCAATTAGTCTTCCTTTTTGGCGCGTCGCTTTATTATTGTCTGCCCCCCCCCAGAAGCCACGCCCCATGCCCCATGCCCCATGCTTCGTTTGGCTCAAGTTTTGATTGATATTGTGTAAGAATCTGGCAGTGCGACTGTCTTTGCCCCAACAATTTTTGCTTTTGTGGCTTGGCATTGTGTTTCCTGCTGCTGCCCACAGACAAAAGCTTAAAGTTTTAGCACAATTGTATTTAATTATGCGTTGCCTGTTCATCAAGAGAGACAGATATAGAGAGAGAGAGAGGAGAGAGGAGAGAGAGAGAGAGAGAGAGAGTTTATTCATCAACTCTGTAATGCCCAGAGAAATTGCTTTGTGGCTCGCCATGAGCTCTTTACTCAATTATGCACATTTGACGAGAGTTTGCTGGATAAAAAGACATCAAAATGCAAAAGTAATGGCAGCAAATCTTTGTCAAAATATGAGATAATGCGGCAAACATTAAGCGCAATTACAAATCACATTTCCATTCAAAACTGGGCGTGAATAAATGGGAAAGAAAAAAAAAAAATAAAAAATAAATATCTAAATTTATATAAAGTTTACAAATGAGAATTTATTTTTTCTTTTAACTCTCGTTTGTTGTGAGAGCCAACAGCTCTACTAATATTTACATTTCAAGGCTCAAACTCTTTAGCCAATCTGAATATAGAATATGTGTCTGTGTGTGTATGTGTGCCATGGGGCCAGAGGGCAGCGTAGATTCTGTGCCCATTTGGCACGTGTCTGATGGCCAGGCTATAATTAAGCGCAGAGCACAAATGCTAAGATGTCAGGCAAATAGAAACGAATCAAAATGGCAGCCGGACGAATCATCTTTGTCGCCAGGACATCCTGGCGGCTCTGGTTCTTGAGCTGCTGCCACGCGATATTTATGATGCGTTCATAAATACCTGGGCGTTGGGCGCTGCAAATGGAAATAAACATGAAAATGAAAATGAAAACGAAAATGAAAATGAAAACGAAAATGGAAACGAAAACGAAAATAATAATAATAATAATCCAAATACAGTTCAGCAGACACATCAAGCAAATGGCACCTCAACGGTTCGCAACGGTTCGCAACGGTCCGCACTGCACACTCCCTCACTCCCTCACTCCCTCACTCTCCCACGGCAAATATCAAATGTCGTCGAACGGAATCAAGTTGCTGTGATGATGGCTGTGTTTTAGCCTACATTTCTGGTTGGCCCTTAGGGGGAGGGCGGCTAACAAGTACTCCAATGGGGCGATGCTTGCTTATTGCGTATGAAATCACTTAAGTCTCGGTAAACAGCTCCCAGTGGCAACATAAATATGAACTTCAAATAGCCAAAGAGCGAGCGATACGCGAGAAAGGGAGAGCAAAAGAGAGAGAGAGAGAGGGAGACACACTTTGCGAATGTTTGTCAGAATTCAAAGTTGGAGTTTTAGCTTAAGTTTTGGAGCTGTCTATTCGTGGCGACCATTTGACTGCCAGCTTCACTCCTCCTGCTGCCAGTTTATCCCCCCAAGACAGCCAATTGGCCAGTGCCATTGACAGTTGTCAGTTGGCCGCACAGCAGTTGTCCATTGGCCAAGCTAAAGATACATTTGATAAGCAAAAGCAGCTGACAAAGATCTAGCCAAGGCACTATATATTACACTGATATCTAGACATGTTAATGTACGGACTGATATCCAAATATAAACCTTTATTGCTGTGAATATAGATTGAAATATAGTGGAGAAATTTTACGAAATTATTCTCTCATCTTTATCCTAGTTTGCCTAAACTAAACTTAATCAGAAACTTCTCTAAGAATTTCTTTAAAAATAAAGTTTTATATATACAAGAAAAATTGTTAAAAAAAAAACTTGTATTCAATATTTTCATGTCATATTTACTCAATGAAATTTTAGCTTAGGTCAACTATAAATTCCGATCCGATTCTTCAGCTTTATACAAAGCGAAAACTGTTCGGTCTGCTGGTAACGAGCTAATTGAATTGACTTGAGAGCATCGTTATGGGCTCTCTTGTCACCCGAAGTCAGTGTTGGGCATTCTTTGGAGACGGACACAAGCTGCCAGATTCAATCGAAGTGAATCAATTTTGTGGCATTTGGGCAGCGCACTGGGCCCCCCACGCTTTTCCCCCCCCCCCCCCCCTAAAATGCTGATTTTCGCATATATCCCATGGGGTCGTCGAACGTTCGATTTGGGTGTCTTGTACTACAGGAGGTACGATTATGTGCTGCCATTGCTGCTCCTAATCGAACCCAATTCCCTTGACTGATGGCCACACACACACACACACACACACATATATATACATATATCTGTGTGCATATACAGATACATATATTTATAGAGCTTCCACTTCATTGAAGCGTCGCCAAGTGGGCATAATTACGTGTTGTGTTTGTGTTGTGTGCGTGGGTCCATGAACTCTTAATTTCTGTAGAAATTCAATAACCTTCTTTATTTGTTATTCTTACAGATGATGCCATTGAACAAGTATCCATCCCATAATGTCAACAGGAACCGAGAAAACTGAATGGATTTGCATACTTAAATGCGAATTGGTAAAAAATACTGCAATTACGTATATTACTGTTAGTAGTTGGTATTTTTTTAAAACTATATTATAGTTATTCCATAGTGTAGTTATTTCATAGTGCAGTGCCTGCAGCTTATTCTAGAACCAAGAATAATATTCTTAAATCTGGAACCTAATAGAAGAGTATTTACTGATCGGTCTCTAGTGGCACATGCCAAGCACCTGTCTACGGGTAACTGTTTTTTTTTTTTTTTTGTGGAACCTTTGCTAGTTTTGCAGGGTATTCAGTTAATCAGCTTACGTTCGGCTGTAGTTTGGGTGCAGCGTTGACTGTTCTTGACAGCCTCTCGACGAGGACGAACACAAAAGCTTCACAAACTTGGCACCCATTAAATTGAGTTTTATATTGAGATGGCTGGCAGCCCGGCTAACGGTTATTGAATTAAATGTCTGTCTATCCGGCCAATTCTCTACAGCTAACAGACTATATTTCTCGTCCCACTCCGTCACTCCCACACTCTCTCCCACTTTTCGTTACTTTAGCGGCATTTAAATAAGAATTTCTTTCTTCAAATGCCTGCAAACTAGCCGAAAACTATTAATGGCACATCAAATTAGAGGCGCATAAGCGACTTGTACATTATATATGTATATACATGTAATATATATGAGGCGATAATCCTAAGCTGAGGCCAACTAGCCATCGATAGCCATGTGCCATTGGACTGTTGACTTTTTTCTCTTTTTGGGGTCATTGAATGCTGTGGGTCAACACTCAGTCGTGCGTCGGCTTTGTCTCAAGTGTTGGCTAATTAATTAGGTATTTAAAAGCAGAAACAAAAACAATTCTCAATGTTTAATCAAATGAAATAAATGCGTCTAAACTGCCAAAACTGCGACGTAAGTCATAAAGCTCATTCATCGCCCGCAAAGTTCGGCGTTGTCTCCTCTCTGGCTGTGATTCGAAATCAATTTATGTATTCATTTATCTGTTTTATGCATTATGTGCACATAAACATAACTCAGTAATCAGTATTTAAGCTAAGTGCGTTCATCAATATTATAGCAAAACGACTTTAGCTTTGTAGTTTGACTGCTCAAACTTTTGCTTTGCACTTCGCACAAGAAACTCGAGCAAATATTTTCCGAGCTCAAATACGGAAAGTGCATGAATACCAAATAGTTATGTGAACTTGAGTAACTTGAGTACTGTTTTGTGAAATTATTTAACTAAACTATTTTGCATCTAAATAATGCTACAGAGAGCCAAAGTTCAGCTATCTTAAATGAATTTGCAAAACATTTTTACATAACACTTTTGCCTTGTTTCCTTAAATTTCCAACTCAAAAGCAAGATTAACTATTACAATATTGCGAGAAAAAATAATGCCTTTGTGTTGCACAACACTATCAGTTTTGCGCATGAAAAAGTTAACAATACTTGTCTAAACAATTGAGGCTGTGCGAGGCGGGAGTGCACGACTGGTGCATTCGCTGTATATTTGTGAAAATGCAAGCTAGATTTGATATGACTTCAAATGTGCCTAAAGCTCATTCTGCTCCCTTCTAGCTTACAATAGGTCAGTTCAGTTTACAGCACCATCAATAATCCTTGTAGATAACTTAATGCTGATGGTGCGTGTTATTGGCCAGGCAATGAGGAGATAGCTTAGCTAGCCAAGGCGAGACTTTAAAATTATGTTGCCTGCAAGGGTATTTAATCTTGCGGAACATAAAACTGGATATTCTTTTCACTCATTCTTGTTGTTGTTGTTGGGCAATGCTTGCACAAGCCAGCTGTACGCAAAAGATAGCAGACGAGGTCGCCCCTATATGGCGGGCAACAGATATGGCGGGGCTGGCATAGCCGGGGGCTTAAAACAATAAAGCAATATTGTGCGCGGCTGGACAGGCATTGTCATCTTTTGATGCTACCCCAGCTGTTCTACACAAGGGTGTGTGTGGTGTGTGTGTGTGTGTGTATATGCTTAGCGAGATTTGGCTTAATTAAATTCCGGCACAAAAGGATTCATTTGGCGCTTTAAGCTGTGCATGTGATCGTCTTTTTATGCCTTTTAACAAAAGTCTTAACGGCTTATTGTGGCGAATCACACACACACTAATACACACACACACACGCACACACACGCACATTCTTATGCACAATGCTCTATGGAGCTGAGGCGCACATAGATTTTAATTACAACTATAAATCATAGACGAAAGAAGCAAACCCTTCGACTTATATTAATGACACACACACACATGACTTTCTCTCATTCTGCATGCGTGTGTGTGTGTGTGTGTGTGTTAGCCAACAGTTTGGTAACTGAAACCCATTAAAGCACAAGCATACGAACATGCATACGTAAAATGTTCATTCTCATTGCTGATTACTTGGCATTGTGAGCCGCATTGCCTACGGCAGCTGTTGGCCGAGATCGGTTCATTGTTTGGCCATTGTTATTTGGTCTTTCATTGGTCGACGCCCATAATCAGTTGGCCCAAATTTACAGCCAGCCGGTACATAAAAGTTGTTCATTAAAAAGTTAAGAGTTTGTTAGTTAGTTCACGGCCACAGCCGAGCCCCATTGGCAATTTGTGCCCATCTACAAGGCGCCAACCCTTTAAGTCTGCCCCCGCCCCCATCATATGCCACATAAGCCAGAGCCAGGCTATGCCAGGCAGGCTAATGCTGTTGGTTTGCTTTATGGCATCGTCTTTATGTTTTATTACTGCATTGTGGCCACACTCAGATAATTGCGATAATGCAGCGTGCGATGCCACTGGGGGGAGCAGCCGAAGAAAGTGCGAAAACCGCACTCGAATAGCAGTAATTAAACATCTGCCAAGTTGGTCGATTCCTTAATGGCTTTTATAGTTGCAAAGTTATCATAAGACTTGCATATCGAAAACGGGATTCACATATATATGTAAAATTTCAATATAATTGAAATTGTGGAATGAAGTCAAATTAAACTTAGAGCTGAGACAGGTCAACTTTGTGTGATTTGTGTTGAGTGACTCACAATTAAAATTGATAAATGGTTTTCAATACATTTCACTTTATACCTACTTTAGGCTTTAATTTAAACCCATACTCTCTTTTTGTATATTTCATTGATAGTTTATTCAAGTAGAGCTTTAAGTTCAATCAGCTGAAAAGTATGCTACATTTTAGTGAAATTAAATTTTAATAAATAATAATGCTTGCACGATGAGTTTCAATGAGTGAGCAGCTGAAAGAGTCTATGCAAATGTTCCTCGCTATCACACGCTCCTATGTTATAGATGTATTTAGCGCTGCACAAGAGACTTGTTGCTTCAGGCATGAATCAGAGCGCAAATAAAAGAAGAAGAAAAATTAGTTTCTGTCCGAGCGCGAATGAACTCGACGCAATCGGTTGCTCTCGCAGATTTTCCTCAGAGTGCAAATAAAAGACACTTCTATTTCATTATTTGTATTTGCTGACATTGCACTATGGGGAATTTTGCCGAAACTAAATAAGATTAAACTTATTAATTATATTTGAAAAGCAAAATCCGCATTATTTGCAAATATAATTGCCGAATGGAAAAAAAAAAAATGAACCCGAAGACGATTTTGTGGGATAAGTATTTCTGGCTGAACAATAACTCGAAACTGAAGAATATTAATTTCTTTTTGAATAAAAATAATTAGTTTGAAATACTGATAACCAAAATTAAATAAAAAAAAAAAAATTTTTTTTATAAATTACTAGTAAAAAAAATTTCTGGGTGGGCGGGGACACGCCCCCTTTTCCAAAAATGTTTCCTAGGGAATACATAATAATAATAAAAAAAAAAAAACCAGATCAAAAAATCTGGCTTAGTTTTCAAGTTATTAATTAATACCCGATAATTTGGAATTTTCCCCATAGTGCCTTGAGAAATGATCAATGGGGGAAACTCATTTACATACATTGAGAAACGATCTACAGATATCTGCGAGCTCTGCTTATGATTTATTTATATAAGGTTAAGTCTCATGATCAACTAGACTTAGTTGTTATGAAGTCCAACTAGCTAATCTCATATGAAATTCTGTCGAAAGCTTAAACAAAAATCAGAATTATATAGCTTGATTACAATATAGCTTGATTACAGCTAGAATGTAGTAAGAAATGTGTGCTGCATCTTCTTTGTTCTTTGGGCTGCGCTCAACTAACTTACCTAACACGAAAAAAATATGAAATTATCTCTGCAAATATATATAAATGCTAAAGCTTAATCACATCTTCACATTCCACTATCAAGAATTTAATATTGCTTGGCATTTACTTCTGCTCTCAACTAAAGAAATCTGTCTGCAGTTGACTCCATTAAATGCTAATAAAAAGCTTTTTATCTATTTTGCTTAGCTTGCCCACTCACTCTCTCTTTTATTCTCCGTGTCTATCTGTGCAATTGTCAGCTCGTAAAGTTCACTAGGCAAAGTCAACTCCCCGGAGTGAGTGTGGCAAGTGGCAAACACATAAACACGAGCAACTCCCACTAATTGCGCTGTGCTGTCGATGGCATTAAAAACTTGATTCCCGTGATAATACATAGTGCGCTTGTGCTGTCGCCCCTTGGTTAGTTATTTAGTTAGTTAGTTAGTTAGTTAGTTTGGATTTTTAATGGAGCTACTTTTCAGTCTGAGACATCAATGGCCATTTCCCATTTGCCATTTCGCATTTCCCATTTGCCATTAAGAGGCCACCAAATCTCGGCCAGACGGGCGCGTGTGCCCTATAAATTTGTTGTCCTTTGTTGATGTTGATGTTGCTGTTGTTATTTATTATTTGTGATTTCAGCACTTGCCACTTGTTTGTTAAGCATTTTAAAATCGAAAAAGCAGCGCTCGTCAACCAGCAACAATAGCGCCAAAGGTCATATTGTTCATTGTCCAGTGCCACTCATTGTTGTTGCTGTTGCCATTGTTGCTGTTGTTGCTGTTGTTGCTGTTGCTGTTGTCGTTGTCGCCCTCAACCTAAAAATGAACGCCCACATCTGTCGCTGCTGTTGAAAGACACACCAAGTGGCATTCAAAATGCCAATCAAGATACGAGCTCACAATTTACGATTGGCCAGCAAGGACAACAGCAACAACAACAACAACAGCAACAACAGCAACAGCAACAATAATGTGCTTAACAACGACAACAACAACAACAGCAACTGAGTGCAGGCAAAGATTGTTAATATATATATATCTCGGACGTTCACTTCAGTTTCGATTCGATTTATCTGCCGCACAAATGTTGCAATTGAATTTCTTGCCATATTTCATTAATCCGCTAACATTTCTTATAGCCACAGCCACAGCGCACTCAACTCAATTTGTATGCCTGCATCATGAATATTACAAATAAAATAATCTCTTGCTTTACGAGCCAAGTTTACGAAGTTGTTTGCCAGATTTTACATTGATGCCACAGACTTGGCTTCTAAATATAATTTTTGCATTTTCTTTTTTTTTTTTCTCTCTCTTGCCTGCTTGCTATGATTTATTTGATACTCACGTTTGGCGTAATACTCGAAGGATCTTCTTCGGTTATGGTTAGCTGAAAAGATATGCAAAACATTTGAGTACATATGCAGTTAGGAATAATTTGGTGCTTCTAGTAATTTATTATTGAAACTGGGCTGGCTGTCAGCCTTCAGTTTTTGGCAGCTCGTTTATCATGCTGCCGCTGATAAGGCGTGGCATTTATTCAAATCAATGCAAAAAGAGGCTGCAGAGCCTGTGTGAGGTCGGCAGCCGTGCTAAGCATTTCATTTTGTTTATTTTCATTTTAATTTTCTATCATTTATTTTTCTTATTTTTTTCATTAATATTTATATATATATATATTTTTTTTTTTTTTTGCTTAATTTTGTCTGATCAACAGCTGAACTTTTTTTTTTCTTTTTTTTTTTTTTTTTTGGGTCCGGCTGCGGTGTCTGATTTCTAATTTGCTTTCGGCTACATGTTGAGCTCGAGTAAATTGCAAAAGCGGCGGCTCAGTTTCGCGCTCGACTCATTAAATTTGAACTAAGGTCAGCCATTGGGCAGCTGTTGCTGTTGCTGCTGTGGTTGCTGCCTACTAATTGCGAGCACACATACACATTAATATGCGCGACCCTTTCGCAAATGAGGGTCAATGTGAGGACATTCGCATAAACATGCAAAAAATTGCCACAAAACCCAAAAATCTTCAAGCAAACAACACTCAAGCTCACAATTTTGATCCTGACAATGTCTTGTAGCCTTCTGGCACTGTTGCCCCGCTGGGAGTGCAATGCACCGCCTCTTGCCTGTTGCCTGTTGCCTGTTGCTAGTCGCCTGACAGCAGCAGCAGCAGTGGCAGTGGCAGTGGCAGAGACGGCCAGCAGCTGTAAAATTATCTAAGCTTCGGCTCAAGCATGCGTCTCTCTCTATATATTAAGGGTACTCTGCTAATTGCAAGACTTTTGCCTCGATATTGTCGTTGCTCTTTATGCCAATCGATTGAAGTGATTGAAAAACCTATTGACTGCGTTTTACCTTTTGTTGTAGCCCTGTATACCCTGTAAATGTGTAAAGAGTGAATGCTCCTAGCATGAGAAAGTAGCTAAAAGAAAAAATACTATTTAGTATTTATTCTTAGAGAGAGAGGGTGATAAAGAGAGGGAGAGAGGGAGCTGGCAGAATAATATTAAAATTTTATTTTATTAATAGAGAGAGAGAAAGAGAGAGAGAGAGAGAGAGAGAGAGTTATTCAACAGTTTTTGAGAGACTTCTTATGGGAGTTATTTATTCATAGAGATTGAAAGAATAAAGTTGATTAAAGGGTATACGCTAGTCGAGCAGTTGGCAATCTCCCGAGTATTTATTATATATGTATGCATCACATTTTCTTTAATTAGTAAATTGATGTAAGCTGCCCAAAGCTGCTTTGCTGGCATGCTGGCATGCATACTATATGTGCTCTATATATACATATTTATATTACATTTACGTATATTAATATATTTAATTATGTTGTCAGACTTCAATGCAAACAGCTGACGAACAGAAGCCGCCTTTGTGCCGCGGACTCTGTCGCCTTTGATGTGCCCAGCTCAGCTGCAGGCAGTCAGCTATTATAATTATTGCTGTCACATAATCAAATTATATATTTCGCTATTTATTTGATAATTTGCTTGACAAATAATGCTGATGCGAGTCGATGTCGTTTGCGACTTTGATTTCTATTTCGATTTCGATTTTGATTTCGATTTCAGCCAGTTCAAGATTTTTGTTGAGCTTGAACTTGAAAGGCTGCCGCCATTTGGCCACTTAATTTGAAAAGGAATTTTTTGCAATTTCATTGGCAACGCTTTGGCAACGTTCGTTGCGTTCGTTGGCTTTGATATGCTATGCCTGAGCATGAAAGTAATTGCACTGCCTTGACTGTCGACTGGACAAGAGGTCGGTGCATTATATTGAAGCTGGCAGCCAGACAGCGCGACAGACAGACAGCGAGACAGTCAGGCAGATAGACAGAGAAGCAAGCACAACTTTGCTTGGGCTGACAACATATCCAGTTGGAGCGTTGCTATCAAATCTGTGTGCGCTGAAGATTAATATGCAGACGCTGCGCTTTGATGGAGCTGTTGGGCAAACAGACAGCCAAACGGGGGGGGCGCGGGCTGACATGTAAACAATTTGAATGAAGGGCTATTAGGCGCCAGCACGCGCACACATACTTAGACACATGAGGCAACTTCTAGTTGCCAGTTGCCAGTTGACCTGCTACCATTAGGAACATTTGACCAAGCATTGCCTGGTATGGCATCTCGAATGTGTTAATAATACAATTTTATTTATCTGCCTACACACGCGCGTATGCAAATTGCTAGCCGAACGAGCTGAAAATTTACGATGCGTTTCGCTCACTGTAGTCTGCTCAAAATGTTGGCTGGCGTGTCTGACTATTTTTGAAAAGGGTTTGACATTTAAGGCACACGTCCAGCACTTGGCTCCCTCCATGACTTGCCGTGACTGGGCAGCCAGCAGGAGCTGGAGCTGGAGCTGGAGCTGGAGCTGGGGCTGCAGTTGGGGGCTTGGGGTCAGTGCTGTAGCAAAATGACAAAACGATGTCTAAACGAGCGTTCAACGAGCAGCAAAGAAATTGACCAACAAAGGAAATATACGCATACATGTATACAAAATAAATAAAAATAAACCAAAAAATTGTCCAAGTTACTGGAGGGCTGTGGGCGGGCCAGAGACGACCCTTTAGTTGGACAGTGCTTAAGGCGCTGTGTATGCATGAGCAGCTCATAGAAAATTTGACACTAAAACGTGGGGAGCAAAATAAGAAGAAGAAGAGAAACAAAATCTCTGCACAGTGCTCTGAAAGCATTTCAATGACATTTTGAAAATAGTTAAGAAACTGAAGAGTAGAAAATTAAGAGAGAGCATACACTTGAAGTTCTTTTTCTGCCTAGGGCAAATGTGCTTTAGACCACTGTGCCGGCTGGCTGGAAAGGGCCTGCTATACATACATTACACACACACACACGCATGTATGTGTGTGTGTGTGTGTGCCGAAAAAGGTAAATGGCAGCGTCGGCCTTTTGTTAAATGTCTCAATTGATGCACAGGCGGCACACGGTGCGTATGCTTAATGTTTTATGCGCCCAGAATGTAATAAAATGAGATAAAAAAAATAAATAAATAGAAAGCAAAAAAAAAAAGAAGAGGAAACAAATAAATAAAGACACAAAGAAATAAGACATGAACGCAAGAAAACAGAGACCTGTACGAAATAAAACACTTAATTCATTCCCACAGCATGCCGAGCTGACCAAATGCCGCTTTAGTCGGCATCAGACGTCTCTGGGAATGCCAAAGGGAAAGATTTAAGATATTTAAAGCGACATCGAAATTATTTGAATATTCATTAATAATCATATTAAATGCAAGTCTAGTGCAATTTATGTTTATTTGTTAAATGTAGAGCAGAACTTTTATTTTCAAGTGCAGCATTCTCCTCTTCTACTACATTCCATTCTAGCTAAGCCTTGTTCTGCCTAGAGCTGAGCTCTCTGATTGTTATTAAATACGCAAATGGAATTATCTATTATTCTATTAAGAAGAATTGCAAGTCTCTCGTATTTGAAGGGGGTGAAGGCGAATATCTTCATATGCATCAAATCTATTCAAATATGCAAATGAAGTCTCTAGCTCAAACGGTGTAGAAGCTACGCTCAGCTCACTAGCTTTTAGTTTAGTTTACTAAATCTCTGCATTTAGATGGATGGAGCAACGGACGAACAGACATAGTACTTATAATTAGTACTAACTATAACCAAGCACTAACTGCTCTTCGACTTGAAGCAATTCAATGTTAGAGCTTTGTCTTACACACTTGGCTTAGTAGATAGAACAATTTTAATATTTTAATTCATTTAATTTAATTTTAAAATATATAATTTATGCAAACGACGCTCTCCCTTTGACAATTGTCAAGTGAAACACATTCGATTATCTCTTAGAAGATAGCAAAGTGATTTGAGCAAACTATCAAGAAGTGATTATTGGACATATAGCCTTGATAAATTTCTGCTTCCACAGAGCATTCTCTACTTCTCAAGAGACAAAGAAATTCGCTTATTGTATCAACTAGAAACTAGAAAAGCAATATGCTGGAACATAAGATATTCCCAGCTGTATTAATACAGGCTCGCTTCTACATACTCGTTGCGTAGCAAATACAAAGAGGATAATGACATCTTATACTTTGAGGAAGATCACTGAGACTTCTTGGTACATGATAGGCTACGAAAATTGAATACAATATCCAGGAAGTGGCCAAAAAGTACTAAAAGAGATTATTTTCTTATACAAATAGCCTGGCCAGACGACTGGGTGCTGCATCTGAGAGTTCTCTCATCTGTTGCATTTGTACTAGGAGAAGATATAAAGGTTACCATCCTCAAGGCCTGCTGAATCGTGTCTTGACCTGAACATCTTTCCATTCCATACCTTGTATCCCTAAAATATCCAATAAAATATCTAATATGTAACTTATGATAAAATGAGTATAGCTTGAAGTAGTTTTCAAATAACTTCCGAAGGATGCTACAGAAAGTGCTACAGTTCTCTCTCTTTACTTGAAGAAGTCACTAATTCATATGAGAAAGAAAAACTCTATCTCGAAACATGGATATGCCCTATTCTCAATCGCTGTGCCGACTTAGACAAAGTTCTCTTCGTGCTCTTATCAGGGGCAGCTCTTCGGTTCATCAGAGCAATATCACATCACAGGCACTCGGTGAGAGTTTATGCGATTAGCCATCGATTCGTTTCATTTGTCCAGCCATGGGAATTGTATAATTTTTGTTGATAATTTATTTTGTATAGTCCGCATAAGAATCAATGTATTCAGTTTGACAAAAACAACTAAAATAAATAAAGAAAACAAGATGAAGAAGAAGAAGAAGAAGAAGCGGAAAGGTTCTCGGTCACGCTACCATCAATATCCATGTTTGGGGCGTTGGCAAATGTGACAGGCTAAATTACACGACAGAATATTTTTGAATAAAGCAATTTGTATCTGTGCGCCAGTTAGATCGTCGGGCGTCTACGTCTACGTCTGCGTCTGCCCCACGTTTATTTTGCAATAATGCCAATAATAACAATGGGCGCGCGTTTGTTTGTTTGTTTGCCACTTGATAAATGAGAAGCTGGGCGAGCGAGCCGAGGGTAACGGCTTATGGATAGTGGAGGGCTGCTACGTTTCAGTAATGACCCCAATACCATTGGCTGACCCTCTCGTTCAGGCCCTCACCCATTAGCCCTGGCCACCTTTAGTCCCTTTAGCCCCGTTAGCACCGTTTTCACCCCTTTCGCCCTTTGCCACAAAAGGTGTTAACTGTCCATGGTCGCATCGGTATTTGTATTACTTTTAGTCTTATTGTTCGCTCTCTTGTTTTCGACAGCGGCCCTGCCTTTGATTAAGTTGTTGGGCGTGCCCCAGTTAGCATCTGCTCGTTCAGTGGGCGGCCAGACTAGCGCACTAGCTGGTCATACATTTATGTATATCTATAGCCTTGGAGCACACTACAACAACGACAACGACAACGGCAACGGCAAGAAAAAAGAAATATATGTATATAGATATATAGAAGAACAGTGGGCGAGTGACTGCGTTCAACTAGCCAGCAAGATGAATGTTTCGGTTACTAACTATAAATTAAGCCCATTGGAGCCTGTAGGTGACACAGAAATCTCTCCTGTCTCGAAATCTACGCATTGCCGACATACAAAGTGTCTCTGACATCATGCAGAGCAAAGTTAGAAGCTAACTTTGTGCCCCATGTTGTTACTCTGTTAGAATCCATAGAGAAGTTTCTGCGACTCTGATTGAGGGCGAAGGAGTTGAATATGAATATGAATCTGTTTAGTATAATATCAAATTGTAATTGAAAATGTTCTACATTTTCAGTACATTACTACATTAAACTGCACATGACTATAAAATATGTTAACATAGCAATCAGCCATATTTCATAGCAATGTCTGATAAAATAGTTCCAAAACTATAAACTCGCCTCAGTCGTGTATTATTTATCAGCTTCAGTTACAATCAATTTAGCGGCAATTGGTAATCTTAGCTGATGTCAGCTAAACATCATATTAAAGACACTTTAACAGCATGTTAAATATAGTTGAAGAGCATGTAAAAGAGAGCTTAACAGCATGCAGAAGAGAGCTTAACAGCTGTTTGATGATAGTTTAACAGAATATTAGAGTGAGTTTAACAGCAACTAAAGAGAGCTTAGCAGCATGTTAAAGTGAGCTTAACAGCATATTACAGTAAGTTTAACAGTCTGCTTTAGAGACTATGTTAACTTATGTTAAGTTAAGTTAAGTTAAGTGTTGTAAGTGTTGCTTAATGTTCTCACATTAGATATTGTTTAGATGTTAACAGCAAAGCAAGCGTGCTTTGAATGTTAGCTTACTTCAGCTGAGCTCACGCTTGAGTAATACCTGTTGAGTAATAAAGAGTCTTTTAACAGTGACGACAGCCTAACAATATGTTAATGTTAACATTTAAAGCCTGATGACTATTTAACAGCATGTCAAGTTGACTTTTAACTTTGATAGGCAGTCCTATTTCTATGTTAGCTTAGAGTGCTACTTTACTTCAGTTGACAGCAGATTGATAATATGTTAATATGTGGTTGAGTGTCTGCCAACTAACAGCATGTTAAGTGACTGTACAGTCAGTTATGTAATTTAATTATAGATCTATAAATCAAATAGAACTCTAGCTAATGGCATAATATGCATAGGCACAGGCAACGAAGCAATCTTCATTATAGCCCAAGATTGCATACATACATACATATATATGAGTATGCATATATATTTATAGCTAATTATATGTACATGTGTGCGTGTGTTTGTATATGTGATTATTATTAAACAGCCAAAAAGTGGAATTTTTTTCGTTTCGTATTGTCGCTGACGCACATTTTAATGACAGCCTTTGGCTGTTGTTCATGTTGCTGTTGGGGTTCTTGTTGTTGTTGCGGTTGCTGTTGCCATTGTCATTGTTGTTGTTGCTGTTGTTGTAGTGATTATTGCTGCTGTGGCTGTGACTGTTGTCATACATAGCTAATGTCGATTGTCAACGTGTCGCGTCATCAGTTTTACGCACCACTTGTTTCCCGGCTACATATTGCCTCACTCTCTCTCTCTCTCTCTCTATCTGTCGCACCCCTTTTCTCTCTGTCACTCCTGCTGCATATAGACATTTTATGTCAATGTTGGCAACAAAAAGAACCAAAGGAATTTACATATTTTTATGCTGTTCAATTTAACTAGAATTTGTTTACTCGCACTCGCCGCTCTTCGCTCTTCACTCTTCTTCTCTCTCGTGTCTCGGGTCTCTCGGCCAAATGGCAAATGGCAAAGCGAACAGAACGAAATTGGGCGCTGTTATTGTTGCTCAGCTATATACAATTCAATTGATTTTGAGAAGCTCAATTGTTTCAGCCGCAACACACAAAAGGATGGCCCATAAGCAGCAGCAGCCATTAGATGCTCTATGAATGACATTGAGATGCCCTGCAACTGGTTGGCATGGAAGCGAATATAAAGTAGCGAAGACAATATGTGAAATCATACAGTAGCTATAGCCTAGATATATATGAAATATAGTATATATAAATACAAGTGATTATTTATATATAGAGGAAGTAATATGTGGAGAATATATATTATATATATGCATTTAAAAGCTAGACTAAGATTAAGCACTGGCTACTATGGCCTTCGGCTTGTTAATAATAATATATATTATATTTATTATTTATTATATTTCGGATTCCTTCTCTTAGGTATCTCTTAAGGTTTATCTCTGCAAGCTTCAATATTTTTAAAGAATTACATTATTATTTTAATTTTTTATTTAAATTTATTTAATTTCATTTCATATGACTTTGTATTCAATCATTTAATTGACTTCACTTCTACTCCATGCATTGATTGCTCTTTTGGCATTTCATAGATTCATTTCTCTTCATTACAGGGTATTAAATGTGAGGGCCTACATTAAACGCGCTGCTCAGTCAATTTATTCAGCAAACGGAAAAATGTTTCATACTTGGCCTTATCTGTGCCAATCAGCTTCAATTGCTTTTTGTTGGCACTTAAGTGGCACAGAGCTTACAAAATACTGCTGCAGCTGCAGCCCAGACGCACTTGAACACTATTCTTGTTCTTCTTCATTCTTCTGTTGTTGTTGTTGTTGTTGTTGCTAGCGGCCACACGCTCATTTAACAGCGCTTCCACTCAAAGTTGTGCGTAATTTTTCAGCTGGTTTGCTTCTGCTTCCGTTGCAGGAACTTTGCAAGGATTTAGCTGCATTTCCACTTGGCCCCAAGTGTTTCCTCTCAATTGTTTTTCATGTGCTGGCCGGAGCAACTGGGCGAGCGCTCGACTGGGATGTGAATGTGAATGTTTTATTGTTGCTGCTATGCCCCAGTCGGCTACTCTTGTATTAGCTTAATTCCAGTGCTCATCTGGCTTATGTAGCAGCTAAAGTCTCTTCAGAAGTCACAGTCACAGTTACAGTCACAGTCGTAGTCGCAGTCGCAGTCACAGTCGCAGTCACTGTGATTGCTCTTGTCTCGGGCCCTTGAAGTTCATTAATTTTTATGGCACAACTTGAATACAAGTGAAGTCAACTTCTAAATAAACGACGCCTCACCAAAGCAAATCTCAGGTCTCGAGTCCCTTTTGTTAAACGACAATAAAAAAAATAAATAAAAAATAGAATGAAATAAAATAAAAAAACTAAAGCAAAGCAAGAATAATTTTGTTCAAGCATTTTTTTTTTTTTTTTTTTTGAATATTATTTATACGCTTGTTTTACGCTGCTGCCATTGGCCCCTGCCTGCTGGGCAATACATATATAAAAGGTATGTAAATATTTATGTATCTATATACGTGTGCATAATGTGCGTGGCAATTGGCATTAGATTCGCAGCAGCAGCTCGAAGAAAACTGAATGCACAGAAAGCCAACGCAATAAATTACAAAGCGAAAAAAGAACACAAAATAGAAATGAACACAAAAAAAAGAGAAAAAAAGAGAGAAAACAGAGGAAATAAGTACAAAATGCGAATGGCAACAGCGCAGCCAGCGTTGCGTATACGTAATGCATGCAAGTACGCCAGGATGCAGGGCCAGGCGAGGGCTGAGTGCATGGTGGTTACGGTCTGTTAAAACTAATGCCAAATGAGACTAAAGAATGGATTGTTGTTGCCATAACATTTGCATTGCACAGCGGTTATCTGCCCTACCAGTCAAGGCGCATAAACACGCTGAACAAAGCTGAAGCAGCAGCAGCAAGAGAAGCCATTCGTTGCCAAGGTGAATATTAAGGCATTTTATAATAAACCTATCTATTTGCTATGCTGCAGCGATATTAAAAAAAAACATGAGATGTCGTCAATGTCGTCCACTAAAATATGTAATAAGCTTTTGTCTACTCCACGAGGTTTGACTTTGCTGCTCAAAGGCGATTCTTGGAAATGCTGTCGCTTGTTATTTGAGTCCATGAATAGTCGCATAATTCATTTAAATATTTTTGCTTAGTTTACAATGAGAGGCAGGTAGGTGGGAAGGTAGAAAGAGAGAGAGCGAGAGCGTGCGAAAAAGCAATTAAAATTGTCATTCAGCTGATTTTTTATTACTTTTTTATTGACTGTGACTTCAGCTTTGATTCAATTAGCAAATACTATAAATTTTTCGATGAATATTTAAGTAATTAATTAGACTCAATTTATATTGAACTCTAATATGAGATAGTCAAGCTGAACAAGATATATCAAGTTATATTTTTAATAAATTTTAAAATTATGAAAAAAAATAAACTAAATAATAATAATAAATTTGCAGTTATTAAAGCTAAAAAAAAAAAGAAAAAACATGTTTTTGTTTTGAATGAAGCTAAGCCTGAAATTTTATTTTATGCTCATTCATATAAGATTTTTTATAAATTTGAAATTCAACAAAAAAAAAAAAAAAAAAAAAAAAAATCGTATAAAACATTTACTAAGTAAAAGAATAATTTTGCTGTTATTGAAGCTTAGGCTTAAATTTGTATTTTAATTTAAAAAAATATTTTTTAATTTATACTCATGATAATTCTCTGCATCAGCTAACAGTTTAGCTTGCTTCATTCGAGGCTTAACAGCATAATTATTTTCTAGAGAAATATGAACAAATAATTATTGATAAATATTAGTTGCTCGCTAAAAAATTCACTTATAATTAAATATAATGAGGCTGAGCAGCAGCAAAACTAATTTGGACTGACTGAAAAGGTCAAATTAATATATATAAAAAAAATGCAACTATAATTATATAGAAATATTTTTTAGCTTTCAAATTAAATTATAAATTCATGAGCTAACTGTCAAACGAGAAAATGTTGAATTTTTTTTATTTATTTTATTTTTGCTTAAAATATATAATTGAAAATAAATTCAATTTAAATTTAATTTCATTTCTGTTACGCATTTCAACTAAAATGACATTTTTATGGCTGGCAATTGAAATTTTTCATGGCTAAACAACAGAAGACATATATATATATATATATATATATATATATATATATATATATATATATTGTGTGTGGGAGAACCAATTAAATGCGCAGCACAACTTATTTTTATGTCGCCGATTTATCGACATTTGGCAGCTGTTTTCTTTGGCGGGAGGCCGAAAAGTGTTGCCTACTTTATGGCTGCAGCTCTTGAGCTACTATGCATAGATGCTATGCAGACAGCGCGAGTCGGCGACAAGTTATAAAACTTGAAGTGCTAGTTGTACCTTCGCGACAATGACACGCAACAAATGTCACACAATTGCAATAAAAAGCGACAGCAATAAACTGACGAGAATGGCTAACAGAGAAACAGGCGCAAAACTTGAATCTGTCACAGCATAAAACAGCGCGCGCGCGCGTGTGTGTGTGTGTGTGTGTGTGTGTGTGTGCTTGGGGCTCGTATGCAAATTGTGGGCAAAAGCTGAAGCTGACTTTAATAAGCAACGCACATAATGTTTTACAATGCCCAATACAGATGGCTATAAAGCCAGCCAAATGAGATGGAGCTAGAGATAAGCAGAGTGGGAGAGCGAGACTCACGCCAGACGAAATACAATGTATATGAATGGATATATATATATATATATATGTATGCATATATATGAATGAATGAATGTATGTATGTATGTATGCATGCTTGTGTGTATTTGTGTATGTGTGTGTGCGTGCTCATTCATAAGCTACTTACTTTTTCCACCTAAGTCGAATAATTGTGGAAAATAATAATGTTGCAACTAATTGGCGTGGCTAATTGTCTCTCTGTGTTTGTGTGTGTTGGCGCTTGCCTGGGGAGTGGCCGTAAAGACAAAACTGAATAAATAAATAAATAAAGTAAAAAGAAGCCGAATATTGTTGCAGTTACGCACAGTTTTACTGCTGGGAATGGCCCGAGCAACTACAAAAAATAATTGAAGCCATGCCGCATCAAACTTTTGCCAGCCTGTCCACAAAATTAATATATGAATTGGCCGTGACTGTGTGTGTGAGTGTGTGTCTCTCTCTCTCCCTCACTCTCTCACTCTACCTTTTGATGTTTGTTCAGCTATAATATTCGTAATACTCATTACTTGCCCTGCTGGGCAGCAGCTACTCAAATGTTGCCGCACTCCTGTAAATTTCCATCGTATTTTCCTTTATTTCATTTATTTTGTTGTTTACTTTTCTTTTTGTTGCTGTTGCTGTTGCTGGTATTTGTTTTTGTTGTTGTATTTTAATGAGCCTCCAATGCCTTGGCAACATAAATTCCTTAGTGTTGCTGTTGCTGTTCAGCCATTCAGCGTCCAATCAAATGTCTTTGCCATGCCGTATCAGTTTTTGTCATTAAAATTGAAATGCTCTAGCAAAGTTTTTTGCCTGGATACGTACGCGCAGCAAGACATTGACATTGGCTTGGCATAATTTAAGCAGCATCATCATTAACATGGACATCATTGAGGCAGCAGCCAGCAGCACTAAGTCTTAATCAAGTTGTGGCTGACCAGTCGACAAAGTTTTTATGCACACACACAGAGAGAGTGAGGGAAGGAACAGGAGGTGAAGGAGGAGGAGGAGGAGGAGGAGGGACAGTGTGAGCTTAGTTTTATGCAGCAAACTTAATAACTTTGATAAAAGACAAACAAGTTGCGTGCACAAGTTTATGAAAACAAATTAAAATACCCAAAACGCCAAGCGGGGCACAGAGTGCGGGCAGACTTAATGCTGTGATAACTACACAATGCCAGCGGTCTCATAGTGGTGCGTGGAGCATCATAAAAATGACTGGCACCTGTGCACGCACCTCGTAAAATCAATGAAAGTTCGCGCATTACGTATACGCCCAGCTAGCCACAAGGTCAGCGCCAGATAAAACAACGCTTAGACGCGGCTCAAGATTGCCAGCACCTAGCAGCACAGCACAGCACAGCACAGCCCTGGCTCTGGCATATTTCTGTGTTTATAATGAGTATTCATTACGCGAGGCGACAAAGCGGCCAAGCAACAATGTGGCCAAGCGACAGCCAGCCGGCCCAGCTCGCCTGCCGTATGCATGATATATATATATTATATATATACTAGGGAAAAAGCGAGAGGCGTGTGCTTGGGGTGCACTGCTCGCTGGCTAGTGGCTTTTGTTAGGCATTTAAGCCGCGCCAACGTCCACAGCACACGCTAAGGCATTCAGCGAGCCATGCGGCAAATGTTACACATACGCCATGTGCGCCAGGCTAGCGCTTGGCCTTGCACCATCCAGCCAGCAAGTGTCGCAGTCACTTATATATACATATATACATTGTTTATCGCTTATTGTTTTCTACTTATCGTTTATTGCATATTGTCGATGGTTAAGCAAAAGAAATATGTTTAGCATGAGCTGACTTACAAGTTACTGTGGAACTTCTTCAAGCTAACTATTTGATGAAGCACCTTGAAATTTATTTTCCATTTTCCATTCGATATTGTTTCAATATCTTGAACAAAATGCTTAAATGCAATTAAAGCTGTTCAAATAGTTTTCATAATAATGCAGTCAACGTCCGCTTATGCACTTAATTATGATATTCAGCTAGATTATGGCTTAACGCGCTCGGGCTTCGAACAATATTAATTAAGAGAACATTTTGGATTCTCGCCTCGCATACGAAATTAGTCGAGTGATAAGCCAATTGGCTCAATACATCTATATATATGTATATAAATTGATATCTCTATCTATATTTAGACCAAATTGATGGCCAAAGCAGTGGCTCAATGCATAAATCACGTTTGCCCATCAACCGGGCGCCCATCATCAATAAATCAAAGCTGTTGACCAGTCATGTTCGACACTGCACTGCGATTAGCTGGGCAAACGCATGTGACAGCAGCTGGCATAAGCCCAGCAAAGCGCAGCACATTAAACAATAAGCAATCGAAACAATGAGCAATAAGCAATAAGCAATGACAATTAATTCACATTCGTCAGTCATCAAACTAATTAGTATTTGCCTTCTGCCTGACCAACAAATTTCCAAGTGCTGCAGCACGACAGCAGCTCGCAAATACTAAAAGGATTTCATTTTTTATTTATTTTTTTAAATATATATATATATATATATATATATATATATATATATATTTTATTGTTATATTTTTTGTCGACATTTCACAGCAACCGACAAACACAATAATCAAACAGCAAATGGGCCACAAAGCAGCGAAGGCAACAGCAAAATCGAATGCGTAAATTCGAAGAATATTTTGTTGTTTTTTGTTGTTTTTAGGTGACGAAACAACTGCTGTCGATAAAGTTGCCGATAAAAAGGGTCCGCCGAGCACATGCGACAAGGAGCACGACAACAGCAACAGCAAAGAGTTGTTAGCTAACAAGAAAGTCTACAAAATTGATCAAGATAGACGGCTAGAAATACCCTGTAATAAGTTTAAGCAAAGTCAAAGCTACGTAGATTCCTTATGCAACATGATAAGGTATATATATATTGTATATTTATGATGAATATATGTATATCATATGGAACAACTCTTATTGCTGGGTATCTCAATTGTCCAATAAGCCAGCGCTTTATTACATTTGATTGGTGTGCGTGCCTCTTATCAGTGTGGGCGGCTTTTTATGGGGCGTCAGCCAGTCAGTGTGACAGACAGTGGCAGCCAAAAATGCGCATATCAATATGCGTTAGAATCACATATATTATGTATATATTATATGATATTCACAAGCAAACGAATATATATAAATATATACATATATGTATGTATATCACATCTACATATGTTTATGCAGCCGCAAGGTAAGAACGCGCTTATATATTCGCTTGTACAAGTGTGTTTACATAATCAGTAAATTTGATTATATAAATGATTAAATGAAATTGATGAATGCACAACAACAACAACAACAACAACAAGAGCACAGCTCATAAAGCAGGCCACACTCAGGCCTCAATTACAGCTGCGTATTATTTCTCGCTCGTTTGTGGCACTTTTTATGTCTCTATACCCATTAAAAAAGTACCACAAAAAGGGTATCATAAAGATATGCTAATTTCTCAGGGCAAATGTGAATATAGCAAGCATAGCTGGCTACTTAATACACGACCATATGGACACAGGCTGATTTTTGCTAGAGTCTAAGAGTTATAAGGTCTATAGAGAGGATTCAATAGAAGAACTGAGCGATATTAGCTCACTTCAAGTGTTCGCAGGGAGAGTGATTTCTGGGAGAGTAAGGGAAGAGTTCTGGGAGAGTGAGCATTGGGAGAGTAAGGGAAGAGCTCTGGAAGAGTGAGTTCTAGGAGAGTGAGCTTTGAGAGGGGAAGAGCTCTGGACGACTAAATTCTGGAAGACTAAGTTCTGGAAGAGTAAGCTCTGGGAGAGTGAACTCTGGGAGAGAACATTACAATTTTGCCTCTTACAAATGCAAACTCGAAATGCCATTCTTATAAGCTACTTCACAACTATATTCAAATTACTTCATTACAAATTAATTATCCACACATTAATGTGTGTGAGGATTCTATAGAAAACAAACCGACAGCACTTTGACAGTCATTAAGGCATAAAGCCAATATACTCTTCTCATACACATAACGAGCATGAGTAGGAGCATCTAGATCGGCTCATATACATTGTGTTTCATTTGACTTGTCAATAAAGGAAATGTGTTTTATGCGCTCGAGACATAAAACATTGTAAAGCAAAAAAAAAAAAAAAAAAAGTTTTGCCAAAAAAAGCTTTAAAAAAAAGCAGAGAGAAACTCATCATAATTTGAATTTAATCTGTTCAAGCCAATTTTTTTTTATGTTGTTCGGCTGCTGTTTGGCATGTGTGGGCTGTGAGTTCGAAAAAAAAAAAAAATAAATAAATAAATAAATATAAATAGAATAAAAAAAGCCAGGAAATAAACCATTTCGAACGAGTTGAGTGCTTAATGGCCAAATATGCTTCAAGCCAAATATTAACATTCTTGAAATGCTTAAGTGGAATTTGTAGCTGGGCAAGCGAGAGCGAGAGAGAGTGGCACGAATTTTCCAATTGATGAATTAGTGAATTAAGCAAATGGGCCAACGCGGCGTATGCGTAATTCAAGATGTCTTCTACTACTATGCTATATGAAATGAGTAATTCTGAAATTTTGCCTTTGCCATTTTGATATATATTGTGCTCTTAATTAAGTTGCAAGTTTTCTGAAATACAGCAGACACATACAACTAGAGACACAGCCAAGCAGAGCTGGAAGTCTCTCTAATGATGCGTTAATTATTGTGCGCGCAACAAGAATTGTGAATTATAAACGCTTCGTTTCGTTTCATCTCGTTTCGTTTCGTTTCGTTTCTACAAACTCTCAACATCTGCGCGCAGCAGGTGAGCTAATTAAGCACAGGTGTTTCGAACAGCTGTCTCTCTCTCTCTCTCCCACTCTCTCCCTCTCTCTCTCTCTGTGTGTGCGCTGACATAAGTAATTGCAGTTATTAGTCAAAACTTTTGATCGCAATTATTTGCCAATATAAATGGTTGTATATCTAACACATACGCAGCTCAGCTCTATTGTTGCTTGCGCTTAATATTTAAATACCTGAACTTATTGCTTTGCCAAGAATATAAATTACAAAAGCCAAACACATAAATTACACAGAGACAGAGAGTGCCAGAGAGAGAGAGAGACAACAGCTAGAAATGTTTGCAAATCAAATTGAATTGTTTCGGCTTTCAATTCGAAAACTTTTGCCAAACTCACATTTACATAATCAGAAATATTTTGAATGAACTTGTCCTTTGTGTGCCTGCCAATTGCATTCGGTCCACTCAACCAGATCCGGCCGAAGACAAAGAGTTCAGTCGACGCAATAAGTCATCATGCGAGTAAATAATCTCAATAATTTATGTGCATATGCTCAGTTCCAAGCAATGCGGAAATTCAAAGTGAATTCCAAAATTGAAACGAACAGCAAATATTCCAAGCAGTAGGAGTTGGAGGTGTTATATGTAGCTTGGAGTAAATTTCTATGAATCTATCTAAGAGCTTTTATGTATGAGTTTCGTTTTCATATAAATATTATTGTTATCTACACTTCACTTGTCAAATTGAAACTCGAGCATAAGAATTGATTTGAAAAAAACTCTATAAAATATTAATGTCTTTATATATTGGATACATTTGCAATGATTCAATTAAATTCTATGAAAATGCAACAATTGCAATTCATTTCATATAAATACTTTGCTTTTGATATACTTTAAAGATATAAAAGTTTTCAACTATATTCAGCCAAAAATAGAAAGCAATATTCAGTAGTTGGTCAACAAATATCTCAAGAAGTTAGCGTCTTACCCAACCGAATTAGATTGAGCTCTGCAAAAGAACCGTCAGACTTGGCAATCAAAATTATTGTTATAAATAAAAGAAAAAAACATCTACTGCGCTCGAATTGTCTTTAGATATTCTTTCAGCAGAGAACAAATGTTAAAGCGTCTTTTACAAAAGATTAAAGCATTCATATACATATATCTAGACTTGATGAGAATGCTTCAAGCAGCAGGATGTGCAATGCGTGGCCTAAGCCTTTGTTCGCTCTCGATTCCTGTGTCGAACCTTACGGCAATCGCTTGGCAGATTTCTTAAATTGCTGAAATAGTTGGCCATGATTTAAGAGGCGCCTCAAATATTTCAGAGCAAGTGCAAGTATTTAGAGTGCTTGCCGTTTGTTTGCTTTACTGTTTTAGAGTGTTAAATTACGCTCAGCAGGACGGAGGCAAAAAAGGAAAAACCACATCCCATGGGATGGAAGGAGGCGAGACTGCCGCAGTCTCCGGCATCCGCTCGACCGCAACCGTCTGATGGATGAAAGAGGAGCAGCAGCAGCAGGAGTAGCAGCAGCAGGAGTAGCAGCAGCAGCAGGAGTAGCAGCAGCAGGAGTAACAGCAGCTAACCTGTTGCAGGCACAGCACAGGCCACAGCCAGCTGGCAGCTAAATTAGAACTTGAAGCAGCAGGACGAATGCCAAAGGAATGCCTGACTGGAATCCTTTCATTGTTTGCACAATATTTCTACGACTGCTGCGCACCTTGGAGCCATTTCTTGGGGCCATCAAAGTAGCTGCTGATACGCTGCTTGGCTCCAAGAGCGGGCCACTACTTTCTTTTCATTATTGGTCGCGCTCAGCTGTCCAGCTGCTGCCTTGTGCGCTGTCCTGTGATTATTGTCTTGGATCGTAATTGCCTCTGAATACATTTACATAAGTTGCTCAGCCCAGCGGCGCCTCTCTCCCATTCTCTTCCGCTTCCTCTCCCTCTCTCTCTCTCTCACTCTCATTTGTTATCTTTTCATTTTGCACCAGATGTCAACGAACTTGCGTCGGCATGATTTTCACTTCCTCACAGCCTGCGCTGCGCTGTTTACACTTTTTTTTTTTATATATTTTCGACAGGGCCAGCAAACAGCAGGGAAAAAAGCCCATCACTAGATGCCGATTCCGCACCGATTCAGTGCCGCAATACTAAATCCAAATTCAATATGTTCTCGATTTAACATATTTCTCTGCAGCCTGTGTGTGTGTGTGTGTGTGTGTTGTCTTCCATTTTTTTGCTAGAGAGAGTAAACAAAGTGTTGTGCCAATATTGACAGAGCCCATGAGCCATGCTTACGTCTGCAACTACGTCATACACGCGCGTATGCGTATGTGTATGTGTATGCGTATGCGTATGCGTATGGCATGAGCCAAGACGAATGCGAAACCCAAGCGCAGCTGAGGACAATCACTGCCATTGACTGACACGACACTGACCAACGCGGCCAAAAGCACAATGAAATTATTGAAATGAAATATTTGCCCGTCTGTTTATTGTGGTGTCGAATTTTCGGGTGATTATGTATGTATATTACCCAAGGCCACGTCAAACTCTGAATCTGAAACGGAATGGCATAGAACGGATGGGCACAGAACGGATGGGCACTCTCTGTTGGAAAGGAATCGAATGTTTAACAATCTCCAATGTGAGCTTTGTCATACGATATGGCATTGAGTAAGTCTCACGCTTTAGTGCTCTCTTCACCATATGCCAAGGCAATTAATGAGGCAATATTTATATATATATATATATAGTCGAGATATACTTGTATATGTATGGCTATATCAGCATTACAAATCAAACAGAAAACATTTTGAAGGAATATCTTGTCCTGCCTTTAGCCATGATTTGCAGGTTTAGTTCTTTTCATAGGAATATTCTAGATGAGATTCGCTTATATATGTCTATGCATGCTATGAGCTAGGCACAGCCTATACTAACCCAAATATGTGTACATAGCTCGGTTATAGACTGAATTCACTTATACTAAATACAATTTTATCTTCTGATAATTTGTTTGTCTTTTATTTGAATATTCGATTACTTTTACCTGAGCCCAACGCTGTGTGCTTCCCATGAATAAGTTTTTATACCCTGAGCCCATTGAAAATGGGAAATCAGGGTATAATGGTTTTGTTAAATGTATGTAACAGGCAGAAGGAGGCGTGGCAGACCCCATAGAGTATATATATTCTTGATCAGCATAAAAAAATAAGTTGATCTAGCCCTGTCCGTTTGTCCGTCCGTCCGTATGTATGAACGCGTCGATTTCCGAAGATACAAAAGCTAGAGAGTTCATTCTTTTTGTGTTAGGTTCGTATATTGCACGCGCAGTACGAGTTTGTTTCAGAAATTCGATAACTTGTATATTTGCAAAGTTATCGATAAACGAACTTATCGGGAACCTGTTATAAAATTCTAGCTAATTCATCTTTAGAGTTAGAGTCTCCAAGTCTTCTGCATATATATAGATACTAATTTATTACAATTTCGGTTTTTGTCAGACTTTGGATTCCGGTCCCAACTTCGCCCCACCACCCCCAAATGTGAAAAAATGCATTTCAAATACTAGAGACATGCAGTTGGGTTTAGCATATAGATACGAATATCATAATCATAATCTGAAGAAATCAATACGATTGTCCATCTAGAAACAGAATTATTAATCATCAAAGTTTTCTCATCAAAACCATGCGACGCAGCAACAAAGCAGCGAGACAGCAAGACGCTTGCAATGCTTACACACATGCATACACACATACATGCCTACAAGCGTAGATCAGCGTCTATGCGTGCAGAAACGAATCGAATAGTTCTTGGAATATTATTCGTTCGAAGAAGGGCTCAGGGGATTTCGTAGTCGAGCAGTCTCGACTACAGCTTTCTTACTTGTTATATATAAATAACTCTAAAAAAGTTCTCAGCCTCACACAAATACATATGCAAATAGAACACATTCGGAAACATGGAGAATATTTTCTATCGATTTATTAAAAAAATAAAATGAATAAAAAATAAATATTAAATACATGATAACAAAATTATGTTTGTAATGCATTAATAAAAATTAAATAAATAAATAAATATTAAATACAAATCAAACTATATTTATAAGAAATTATTAAAAAATAAATAGATAAATAATAAATACTAAATTATTAAAAAAAAAAAATAAATAAATAATAAATAATGACGGATTATTAAATAATAATAATAAATATTAAATACAAGTCAAAATTGTAATTAAAATGGATTATTAAAAAAATAAATTTAAAAAAATATTAAATACAATTCAAATTATATTTATAAGAAATTATTAAAAAATAAATAAATAAAAAATTAATATTTAATTATTAAAAAAAATAAAATAAATAAATAATAATAATTAAATTTATTAATATAAATATTATTCAAGTCTTATTATATTTATGCGGAATATTAGCTATAAATATAAATAATAAAAAAGATGTCAGTTTTTTTTCAGTTCATTTGAGTTGGCTAAAGCAATTTATGATACTATATATATTTTTGTGATGAGTATTATTTCAATTAAGAACCACAGAGAATGTGCTTAGCTATAATGACCAGTCTCTGCTCCTTCAGTTGCACAGTTGACAGCTATCAGGCTTAAGCCAAGGCCCAAAGTTTGCTTTTGGAGTTTGGAGCAAATGTTTAAAGCTTGACATGAGACGACAGCAAAGTCTAATGATGGAGCATAAAAGGTCAAAGTCTGCTGATGATGCTTTAATATATTGTGAAATATTCTCGAGATATTTGTTACAAATTTCACATAGATTCTCATAAATTTGCAATTAGTCAGACTCCCTAAGGAAACTGTAGAATTTACGAACAAATTTGTAATATTTGAAAATGATTTTAATATTTCTCTCCGAGGCTCACGTAAATTTGAAATTTAAGAAACTTTTACGCCATCTCCTCGATGTGTGTTGCCAATTTGTCACATTCTAGCCTAAATATGTGCTCAGCACTCCATCAACGGCACAGTTTGGCCCGGCCTTTGGCTAAATTATAATTTCTGCGTTGACCAAGTTGTAAAGCATTTCAAAAATTAATTGCAACCCGTGGGCAATGGGCAGCAGCAGACGTAGCAGGAGTAGCAGCGGCAGCAAAGAGAACGGCAACCTTTCAGCGAGCCACTCGTAAGCACGATATCCATCCTAGTCGGGTCGGCTGAGCCGCTGCTGGAGGTCATTAAAATCATGATTAGCAGCCGGCAGCCACAGGTGCCATTAAACGCAACCAGTCCGGACACAAAAGCGGTGGGGACACAGCCGAACAGCAGAACGACAACAACAACTAAAATGGCCAAAAGCAAGTAAGCCAACAACTGACCGCAAACAGGCAACAAAGTTATGAGCCAAGCGGCGAGCGGCGGGCGGCAAGAAAAGCCAAAGTTATTTCTTCTTAATGTTTTTCTTTCAATAATTCGCGCCCCCAGAGAGTAGTGTGTATTTATATGGGGGCAATGGGGGCTATGGGGTCAAGGTCAGCCAATGAAAAGGGTTTGCTTTGCGGGCTATGCTTTGCTTTCCTTAAATTCTGTTTGGTTTTTCGCATTGGTTTTGCTTGATTTTCCAGTTGCTTTTGCGACTCGACGACTTTTCGCCTTTGTATTGCAGTTTTGTGTTGAGGGAGTGCGAGAGAGAGAGAGAGAGAGAGAGAGAGAGAGAGAGAGAGAGAGAGAGAGAGAAAACAAGAAAAAAAAACACGAGGAAAATATGTTTGCCAATCGGGTTTTCCTCCTTCGATATTCCTACATTTTTCATTGGGCTTTTGTGTGCGCCGTATGGCTTAGCCTCAGGTCAGAAATTAAATGTTTATATGCAGGTATTTGTTGATTTTTCTTGATTTTCTTTTTGCTGTTGTTGTTGTGGCAAGGCTTCAATAAATGATACGCTTACGGTTCAAGATTCGAAGTAGAAACGGTCAAGTAAGCTGTTTCGGCTAATAGCTTTATATTTCTATAGAGAGAATGTTTTTATTTATACGTAATCAATTAGGTGTTGGGTGATATGACTAGAGAAATATTTCCAACTAGGATATAGCTTTGTGTTGAAAAGAACATATTAGAATATATATAGTTGCTATAAAGTTGCTTTGTCAGTTTAATTACTCAAGCTTTTTAGCTTGTTTTATCCGTCTATAACCGTTCGCCTTTTCATATACATATGTATCTATAGATAGGGGTAAGTAATCTATCTATCAATCTATCTATCTATCTATCTATCTATCTATCTATCTATCTATCTACCTGGCTATGTATCTATCCATAAATCTATCTATCTCTCATTCTCTCTTTCTCTATCTATCTATCATCTTTAAAGATCAAGATAGGTATGTAATATATCTATCCATATATCTATCCATTTATCTATCTATCAATCTATCTATCTATCTACCTGGCTATGTATCTATCCATAAATCTATTTATCTGTCATTCTCTCATTCTCTTTCTCTATCGATCTATCTATCTATCTATATAGATCTAGATAGGTATGTAATCTATAAATCTATCAATCTTTCTATCCATCAATCTATCTATCTATCATCTCTTATTTTCTCTTTCTCTCCATATACCTATCTTTCTGTCTATTTAGCCTATCTATAAATCTATCAATCTTTCTATCCATTAATCTATCTATATATCTATCCATACATCTATATATCTATCATTCTCTCTTTCTCTTCATATATATATATCTTTCTATCTATCTAGCCATCTATCCATCTATCTTTCCATATATCTACATATCTATCTCTCTGTCCATCTATCTATCTAACAATCATTATCTATCTATATATCTACATCCATATATCTCTATCTGTCTATCCAGATCTCTTTACGATTCGAAAGCTCTCTCTTTCATAAACTTTTACAGGGTATTCACCATAGATTATTTATTTGGCTTTTAGCTTGCTCTTGTGACTGAGTTGCTTTGGCAGCCAAGCTGAGGATGCCTAAGGTCCTGCCAAGCAGTTTAATGCCACTTAGTTCATTAATGTTAATGACCGTATTGATTTAAATGTGCGGCACGTGTGGCGCTCGACTTATATGAACTCCATTATGTTACGGTTCGGTTCGGTTCGATTCGATTCGATTCGATTTGGCTTGCATCGCATCCAATTGAATTTGTTGGCCCTCATTCAGCTGGCGTGGCAATGGGATTTCGGCAGCTTGCTTCGTTCTAATTGCAACGTAAACGCATTTCCAGCAAATGCATTAGAAATAATTTAAATGAGATCTCAGCTGGCACCTAAAAATCGATGAAAATACTCGATTGCAACTATGCAATATAACGCGGCACTAAACGGCAACTGGGCAACATCCTGTCACATGAATTGTGTACTTTCGACACTTTTGCACACTTTTGCCAACATGACACGAAAAGCCAGAGAGCAAAAACTTTCAGAGCGAAACAGAGCGCGCGAGCAAGTCGAGTCCCTCGATTCCCTTAATATGAATATATATGAGCATATGAATAATTCTGGTAAATGAACTGCTTGAAATGAATAATTTAAGATATTTAAAAAAGAAATATTTAATTATATTATATATAATATATTTTTTTAAATACTTGAAATTTGTTTTAATTTACAAAATATAAATTATATATAAATTTTCATAGAAATATTAATTTTTGCTCTAAATAATCATACACAAATTTCTAATAATATTAGTAGAATTTTAATATTACTAAATCTATGATTTATTTGCATTAAAAAAAAAGCTAAAAAGTTTTTAAAAAATATAGTAAAATTTTCGAATATTTTTTATTTAATTATAAAAATATTTTTTTTAATTTTTTATTTTCATTTAATTGTAAAGCAGTGAAGTTAAGTCTTTAAATGTATTAATAAGCAGAAATAAATTCAGCCTAACTATATAATAAATAAATATATATAAATAAAAATATATCTAAATAAAAAATAAGTAAAAAATTATGCAATAATCTCAGAAAAATATGCAGACAGCAAAAAGTAATTGAAAAAAACATAGAAATAAAATAAAATTTCAATGAAAAGTTGCCTTTACTCAAACATAGTTTAGTTAGCTAATGGAGCCGAAAGCAAAGCAGAGAAGTCCAGAGAAAAGTCAAGCAAATATTGCTGCTGAGCAAGTTCTGAACATCAGATTCTATTTTATTTTGTTGGAAAAAATTTGTATATATAAATAATAAAAAGAATAAGGAAAAAACTCATAAGTTTTATTACTTGCTTCATGCATTTTGGACTCGTTTTCTTATGCGACTTTTCACTGGCAGCCCGGGGCCTGCAAAAACCTCGTCAACTATGCGCGAATCTCGAAAAGTTGCAGCTGCAGCTGCAGCGGCAGCGGCTGTGCCAGATGAAGTGGATGTGGCTGCGCCACTGAATCAAAATTAATATAAAAAATTTGCTATTTTTTCATTAAGTAAATCTTAACGAACAAATAAAATAATAGAGCTGGACTAAATGGGCTATGCAACTGAAGGAGCGCTCTCAGCCCAGAGCTCTTCATTGTGGCTGTGGTATTTATCTTGAAAACTTGAATGCATATATATAAAGAACATTTCATATTTGCATGTAGATTTTAAGCAGTTAAAATCATAGTAAATATATGAATAGCGTTTTTTATTCAAGCATAGCTTGCGGCACATATCTAGAATAGGGGAAATATCTAGCAGACAAAAATGCGTTAGACAGCAATATACATTTTTTTTTTTAAAGAAATGGCAATGCATTACTCTGAAGGAAGCGAACTAGATATTCATGAATAAATAAATCATAAATAAATATATTTTAAAATTATAGAAATTTCGTAGGTTTTTGTAGAACATATTTAGTTGGAGCAAAGAAGGCATATTTTAATAAATAAAATAAATAATAAAAAATAAAATAAAATATATATATATATATATATATGTGGAATAAATATAAATTTTTATGAGAAATGTGGGATTATGTTTAAGTCAACTTAACAGATTATCAATTAAGTCAACGCTTAGCTCAAATACTTCAGCTCATATGCGAACTATGTAGAGCTCAGATTGGATTTTTTATAAGCAAATTATTCAATACTATTTCAATTTCAATTTCAATTTATTTCACTCATTGTTATGACTACAGATTTTGTAATTTTTTTTTTTTTTTTTTTTTTTTTTTTTTTTTTTTTTTTGTGAATGTATTTTATAATAATTAAGAGTTTAGACTAAGAACTAGGCCTTAACTACTTAGACATTTATTGACAATGATAACATATGGTATATATAGTACCATACGTAGAAAAACCCCGCAATTCAATTCATTGAATCCAAGTCCTTTTATCTATGCGAGCATAAAACTACATGCAAAGCAATAAATCTTTCATACTTACGCAAAATCTAAAACTTGCTTGACAAACAAAAAAAAAAAAAAAAAAAGAAAAAACTTCACTTTCTATCTATCTATATAGATGCAAAGATATCGCAGCACATATATCCCTATAGATCCTATCAGCTCAACAGTTTCACACAAAGTACATCGCAGCAGGCACAAAGCATTCATGCATGGGCAAAGCTCTGCCCATAAGACTGGTCAAATTTACAAAAGAAATGAAAAAGAAGAAGAGAGAAAGCCACATAGGTGTGGAGCAATGATTAAAAACAGGCGCCAGCACGTTCTTGCATACATTACATTCATTCATTCAGCCGACTTTGCGCGCTATGAAAACTTTGCTTTTTTTTGTTAAAGTTTTTAATTTAATTAAGAAACCTTTCTAGGCGCGCGCATTTCAATGGAAATTCGAGAATAGCAAATGGGAAATGGAAAATGGACAATGGAAAATGGCATTCAAATAATATGTTCACAAATTTAATCAAAAATCATAAAGCAAAAAAGAAAAAAAAAGGAAGACAAAAAGACGCTAATTAAAAATAAATATTTGGCGTTTTTACTAATTAGATTTCGGTGCCCTGAGCAACGCGTAATTCATATGGAATATGGAATATACTATTTTTATCTGCATGAGTCTCTGCGTATGCCATGTACGTGGCAATGCCTGTTGGCATCTTCGAAATTATAGTTTACCCTGCATGGGCCAATGGCAAATGCCTTTCCGTCTTGAAGACAAAGCGTGAGGAGCTTTAACTGCTAGGCAAACTACGCCCAGCCTCGACCCGGAAATAGTTGTGTAAAGGTTTCATAAATGGCATTAGTTAAATACAATTTTGGCTGGACAGGGACAGGGATAGAGACACGCAGCATTGTTGTTTGCGGCTGTTGTGGAAAATTTTGAAAAATATTCGTAATAATTTACCTGTGTATAGCGTTTCTCGAATCATATATCAAACACTGCACTTTAACACCAAAGAAATACAAAAAAAGGGGAAAAAAAAAGATCGAGTAAAATATTGTCTTGTTTTTGTTTTCTTTATCTAATTTCAATAAATTCGTTTTTTCTGTAGCAATTGTTCGATTGTTAAACAAAAAGATTTAAACAAAAATAAACATTTTGAAAACATTTATTTTTGTTTAGTTTTTTGATGTGGCACATTTGTGGGCCAACAAAAAAAAAAAAAAAAAAAAAAAAAAGTGTTTTTTTTAAAACAATTTTTGACTACGCACTTTGTTCGAAAAACTCAAATATTTATTTATTTTTCTTTTTAACTTATGGTTCAGTATTTGATTTGTTAGTTCTTTGGTTTATTTGTTTAATGTTAATGCCGAATGGAAACGCTTTATATGCTGAGCAGCTCGCTCCTGGCTGTCCGTTCGCCTTAAAAAACCCGCAACGACTGAATCAAAACAAACAAATTTCGTTGGTTATATTTGAAACGGTTTTCTAGGCGACGATTTTGGTTGTGCCTGCTGCTGCCTCTGCTGCTGTTACTGCTGCTAGCGCTGCCTCTGCTGCTGCTGTTGCTGTTTTTAGCGCTTATGCCTGTGCTGCTTTTACTGCTGCTGCTTTTGCTGCTACGCTTGCTGCTGCTGCTGCTGTTCCCAGCAGGCAAGCACTGTTTTATCCGCAACTGCTGCTGTTTTATCCGTCTATCCGTGGCGTATTTTATCCGCGCGTCTGCGCATTTCCTTTTGTTTACATCGCCCCTGCAGACGACTCTGTTTGCATTGCTATTGCTGTTGCTGCTATTCTTCTTGTTGTTGCTGCTGTTGCTGTTATTTGCTGTGTGTGTGTGCTTGAACAGGCTGTTGTAAACGCCTTTCATCATATGAGCAGTGAGAACAGCGCTTTGTTTTCCACTTGGCCTCTTGCATTGTTGGTCCGCGCTCAGCTGTTGCTGCTCGACCCGGTCGACTGCTTTAGGTGTTTGACACTTTACCGCAACACTCACGAAATATTCATTCACTCACTCGCTCGCTAGCTGACACCCGCTTAACCAAGTCAGTCACTCAATCAGAGCTTGGCGCGGCCTTGCAGTTTATGCAAGCATTGAATCTCAAATGCTCTTTGAATGCAAAACGTTTCCATAATTTAAATATTAATAATTTTTTTTTTTTCAAATCTGGAATTTGGTAATGTGTTATTTTTTTATTTTTTATTTATATTTGTAATTTCTTGATATTTATTCAATTTTTCTTTTATAGATTTCAAAGAGTATTTTCTTACTTAAAATTATACTTTTAATTTAGACTTAACATATAACATAATTTTGTAAATTATTTGAAAACTTTACAACTTTTTTTGTATACATATATATTATCTTATTATTTGTAGAATATTATTAAATTTTTTTGTATTCATTTTTATTATTTTTTTTAATATATATTTTTATTTTATTACTTATTATTACTCATATTTTTATTTTATTTTTATATATCATTTTAATAGTTTTTTTTTTAATTTAATTTAATTTAATTTTTTTTTCCTATTATTACTCATACTTTTATTAAATTTAGTTATATTATTATTATTTTTATTAATTAATTTATTTTATATTTTTATTATATTTAGTTATATTATTATTATTTTTGTTTATTTATTTATTTATATTTTTTATTTATTTACATTTGTGTATTTATTAAAATTTCCTAGCCTAGTTTATTATATGATATCTAATTTATATTATATCTTTTATGATCTTGATTTATTTGTTTATTACTCTGCGCTTAACAAGCTCCCCAACTTATTCGTTATATCCTCTCTAACTAAAGTGCAATATAAAATTTGTTTTATGGTTTTAACTGCGCGCTGGTTTTGTTTCTTGTTTTTGGCTTCATTTTTATGCTTTTTGCTTTTTGATTTAATTTCTTGCCTCGACTTGCGGCCATTGACTTGCAGCGAAAGATGTCAAAAGTCGTTAACTTTTATGCGTGCTCCACATACATCGGAATACACATATTCCATATCTGATATATTATATATTATATAAATACATTTCCACACACATACATGGATACAATGCTTGTTGCCATTTTTGGAGCTGCGCCTACACACAAATGCAATTTCCTTATCAGTTTCATGGATTTATTTATGAGCCTTGTTGTGTCTATTAATTCCTGTGCTATGGGCTCGACCGTGGCTATGATTTCGATTGTGGACTTATTTGATTATGAATGTATATATGATATATAGAAATGAGTATATATATATATATTGATTGTTGCTTTGTCCTCGTGAGCATTGCTGGTTCGTGGCTGCTTGGCTCCTGTGATTCGTCCTTTTGTCGTATGGGCAACAATTAGCAGTTCACTTCACCTCGGTTTTGGCTCAAGTTGAATGACTTTAAGTGTAGCACCGACTCTACGAGCACCCTCCTCTGTCCTGCTATCGGCTTCGCCTGGTCAGAAAAAATTCCTTTGTAAAATTCGGCTAAATTGATTTCCTGCTGTCCATGGAAGTTTTTTTTCGGCTTTTTTCTTCTTTTTCTTTTATTGGTAAATTTGTTGTCAATTATTTCATGCTGCTGCCTGCAGCTTCAGAACTTTCTACAGACAATCGCAATATTCGTGAGTACCACTCAATAATGGATGAAATCGTCTAATTTGACTTGCCATAGCAACGGCCTGACTGTAAGTCATCAACTATATGCTCGGAAATATATTCAAGTAGGCAGTTGGAGCATAAATTGGATGAGTACATGGCTGTGGGGCCAATGCTTGGATGCTGTTGCTCTTGACTTGGAAATACTCTACATCAATGCTGAGCAAATTCATTCGTTTTGAAGTTGCAGCAATTATACAGAGAGAGCTACCATATCGGCCTGGCTACAAATCCGCCGAAGTAGCCACAGATACGCAGATAGAATATAATTCAATTGGATGCTATCGATACGGCAATACTCTAACTCAACTAGCTGAATCGACTTGATATAAGTATATAGCTTGATACAAATTAGTACATAGTTGGATATATATGAATGAACATTTACCTTGTTGCTTTGGTAGCACTCATATGCATATTTCCATAGCAAATGAATAATGCTCAGGCTTGAAGACTGCATTGCGTTTCATAGACGGGCATTGCCCATTAAGCCAATTAGCAATACTTCTGTCATACTTTATTGATGTGCAGAGAGCATACTTGTATCTAACAAAAGGAATTCTTAATGAAATTTCGTTTACAGCAACCAAAACTTCTTCTTCTTATATCTTTGGTTATTTCATATTTAAAATATGAAATTAGCTAAGATATTCCAAATGTCAAAATATGCCAAATTCCACATGTAGAAATATATATCCACTTGCGTTTCCTTTATGAGTTTCTATAGCAGGCGTTTACTGTGTTTACTGCTGAGAAAAACCATCGAAACTAACGTAACTCATTTAAGAAACATCAATTGTGCCCATGGGTATTTAAGAACCATCGAGAGCCAATGATAGAGCGGTAATGGGAAGTCAAGAATCTCAAGAGTAAATATGAAGAGATGAGACACAATAAGATATATGTATATATATATGTCGTAGCGTTAGAAATATTATTCTCGCCTTCCATGGTATGCTTGCTTGACAACGAATTCTCGATGTCGCCGACTTCTATTACTACAACGTCTTCCTTACTCAACCGTCTCTGATTAAGTGTGCTAATTCGACTCTCCTGTCAAACTGCCTCTTGGTTGCATATTCTCGTTCATCAATATCATAGCAACTCTGTGTGAAGGACATAGCCCTCTCACTCTCACTCTGCGACATCCGACAGCACGTTCAGCAATAGCTATAGTTATCTCTCTCTCTCAATGACAATACATCCTTTAATTGTCACTAAAATGCAAACTCACTTCGATTAGCGCTAGTTGTCAGTTTCTCTTTAATACTACTGCAACTGTCAAGCACAACATAAAAACTAACACAACGTCATAATGTCACACCGATACGACATATATATATATATATATATATATCAATTTTAAGATTTTTATTCAATTTTTTTATAATTTTATGTATATTCTTTTATTTTTATTTTTTTTTTACTATATTTTATTTTCGTTTTTTATTATATATTTTTAATTTATTTATATTTTTATTTAATTTTATTTGTATTTTCTTCTTTTTATTATGATTATTTTTTATTTTTAATTAATTTTTTTTTTTTAGTATTTTTTTGTATTTAGTTTTATTTATTTTTTTATTATAATGTATTTCTATTTATTTATATATTTATTTTATTTACTTTTGTTTATTTTTTTATTTATTTATTTATATTTTTATATAAATCGTCTCTTGTCTTGATTTGTCTAAGGAAATTGTTCTTTTGCGTTTCAAAAGTGACCAGACGTTTTCAATGATATTTAAATCCGGACTCTGGGGTGGCCAATCCAAAGTAGAAACACCAACTTCCCTCAAAAATTTGTGTATCATACGGGCTTTGTGGCATGGGGCGTTGTCCTGATGCAGGATGAATGATTCCCCAATAAGCCTATCTCCGGAAGGGAATGCATATTCGTTTAACGTGTTCAAATAAGTGGTCTGATTCATTGAACCGTCGATCGGAACAAAGTCACCCAACCCAGTATAGGCAACACATCCCCAGAACATAACAGTTCCTCCGCCATGACTCACTTTTTCAACAGTAGGCCGCATTTTTTTTCTTTGATTTGTGGGCATTCTAATGAAAATTTTTTTTTCAATCCATTATACTCAAATGAGCTTTCGTCTGTCCACAATACGCCTCTCCAGAACTCCTTTGGTTTGTTCACAAACTCGTGTGCAAAGGCTAGTCTTTTAATCTTGTTTGCCTTTGAGATGTACGGCACCTGCTTCGAACAATATGTTTTAAAATTACATTCCTTTAGACGTCGTCGGACTGTGCGCTCACTGATCGGGTTCTTCAAAGTTAAATTTATCAAATCTGCCCCACTTTGGGGCTTAAAAAACACATTTTTTTTAAATTCCCGTAACAGGTGTCGGTCATCAATGTGTGTGGTTTTGCGCTTTGCACCAGATCTTCTTAAATTTCGAAGATCGTTATGCTTTTTAAATTTATTTATTTTGTAGTGCACAGTTTGACGTGACACATTAAATTCATTTGCGGTTCCAGCGTTAAATTTTGCCAAAATTGATGATCGGACAACCAAACTTAATTCCGCTGTTTTCCCCATTATTTTTTATACCCTGAACCCATTGAAAATGGGAAATCAGGGTATAATGGTTTTGTTAAAAGTATGTAACAGGCAGAAGGAGGCGTGGCAGACCCCATAAAGTATATATATTCTTGATCAGGGTGACGAGAAAAGTTGATCTAGCCCTGTCCGTCTGTCCGTCCGTCTGTCCGTCTGTCCGTCCGTCCGTCTGTCCGTCTGTCCGTCCGTATGAACGTCGAGATTTCGGAAACTACAAAAGCTAGAGAGCTGAAATTTCACATGAACATGCGTATGTTAGCTACGCAGTACGAGTTTATTTTGTTTTTTTCGATAACTCATCCCATTTCTAAATTATCGATAAAAAATCGAAAATTCGTTTACATTTTTTAGGTTTTTTGGACATAACTTCTACATGGTTTTAGCTAGAGACTTCAAATTTGTTTATTTAGGTAGATATTAGGGATACGCAGATTATGTAATTTACAGATTTTGGATGCCACGCCCCCTTCGCCCCCAATATAAAAAAAACGCATTTCAAATACTAGAGATTTGCAATTTGGCACATAGATAGATTTAGATACTCTTAATCGATTTTAAAAATTTCATAAAGATAGTCCATCTAGAAATGGAGTTATGAGCGTCCAAAGTTCAGCCCAACCCACCCCCAAGCCGCGATAGCAACTGCGCGGTTAGCAGAGCGCGCGCTCATAAGTGCGTAAAGAAGAAGAGTATCAGTTTTTTGCAGGGGTTCAGGGGATCTCGTAGTCGAGCCGCCTCGACTAGAGCCTTCTTACTTGTTTTAATAGTTTTAGGGGAAATTCACTTTATTTTATTATTTATAAATGTTAATTGAGTTAAACAAGATAATTGTGTTGATGTCAAGTGCTCAAAAGTGAATAGACAATTGAGAAAAGCTTTCGTCAAAATACTTATGCCACGCAAAAATTCGATGCTTGCATGCATTCTTATCAGCAGAAAGAGAATGCATAAGCGAAACAACATAAAATTTGGCATACACACAGCTATTAATATATTTTTCTCTTTGCTCATCATTTTCGCACCGTTACTTAACGGTATTCAGCAATACTAGCCTCAATAGTCACAAAACGGTTTCGTCAAAATATATATGCCGACTAGTGTATATAGTACTATTAGCATGAAAATTCGCAATACGAACAGCCACAATATAAACATACCGTCAAAAACAAACATGAGGACGTAAAGCTTCAACTAGAGTTTTTGGTGGCTATGAAGAGATAATAAACTAATTAACAAATACAGCAATAAATAAATAAGTATTAAATTTGGTTAGTTTCATACTTTCATTCAACCAAGAACAACAACTTTAACCGCAACGCTGATAGTTGACAATTTGGAGTTGCCTCAATAAATTGACAATGTTCTAGTTGTCAGCATCTAGTTGAAAGCAGTCTCTGCATTTGAGAGAGTGAGCGAGAGAGGGAGAGAAGGAGAGAGAGAGAGGGAGAGTGAGAGTGAGAGTTGCAGGCATTATAATTGAATTTTTGTGCGTTGAAACGTGATCAAGATTCAATGGACGAGCAATTGAATTGTGGACGAGCTCGAGCTCGAACTGTCGACTGGAATTTTGGGGCTCGGACTCGAGTCGCACCTGAAGTGATTTATATTTATGATGTATGAGCAGCAGCAGCAGCAGTTGCAGCCAACAGCCATTGAACAAATTCATATTTGAATTATCAAAATGAAAATTCGCCTTGTGGCTGGCCTCAAATGCGCTGTGAATATTGCTGAGGTGCGCCAGGTGCAGCCAGGTAATGCACATTGAGTGCTCGTTAACATATTAGTTGCGTGCCATGGATGATGCTTGTGCTGGTTAGGCATCGTTGCGCACTCTTCTTCACTCGGTTACAGTTACAGCTACAAGCACTTCCGCTTCCGGTTAGATGTGTTTGCCTTGCTTGCCTGCCTGCCTGCAGGTGTGTTATCTGCTTCGTATTCAAATTTTACTGTAAATCACTTGAGGCAATAACAAAATGCCAACAGCTTGATACAAATACAAATACATACATATCTGTGTGTGTCTGTGTGTGTGTATGTGTGTAAACGCAGTTTGTTAGCGCTGGTAATATCCTTGACTCATATGTGTGTTTTGGCATCCTTTTTCGACGATTTGGCCTTGCCTTTGGCCTTACCTTTTCCACAAGACAAGGCAAAGTGTTGAGCAGACAGCAGCCAGGCTTTAGACGGGCATGCACGACTAGCAGTTGACTAAAGTTGAAGATAAATTTTAAATAAAAATTGTTAGGCTATGCACGACTCTTAGTTAGACTTGACTTGGCATATATAAAGTTTTCTTTTTTTCTTTCTTTTTTCCAATTGCTTTGCAGGGTATTTATTAGCTTTGCCTTTTGTGTTTGCTATGAGCATTGCTCTTTCGTTTATTTTGTTTTCGCCTTTGAGCTGTTGGCATGCCCATTGGGTTTCTTCAAAGATTTTGCTGCCTGCTGCACGTAAATGGCTTTGTTGTTATTTCTTTCAGCTGTGTCCCGGCTACCACACAGCCACCCGCCCACCCTCGCCCCCCTCCCCTGCCCACGCTCCGATTCGCTTTGTTGTTTCGCTCAATATGGTGGCTATGGCTCGGCTTGGCTCTCACAAATATCTGCCGTAACGCGTCTATTTTGTTATTGGCATTTCTTTGCGGCCGACTGCCTAAACCCAGACCCTTCAGCTTCCATTGCGCAGTTAACCCCAGCATGTGTGTGTGTGTGTGTGTGTTAGTTACAAATTGAATTTATCGTATTTGCTTTAAAGGCCTTTATGGCCTTTGCCCGTTAAGCACTAGAAAAATTCTCGCTTGCATATTTAATATGCAGCCGGGAGGCGGGCGACAGCAGCAGGAGGGGGGGACGTGGACTGGCAGCGGACGCTGACCCTGGACCGATATCCAAAGTTAAAGGCACGACACTTCACGCGGCTTGGGGCATGCAATGCGAGGACTTTTATGTGATTTACTTGAACTTCAACAGCACGTAGCGCACATATGAAGCGTGTGTCAGAAAATTGAAGTCGAGCTAAAGCGTTTGGGGCGAACGGCAAGCTAGGAGTGTGAGGATATAAGTGGAAAGGAGCTTAGCGCTTAAATCATGATTACCGCAGCAGCAACAGCAGCAGCAGCAGCAGCAGCAGCAGCAGTAGTAGTGGCAGCAACAAACGCCGCATGACTTTCCGCAGCAGTAATTAGGAGATACATATTTGTTGAGCTCAGTACGTGCAGTCGGGCAGCCAGTAAAGCCGACAAAAACCGACAGAGCGAACAACCAACCACCAATAGTGGCAGCACCACCAACACTACCAACCACCCACCTACCCACCCACCCACAGCAGCAGCAGCACTAGCGCCGACAGCATAACTGGTATAAATACTCGTAAGATTGCAGTCGGGTATGTCCTGGGTACGAGGCATTCCAAGTTGCGGACTTGGCCAGCAATTTGCTATTACTTATCTTGGTTATTGTTCCCCTTGCGTGCGTATGTGTGCGTGTGTGCATTTGCTTATGCTGTTTCTTGTATAAAAGGCGAACAGGAACTAGACTAGACCAAAGTTTGTCTGGGTGCGTTGGCAGGAGGCGGAACAGTGGAGGGTAGGGGAGGACGAAGCAGCCGCGTATATGACATATTTGTGCTCGGCTTGGTTCAACAGCAACAAGAGCTCTACTAAAGAGGTATGCACGGCTAGCTGATGATTTGTCAATTTATCGATAACTCTTATATTGGCTCAGTAACTCTTGAAACTCATTTGAGTTTCGAATTAAACAAATCGATAACAAAGCTATCGATAGTCATTTTGCTAACTTCTCAATCAGCAGCAGCAGCTCTACTTTTAGTAATACTTTTAATCTCATTTGAGTTTCCAGTTAAACAATTCAACATATCGATAACGATATAGGTTCCCAATCTATATACACATTTTCTGTCAACCAAAGCTCTCAATAATAGCAGCAGCAGCTGTACTTTCAGTAAATCTTCAATCTCATTTGAGTTTCCAATATATCGATAACAGAGCTATCGATAGTCATTTTAGTAACTTCGAATCTCCAGTCAAACAAAGTTCCCAATAGTAGCAGCAGCTACTTTGCTCTCTTCACAATCTTTACTTTCAATAACTCAATCTTGCACGTATATACCCGTTACACAGCATAGCTACAGGGTATCTGAAGCGCATATACTTCCGCATTTCATATGAAGGCTCATGCATAAGCCAAATGCTTAAGCAGACGTTAAGCGAATTTTAATTTAATGGCCCAGGCAAAGACAGAGGCAAACAGGCAAATACACGCACGATAACAAGCGTCGAGCGTATACCCCCCGCTTGGCCAGCACGGGGTATGCCGTACGAACAGCAATTATACATACATCTGTGTTGTTGACAAACCATACTGGTTTTTTTAGTTTAATGCAATGCAATGATTTAGTTTAGTCGCCGCGAACTGAACTCAACCTCAAATGCAATGCAAATAAAAGCTGTAGGAGAAGATTTCATTGTAATTGAAGTTGGGTTCAAACAAAATTTGAATCCATTGAATGGTTTCAGGTAGTTCACTCAATGAGAGTTAAAAAAAAATGATAAGAGATTACAATTCTTTTTTCTTCTTTTCTGTTTTTTTTTTTTTTTTTTTTTTTGCGCAACGGGCGGAAATTGTTGGCAAACGTTTTTCAGAAAGGGTAAAGTTAAAATCGTGGCACAGACAGAGCCGGATAATGCCCGCTGAGCATGTGCTTTGATACAAAATTCCGCTGAAGTTGATGCCATGCTGTGCTGTCAAATACAAAAAGAAATCAAGTTTTCTCATGCTGCTCTTCTATACGCTTCTCACAGTGCGCCGAGATTAACTAATTTGCAGCGACAAAGTATTGAGGTGCATAACTATCGCATCTGATGGCTGGAAGTGCAATGAAAATGAAGGCGTAATTGAAGTGCGCCAACAATGTGGATAAGAACTTATGGAAAAATAATGATATGAGAGTGCAGATTAGAGATGGAGCAAGGCAATTGGAAGACAAGTGGACCGAAGAGGAAATTCGAATGGCATATCAAATGTGTATTAATTTAGAGATATTTTTCATGTGTGAGTATGATAAAGTCAATTATAGAAATATTAGGAAAAGACAGCGAGAGATAAAGGGATAGAGAGATAGATATAAAGATAGAGAAAAGGATGGAGAGAGAGATAGATAAAAAGATAGAGAGTGACAAGGAGAGAGAAGGAGAAAGGGAGATTGAGAAATAGATATATAGATAATTATTAAGATAGAGAGTGACAGAGAGAGAGAGAGAGAGAGAGAGAGAGATAGGGAGAGAGAGATAGGGAGAGAGTGAGATAGATATAAAGATAGAGAAAAGGATGGAGAGAGAGAGATAGACCTATAGATAGAAAGTGAGAGAGAGACAGAAGGAGAGAGGGTGATTGAGAGAGCGAGAAATAGACCTCGAGAGAGAGTGCGTGAGAGATAGACGCAAAGAGAATGAGAAAGCAAAAGTGAGAGAGAAAGTTAATCCTTAAACTTATATAACAGATAGAGATGTACGAGATTGAGCGAGAGAGAGAGAGAGAGAAAGTTACATGCCAATTGATGATCTTACGCACACTTGGGCCAATTGTGCTTGCAATGTGTATAGTCTCACATTCAAGTGGATCCGCACTCTTCTAGTGCGCGTCAATCAAATTTATAATATTTATTGCTTAAACTGATTGAGCATATTAAACATGCTAAAGAATAGCAAGATGGATATTGCATCCAAGCCGAAAAAAATCTCATCACTTCACTTTGTGATTGAGCATAAAAAGCTCTAGAGATTTACCACAATTTCAGATTTATAAATGCAATTCGCTCTACAACCCACGCCAATTGCATTTGTAATACACTCACGGTAATCTCTTGCGCGCTCTGGAGCTTTGGCATTGTAAACAGCGTTGCAGTTATTATAAAAGTTTTAAACTAAAAAATAAATTAAAACAAGCTAGTTTTTACCCGCGAGTATTAATGCCAGCGAACTTTCAGAATGGAAGCTGTGAACCGAATATTTTAATTTGCCAGTTAGCGTGGCAAAAGTTGTAAAAGTTGTATATGATGTTGAAATAATTAGAATTTCAGCTGCAACGGCTTAATGCAGAGCATGTGCGATGCCAGCACATAAAAGTCAATTATTTACGTTGCAAAAGTTTAATAAATTAATGTTAAATAGCAAAATTTCAATTTAAAATGAAAAGCGAGAGCTGAAAACGCAGGCAACGGTCAGGAAGCAGCTCAATAAAGACGAAAAGATGAAGGCGAACTGAACATAATGCAGACATATATGATACGATGTGTATATATGTGATATAGAAGAGTATATAAAAGAGAGGCGCTTGTCTGCTAACGAGCTAAATTAAAAGCATTAAGCTCGAGATTATATCAATATTAGCGGCACATAATTGTCTGATTAAGTAGATGCTATGCCATTTACAGCCCACAAGCTGAGTGATACACACAGACATGCCTGAGTGTGCGTGTGTGTGTGTGTGCGTGTGTGTGCGTGCTGCTGCGCTCAGCAAACGTGTCGTATGCGTAATGTAATTGCCAGCTTAGCCGTCCAGGAGGCGTCTGTCTGTCTCCTGACAAGGATTTCGCTTTCACGTTGGCAATTAGCACGTGGCTCACTTAGCCTGTTGCCAGCTGTTAAACGAGCCAAATGCACACGATATACACACACATATATACATATCACTAAATATGTATATATATATATATAGTTCTCGATCAGCTAAATATAGTTGCGAGTCACTTAATGTGCTGGAAATTCGATCGATTGCCATCATATAAATCTGGGAGTCGATGTTAGGCCGACGTCTTCGATGTATGCTCAATGTATTTAAATGCGCAGTCTTTCACATGCGTCTGGGCGCTCAGTCTTTCGAAGCATAATAAGTATGTCGCCTCAATTATAACTTCAAACATTTGCTTAGTCTAAAGGACGAACCCGTCATAGACTCGGCCCACATAATTGAAAGCGATTTCCCCCCACAGCTCCTGCCGCTACACTTTTTCTCTGCTTGCCTTTCTAAAAACCCGAAAAGAAGTACAAAAACAGAAATAAAAATAAAAAAAAAAAAAAAACATGAGAAAAAAATAATAAGTTAACGTTTTAAGCGGCTTGGCAAGCGCATGACCTTGTCCTTGCCATTGGCGAAATGGAAATTGCTATGCGGCTGCCTCATTACAGGCAGGCTTAGTCAAGATTTAAATGAAATTATGTACTTAAATGACATGTTCCAACTTGCGCACTCCGGTCGAGGCTGGAATCCAGGACCCGGGACCTGAAACCCACGAGCGTCAGCATGCTGCCTGCTGCCTGCTGCTTGCTGCCTGCTGCTGACGATCTAATGCCATGTCCCGTGTCCTGTCATTAAACAAGCACCCATTAAAACGATTTTGGTTAATTAAAATGCCATCCGAGCTGTCACCCACATCCATATGAGACCGTTCGGATTAGGGGCAACGCGTAAACGACAGCGGCATCTGATGTGGCCCAGCAGCTCATCTACTTGATTTGCTGCCAGAGTAATTAATCAAACATTCGTCTGTTTGATTTGAGCAACAGCGAAATCAAATGTATGCTGTGTGCTGTATGAAGTATTAGCATAGCCCGTGCAACTGAATTCAAATTCAGCTAAAGGAAAATCTCGTCAAAAATCTGACCTTTGTTGGCTGACTGCCAAGCTGAGTTCAATGTTAGGAATAGCATTTTCACCTAAATTCAGGTCAGATTTCTCTCAACTTGCAAGAGGAAGCAAACAAAAAGACTCTCAATTGCTGCTTGAATACAAGAGAATCGCATAGAAAGGCGACTTTAAGAAAAGTGAAGTAAGCAGAGTGGGTTGAGTTGTTCGGTAAATAGAATTGTCGAGTGAATTGTCGAGAGCTGGAATAATAGTTATGCGGAGTATAGAGACGGGCTAAAGAAAGAAAGGATAGATAGACATATAGATATATATATATATATATATATATATATATATAATATATATATATAGAGAGAGAGAGAGAGAGAGAGAGAGAGAGAGAGAGATAGACAAGAAGATCGACAGTAAGTAAGAGAGCGTGGCTTAAAGGTGGAGTGAAATGGAAAGAGGGATAGGCAGAGAAAGCAAGTGACCGAGAGAACTTCAAGATGAATGGATGGGGAATAAAACTACGAAATATATATTATAGAATAGTTCTTCAGAGATACGACATTCGTGACTTACTCAAAATAGGAGACGAGAGAGAAATCAGAATCAATATAGAAAAAAAGTCAAGGGCAAATATGTGGAATGAATGAATGACACTCCGAAGATATTGACTGAGAGTGAGTTGAAAGAGATTTACGGCTGCGATATAGCAAATAAGAATAAGAAAACCATAGATCGCTATTGCTTGATATCAATTGAGTCTCTTTTACTCACACTCTCTAAAAAAGAAACTCAGAGAGCACACGAATGCAACATCTCGTTTGCGAGCTCATTCACGATCGACAACATTTGCTTCGCTCCCTATTGTTCCCCAAAGATTTGCTTAAGTGAGATGAACTATTGAGTATGAATTGATATGCAAGCGAGGGCTCAACAACTCACCATTTGCATAGACTCTTCCATTTAGCTGCTCACTTAATAACTCTCATTGTCCGTCGAACGTCAATCGAACTGGCAGAGTGAGAGAGCGAGTGAGTCTGACTTTTTCCAGAGCGCAAATAATATAATAATAGCTGTTATCTCTGCTGGCTATGAAGGCTATATTTAAAACTTGTATTTCATTGGAAAAGCAAGTCAAACTTGAAGTAAAGTCCCACACCTGAGTCAATTTAGACACGCAAATGGCATTGCTGAAAGACTCAGAGTGAGCCACAGCAGGCACACCTGCAAGTGGATAATGATATTTTTCGCTGTGGCCCCGTTGGGCTGTAATTCGCTTTGAGCAACATCATAAAACTTGAAGCAAAGTGCTCGGGCCACCTGCTCCCATTTCCCATTTGCCAGTTCACCTGTCCTGTGTGTGATGTGGCCATTGGCCCATTGGTAATTTATGCCTGGCATTAGGAGCTGCTGCCTCCACCTGGCAATGCAATTGGGGCATTGTCACTGCCCAGCACTGCCCAGCACAGTGTGTCACAATTGACTGGCGAGTTCCAGTGTTAAGGATGATGCATCACAGCCACAGCTACAGCCATGTCAGCTGTGGGCGTGGCAGCGCATGTCGTCTTTCTTCAGCTGGCAAATAAATTGGAATTTGTAATTCCAAATAATTGAATAATTGGATTTCAATAACCAGGCAAATCAATGCAATTCCACTTAATAATCATAAATCGCAGCAGTTGAGCTCATTTGATGTTCCCGTTGAGCTCCATTCAGCGCATATCAATGACTTTTCATCGGAAAGGAATTTAATTAATTCAGTTTGACGCAAGACTAAAGCAGCCATTACATTTTCCACTGCACTTTACATAAGTCACAATTCATTGTGTTGTGTTCTTAATTTCATGTGAAGTAGAGCAGGAGAGAGAGAGAGTGAGAGAGAGAGAGAGAGAGAGAGAGCGCGCACTGTCAACACATTAAACAGTTTTAATTACAATTCGTCAGGCTGGATGATTGGCTTACATAAGGGAAGCACAACAACAAGCTGTGAATCCACTTAATCAATGAATGTGTTGCACATGCTGCGTTAGGTGGCATGTAATCCCAGCAGGTAAACACGCAAAATAAGCCCTTTGACAAGGTGTATAAGCATAATGAAGCTGCAGTAAATCAACACGATTGTCACTGTTGCTATTAATATATATATAAAATATAAATATATATAGATAGTGAGAGAACATCTCTGGTATATAACACGTGCATCTGTAATGCAAATATATCTGCCTTTTGTTGATTTGTCATTTGTAGAAGAGACAAACAGCTTTCAGCATCAGCGCAATCAAATTAATACAAAACTTGTGAATATCCCCTGCTGTTTTAATTGCATCCATGTGAAGCTGAGAGTTGCATCATAAAAAAAAAAATAATAAATAATAAAGAATTAATTTTCAATTGAATTGAAACCTTTCACAAATAGAAAAAAAAATATTAGAAATAGATTCTCTCAAATTGTTCAGTTATCTTATGAATGCTTTAAGTGAGCTGTAAATAAACTTGAAATTTAATAATTATTTTGTATGTAATTATTTTTTAAAAATTATTTTGTATGTAACATTTTCTATATAAATGTTAAAATAATATTAAAAAACTATTAATAAATAATATTAATTTAATTTAATTTCATTAAACTACATACATTTAGCTCCCCTCTTTATTTCTCAGTCGTTTACAATCGCGCAAAAGCAAAATAATTTTTCAGCCATTGATAATGGAACAATAAATAAATAAAAAATTGACATGGCAACAAAATTTAATATCGCTCCATCAACAATCACGTCAATTTTACATAAAAGAGAGTTAAATATAAAAGCCTCGTTTATTTCAATTTTTCATTTCTGTGTGTAAATCGAAAAACAAAAAAACAAAAAAAAAAAAAAAAACAAACTGATCCACTTGCCACTTCGAACTATTGAGTCGCAATAGTTTATATTTTTATATAAGCTAAGGATGCTTAATAGGTTGGATTCTCCTATATTCTGTGGAGCTGATACGATTCAGTTTATATTCAAAACAGAGTTTAGACTCATTTTTTTCATGATTGTCTTGAATAGTATCAGTAGGCTGAGAGCTTGTTTAGGGTTCTAAAAAATCTTCATTCGAGTGAGTTTGCGTCTGAGCTACAGGCTTCACATTTCTGGCTTGTATTCTCTGCGAATTCCATCAGAAAGAGAGAGAGAGAGAGAGAGGAGAGAGAGAGAGAGAGAGGCAAACTTACTCATCTTGCTTCGAGTTTCCCTAATAGAGATCGAGCTAGCTATGGAGGCCATTCGCACAGAGTTGCTTTGATGGTCAGTGGACAATGAGAAGCGACAAATAAAAATTGTAATGCTGAAATGAAACCTTGTGTAGGTAGAGCAAATTATGCTGTTAATAAACATTGTGAAAGGAGAGCACGTCATGCACTTGTTGTTGAACTAGAAAGGTAAGCGATCAAATCAAGTCTCAAAGTAGTTTATTCCGCATAGTTCGTGCTCTACTTAAGCTGCTCAACTATGCTGAATTATTGATGTTACATATAGACATATATATATATATAAGTATACATATATATTTAACATGACTAGAGCATACAATTTGGGCAATTAAATGGGCATGGATGGCAATTAAATGGTCGCAACAGCAATTGGAGAGCCATTCGCTGGCACCATTAAAAGCCAGCGAACACAAATTAAAACGATTACAGCCAAAGTTTTTTTCCCAATCGTACGAGAATATGCTGCCAGCAATCGTTGGCAATCAAAACGAAATCGGCTTTCTTTCAATTAGATGTGGACTAAGTAAACAGAAGTCCATTAAAATACAAAAATGCTTACATTTAGATAACCTATTGGAAATCAAATTGAAGAGAGTATCAGTGCTATTGATAGACTTTAATTTGAAATCAAATTGAGGAGAATATCGATGCTATCGATAGACAATACTACATGCTATCGATTGTCAAAGTTGTGAAGCATTCTATCTATCTATATATCTATCTGATTTCCAAGTACGTATCTACCTATTGTAACTCAATCTAGTTAATGGACTCCATCTCACATTTACAGGGTATCAACACAACTGAATATTAACACACGCATTTGGCATTTAAAAATCATTTAAATGACAGCGCTAATTGCCAATGGCCAGTGATATAATGAGCTTCAGTATATGCGTCAATTGACCAGACTCATGCCGCTGCCCAATAGTAGATCTAATCACGATAGAGACTATTTAAGCTACGGCCAATAAACAAAATTGTTGCCCTCCCGCATTCTATTGTGAAAGTCTCAGAGAGATGGAATAGAAAGAAAATGTATGCCCATAAAGATATTTGCTTATACAGACTACGATTTGTGTATAAATTGTGTATAATTTAACACATCCCAGGCACTGATGCAGTATAACAGAAATATTTCCAGCTCAAGCTGAAAAGGGCTGAGAATTCAATATCCTTTTCAGTTAAGCCGAACAACAATTAGCTGGAGTGCGTTTGTGTGCTTGACTGGGAACGTGAGCAATCCGAATTGTTACAGCTTTATGAATATACGAAATTGCATTAGAGTGCATTCGACTTTTAACTAATTCAAATGTAAAACCAAAAACGAGCAAATGCAGCTGGCACAAAGAAGAGAACAAAATGAAAACGTTTGCCTTGAAAACTGTTTCGCTAGCATTTCAACCTTGGCGCACGCCCAAAACTGTGGCTCATAAAAAAGGTTGGCGAATTGACAGAGAAAGGGGAATAAACACACACACACATACACACAGGCAGATATAGACAAAAAGTCTGAATGCTTTACAATGCGCTTAAAGTGCATAACCAAGGCAACGTTTTCATTGCTCATTGCCCATTCAGTGTACTAACTTCATTTAGACCACACTTGGCTGGCTGCCCAGAGCCACGCCCAGTGCCGCTCCCAGTAGCACTGTTGTTGGACTTTGGACTACCAATTCAATCCGTGCTGATTCCCATTGCCAGTCCCATTCCCATTCCGCATTCCCCATTTCTCATTTCCCACTTTCCAGTTTCAGTTTCAATTTCATTTTCAGTTTTTCAGGTACAATGCAGCTGGGCGTCCTTTCATTTGGTTCTGCCTTTAATCGTAGCTCGGCTTCAAGCCATGTTTTCACTTAATATGCTGTTCACACACACACAGAGAGAGACAGAGAGAGAGAGAGTGAAGAGAGAGGCAAGCCCACAGGCTTGTATGCGGAAATGTGAGCAAACGAATTGCCGTGGGTTGGGGGCTAGCTGCAAATTTGTCGTAAATATTAAAATTTTTCATACGTTTATGCAAATTTACTTTCGACAACTTCACTTCCTGTCGCCGCCATTTTCTTTTGTCATGCGTCTACCTTTCAGCGTTTCCTTCGCCATTCGCCAGCGCCAACGTCGGCTTCCGTAATGAGGCAGCCCTTGCAGCTGTCTCGACTGCCTGTTTAAACACTTAACCAACTTGCTGAGTTGCAGAGTCTGTGTGCGTGCGTGCGTGCGTGTGTGTGTGTGTGTGTGTGTGTGTGTGTGTGTGTGTGTGTGTGGGGTGTGCCAATCGGTTTGTAAAGGAACGTGTCTTTTTTATATGACAATTTATTAAGTTGAAATTACATTTCAAATAATTTTTATATTATTGTAATGCATGACAGAAAGTTACATATGTATTTGCACAGACCAAGACACACACACACACACACACACATATATATATATACATATATATACATATGCATGTGTCTAAGTAGCACACACACACACTGCCTTTGGCTGGGTTAGTGGCATTCCGTAATAGCCGTGTAATATTTATGTAAATATGTAACTGTTGCCTACGTCTAACATTGCTGCTCCTGCTACAGCCTCCTGCTACAGCCTCCTGCTACAGCCTCCTGCTACAGCCTCCTGCTACAGACTCCTGCTACAGCTTCATCCATCTCGTCTAGGCCGTTTCGTTTGTCAGTCAAAGTCGCTTTTGCCACTTGCTTATTTATTCATTTGCATGAATGTTTTCACAAAGATTTTCATTTCATTTCGACTCACAATCTGTTTGAGTAGACAAAACAAAACAAAATTCTCCAGCTACTTCTGGCTGCTGCCTGAAACTCTTTTATCACTTCAATCTGCAACTCAATAACTTATCGAACTGAATTAGCAAACAAAGGCATAAATTCAATTTCAATTAGGCATTGAAAGAATTTTTGAAAATGCAGACAATCCAATTTCATTATTTATTTCTCCTCGAATGTCTTTTGTTTTACTTGTGTCAAAAAATATTTTGCATTAAGTAAAATTTAGTTGCAATTGCAGTAATTTTCATGGCCATCGTATTGTTTATTTATTGCTTTACTTTTTTTTTTCGAAATTAAAGTGTCTTGTTATAAATAAAGCCTGTGGTTAATGCCGCACACTGCGGTCGCAATTCGCGCTGCATACAAATTAATTAGCGATTATTCATCAGAGACAATTTAAGTTAAATATTTATTGGTCCTGCAAATGCAATTTAAATGCAGCAAGGGCAAATGCACTCGCTTCTCGCTCTGAGCTGAAATGTTGCATAAAAATATCAATGGGAGAGCAAAAGTTCATTCATAGAAGATTGAATACTCTATAAAATGAAGAGGTTTGACCACTTCCACTAAATATACAACCTATAAAATATTTACCAAGTATTACTACTATCCTATATCAAACTATAACATAAATATCCAATTATTACCCTATAACCCCCACCTATCAAAGATAAAATATTAAAATATAAAATATAAATATAAAATATTAAAATATTAAAATATAAAAATTAAAATATATTAAAATATAAAATATAAATATAAATATAAAATATTAAAATTTATTAAAATATAATAAAAAATATAAAATATAAGAATTAAAAGATTTTAAAAATAAAATATAAAATATAAAATATAAAATATAAAATATAAAATATAAAATATAAAATATAAAATATAAAATATAAAATATAAAATATAAAATATAAAATATAAATATAAAATATAAATATATAAATATAAAATATAAAATAAAATATAAAATATAAAATATAAAACATAAACTATAAAATATCAAATATAATGAAGTATTTCTGTTCAGTCTGATCTACCCACCTGCAACTTTTTACAGGGCATTCACAAAATGAGATGCAAAATAAGAAATGCAAAATTTTGCTGCCTTTGCTGCTTGAATACGGCTGCATTTAAAATGTTTGGCACGATGCGGCAGCAACACGCCTATGTTGTAGACGCTGACACGCCCACAAGTGACGCCCCTCCGTAAATAAATAAATAAAAAAGAACAGTAACAGCAGCTGCAGTCGCACGTTCGCCGCGTTCCGCTTCAAGTTTTTGCATTGTTTGCGCCCACATTGCGCATACGCAGCGTTGCCCGGGCAGCTGCACTTTTTGTTGCCACGCACACGAAATGAAGTCAGTTGTTGTTGCCGTTGTTGTTCCTGTTGTTGTTGTTGTTGTTGTTGCTGCTGCTGAGCTGGTCGTGTTTGGGTTTGTTTTTTTCTGTTTGCCTTTGCTGGCTGACACTGTTAAGGTTGCCGGACAAGTGTTGCATACCAAATGCGTCACGAGCTCGACTCTGCTCTGCTCTGCTCTGCTAGGTCGGGGCAGCATCAGTCAGGCATTGCATTGTTGTTGCAACTGCCACTTACCACACGTAGCATACCCTATAAAGCCACTCGCCACTCGCCACTCGTCGTCAGCTCATTTGTTCGCTGGCCCCAGTTAGCCCCATTTGCATTTGCACGAATCTTTTGACTTCTCGGCTGTTGTTGTTTCAATTATATGCTTTTTGTTTTGTTATTCTTAGTTGTGTTATCTATCGCACACTTTGCTCTGCTTGATTATGCGCAAGGGGTTTTCATTAAGTGTTGCATACTTTTTGGCTGCATGGAGAACTTTTAATTAAAGCGAAATGCTAACACACTCAACTTGACAATAACTATCTGGCCCATCTCATCAATGACTTACTTTATCTTGCAATAGAGCGAGGGAGAGAGAGGGTGGAGAGAGAGGGGGGAGTGTGGTAGAGAGTGAGTCTGTGTGGCAGCTTATGCATTAGCTATGCTTGCCACAAAATTACTTTTTACGCACACGCACCGCCATTCGCTGTGCCTGCCACAAAAAATTAATAAAATAAAACAACAAGAAGAAGAAAATGTACACACACACACACACACACACACACAGACGCACGCACGCACTTACATAAAACTCAAATGGAGCAGGAATTGTCTGCACTTATATATTGAATTTGAAGCTGTTAACGATAAAGGCAGCTGACTGGCTTTGAGCCACCGCCCGTTGCCCATAGACCTGGGCTCACCTTGGCTTGTGTTTATTTGCCAACATGTGGCAAAATTATTTCCGCTCAAAAATCCACTTCCTGCAACGTTGCGCCATTTTTTTTATTTATTTTTCATTTTATTCTTTTTTCTGCTTTAAGTAAATTGGAAATAAAACGAAGAAGTGCGCTTAAAATAAATCACGGATTGGCAGTTTTCATACAGCTTCGAGCACAGTTGATGTCGCTGCCGCTGACAATGAAGCCACATTGCAAAAAAAAAAAATAATAATAATAAAAATAAAAAAAATGCTACTAAAAAGACAGAGAGAGAAACGCGTAATAAAAAGGGCTCCTGCTTCTGTCACATTGTCACAGAATTGAATTAAGTTTCGCTTTGAAATTTTTTCATTTACTGACGCGCACACACACACACACACCCACACACGCACACCTGTTGATGAAGCATAACAGTGAAAAAAAAAAAAAAAACGGAAACAAAAAATTGATAAAAAACAAAACAGAAAAACAAACAAAAAAACCATGTTCGCAGCTTAGCTTATGACCGCAGCACCTTATCAACCCCTGACCCTTTGCCGTCTCTCTCTCACACTCTCCCTCTTTCTCTCTCTCTCTTTCGCTCTCCATTATGCAGCATGTGGTGCCTGTCCGCTGTCTCGTTGCTTAGTTTTGCGTGCGCGCATCACCTGCAATTAAAATGTGAAATCCGAGAATTGCTAAATTATATTTACATTTCATGCTGTGAACAGGTCACTGAGTAGGTATGTGTGTGTTTGTGTGTGTGTGTGTGTGTGTGTGTGTGTGTGTGGGTATTGCATTATTAAGTTCTACTTGTGGCAACAACCAATAGCCAAGCACAGCTAACACACACAGCTGAAATAACTATGCTCAAACTGTTCCCAAAAAGGGGGCAAAACTGTTCACAGCCTTGCCACGCTGTACCCAGTATTTGCTCTCTTAAGCGCGCGCTCTTAACTCTAGTTAAGCCAAAGCACTCTACTCCGTGGTAGAACTGTACTCAAGCAAGCATGAGCTGGCTAGGCATTGTGGAGCAACTTCATCGAGTTGTTGACCAAGTCTTAATAGCCTTTGATAACAATGAGCATTGCAACGCACTTTACTTGGACATCCGGGAGGCGTTCGAATCGTGTATGGCATGCTGGATTACTACTAAAAGTAAAAAAGTAATAATAAAAAAAAAAATAATAAATATTAAAAAAGGATGAACAAATTATATAAAAATAGTAATAATGATATAAATAATAATTACAATTAAAATAAAATATATAAAAATTAAATATTAAAAGTACAAATTCAAATAATAGTTAATAAATGAATAAAATAAAATATGAAAAAACATTTGAAAAAGTAATAATAATTTAAATTATTTATAATGATAATAAAATAATAATCAATACTAAAAAAAATGGATTAAAAAAAAACATAAAAATAGTAATAATAATAAAAATAATAACTGGTATAAAAAATAAAATAAAATACAAAATGCAAATAGTACTTAATAAATTTATAAAATAAAAATAAAAAAAGTGTTATAATAATATAAACTATAAATAATAATAAATTATGAAATATGAAATATAACATATATAGAAGTAATACATAATAAAGAAAATTTTTTAATGATAATTTATGTAAATAGATCTTATTTCATTTATTATAACTTTAATATATAATATTTATAAAAAAAAAGAAAACTTAAAATAAATATTGATAATAAAAGTGTTAATAAATAAATCATATTTTCTATTCAATTTCAATTTCTACTCAGACAATTGCTCAGTTAGCTGATTTGCCATGTCGACCAGGCAGCATTCGAGAACACTTTTCTCCGCTGGGAACACTTTTCCCCCGCTGGGAACACTCAAGTGTGCCCTATGCCCCTCCAGCATTAGGTTGATCTGAACAATGCACATTATTTAAGAAATAGACAACAACATGGAACTAAAGCTTGTGGAAGATTACAATCGACTTATCGAATGTATTTTTGCACATTCATCATGGTGTTTGGGAAAAGCCCCTTTCACGCCTGCGATAAGAAAGTGCAAAGCCAGCCCATTCACATTGTTTGCTCAGAGCGATATCGGGAATGTATTATGAATGTCATTTTAGAATTTATACACACACATATCGATAAAGAAATATATTCAACTATCTTATGATGTTATGGTACGAGTATTTTTAGTTGGTAATTTCCCTTCGCTTCCTTCGCTCTTATCTATTTGCCAAAACACTCAAATCACTGTGCAAAGCGATGCGTAATTGAGTTTGTTTTATTTTCCATTATTATGTGTGTTTTAGCAAGGGTCGTATTAATTACTCTGCATTGATTACGCTAGTCGTCATTTGATTTGAACAAGACACTCAACAAATATGTCAAAGGGTTTTGTCTTACACTTAACGGCCCAACATCAATGCAAATTAACTCTTAATTATATTTACAGATTACAGATTTACTTCAGCTTAATTGAAAATGTTTGTGTAATTAGCTTTTAGTTTTCATTCAGATTCTATCAATATGTTAATGAAATTCCAAAGTTATTCATATAATTTATTTTAATTTGCCTTTTTATATTTTACGTGTGAAATTTGAAATTTGTATTTTGGTGGAATATGAATATTTTAATTTTTGCTAAAAATAAAATTGAAACATGAGTATAGAATTATATATTGTATATTAAATTTGCTATAAAAATGAAATTGAGATCTATAAAGATGCTTAAGTCCTGTTGATAGTTTTTGTTGACTGTTGACTAGATTTGCAAGTGATCGAAATGATTTAATTTGGGTTACTTTACTTTAAGTCTAACTGAGCAAAAAAGGAAAGGAAATTCTTAACATATTATTAACTTTTATTTACATTTAAATGAAAACGAAAAATTTTATATATATTTAAATACATATATTTTATTTAATTGAATGTATTATATATATTATGAAAAATCCCCGCAAGCATTTGAAAGACTATTTTAACAGAAATCGTATTGATGAGTCTTTCTGAGTCGCGTTGAGGATTACAAAATTATTAACCTCATGAACGATCGAAAAAAGCCTCATAAATGACACTTTTATATGCTCAAAATATGATTGATTGAGAATACAAAAAAACATATGATTAAATTATGACTCGAAAAAGAGTCATAAATGATTAAAAAGACGAGTCATAAGCGACTCATCAGTAAGAGTCGCGAGGGAGTCATTTATGATCAGAAAATGAGCGCATATATGACTATTTTCGATCAGTGCGTGACTCATAAAAGACTCATTTATGCTCTGTTAACATCAGAAATGCTTGCAGGGATTGTATTTATTTAAATATATATATATATATATATATATATATATATATATATATATATATATATATATATATATAGATATATATATATATATATATATATATATATATATATTTAAATAAATACAGTTTCTTAAATAAATCTCAGTTTCTCTTTAATACTTTAATATATATATATATATATATATATAGTATATATGTCGTAGCGTTACAACTATTACTCTCGCTTTCCATTATATGTTTGCCTAACAACGAATTCTCGGTGTCGCCGACTTCTATTTCTACAACGTCTTCCTTACTCAACCGTCTCTGTTTAAGTGCCCTATTTCGACTCTCCTGTCAAACTGCCTCTTGGTTGCATATTCTCGTTCATCAATATCGTAGCAACTCTGTGTGAAGGGCATAGCCCTCTCACTCTCACTCTCACTCTGCGACATCCGAGAGCACGTTCAGCAACAGCTATAGTTGTCTCTCTCTCTCAATGACAATACATCCATTAATTGTCACTAAAATGCAAACTCACTTCGATTAGCGCTAGTTGTCAGTTTCTCTTTAATACTACTGCAACTGTCAATCACAACATAAAAACTAATACAACGTCATAATGTGACATCGATATATATATAAATTTATTTTAATACGAAAACGTTTATATATAATTAAGCTAATAGCAATTCAACAAATTATTGAAATTGTAAGCAAAAGAAAAATATAATAAATAATAATAATAATAACAAGTAAGAAGGCTCTAGTCGAGACGGCTCGACTACGAGATCCCCTGAACCCTGCAAAAAAGTGATACTCTTCTTCTTTACGCACTTATGAGCGCGCGCTCTGCTAACCGCGCAGTTGCTATCGCGGCTTGGGGGCGGGTTGGGCTGAACTTTGAACGCTCATAACTCCATTTCTAGATGAACGATCGTCATGAAATTTTTAGAATAGATTAGGAGTATAAAAATGCATCTATATGCCAAATTGCAAGTCTCTAGTATTTGAAATGCGTTTTTTTCAAATTGGGGGCGAAGGGGGCGTGGCATCTAAAATCTGTAAAATACATAATCTGCGTATCCATAATATCTATCTAAATAAACAAATTTGAAGGTTCTAGCTGAAACAGTGTAGAAGTTATGCCCAAAAAACCTAAAAAATGTAAACGAATTTTCGAAAAAACAAAATAAACTCGCACTGCGTAACTAACATACGAGTGTTCATGTGAAATTTCACCTCTATAGCTTTTGTAGTTTCCGAAATCTCGACGTTCATACGGACGGACAGACGGACAGCGCTAGATCAACTTTTCTCGTCACCCTGATCAAGAATATATATACTTTGTGGGGTCTACCACGCTTCCTTCTGCCTGTTACATACTTTTAACAAAACCATTATACCCTGATTTCCCATTTTCAATGGGTTCAGGGTATAAAAATACAAAATCAAAATTGAAGCGTATTTGGCTGTAATCATATACTTATTGCACATAAAATTATTATTTCCCTGAGGTAGTTTCACAACAAATTTTAAATGTTTTTATAATTTATCATAAATTTCTATCTTAATCCCCGAGCCAACTCTTTAAAGGCTGTGCCATGATTTCAACAATTTTCGCAGCTTTACAGCATTTGCCTTAAATTGCTCAACTCTAAATCGTTTTCGCATTTACATTTTTGGGTATCAAAATAAAATTTTATTAATTAAAAAACTGGTCAACATATGAAATACTTTTCCTGTGGAATGCAAATTGCGTGATTAAATGGATTTTATGTTTTTTTTTTTTTTTTTTTTTTTTTTTCGGCTTAATAAGCGAAAAACTATTTTAGATAAATAATTGTTTGTTGAGCCTGGGGCTTAACAAAAGTGCAAATTGATTTATGAATTGCTGTGAGAATATACAAATTGATAAATACATTTTTACATATATTATATTTAAGCCCACTAATGTACTCCCATGCCCGAAATGAAACTGAATTATTTGCTTTGGTTTAATTTATTTAATATATTTATTTTTTTTAAACATTGAAATAGAATACAAGAAAAATATGTGTATATATACATACATAGATATATATAGATAAATAATTTTTTTTTTTTTTTTAATACTTTTTCTGTTTCGATTACTTTTTTTTTTTTTTTTGCTTTTATAATTTTTTAATATTTGATTATTTTTTTTTTTTTTAATTTTTCATTGAAGTAATATTGTTGATATATGCGAAGTGCTCGAAAATAAAAGTCGTTGTGCGGCAGCATTTCGGTAGATATTGTTCGTAATCCGTGGAGTCAGAGGCAGTGCATCAGGCCAATCAATTTATTGCTTATCCTTGCCCTTGTTCTTGCCCTTCTCCTTGCCCTTGTCCTTTCCCTTGTTCTTGCTCTTCTCTTTGCATTTGTCTTTTCCCTTGTCCTTGCCCTTGCCCTTGCCCTTGGCTTTGTCCTTGCCCTTGTCCTTGCCATGTTTGCCGTGCTTCTTGGATTTCTTAGTGGACGGCGCGACGAAGCTATCAAAGTTGTCGAAAATTGAAGCTTCTTGGCCAAGTTCGAGGTCAAAACCTGGGAAATAATCGGGTCTGTAGCGAAGACCATGATGAGGAGCGCGTGCACGTCCGCGTCCCTTGCGGCGATTCAGCTTCTTCTCACTTGCGGAGCTTGAGCTGGAGCTTGAACTGGAATTGGAGCTGGAACTAGAGCTGGAGCTGGAGCTAGAGCTGGAGCTAGAGCTGGAGCTGGAACTGGAGCTGGAACTGGAGCTCGAGCTGGAGCTGGAGCTCGAGCTGGATCTAGAGCGATTCACTCGACGCTCATGGTGACCACCCTTGTAGCCATCTCCGTGTCCGTGTCCGTGTCCGCGTCCTTGACGATGTTTGGCTGCCTTGTCCTTCCTGCTCTGATGGACAGCCTGTCTGCCCCGGGATACGGAGTGCGACCTAGATCTCGATAGGTCTCTCGGCCATGCCGTGCTCGCCTCCCAGCCCCACGGCAGGCCGCCGCTCCGAAAAAACTGCTGCTCCATCATTGGCCAGGGGTAGCCACCGAAGCCACCACGAGCCGTAAAGTTGTTCGGGCCAAACTGATGCGGCCCAAAGTGGTGCGGTCCAAAGTGATGGGAGCCGTGATGACCATGATGACCATGGCCGTGACCATGGTGCGGACCATGATGCGGACCATGATGCGGACCATGATGCGGACCATGGCCGTGCTTCTGGCCATGGTGTCCATGCTTGCGCCAGTGCGAAGGCGACCTGGAACGCTCGCGTCTGCCACGTTGGCGATGGCCATGTCGTCCAGCCCAGCCATGGCAGCCGCGTCCAAAGTTCTGCTCCGAGCCAGAGCTCGAGCTGCTGGAAGAGCTGCTCGAAGAGCTAGACGAGCTAGAGGAGCTGGAGGAGCTGGAGGAGCTCGAGGAACTGGAAGTGGAGCTGACACTATTGGCACGGCTGCGTGGCTTCTCGTTCGTCTCCTGACTCTGGTTCGCCTGCTCCTTCTGCTGGCGCTTGGCCTGTTTCTTGGCCTGCTTCTTCTGCTGCTTCTTCTGCTTCTTGAGATTCTTGGCGCTCTTCGACTGACGCTTGTCATCCTTGGCCTGCGCGGCGGCCAGCTGCTCCATGGCCTCCTGCAGCATGCACTGCGCCTTGTACGCCTTCTTCATGGCCTTCTTGATGAGCTTGCTGCTCTTCTGCGGCACGGGCCGCTGCGTGGACTCCGGCTGCTCCTCCTCGAACTCAATGTCACAATCAAGGACCTCATCCTGAGCGTCCAACAGCTGCTCATTGCGCTTAGCTAACTCAGCCATATTTGGCAAATATGCTTTCCCTTATCCTTGTTGATGTATTTGAAAAACAATAACAATAGCTCTGCTCTCTGCTATCTCTCTATCTCTATTATGCCCTCTCTCTCTCTCTCACTCTCTCTCTTTGAGTGCCTCACAAAGCTTCAAGCTTTTAACTGATGTTGAACGCTTGCCGGCCGGCAACTTTTATACGCGTCGCTCAACGTTTGTAAACGTTTAACGCCGGCAGCGACGTCAGCCGAATAGATAGAGAGAGAAATATAGTGAGCGAGAGCAAGCGACAGATAATGATAAACACACACAGAGAGAGAGAGAGAGAGAGAGAGAGAGAGAGAGAGAGAGAGCGAATGGGCTCATGCTTGACTGAGCTCTGTAGCAAGCTAATGCGTCGCAGCCAAATCGTGAGACTTCAGTATGATAAAAATAGTCAATTTCCATATGAACAACTACAACTACACACACACACACACACACACACGCACACATGCATAGTGTCTATTTGTGTGTGTGTGTAATTATGTACATTAATTCCTTGTTTACTTGATTTTCTGTTTCGCAATATGGTGAAATATGAAAATGAACTGAGTGACAACCCAATGAATCAGCAAACGTAACTTGTTCTTTTGCTTATCTAATGAAATCAACCTGAACAATTTCTTATTTCTAGATTCTTCTATAGACATAGCCCCATTTCCCAAAACTTGCTTATTTTCAATTTTTTTTACATTAAAATTGTCTAAAATATGAAATTATGTTCAATGCAAGGCTCCACAGTTCCGCAAGCGAAACTGTTCATGCACGTATTGAACTAGTTCATGTTCATGATCATAATCATAAGGCATATATGTACATATATTAACTGCTGATCAACTGAATGCTCCACAGCCACAATATATTGTCTATTGGGCTATTCATGCATTAGTCAATTAGTCAATTATATTGATTAAATTGTCATTATTCTATCCAACATTGAGGTTAGGTTGAATATTTTAGTTCATTTTTATTGTTTTATGAGGTTAAGTTGAACAGTTTACTTTACATTTACTATTTATTGTGAGGTTAAGTTGAACAGTTTACTTAATTTATTATTTATTGGTTAGGTTAGGTTAGGTTAGGTTGAACAATTGAGGTTAAATTGAACACTTTACTTTATTTTGCATCATATTCATTGTTTAATTGATAAACCCTTTTTATTTACGTCATAAATATCAGTAGTAGATCTCAGTAGAGCAACAATTAAATCATTTATTTCATGTTTCTTTCCATTTAAGTTCCCACTATTTTCAAACCTCAAATAATTGAGTCTTGATCTTGACTTTCATGAAGTAGTCGAAGACTTGCAGTGTTTAAAAAAAAAATACCTATATATATTTTATATTTATTCATTTATTCTTTATTAAATTTTTATTTGAGGTTATACAAAAATAAAGAAAAAAAAAAAAAAATTTTTTTTAAATGATACTCAATTATTTTATTTCAAGTTAAGGGATTCTTGCCACACAGAGATACATTTTCGTTAACGATCTGCACTTGATGCTATATTCATATATATTTACATATTTGTTCATAAGATCACTTCACAGTTTGAATCAAGTGGAACATATCTCGCAATCATTATCATATTATCAACATTTCGTTCAAATACAACTAGATTTGCCCGTATCTCAAAGACTTTAACTTGTCATTTCATATTGTGTTTCATTCAATCGTGTAGATAATAATAGAGACATATCGAGAGTCTTCAAAAGTTTTGGGTCCACTTAATTGTAGGGACAACAACTTGCTCACACTGCAGCTAAGAGACTGATTGGCAAAATCTTTGAAAGATAGTTCAATTGCAACTCAGACGACTTTAACACACTCATATACTCATACATATATATATGGACAGTGGGGGAGTTATCACAGTTGTGAGTCAGGGGATCAGTTTCAGACACTACGACAAATGCACATGTATAGATCAATGCATCTGTGGCTACATTATAATATATGTATTATGCAAGCACTGCGCACTAGTTAGTTGTTATAATTTCATCACAACATGAACAAAACAACAAAAAATTCAGACAGTTTGAATTTTACTAAATACTACGTTGCCCACTGCAGCAAGCGAACAAAGTTCCACAAACGTTTGCCTCGTTTCAGTTGGCGTCACTTAATAAAATCCCCCTGAAGCGTACCGAGCTGCCAAAGCCCCATAAGCTGACGGCGTCAGTGCGCGAGCGACACGAGCAAGACCAAAGAGAGAGAGAGAGCGAGAGAGAGCCACAAAAAGATTAGCTCGCAAAGTGCTCAAAAAGCTTTCACTGGGCAGGTGTGCATACTATATAGTAAACAACTGCCTACAGTAGTGGCTAAAAAAGTAGAACCAGCTGTTTCAATTAGCTTTTTGCGCAGCTTGTTGTATTTCTTTTCAATTGGCATAGTTATACATTTTAATTAATTAAAATAATCAAGCAAAATATACAATTTTATAATATTAAGAAAATATTAAATGGTAAAAAAGCATATTATTCATTTTTTATATTAATTAATTAATCAATTTTATAAAAATAAATGCGATCCTTACATATTTTATAAAATTAAAATTAAAAATTATGTTTATTATAAGATTTAGTTTTTATTGAAATAAATTTTAAAAAATAATAATAATACAATAATTTTTATTTTTAAATGAAAATTAATATACCAGAATATCTGTTTTTTTTTTTAATAAAGAATAATTTTTATCAATAATGAATTGTTGCATTTCTCATTATTATATTTTATTGACTACTAAGAAATATTTTTACATTTTATAATATACATATATAAACTATAATATTTTTTCTATATTTAAAAACATTTTTTTTTTTTGTATTTTATTATATATTTACTAAAACGAAACTTGCAAAAAAAAGAAGCAATTTTAGTATTCTTTTATTTTTTATACAACTTAAAGTAATTTTCATTTAATAAAAAAAAGAGAATATTTCGGATCACATTCTGTATACAATCATATTATTTAATTTACAGCGAGCTGCTTATTTTGTACGCCAGTGTTATTTCAGACACATGTACATTCAGTTAAATATGTGCAGAGAGATTGACTCTGTATTGGAGCAATTGAATAAGTTATATGCCGCAGATGAGCTTCAGATTGGGCAGATTCTGGCTGTTGCGGCAAAAGCGTTGCCAGCCATTCCAATGGCGAAAGCCCTCAGAGGTCTGAATACGTTTCGCACAGGCAGCAGATTCGCGCAGATTCTCGTCGAGCAGGTCTTGAATAGAGACAGAGCATTAAGAGTGCATGGAGTAAAGCGTGTGCTAAGCCAGGCTCACCTTCACACTTGACATTGCAAACGCCGCCACGTCGACTCTCCTGGCAGTAGCGTCCATTGATCTGGAAGAGACCATAGCTGCGCGAGCCATTCGGATTGGTTGTCAACTTGGCCGTATCCAAGTCGCTCTCATGCTCCAGCAGACATATCCCTGAAAGTGTAGAAATTGAATCCTCTCTCACTCTCTCTCTCGCTCTCTCTCTCTCTCTCTCTCTCTCAGTGCAGTCACTCACAATTGCTCAGCAGGCTGCGCTCGAAGCTGTGCTGCTCGAGCAGCTTCCTGGCCAGCTCGCAGCGCATATAACGCTTGCCCAGCACTAGAGCTCCCGAGCTGAGCCACAAGCCCATGTAGAACAGTGCAAGCACTGTCGATCTCATATTGCGACTGCCAACCAGCTGAGCTCAAGCTTGAACTTGATCTCCAAGTCCAGCTGCTGCTGCTGCCGCAGCTGCTGCTGCTGTAGTCAACCGATTGCTGATAAGCATCATTTTGCGTTGTTCCCAATGCGATTCTATTAGATCTAATTACTGACAGGTCTAATGGGTTCGCTGTTGGCGGCAACAGTTCCCTGGCTATTCCAATGAAAAGTTTATTGAATTAACCTTTAGCTGCTGAAGCTATAAGTTGTTGATGTACTTTCATCAGCGACTCCAGACTGTTCAACAGCTCTTTCATTCACCTAATCTTAACCGAGAGTTGCAGTAGAGTTGAGATTTGTTTAAAATAAAACAAGTTTCCTGCAATACCCTGTATACACATGACGTAGGGCATATTTCAGCAGGCAAAGTGTGTAGATAGCTTTTCTAAGTATATTAATGTCCGCTTAGAAGCTTATATCTATATTTTATATCTTAATATATTAAGTATAAATACATATTTTTTTTTTATTTATTTATTTTACTTTAATATTTAATTTTTAATATTTTTTTTACTTATTTGTTATTATTTTTTTTATTAAGTACCATTTCAGTGTTACCTACTTGTTCAGCTCACTCGACTAAGTCATTCCAACTGGTTTCAGGTAGATATCGATATTAAGTCTTCCGCTTCGGCTGGTAGAAGTAGTTAAATAATAGAGAAAAACAAAATTAAATCTAAAAATTTGTGCTTAAATGAAAATATTCAGCAAAAGTTACAAAAAAAGTTGTAGATATCTTATTTGTATACAAATAATTTGAAGAGCTTATATAGATCGAAGACTGAGGAGGTCTGTGGTTGAGGCTTGAGTCTCAATCTAGGGCAAGGGCTGGGGTCCGAGGTCCAGAGGCTGTTGTAGAGCCTCCGGCCTGAGACTGAGTCTGAAGCTGAGACTGTGCTTCGAGTATGAGGCTAAGGTTGATTGAGATTAAGACTAAGACACGAGTCTGAGGCTGAGGTTGAGCCTGCGGCCTAAGTCTGAGCCTGAAATTAAAACTGACGGAGGCAGAGTTCCGAGTCTAAGGCAGAGGCATAGTTCTCTGCGTGCTCCCTCTCCCTTTCCCTCTCTCACCAACTCTCTCTCTCTCTCTCTCTCTCTCTCTCTCTCTCATTCTCTCTCTCTTTTTCTGTCTCTCTCTGAAGAGTTGGCAGCACTCTACAGCACATTCACAAAACAGTGCTTAATAAAAACGAAACACTTAATGAAAGTGTAGACACGAACCACTAAAAAGCAAACAGCCAAGACACATACCAGTAAAAAGCACACAGCTAAGACACAAACCGAGTTGTATATATGTATGTAATCAGCAAAAGTAACGACTGCACTATACACTGTAACGTCTTTAAAGTTGAATAGCTTCAAACAGATCAAAAGGCGTTTCAAATAATAGTTTCAAGAATATAAGTTACATTAAATTTGATGTTTTAATATCGCTGATTACTAATATATTACAAATAGTCCCACTTCATATATATTCTTAGAGTATATTTAAAAAACTACAAGCCACTATATTATTATTTTGGAACAGGGTATATTTCGGAGCAGAAACTATTCTCAACTCGAATTCATAGGTAAAGTTAAGCTCGCGGATCGCAAGAAAATATGATTACAGTCAAAATATGATGAAACCTTGGGCAAATTATTACAGAAGTGAAACCTCAGACAATTTTACATCGATTGCAATCAAAATTTATATATAATAACTCAATTCTGATTTTATTCGGTATCCAACAGCTTTTTAGCCTCTGAAATTTAACGGGCGTTGCGTCAAGTTAGACAAAACTCACTGCAAAAAAGTCAACTTTTCAGTTATGCTTTATAGTACTTTTCAAATAAATATGAACGAATGTTGCTTTTAATTTACTCAGAATCTATGCAAAACAGCTGTCTATAAAATGTGCGAAATGTGTTTCTGAGAAATAGTATTAAGTTTCTGGATGCCACTAGATTATCTTTTATTTTTATTTATTCATTTATTATTTTATTTATCTATTTTTGCTCATTTATTTTAATTGCGACAATAACCGCGAATATTAAAAAAAATGTATTGAGTGATCATTTAATTTTTTTTTTTTTTCTGTAAGAAATAAAAATAATTTTTGAACAACAAATTGAGAAATTCAAAAAATTTTTGTTAGCACATTGAAAAAGTATATATTTTTATGCAAAAATTTATACTTGAATATTATATATATATTTAGAGATTTCTTGAATGTTTCATATGTTATAGATGTATTTTAAAATGTTCAATCGTATTTTCATATATATTAATATATTTAATATACTTTAATAAATTTTAATATTTTAATATCCTTTCTCAATTTTTTTCAATTAATTAAAAAATTAAGCTATTTTTATTACATTTCATATTATTATATATTTATATTTTTAATTATTTGTAATATATTTTTCTTTTAGTAAAATTATTTTTTATCTAGAATGATTTTCTTTAGAATAAATAAATTTATATTTCATTATTTCAAATGAGCTTAGCTTCAAACGATATTTTTCGAACGAGCTGATTGTGGGAATATTTTCCGCTCTATGTATTTACAAACATATATACAATCTTTCGAACTCGAAATTTCATTGACATACAGACATTTTATTGATTTACAGGGATGCTAGACAAACTCGTGATATTTCCTATATTATCTTAGATTTTTGCAATATAAATTTGACTTTTTTTAAATATATAGTTTTAACTATGTCTTGAATAGTATCTTGCAACCTATAACTATATGACGCATATGTAATTAATCATATATATGTAATATAAACATATATTTAATTAGAGAAAATTGAATGAATGCAAATAATCATTTTCATAAGGTCGAATTACTTTTTTCTAAAATTTGTAAACCTACTTTGCCTCACATATACTAAGAGTAGAATAAATTTATTGAAATTATATTCATAATTAATATAATATACTTTAATTAGAAATATATGAGAAACTAAAGTGTCTTCCATTTGCCATATACGACTTTAATATCTGATGTTTCTCTGTTTCGATGTGTTTGTGTTTTCTAAACTAATTTCAATTAAGGAATATAGATGTTTTAAACAAAATGAATGTAATTCAGGTTGTATAGCTTACAAAACAATATTATATCATACAACTAATCTATCATCAATGCTTTTCAAATATATTGCAGTCGCACTGCTATCACTAGACACGAACTAGTTCGCTGTAGAACTTGGCTGGTTCCGGTGCAAGCCGAGCTTTTCATTCAGCAGCCCTTAAAGCACATATAGAGCAACTGCTGCTGCTGCTGCTGCTACACACCAACACACAGATCTACACATACACACACACACACACACACACGCGCACACACACACCAACTTGGATTTTCATCCCTTGTGGCAAGTGCAACGTTTCGCATTTAATATCGATTCGAATGGGTTGGCGCATGCGCATTGTGCCCTAAGCTATGGCTCGAGGTCGAAGTACCGAGTCCGCGAACCAAGAACCACGAACCAGGAACCGAATCCGGCAAAGCCAACGAGTTATCCGTCCAACCAGCGCCAGTTGCAGTCGTTTGTGAGCGTTCGCAGCGCTAGGTACTCAGCAAGTTTCCTGGTGCATTCGAAGCATAACTGTGACTGAACAGCACAAGGTTGACAACCTGCTTCATACACACACACACACACACACCTACACATAAACAGAGAGAGCAAGAGAGAGAGAGCGAGAACAGTAGACATTGAGAGACAGAGAGAAAGAGCGCGTAAGGAAGGCAGCCGAAGGACTTGAGCGAGTGCCAGCTACAAATTCTACAGCACAGGAGACAGTGAAAGAGAGCAAGAGAGAGAGACAGAGAGAGAGAGAGAGAGAGAGAGAGAGAGAGAGAGAGAGAACGAGTGAGAGAGAGTGAAATACTAAACTTTTTTTTGTTTTTTGGCTCGTGCCTTGTGTCGGCGCTAAAATTGTTGTTGTATTTGATTATGTTTTTTTTCGAGTGCGTGTCGAAATCAATGAAGAAGAAACACAGAAACAAAGTGAAAAGAGAAATGAAATGAAATAAAGCAAAACACAAAAGAAAAAATTATTCAAATAAATTTATAGTGCTTCAAAAAACATTTTTTTTTTCGCTCAGTCTTCGATTTAAAATTACGGTTTTTTTTTCAAGTGGTGCAAGGAGTGAAAGCGAGAGAGAGAGCGCGCAAGTGAACGTGTGTGTGTGTGTGAATCTGATTGTGTCTGTGTGTGTGTTTGTGCGTGCGCAGTGCTGCTAGCTGAGAGTGAGAGAGTATGAGTGTGAGAGAGAGAGTGACTAAATGTGGGCTGTGCTGACAACGTTTAACTATAGCCGAACCGACTGCAGCTGTTTTTCCATAAGTTTCTACGAACTCCGACTGACTGACTGCCTGACTATCAAGTGCAAATAGTTTTTCGTTCGAACTGTAAACAGACAGAGCAGTCAGCTATATATGCAACATATAGAAATATATATATATAGAGTATAGGTAAATCGACTCGATTCAGTTGAGCCAGGGCCCACGCAGCAGTTAGTCGAGAGCAGCGAGTGTAGACAATAGCGAGTGGCGAGTAGTCTCCAGAGTTGAGAAATGAGTGTAGACTCTTCCACTCTCCCTCTCTCTCTCTCTTTCACTTTGTCTCTCTCTCTCTCTCTCTCTCTCTCTCTCTCTAGCTTGCTCTGTCATATATGCCACGAGCTTCTACTACGTTCTACAATCAAATACTACTACGCACACACTCACACTCACATTCACATACTCACACTCACATACTCACACTCACACTCACATACTCACTCTACTATTCCGTTGCATAGTTTTTTGGGAGCAGCGCAAAGACTCGACAACAACAAAAAGAAGAACTTTGATCGTTGCCTTTCTCTGCGCTTCTCATCGCTCATCTGATCTACATTCTGCTCACTCTCTCTTCTTCTTCATTTTTTTTTTTAAATATTGTTTTCGTGCAGTTGCAGTTGCAGTTGCAGCCAACAGTGGTCATACAGTGGACACAAAGTGTTAACGAAACACACAAACATAAAAACTGAAAACAAACAGAAAACAACAACAAAAATATATATATATTGAAAAACAAAAAAAAACTAAAGTAAATAATTAATAAAAAAAGGGAAAACAAACAAAAACCAAGTAAAAATTGAAATAACAATGTGCGCCTCGCAGCGTCGTAATTTGTTGCTGCGTAGCCTTTGGGCAGCCGTCGTGCTCATTGGCACTGTGCAGGTGAGTCATGCAACACCAAAATCCCAGCACACATACACACACACACACACACACACACACATACACAGACAGAGACACACTCGAGCTGCTCTAAGCGAGCCGCAAAATATGCCAGCGAAAAAGAGACTCAGTTTTCGCCGCTTGTCCTTACACAAACACACGCACACAAATATACAAACATACACACACACACACTCACACACACACACACACACACACACACACTTGCACACGCACAGCTTAACGCGAGTGTGCGCAAATATTGGCTTAATTGAACGGTTTTTCTTTCACCCATTCTATTCGTTTGTCTTTTTTTTTTTTTTGGGTTTTTTTTTTTTTGTTTTGGTTTGCCCACCACCGCCCAGCGGCCAGCGTCGTCATCGTCGTCGTCGCAACACTTACACAACACGCAATTCCAGCAATTTGCATATGAAAGTCGCACCTGCTGCCCAGCAGGTGTGCATTAACAGCACTCATTAACTAACTCTGATGACTATTGCAAAAAAAAAAAAAACAACAAATAAAAAAAAGCTAAATAAATTTAAATGAAAAGCTTGAAGCCACGCAACGCTGATTGCTAGCTCAAGCCTTGTTATCATTCCCAGCTAGCAATGGTAGCAACAACAACAACAACAACAACAACAAGTTCCTTTGCCTTTGCCAGTGTTGCCATGACACACAAGCGGCTTAAAGACTGAGAGAGAGAGAGAGAGGGAGAGAGAACTGCTTCAGAGCTGAGATTTTAAGCTGGCTTACAATAAGCAGCATTGAGCTGCTCATCGATTGCTTGACTTAAGCTTGGCCCTATTCAAATGCATTTAAGAGCAAGATCTTCTTCAGCTGCTGCTGCTGCTTCTGCTCCTCCTCCGCCTCCTGCTGCTACTTCTGCTTGTTGTTTTAAAAGCCTCAAAACAATTTGCGCAAAAAACTGATATAATACATACGTAGAGCTACGCTGAAACAAATACTAAAAAACTTATCAAACACACACACAACACACACACACACACTCGCACACATTGATAGAGCTATAATACAAGCGGGGAGCTGGCAGCGAGTGCTAGTTTTTAAGGGCTGCCAACACACTAAGCTGATTTATAAGTTGGGCAGCTGCTGCAAACGTTTCAGGTTCTCTAACCAACCAAACACCCAACCACTCACACAACCACCCAGGCAAACCACCCACGCTGAGCCACCTTGTTTTGTGTGCTGCTTGCAATTTGTTTTGCCTTGCAATGTTCGCCTAGCTGAATATCCTTTTGCTCTAGCCACGTGTGTGTGTGTGTGTGTGTGTGTGTGTTGCCTGATACCTTAATGCCGCTATTCATGCTGGTCTTTGTTGCCAGCAATTTATGAGTAGTGACCCAGGGCAGAGGCCTCTAGCTGTCACTGCTGGCCGAGCTGTATCCATATTTGCCCCGCCCACTCAGAGCTGCAGTTGCTGTAACAGCAGCAACAACTCCCACACGTCGCTCGTCAGCGAGCCGTCAACATTTGCCGTGCGCGTTATCAGAGCCAACGCATCGCCTTTTTTATTTTTTTTTTTTAGCTTTTTTTTTTTGTGGTTGTTGTCGGTGGTTGCTTGCGTACAACTTGCATTGCCAGTGGTTGGCTTCACGTATTTTCCAGTTGTTTTCCACTTTTTTTTTTTTTTTGTCCTTTAGTATTTCGTATATATGTGTATATATGTATATATATATATATATTGCTTCAAAAAGGACTCGTCGCACGCGCGTCTCTGACTCATGCACTGGCGAGCGCAGCGCATTGTGCAATGTGTGCCCAGGCCCAAAGAGGAGCCGTCAGTCTATCGACAGCCTGAAGCCCGCTGCTCGCACAACCCATACAAAGTCCACACCGTCTATAGTCAAGTGCTTCCAGTTCAGGCAGTGAGCTGGGGGCTCTGTTGGCCATTTGATTGTCGGTCGAAAACAACATCCGTACAAAACTGTTAGCTGTCAATTCCTGGAACGCTCAGCTTAGCTCTGCCAGCCCCCACCGCCCCTTGTTGGCCTTGCTAGCTGCAATTTAACTAAACTCGTTTTCAGCTGCCCGCTTATGGCTTTAACGCACATTGCCTTGCCATTGTTTGCCAGCCACATAAACTTCTTAATTGCTGCATCGGCTTGAGTTTTGCGCCAACTAGCGTACGTTTGCCTCACTGTATGCTGACTAATATCCAATTCGCTTCGAGCTCGAGATTATCTAATATATCAGCTCTTGCCTGAACTGAGTTTGGTAGAGCTTTTCATTAGTCTCAACTCAGGCCCTGCCTGAAATTCTCACTATTTTTGGCAGTTGCTTTCAGTTTGGCTTGCTAGCAGCTTGAGCTAGTTAATTAGTAATTGTTTGCAGTATCAGTTCGAGTTTGCTTCAGAATAGTTTTGTGACTCTCGAGCTGCAGCTGAATCATAACTCTGATTTCTCGATATCTTCATGATGTTCTCATTTATATATCTTCTATAAAACTAGCACAAGAAGATCACTTCAATTTGAGATACTCAACTCGAATTGTTATCGAAGTCTAATCGAAATCTTCTTTTTTTCATATTACATTAATCTTAAGTAGTGGATATTTAATTCTAATATTAATATTATAATTATGAATAAGTTTTAAATAGTCATTGAAATTGTTTAGCTTAAGACACAATAGAACAGGTCTAGAGATTGCTGCTGCTCTCTCCATTACCGTGAGTGTATTTATCGTATATATAGTCAACATACTCAAATATATATGAATTTCTCATGCATAGAGACTTTCACTACAAAGCATATCTAAGGCTAGCTGCGATAAATGAATTGCTAATGCACATTGATTGCTCACTTTACTTAGTCAGTGCTAGTAATTAATCGTAAATACTACTAATTGCTGAGCTGCCTAATAGCCTTGACTTGATCGATTTTTCTTCATATTGCTTCATATTACATTTTACTTTTTATTCATATTAAAATCTTTATTTATACAATAACTTTGTACTTACATTGAAACAACTATATAACACGTGTTTAATAATATTTAAGAATAATTGTTAATGTCAGATTCCATTAACAAGAACTGCTTCTACCTCACATCGTCATGCTATGCTATTAACAGTACTCTGCGCTGTTAACAGTACTCTGCGCTGTTAATAACATAACTTCGACTCCAGTTCTTCTACTGGTTCGCATTAACATTACAACTTTATACTTAGCAGCACGCTTCCACTCCAACAATAATAAATCGAGATAGTTGAGATAGTTTCTTAACATTTTCTCAGTAGTTGTTCATACTTCAAATATAAAAAAAAAAAAAAAACAACTCAACTGTGAGCTGGTTCTTATGAAATACTGATCAAAGTCTTACTTTGAGATGCTTATCATACAGATACACACACACACACACCCATTTTAATCTGAGTTGAGTATGTTAGCTAGGGAAATTCATGAATTTCTCATCACTTAAGCACTGCTGATGCCAGTTAGTAGCTAAGCAGCTTTGCTTTAAGCGATGTTAACCACACATCAATATATATATATATATATATATATATATATATATATATATATATATATATATATATATATATATATCTGTACATATATCTGGCATATAGAGCATTTGCTGCCTGGCCATCGCTAATGATGAGCAAAAGTGCACAATTTGAGCATATCGAATGGAGCACCATTTACCAGCGATTTAAAAGAGAGAGAGGGAGAGAGTGAGAGTGAGAGAGAGAGAGAGTGAGAGTGAGAGAGGGGATGAAAAAATAAAAAAAAATAGAACTCGGCTGCAGTTAATGCGTGGTTTGCCTTCAACTAGTTGTTGTTGCTATCAATATCGACTGCCTGCTCCTACTGCTGCACCTCCTGCTGCTGGCCGTGCTCCTTTTGCGTTTGCATTTAATCATGGCTGGCCGGACGTTCGCATTTATTGCATGCACTTAGTCACTGGCACATAGCACTTGCAGCTCATCTGGCTAACCACCCCCGCATTTAACCCACCCTCCCCGCTCTATGGCTGCCAGCCCCTGTTGGTGCTGTTAGCATTTATCAGGCTTGGCAATGCCAAACAACTTGGTCAGCAGCGTTGTCGTTTGCTGCCTCACTGACGATTGTCCTCGTCCACATTGACATCCACTTTGCTGCTGTCGCTGTCGCTGCCGCTGCCGCTGCTGTTGCTGTTGTTGTTGTTGTTGTCCTCTTTTGCTGTTCGTGCACATTCATAAAATGTGGTGTCACAGTCCATGCACACCCATACACCCACAGGCAAACAGAGAGACAGACAAAGAGAGTATGAGAGAGAGAGAGAGAGAGAGAGAGAGAGTGAGGGGGGAGAGAGCTTCGCACATATGGACTGTGCAGTGACCCCACTTCCTTTCTATTTCCCGTGCCAGAGCTGAAATCCTTTTGCGTTTTCCTTTCGCCTTTGCCTGCGCACAGCCTTTAGCCTTTGCTGACTATGTCCTTCAGCCGCAATTCGAATTCTTAACTCGACTCGACGCGACTCAACCTCGTTTCGATTCGTTTGGTTTCGTTAGGTTTTCGTTTTGGTTTGGCTTTGAATTCCTTTCGCCATTTGCTTAGCTTTATTTGTCTTCTTATTTTGTTGCTCCCCCTTTCGACCCCCTCGCTCCCTATCCAGCTGCCTTTGTGCAGCGGTTTTTTCTGTTTTCTGTTTTTTTTTTTTTTGTATGTTTGCTGTGAATGCCATGTTCCTAGCCCGCTGCCAGTTAGCCAGTCTTCCCTTTATCATATCTGAACCCATATCCAGTTACAAAGTGTTAACGCTTCAATGATTTTTTCGATTATGCATTTTGTTCATTTCAACGTTGACACAAAGGCGCTAACCCCGACCCCATACCGCTGTACCTCCTGCTCCTGCTACTCCTCCTCCTCCTCCTCCTCGGACAGCCAGCCAGCGAAGCGCAATGGCTTTGTTTTAGGCTAATGTCATAGCCAAAGCCGAGGCGAAAGCTAAAGCCAAAGTCACTTTCATAGCCGCAATCCCTGCACAGTCCTATGCCCGTGGCCATAGGCCATAAAAATAGAATAGAGCTCGTATTTTTCTCCCTCTCTTCTTCTTCTCTATCTTTCGCTTTCTTTTGTGTTGCATTCGAATAAGATGTTATTGAAACGGTATTGGTGGCAAGAACTTTTGCAATTGCTGCCGTTTGTGCGCTTTGTGAGCTCTCCATCCGTCCGCCTTAATCAAACACAAATGCCGGGGCGCCTGGGTCAACAACACTTCTCCTGCGGCAGACGGCTAGGTGATGGCTCTTCAGCTAGAACCTAAGACGATGTCGTTGCCGTCCTTCATAATCATCATGTAGCTGCTGCTGATGACGATTCTGCTGATGAGTCACACAATTAAACAAATGAAGCAAACGAAATGCGAAAGCAAGGCAAAGGTACAACGTGGGGAGGGGGGAGGGGGGAGGAGGCCGCTGAGTAAACGAACCGTAAGACTTGACAAGATAAGAAACTTAATTGTTTCTGCCCGGCGACAATTAAATACTCTGCCATATCCAAGACATTTGCTAGTTTAGGATAAATTGCAAAATGATTTATCATATGATGATAAAATTACAAAAAGCTACTGAGCAAATGGTTCTATATTTCTATATAGTGGGAAAGGGAGAGAGGGCTAGATAGATGGAGAGATATAGGATAGAGAGGATAGAGATATATAGGAGCTTCAATTTGAGAGAATGAGTGATAGAGGGAGAGAGAAAGAGCGAGATTGTGAGAAGGAGCAAAGTGATAATAAGAGAGAGTGGAGGGAAGAAGAAAGAAGCAGATATAGGGATATGTCATATATAAAGTAGAGACAGCGAAAGAGAGGGAGATAGAAAGAAAGATAGACAGAGAGAGAGAGAGAGAGAGAGAGAGTGAGAGAGAGAGAGAGAGAGAGAGATAGAAAGAAAGAAAGAAAAAAGTATATTAATATAGAGTGAGAGAAAGAGAGATATGTATATAGATAGATAGATTAATAGATTGATAGATAGAGAGATATATAGACAGACAAACTGACAAAGAGGAGTGAGAGAGAGATGGAAGAGAGAGATAAAATGTGAGAAGGCAAGGGATTGTGATATAAACTGAGAGAAAAAGAGAGAGAGAGGAAGAGAACAGCAGACAGATATAGCTAATATATATAAATATATATAAACAGAGAGATAGACAAATAGAGAGAGAGAAAGAGAGTGACAAGTGACAGAGATATAACAAAGATATAACAAAGAGCAACAGAGGGATAGTGATATGGCTTACAGATAGATAGGGTATTATATTGGCGTATGGACTCGACCGTATAGACTGATCAAGAACATATACAGATATATACATGCATTCACATTCTTTATTGATTCAGCGACTTTTTCAATTATATTAGAATATTCTCGAAAGGAGTATAATTAAAATACATTTGGCAAGGATAAATAGCAAAATCGGTGTCGAACAAACGAACAAATACACACACAGACACACACACACACACACACACACACACACACACACACACACACAAACAGAGCGAGCGATTTTACAGCACAAGTTTTGCGTTTGAAGTGCCAAGCAGAAAAAGCGAACAAGAGAAAATCAGAGAGGGCGAGAGAGTGGCAAGCGAACGCCACGTCGCCATTTTGTTAAGCTACCAAAAAGGGGGTGGGGCGAAAAGGGTGTAGCAGAGCGGGAGGGTGAAGCGGAGGCATGGAGGCATGGCATGGCGTTCAGCTAATGCAAACAGTAGCTGCTAAAAGTGGGTGGACGCGGGCCTCATTGATGATAGCCTGCGTCGCGCTGCGCTGAAAGAAGCTGCTCGAGCTGAAAATAAAAGTTCGCCCGATTCGTTTGCTTTGTTTGTATTGCACGTCGCTATAAGCAGCAATACAGAGCGTATGTATAGATGTACGTGTATGCATGTGTATGCATATACATACATACATACATACATACATACATACGTAATGGGAATACGGGAGTGAGGAGCTTGAGAACGTGAACGTGAATGCTGCAGTAGAATGGGCCCAGGTGCAGCGACAACGTGCCAAACTGAAACTTGTGGCAGGTGCTTGAATTTGGCATTTTGTTGACTAAGCCTGAACGACTTTCCTTGTTGTTGTTGTTGTGATGGCACGCCGCCCTGTGCCCCCCTGTGTAGCCGCACATTTAGCTGCCACTGTCCACGTGCCAGCCGAGCCGTGCATGCATTATTTGCTCAAGTGTTTGGCAAGGCAGCAAGGCGGAGTCTGACTCCGATGTGCCGTGTGGCATAGAGTTCACTAGTTCAGCACCGTCGCCGAGCTGATTTCATTTGAGCCGCCACATGCCACTATTCAATCGCTCGAGTCACGTTGCCCACGTCCCGACGGCAGTGAGGTGGCCTGTGAAGGTGTAGCCGACAAACTCGTTGCATACGCTAAGAGAAAACGAATCTCGTCTTGACTTTTCCAGCCGAATTGTTTTTGGCCAGATTTCGTACGCCATTTGGGCGAGCGACAGCGACTGTCGTGTGGCATCATTATCGATGGTGTCATTAGCCATCAGTCGAGTGTCGAACGTCGAGTGGAGAGTGGAGAGCGGAGAGTGGAGATAGAGCGAACAGAGAACGAGTTGAACTGAAGGCACTTTGTCCTGCTGATAAATAGCCGAATAGATAAATGATGATGCGGCACACGAATGAATGAATGAATGAATGAATGAATGAATGAATAAATGAATCAATTATATGCCCTCTGCATACAAACGTAGCTGCTGCCACCTAAATCGTCCATTGCCATTGTATTATGTATGTCCATATGCTTTGTCTAGAATAGCTAATAGCTATTCCCATACCTTGAATTGCTTTTCCCTGCTAAACGGTTTCCTAATGGAACTCATGCTACACATAATAGAACTACAATTGATGGATATTTGGAAGTATATTAGCTTCAGCTAATATGAAAGCATAGCAAAGATCAATTTGATTTCATTTTGCTTAATTCAATTTAAATTTTTATTATTATTATTGTTATTATTATTATTATTATCATTATTATTATTATTATTTATATAATTTTTTAAAATTGATAATTGATAATTGATTATATTATATTATTTTAATATATATATTTAAAAAATTATATACAATTGAATTTATTTTTATTTTACTTATTTCTTATTATTATTTCTTATTATATATATTTATATATATTAAAAAAAATTAAATTAAGAAAATGCAAATAATAATTTATATGAAATAAAAATAAATCCATAATATTTATCATATTTAATCTTATTAAAAATATTCAATAAAGTTTGTGAATTAATTATTTAGCTTTATTAAAAGAGAATTTTATGCGAAATAGAAATTTCCAGAATTTTTATACAAACGCACCAAGCTAGTTGCTCAGGCAAGTCGATTGCGGGTGCTTCTGTGATTGTGACAGAGGGAAGTAGAGAGAGAGAGAGAGAGAGAGAGACAGAGAGAGAGAGAGAGAGAGAGAGTGCTAATAAGCCTACTCTAATATATTCACGATTCACTCGCGCTCGCTCTTTGTTCTCATTGATAATTCACTCAAAAGTGTGACCACTGATCACAAAAGAAGCTAAAATGAAAATATATATTTGATTTTAATTTATATATGTATGTAGAAGTCTTGGCTAATGAGCAGGATGCTTAGAAAATCTCGTATTTTTGTCACGCTTTTCTGCTGGCTGACGAACAGGAAATTTGAAAATGAATAAGAAGAAGAAGCAGCAGCAGCAGCCAACATGAAAATCACAAACAAAAAATGGATATGAGTCATGTAATTCGTTAGATTGACGATTGGGGATTTGAAAACATTTCGGTTAGTAAACAATTCGGATGACAAGTTGCCGAAAAAAAAAACCTAAAAAAAAATATAAATGGAATTCACTGACTAAATGCAAATAATCAAATTTCGGCTACGGCTATGACTACGTATAAAAAAGCGTACAAACAAGCTGCTAATTACGTGACCCAATTAATTCTAAGCACACACAGAGAGAGAGAGAGAGAGAGAGAGAGGAGAGAGAGAGAGAGAGAGAGAGAGAGAGAGCTGTAGAAGTATTCGCTTTTAAAATTTTGCTTTTCACAAGAGAGGGAGAGGGAGAGGGAGAAGGGGAGTAAGCGAGTGTGAGTGTGAGGGAGAGAAAACGATGATAACCAAAATGTTTATTTGAAATGTGCGCCAGGAAATACATTTGGAGCATTTTGCCTGCTCACCATGGCACGCCTCCATTACGCCCACTTCACTGCAGAGCAGCATTTCGGTATGTTTTTCCCTCCAATTTTTTTATTATTATTATTTAGCTGGCGTTTTTGTGCCCGCACGGAAAATCCAATTTTATTTGCATTTTCATTAACAGCAAATAATAAAACGGAAATATGATTTTTATGCCATTCCCATGGAAAATGGCGACCCGTGGCACAGTTAACGCAGCAGCAGCAGGAGGAGGAGCAGCAGCAGGAGGAACAGCAGCTGCTATGGCCTCAGTCCGTCCAGTGCACACGCCCACTGGCACAACGCCCACTTCCAGGCTATTACAACGTGCATTTCCGTTTTGGCTTTTTACTGCTGCTGCTGCTGCTGCTGCTGCTATGGCAGTTGCTGTTGTTGCTGTTGTTGTTTTTGGGTGATTATAAGCAATTTGTGTTATAAAATCGCAATATTGCATTTTGCCTGGCTGCCTGAAACCCTTCGCCTCCCATTCTGCGCCCGCCTCTTACATTTTCCACATTTTTTTTTTTAAGCATTTCTCGTTTGGCTTATTTTTCAATTGGCATAGTTTTCGCTTGCTTGGCTTTTCTTCGCCCCTCTCTCCCTCTCTCTCTCTATCTCTCTCTCTCTCTCTCTCTCTCTCTCTGTTGCCATTGCTCTGCAGCTCTTTGCCGCCTCTTGAGTTCCACTTGAGAGTAAATACATTTCTGCTGTAAACATCTAGCTTAGAGTGTGTAGCATTTAAAAAGGGAAAATACCATTAAAATGCATTCATTTGATTCACTTGGGTTGCCTGGCAGCATTTGACTGTAAGTCATCAGCAGCCTGGCCTGGCTCCACTCATTGGCCATTGTCCATGGCCCAACAATGCCAGCTACAACATTCACGCCGACACGTTAATACGCACACAGCGCAGAGTCGCGTCATCGTCATTCGTCGTCGTATTCCCCAAATCCCTTTTGGCTATCAGCGAGACGAGCGAGGGAGTTTGTCAAATCGAATAACACTTCGGGACTGCAAAAAAAAAAAGAACATGAAAGATGAAAATCGAAAAAAGAAAAACCTCAAACTCCATTTAAGGGCCATAAAAGCGGGCAAAGTGTGGCCCATGTGTGTCTGTGTGTGGTAAGTGGGCGTGGCTGGGCTGGGGCTATGTCAAGTGAAGCGCAATATTTGTGACATAAAACTCGCTATTAAATTAAATTTTATTTGCACATTCATGCAAAGCAACACAGAAATATGGTCGCCAGGCTAAAGTAAAATGCGATAAAGCAAAAAGCATAGAAAACAGCAACAGCACCAAAAAAAAAAAAAAAAGAAAATACTCCAATGCGAAGTGAAGTTTGAGCTATGCCCAGCTGCTGCTAAAGAAATTGAATTTTACGAGCGCGTTTGCAGATAATGAAATTTATACACACACGCAGCAGAGACTTGGGCAAACAGACAAATTGGCAGACAGAGAGAGAGAGAGAGCGAGAGACAGTTAGTCAGACAGCTAAACAACTAGTCAGACAGGCAGACGCATATATAAATAGAATAGTTGAGACGCCTAGACAGTGAGTGAATGCATAAAGCATTCCACATGAGAATCCATTTGTGTCTCATGCCAACTGCATTTTGTATAGCCAACAAAATAGTTAAAGCTAAACTTAACTAGCCTAGAGAGTAGCTGAGAAAGTGAAGCGAAGTAGTTTCAATATGCGCATATATTGCTTGATCAATCAAAGCTGCTGCTGCTGCTGCTGCTGGAGAAGTTTGGCTGCAGCTTAGACTTGAAGTTAGCCAACAATGAAGCCAATTTGCAATGCAGTTTAAATATTACAATGATTTGCAATTTGCAATTCACTTTTACTTGTCAAGACTTTCGCAAGATTTTCAACTTTAGATTCATCAATTTTTAAAGCACTTTGGGAAAATGTTTGATGTGCTCGAGTTAGTTAATAGTTAAGAGCTTGAAAGTGCGTTTATGTAAAATAATCAATAAAATTTGTAAAAAAAATAGTAAATTTAATATTTTATAATTAGTTTTAGTTGACGACATGCAGAACTCATGCTGAGAGCAAGTTTGAGCTTAAGACTGAGGCCTGAATACCTCTAGCAGGAGCATCGCTGCGAGCGTAGCGCAATATTTGTTGCTAGATCGAATTGAGCGGGTAAAGCAATGCGGGGAGGTAGATAGAAGACAGTGAGAGAGAGAGAGAGAGAGAGAGAGAGAGAGAGAGAGAGAGAGAGAGAGAGAGACAAAAGTTATTCGTGTGCGACGCACTGATCTGAGCATCATTAAAAAATAAAATGAAATTAAATAAAGTCTAAGCTGCTTACTTAGATTAAAGTTCAATCGTGCCCTGATCAATATATAATATATAATAATATAATATAATAATAAATAAACAAAAACTAAATTTAAATAAATAAAAAATAAATAAATAAATATATATATTTATATACTTAATTCTCATGCTCAAATTGCAAAATGCAAAATCGAATTGAGCAATTTGAATTATTATTATTAATATTACCAATTTTCTTATATTAACATAGTTAATTGAATTTTAATATTATTATGTCTATGGATATTAGTATATATTTATTTTTGTTTTGATTTCAATTATTTTCTATAAAATTTTGCTATAAGTCAAGCGCGAAATTCATTTGCATTTTCCAAATACAAAAAAAAGCTTTGGCATAAATTATTTTTAATGCTTTTTTTTTTTTTTTTTGTTCTGTGCTGAATGTAAATTCAAGCTTCACATTTCCATATGCGATTTGCGTAAAAATAATACAAGTTGCATATATTTGCAATTTATTTAAAGCATTTTTTCTATATTAGCTTTAATTTGATTTTGGATTGCGCTGCGTGAGCTTAGCAGACTTTATTAGTTTGCTGTTTGTTGTTGTTGTTGCTGAACTTTTTGGAAAAACAGTTGAGTGTTTGGCTTTCTTTTTTTTTTTTTTTTTTTTTTTTTGAGCTGTATTCCTTGGCTTGCCTTTGGCATTTTGGCTTGCGTGTCCATGTCCAAAACGAGCCAACGCACTATGTTGTGCCTCTTACTCGTTAGGCCTGTCACACACGCACAACACACACACACACAGAGAGAGAGAGAGCTGCCGTGGCACTTAATAATATAATGTTATATGCCTTGTGTCGCATAGTGCCTGCGAGTCATGTTTATCTATGTATGTGTGTGTGTGAGTATGCTTGGTGTCAACTGTAATTGTATTTGTTGCCCTGTCACATGCAAACGCACACACGCACACAGGCTTACACGCCCAAAGCGACGCACTCAATGCCATGTTTCGCCTGCTGCTGTTGTTGCATGCAAGTGAGTTGCCAGCGTGGGCGGCACTATTAAACAGTGCTGCTTTGTGGTTAAAATTTGCCAGCTATGCGCAGCTGTGGCAAAAAGTTAATGGCCAAAGCCAAGCCAACGAGCCAAAACTCAATGCAGCCTCGCTTGCTCCCCGTCTCTCTCTCTCTGTGTGTGTGTGTATGTTAATGCCTTTGTCACTAGGGTTCTATTAGGCACAAGTACACCAGCACATGCACATGCCTTTGCTGCTTTATCGTTTAAATATTTCAAGTATGCCACAGACACAGACACAGACACAACAGCAGCAGAAGCAGCAGCAGCAGCAGCAGCAACGGCTACAAAAATATCTTCATGTCTCGGCATGCGGCATGCGGCATGCAGCGCATGGCATGGCACATTATATGCCACTTGTATGCGACAATGACTCGCACACACACACACACACATGAGTAGCTAGACAAATTGTTAGTGTGTATGCGTGTGCTGCAGCAGCCAAGCCAAGTAATGAGAGTTTGAACAGTGCATGGCCAGTGGGCGTGTTTCTCTTCTTTTTTTAGGGCAGCTCAGGCATGGCCAACAGTAGCAGGATGGCTAATATGAGCTGCCATTAAACTCAATTGGCATTTAAGCGCTGATTTGTGCGCTCGATTGATTAAAGCGGCGTCATCGATAAGTGCCTATCGATAGGCGGCACTGCATAGAGTATATACACATATGCATACATACATATATATATACCATATATTCTACATATATATATATAGTTTGGATTTCTTAATATGCATAAATTGTAACAACCTTTTGGCCACTTTTGGCCACTTGACGACTAGTCAGGCGTTAAATTTGATTATATACAACATTTCACGTGGGCTCTCGCTCTGCCCATGTCGCTTATCTCTGTTGCTCTTTAGGCCTGTTACACTCTGGCACTATATACATATTTTATTTTATTATTAAATGTTGTTGCCGCTGCCCAGAATTATGGTCGAACGTGTCGTATGCGCAACCAAGCAGCAAACAACTCCTGTCGCCAGGGTCATGTGCGCAACCAAAGACCACACACACACACACACACACACACACACACCTATAACACGCATAACCCATATATACACACACACAGCATCATAAATTTACTAGAATTGAAAGCCTCATGGCTGCCGTGGGGGCGTTTCCATTCAATTTCTATGTATGTTTTTTATTTTGCTTGGCACTTCTCTCTCTCCCTCTCTCTATCTCTATATATATATATATATATATATATATATCTTATTTTTTTGCAAAACTGTCCGATTCAAAGACTCACTGACGTATTGGCAAATAAATAAAGCGCCAAAAAATATATATACTTGTGCGAATATGGTCAAAAAGCAAAGTCAAAAGCAACTGCTAAGAGTAGGAGAAAACGCGCTCGAAAGTATGCTACAAAATTGTTTATGCGTCCTAGCGGGCGTATTCGCATGTGTTTGGGTGTGTGTGTGTAGCCTGATTTTTAACGTAAATAAAGCGCTATTGATATTGAGTGTCTGCCTCCATGGGCTGAGCGCTGTCATATTATGAGCATGGGAGCAGCAGAGGCATAAAAAGTGTTTTTTATCGCCAGAATTACAACCCCTGGCTCAGAGAGAGAGAGAGAGAGAGAGAGAGAGAGAGAGCAAGATAAGTGTGCATATATATGTATAAAAGGGGTCGGCAGCCGCTTTAGTTTTTCACAATTCACACACACACACACACACGGAGCACTCGAAGCGGCACAAATACTCGCACTGTGATTGAGTGCCTACTGCATCTGTTGTGATTTTGCGGTTGACAGTTAAGTTAATTTGTATGCCAAAAGAAATAAACGAGTCACATGTGAAGCGACTGCGTGTGTGTGTGTGTGCGTGTGTGTGTGGTACTTATTGGCATATCCCTTTTCATATGCCTTTTCAATGAAACGGAAAATTAAGTGGTTAACACTCGTATCACAGCAAATTTAACTGACTGTATAAGCTGCCCACACTTCAGCTCAAACAGCGCCCGCTCCCGCCCCCGTAACCGCCCACCACTTTAATCCACACCAGCCACATCTCGTATGTTTGTATATATCTACATTTTTTTATTTACTATTTTTTATTTTCCTTTTTTTTCATTTTTATTTATGGCTTGCTGGCAATGGTACTTTATATAATAAGTCGACGCTCGATTCCGCTCCCACTTTGTTTTCGACGTACTATTTTATTTGAGAGGCTTCTATCGATTGTTTCTCTGCGCATATTTATTTAAAAATTAAATCAAAAATTTATGGACAAAAATGTATTTTTATACTTTGAGTAATTTTCATATTTGAGAGGCTCTTATCGATTATTACTCTGCACATATTTATTTAAAAATTATATACAAAAATTATGGACAAAAATTTTTATTTTATAGTTTGTATGATTTTTTTTATAATTTTAAATTACTTTTATCACACTTTTTATTATTTTACTATATTTATTTTTTAAATTTTAATTTAAATTATTGGCACATTTTTTATTCATTATATATGTAATTGATTATGTATCTGCATTTTTATTAAAATATTAAATAACAAATATATCGAAGACAATTACGTTTGTTATAAATGATTTTTAAAAAATAATTTTTGTCATTTTTCTATATTTTCATTCAAAAAAAAAAAAAAAAAAAAAAAAAAAAAAAAAAAAAACATAAAATAATATAAAAATTAAAATGAGAAATTAAATTTAATTTTCTATATTCATTTTTTAATTTTTATTTTTTTTTTATACAAATATATTTTTATTTTGTATATTATAATTTGACTATATTAATTGAATTATTTTCTTTTTGTTTTTTTTTTTTTAATTTGTATTAATTTCCAGTTCAATCGGATATTATTTTGTATTATGAAATCTTTAATAGTATTTTTTTTATTTTATTTATTTATTTTTTTTAATATTATTTTTTTTTTCTTCTCTTTGCATTTTTGCCTGTGTTTTTGCTTAACTAAAACTTGAATTGAAATGTTCAAATGTTTGCATAAATTGAGTTAATGAAGACTTATATATGGAGAATTCTCTCACAATTTGTAGAAAACTTTCACAGTTTATTTAGAAATGATAAAATTGCGAGTTGATTAAAATACCAACACTGATTAGGGCAAAGCATATTTGAGCTTGAAACTTGTTCTATTCTATTAGAATATAGTTTATCATGCATATTCTACTCAATTACATAAGTTTGATATAGTTTGAGCATTTTTCAAATGTTGAAAGTTTGCCCAGAAAAATTTCTATGCAATTATCGAGCAACTTTGTGCCACTGTGCAGGGCCTGGCCATGGCTACCTTTGCTGTTGTTGTCTTACAATGAGCTAAGCTAAAAGCAACGACAGCTTCTCTTTCTCTCTGTGTGTGTGTATGTGTGTTGGCAAAATGTTTATGTCAAAGTCCTTTTAATTTAAACTTCGCCTGTTATGCCAGACTTCGTTTCGCACGAATCGCCATTTGCGCTTCGTTTTGTTGTTGCTTTATGTTTCGCCTATTTGCATTTGCCTCCATTTTCTGACCTTTCCCATGTCCCTGTGGGTGTGTGGGTGTGTGTGTGGGTGTATTTGCTTTATTTCTTTTCTTTATTATGTATGTATATGTATATGTATAAATGTTGTATTTTTGCCAGTCCGAGCATAGGAAATTACAAAGCACAAAATATTTGCCCCTATTTAAAAAGAAAAGGAAAGAGCAAGAGCAAGAAAACTGAAAACGTTCAATTGAAAGGAGCAGAAGCAGCAGCTGAAAACGACGAAGAAGAAGAAGAATAGGAATGTCTGAAAGATTTTGATGTGCACACGGAAACGGGATTTCCCGCATTTAGTTTATAATCTTTTGGGTTTGTTGAAATGAGTTTACGAGCAACCTTTGGGTCATCTTCTTGTTTGCTCACGCTCCACATTCTACATGCATGTGTGTGTGTGTGTGTATTAAAAGAAAACTTTATGCCGGTTTTTTCAATTTTGCCTGGATTGTTGTGTGGCTTAAAAGGAAATCTGAAATTTAGTCAAAAAAAAAAAAGAGAAGAAACATAAAATGAAAAACAAATTCAAATGTGTTTGGGCTGCAATATGAATGCAAATGAATGTGCCAAAGAGTGTCAGCAAGTCAGTTTGTATAACTACACACACACACACACAGCTGTGTGTGTGTGTGCAGCTACCTCAGCGCCTTTGGCGCAGCAAAACTTTCTCAAGAGCTGCTAATGCCAGTCGCTTTATCTGTGCCTGCTTATGAGCCTCCAGGGCTTAAGCGCTCGCACTCGCGCTCAAACTGCCTCTCTTTTGGTCACTCTCTCTCTCTCTCTCTCTCTCACTCACTCTGGCTCTCCTTCACTCTATCTCTATCCCAGTCTGTCTGCTTGACTCCAGCTAACTCGCGCTATCTCTGTTGCGCTGCCCGTGTTTGGCCTTGTCATGCTTTACTTTTATTTCGTTTTCTTTCTTCTTCTTCGTCTTCTTTTTTTTTTTTTTGGCAGCCACGCAAGGTGAGCTACACAGCTCGTGGTGAATTTGGGTTTAGTGTTTCCTTTCATGTTGCGTCTTTCTGCTGCTGCTGCTGCTGCTGCTGCTGCTGCTGCTTCGGCTTCGGCTTTGTTGTTGCTTGTGGTAGGTTCACATTGCTGCCGCCGGCAGTTTCACCACAGTTCGCGGCCGTCCGCTCCCAGCGGCTGCCGTTGCCTCGTCTATTTTACACAAATTATTTCGAATATATTTCGGGTTACCTGTTCGCCTGCCTGTCACCATTTGCCCCGCAGCCACTGCTGCTTGCCTGCTCTTTCCCTCTCTCTCTCTCTCGCTTGCTCTCTGTGTGCTTGGAATACTTTTCTGCTGGCAGCGCTCGTAATACAAAAAACCAATTTCAAGCATTCATTCAAGGCGCTACGGGATTTCCCTGTTGTTGTTGTTGTTGTCGTTGTTGCTGCTGCTGCTGTTGTCTAGTATTTTACGTTAGCTGAAAATTGTTTGCTGCTCGCTTCATGTTTTTGTTGTCCGCATGCGTGTGCCCTTCTATTCGTGTGTGTGTGAGTATGTGGCTGCCTTTGCCACAGGCATTCAACGCGCTGACAGTTAGGTAGCGCTTTGCATAGCGACGACAGCCAGCGCTCCTCCACCTCCTCCTGCTACTGCTCCTCCTGCTGCCACTGCTGCTGCTGGTGCTGCCAACCCATAGCCATTAACTCCATGCCCAACCGCCCAACTTTGTCGTTTGGGTCATTGTATAACGTCGGTTTTGCTGGCTGTTGCGGCAGCTCTGTTTGTATTCCAGCTGTACTTTAAATACGCTGCCAAAATTTACTTTTATACGCTTTTAATTTGCGCCGCTGCTGCTGCTGCTTGCGGTTCGCTCTATATTGAGCTGTAGTTGACAAGTTCATTTGAGAGTGATACGATTTACTTGTTTTAATTTGCAGCAGCAGCTGTAGCAGCACCGAGTTTGGCTGCCATTAGTGCGGCATGCATGCTGACTTGGCTTATGCACAGCACCTGCTCGTTGTTGGCCCGGGTCAAGCGGCTGTCAGTGGCAGGCGCATGCAGCGCACTTCTGTGTATGTGGCACAAAGTTGTTGAACCTTTTCAATCGATGCAAAATAAATAAAATTGCCAAAGCAGCAGCAGCAGCAGCAGCGGCAGCGGCAGCAGCAGCGGCAGTGGCAGCAACAAAAATCGATTTCATTTTATTGACACGAAAAATTGCGCCTTGAAATATGCAATGCAAAAGTGGAAAATACGAAAAAAAAAAAAACGCTGCTCCAGCAACGTCTGCTAGCAGGAGGCGGGAGACGGGGTAAGTGGCATGCCACTGTGCCTGATGAGCGGCGTTGCTGTGTTTGGGGTGGCCGTCGAATGTGGTTGCTGGAACAACAACAAACAGATAAGAGTCATAAAAACCAACACACACACACACAGAGAGTCAGCAAGAGTCAGTGTGAGAGAGAGACAGGGAGAGAGAGACGGACTCTGAGTATTTCTTAACTCACAAGGGGGGAAAAGGCGGCGGCGCTGAGCGCTGTTCGGAGTTTCAGCGACAGAAGGGCGAAACTAACGATTATGATGACGACAAAAGCAACAACAACAACAACAACAACAACAACAACAATAAGAGCAGCAGCAGCAGCAGCAGCAGCCAACAAGACTAACGTCAGTGGCAAAAATGCCAAAATAAATGACACTGCGACAAAGTAAACTTCCTTTCGGCCGTTGCCGACTTGCACGCCCACACGCCCCCGCCCACACGCCCACTCAGCTGCCTTGAAGTACAAAGAGCAGAAGAAGCTGATGAAAAAAAAAAAAATAACAGAATACGCAACAACGCGACAGCAAAAAGAAAGCAAATTACGCCTTGGTTAGGTTCATTCCACTCCACTTTTGGGGTTGTATTCAGCTCTTATGTATATATATATGTGTGTGTGTGTGTGTGTGTATTTCATGGATTTGAAGCAATGCAGACTTTACAGATTACAACAAGCAAGACACAAAGAAGTGGAACAAGTCACAACAAAGCCAATTTTGAGATGTGTAATGAATGAAGAACAAAGCCGCAGCCTCAGCCTCAGCTTCAGTAGCAACAGCAACAGCAACAGCAGCAGCAGCTGCAGCTGCAGCCTCCCTCAGCCAGAGTCAGAGACAAAGCCAGAGCCAGAGACAATGTGCAAAGAAAAATAGAAAAAGATAGAAAGAAAAACAAGCAAATGAGGCTGTCAACCCTAAGCGCATGCAGGCAACACTTTTTGTCTGACCAAGATGTGGCAACGCTGCGTTGACTTGCTGCTGTGCATGCCTATCGATCTGTTATCGATAACTAATGCAAATACCCAAGTCGCATGCACTCTTTCTAAAGAGAAAAGGTTTCTAAGAGGGCAACAAGATCATAGAAAGTTCTAGTTGATGCTGACCAAATAAGAGCGATAGTTAAAGAAATTGTCACAATATAAACCTGACTTTGAAATATGAGATTGTTTTTGGTATTATTTGAAAGCGGCATCAAAGCCACTTAGTGTGCAGAGCATATCATTGTAAGGGCGAGCATAGCTTGACTGGAGAGTTCTTCATTAATAAGAAGTTCCATCTGCAACTGTCGAATCAACTCTGCTTGATCCAATTGCAATTCAATTCACTTCTTATCAATCTTTATCTGTATATTAGCTAGATATCATAAGAGAATGTCTATGCGATGTAGACTTCACCAAGAAATTTAGGAATTTTAATTTTAGCAGAAACATTTAGTAAAATTTCATATGCTAACTGCTAAGAAATTTATAAATGTAATCGATACATCATAAACAAGTTACATATTTGGAACTAAATGTTATCGATAACTGAAAACAGCAAATATTTTAATCGAAATTAGCCAGACTCCTTGCCTGGTAAACTCTGCATGTGATGAAGTTAATTTTGTTACAAGTTGAGCTCTTGATAAGCAGCCGTTAGACAGTTGCTGTGCTTTTATGAGATTGTGGCATGGATTGTAGCTATCGATCCATTGTGTGCCACTTGCAACACTTGTGTGGCACGTTCTATTCTATGACTTTTGTCATAAAAACAAGTCCCTAGAGTTGACGATAGTTTTTTTTTTTTTTTTGTTGCACATAAATAATACAGCACTCATTATTTAGTGTGCCCCATTTCACTCTCACTCTCCCTCTCTCACTCTCTAAACCTATTTCGGCTATTGTCTTCTTTTTTTTTTTTTGTCAAAGGGCATAGCTATAAAATGTGATAACAAAACAAAAAGTCGCTTTCACTACTCGAGCATCCCTCATATCATATGATTTGTCTGCCCCTCTCACTCTGCTCCCCCTCACCTTTTTTTTTTGTGTGTGTGGAATACAAGTTTGCACAGTTTTGTAATTGGGTGCCATTCAAGTGTCCAAGTGCTGTTAAGGCGCACTGCTCGCATTGCATATTTCGCCATTATGAACTTGTTAAATGCCAGAGCCGAGCAGAGCGAAGTAGAGTCCACAATTGCAGGGCAGCTGAGAGCTGAGAGCTGAGAGCTGTGAGAGCTGGGGCACAGCTGTGTCCTTCTCGCTCTGCTCTGGCCAATGGTCGGGCGTCACTAAAAATTACGTCTATTAAACTTAATTGTACTAATTTTTAAGCTGGCCTCCTCGCTCCTCTTTTATTCGTCTCTCTCTCTCTCTCTCTCTCTCAGTCTCTCTCTGTCTGGTGCTCTTTGTTTTTTGCAACTTTTGCTAAATACTTATGCACAAATATTAGGCGTGCGAGCGAGCGAGAGGAGGGCCATGGCAACTATAACGGTAACGGGGCGTTTAAACAAGAAAACAAAATGGCGTCATGTTGACACAACAACAACAAACACAAAAGTAAACAGGAAATAAACGAAAACAGCTGACAGAAGAAGGACAAAACTTTTGCATTTGCAAATAATTTCGATGCTTTTTTTTTTTTTTTGTTTTTGTTTTATTCTCCCAGTTTTTTATTATTCACTTTATTTAGCACAAAAACTGAAGCTCGTTTACTTTTTATCAAAACTGAAGTTTGTTACAATTACCATTGTTGTTGTTGCTGTTGTTGTTGTTGCGCGCATAATGAGCAAAGGCGCAACGCTGGACAGCGCGAAATGCAGCATTGAGAGCTAGACCGAAAAGCAAATGCTCTAACAGAAAAGGGAAAACTGAAAAGTTTAGTGAAATGTTGTTATACGAATGTTAACGTATGAAATGTTAACATAATTAATGTTGACATATTACTGTTATGTGTGAACTGTTAATATAATGAATGTTAATATGCGAATGTTAATGTATGAAATGTTAATTGTTTATTAAATGTTAATATTTAAATGTTAATATGCGAATAGTATAAAAAAAAATCAAAAGTTAAAAATAATATTTGCAATGTTAATATTTGGAAAATAATAAACTAATATACAAAAAAATATGTTAATATCAGAAATATTAAAATATTAATGTTTATACAGGATATATTTATGCATTAATATTCATATATAAAATTTACATATATATATTAATATAAATATATGCATACAGATACATGGATCAAAAGGAAAATCGTGCTCATTCAAGTTATTCGTAACTAAGCAAAAAATCAGCTCGAGGAATTTTGAAAGGAATGCATTCATTCGTCTGCTATGAAAGCAAGTTTCTAAAAATATCTAGAAATATCTCAAATATGTAAAACGATTCCCGTTAAAAACAAGCTTTGACATACTTCAGTCACTGACAGTCGTCAGCCGAATACCCTTTCCCTAGCGCTGCTTAGCTATTCAATTGGAGCAGCAGAAATTCCTGGAAATAAGAAAAAAAATAAAAAATACAAAAATACAAAAAAATAATAAGAAAAGTGAAAAGTTGTGCGACCTTTGACGTCCAGGCGCTGGTAAATGCACTCACAGTTATTGTAAATAAAATGAAGAGTGAGAGAGAGAGAGAGCGAGAAATGAATAGCAAATAAATAGAGTCAAAGTGTAAAAGTTCACGGCAAAGTTGACAAAAGCTGCGAATTTTTAATTTATTTGCTACACCTGGCGATGGATGCATCCAGGCAGCGACTGCGACTCAAATATTGTTGCCTTACCCACGCCCTCCTCTAGCTTTGGGTCTGCTGCTGCATCTCAGCTTAATTTGGCAGCAATTTCTTAACATTTTTCAACTTGGCCTTAAAGACATTCAGTCTATATTTGTGCTCTGACGCCTTCTTAACTACCCAAACTGGATGACATTTTATAATGGCTTTGTGCGAAGAAGCTGAAATAAAAGAAAAATGTACGCACAGGCATGCATATAAAGAATTTAATTAAAGTTCATTTGGTTGGCGCACTTTGGCCCAACCAGCCACGCCCCAACGCCCCAACGTCCCAATGCCCTTTGCCACGCAGCTACTACTGTCGCTTCCGCCTCAAGTAATTGCACTCCATCATCATCATCATTTCAGCCGCGCGCCTGTCTGTGTGTGTGTGCGTGTGCTGGGGTCTTAAGATGGTAGCATAGCACGACTCTACCCCTGACGACCCATTAACACACACACAACACACACACACACACACACACGAATACAGAGTCATATAAGGCTCGCACAATGGGCTCGACTCGAGGCTCAATCAGTGAAAGAAATTTTAAGCTTTAAATGAAACTCGCGATAAGAGCTGCATATCAATAATTGTCGGCGTTTCATTTGTGTGCATTACACAGAGATCGATAACTATTGTTATCGATTTATCGCATGCATATTCAATGCAATGCATCATTAATAATGGCAAATTGATAGCAATCATCGATAAGTGTTATAGTGAAGTCGTCTATGCAAATACTCGTATATATTGTCATCGATTTATAGATTTATCATCAATAATTGCAATATAGTAGCTCAGGTCGCTAGTAGGGCGAACTTCTCACATTCGATTGTATTTGGATTAGCTTCACTTTATGTTTATCGAAATGCAACGAACGAGTCAACTTTAGCTTTGCCCTAGCAGCTATTCTCAGCCTTAAACTTCATTTGTTATATCGATAGTACATCAATATGTTGTTTATCGAAATGAAAGCAGCCTGTGTCTACTCGATTCGATTTCAGCTTTACTCATTAATCTATTATAACGTGAGTCTTTTTTTTTTATATTTATTAATTCAATTTGATGTATCGATAACACAATGACTTGTTGTTCATCCTAAATTCTATTATCGATAACACATTAACTTGTCGCTTATCTTATATTTTTTTTCTAACGATATTGACTTTTCATTATCTTACATTTCTAATATTGATAAAAAAAATTGTCTTGTCGTTTTTCTTACGTTTATTCTATCGATAATGTTATCGTTTATCGAAATGTTATTGAGTGATCGATTCTACATTAGCTTTGCTGTTTGTGACAACACAATCTGCTCTCATGTCTGACATTTCTTTTATCGATATCACATTTACCTATCGTTTATCGAAACGAAAACACTTTGCTGCTCATATCTAGCTCTTGCATACATATTTGATAAGCTTCTGGCCCATTGTGCTCCAAGCGTGTGCCTCGAATTATTATCAGATGTTACTACCGCCGCTGCTGCTGCTGCTGGCTGTGCACTTTCTACACTTAATTAAGACGCCTGGGAGACACGCTCTCTGACACTCTCTGACACAGCAGCTAGCTAAGCCCAGCTCGAAAATGCAACCACAAAATTCAATGGCAGAAGTTTTGTGGCCTTTACCTTAGGGTGGTGGGTGGCGTCGCATGTTCTGGCACCTTTCTGCTGAGGCAGCTACTGTTGCAGCTATTTTGCAAATTTTGCGTGTATGCCAAAAGGTTTCAGCTGCATTGCACGCTTTGCCGTCTCACCTACAACGTCATCAACATGTTTCGTAAATTGCGCATACGCCCCATGTGTCGACTTAAGTTTCTCTTTTACCCTCTATTATTTTTTTTTTTGCTATTGAGCTGGCTGTGTGTGTGTGTGAGTGTGCGAGTGTGTTTGTGTGTAATTCATTGACTTCACTTCAGCAAGATAATGAGAAAAACGCAAAACGAAACGTTGCCAGCGCAACGGAAAAGCAAAGCAATTCGAAATGCCAAACAAACAGCAACAGCGCACGATAAACCAGATAAACAGATGAACAGAGAGGATACACACACACACACACACACACACACACACACACGTGCAGACAAACAATTGCAACACAGTAAGCTACAAAGCTAGCCAGTGAAACAGTCCTGGGGCACAAACTGATTTAATGTACAAAACTGTGCCACGTCGTCGTTCGAATCAATCATGGCCTTTAGCTGCCTCTATCTAGCTAGCTGAGCACCTCAAAGGAACTCTCTCTGTGTGTGTGTGTGTGTGTGCGTTTGTTTGTATAATGAGCGTGAAGTGACTAAAGCTTAAATCAACGCTTATCAAAGCCACTGCCATGACTTGCACAGCGCCAATTGCTGCCAGCTCGTGCAATTATCTAGCCAAAGCTGAGAGCTGAGAGCTGAGAGCTGAGAGCTGCAGCATCTGCTGAGTGGCGTTGGCAATGCAATTAGTAAGGCAGCCAAGGCAAGCAGCCAAGGCAGCTTATCGGAAGTTCGTTTTAAGCTTACAAAGTTGCAGGTTTATGTTTACAGTTATAAGTGGTGCTCGATATGACAATCCGGCGACAACGACTAAATGTGCACTAAGCGTGCGCACGTTGCAATCTTGAAGAGCTCCAACAATAATCCGCTTTAATATTGTAAAAAGCATAAATTATGCCCAGGCAGCAGCCATTGTTGTGTGTGTGTGTGTGTGTGTGTGAGTGTTTGTATACAGGATATTAAGTGCGGCAGCAGCTTGAGCTGCGCCAGAGTTGAGACTTTGCTCCACTGCCACATGCCAAATGATTAAGCATCAAAGGTTTACACTCTCGGCTGCTGCTGCTGCTGCTGCTGCTGCTGCTAGGTAAGGCAAGATGCGAGAAAATAAATTGAAAAAGCTTTTCATTTGGCTTACGCTTACGCTGTGCGATTAAAATGAAAATGGGAATTGGGGAAATAGCAAAATACCGGGGCATGGGAATGGGAATGGTATGGAAATGGATTTGGTTCTGCCGGATACTGAGAGGTGAGCGGCATACGGCTAGGCGGTACGTATATGAGCAGGGGTAGCCGGTGGGGGTAGGGGTATGGGTATGGGTAGGGTATGAGCGGTTGAGTGTGCATCTATAGAATGAGAATTAGTCGCTGTCAGGGCAAAGTTTTTGCCTGTCAGACTGCCTGCCACACTGTCAGACTGCCATTAGGCCCAAGTGTTGTCAAAGTCGCCATCTTGAAACACGCACGAGCACACGCACACGACTTCACTCTATGTGTGTGTGTGTGTGTGTTTGTATGTGTGACTGCTTCCGGTTTCAATTTATTTTTGACGCACGCTAAAGTTTTACCAAAAAGTATGCAGCAAACAACACACACACACACTCGCTCAGTGTATAGGGGCGTGGCTCGGCCTAAAAGCCAACTAAAAGCAGCATTCAAGCAGCAGCAGCAGGCGCTGGCAATATTGCCAGGCCCAGACCATGCCAGAGTCACTTAATTAGTTTTTACACTTAATTGAATTGCAATGCCTCGTCATGGACAGCACAGCACGCAGCACATTTGCTCTCGCTGGCTTTTTCATTTTTTCCACTCAGTTTTCTCATTTTTCTCATTTTTTTTTAATGTTTCTTATTCGATTATTCGTAAATGTTTCGGCATATATAATAGGCGAAGCGAGGCGAGGCGAGGCGAGGCGAGGCTGTTGCAGCACTTTGCGGCAATAATAAATTTCGTGGATTTGAATTTGGCTGCGTGGCCAACTTTAATGCATTCCATGCGAATTCTGAATTTTGTGGCCAACTGTACCAGGCACACACACACACACACACACAGACACACACACACATGTACACTCTATAATATATAGAGATAAAAAGCTGTAAAATTAATCATATTTATTATGTAGCGCTCTTTGTTGTTATATGCATATTTATTTTTATTTATTTTGTTTTTTTTTTTTTTTTTTTTTTTTTTTTTTTTTTTTATTTACTGGCGAGGCAGACGCTTTAAGCCCCAACAATTTGTGGCCGGTTTCAAATTTGTTAGCCTTATTTTAATGCAATGCAGAACGTTTTAGGCCCATTAATGCCCATGTATATCCCATGCGGACGTGGTCACGCTCGTGGTCTCATATTATTCGCTTAGCCATTGCCAAATGAAGCGTCTGCACCCGCCACGCCCCCGCCCACGACCACGACCACGCCCACGCCCACGCTCCGCTCCGGAACCGGATCCATAACCAACTGTGAACCACAGCAGACGCATTTTCGTTGCGTAATTTTGCTGATTGCTTTGCTGATTCAGTATTAATTTGCAGCGCGCTTAATTTGCAGTTTATATATTTAGCTCGCATTCTGATTTAGCTCCACACGTTCCGCTTAGCGAATCAAAGAATTTGACAGTTGATATTCTTGTTTAAGCCTGCCACAAGCCAGATAATATTTGTTGGCTTTAGCCACATTCAAATGGTAAGGGAAGTGCGTATACATATGTATATTATATTAAATTGAAGCTGCAGAAATATTGCTTTCCAAGTGAAGACAAGTCCAACAACATGCATACCTCAAATGCATATGGAATTGTCAGCAAGAGATGCTGAGATACAAATTGAGGTGAAAGTCGTGTGCTATTCGTGTTCATTCAAATGTTAAAAGATATAAATCAAAATGAAAACGTAGATGAAATCTCAAATACAAATTGAATTGCATCTGAGAGCAGCAACGAGAGACAGAGATATAGATATATATATATATATATATATATATATATATATATTGATATATTGAAGCAGCTGCAGATCCATAAATGCTAAGATTTAGTTACATATTCAAATGCAGCAGGCGAGATATCAATAGATACAACAGCTTATTTTGCATACAAATTTCATTTGCCATACGAGAAAGAGACAGAGAGAGAGAGTGTGTGAGATACGGATGCAGATACATTTGAATGCACAAATTCAAATACATATTGATTGCAGATAAGAAAAAAACAGTAGTAATAGATACAGATACAGATACAGATACAGATACAGATACAGATACAGATACAGATACAGATACAGATACAGATACAGATACAGATACAGATACAGATACAGATACAGATACAGATACAGATACAGATACAGATACAGATACAGATACAGATACAGATACAGATACAGATACAGATACAGATACAGATACAGATACAGATACAGATACAGATACAGATACAGATACAGATACAGATACAGATACAGATACAGATACAGATACAGATACAGATACAGATACAGATACAGATACAGATACAGATACAGATACAGATACAGATACAGATACAGATACTCTCTCTCTCGCTCTCTCTCTATCTCACACACACTCCCTCTCTCTCTCTCTAAACTCTTCACAATGCTATTCGATAATCGCCGCTGAATGATTCGAGTATTACAATGTTATCGCTGCTTGAATTCAATTTTGTTTTTACGTATCGAGCTGGAAGGGCGACTAACTAATCAGATTCAGATGTCGAGAAAAGAGCGATAACTCGTTATTCCAGCACTTTTGTGACGTTCCCTCGACATCATCGAATTGATGGCCATTAAACGTACAGGACAATTCCATTTGCCATCACTTCCAGCATTCAAATCACACTCAATTAGTCCGAAGCTCTGCCAGAGTTAGAAAAAAAGAAAAAAAAAAAAATACAAATTGAAAATAAACGAAAAAAAAAGAGAAAGAGATGCAAAACAGGAAAGAAAAAAATAAACTATGGCAGAGGAAAAACTGGAAAACGACAGGCAATTTGGCGCGGTGACCTCTGCCAAATCGACCAATAACGAACTGTGTCACTGCGGCGGAGTTGGCGATTAGATGGCAGCAGGATGGCGGGACAGCAGGACTGCTGTGGGCTATAACCCAAATCAGCTAAAAGCCACAGAGAGCACAGAGCGAAAGACAAAATCAAATACGAAATCGAAATCGAAGACTGCCCAGAACTGCTATTTCATTTACAAAAACAAGCAATGGAACACTCTGAATTGAAGGTAATTCGATTTGCCCAAAAGTTGGATAATTGAAGAGCTAGCTAGCTGCCGCTGTCGCTGCCGACCTGCAGCAGATGCTGTCAAGTTGTCTATGCAAAATCAATTAGATGAGACTGCATTTCAGGGCTCTCTAATCCAGCCACAAGCTAAAATAATTATGTTAATGTCGGCTTACACAGCAAAAAGAAAAAAATAAATAAAAATGAAAAAAAAAGAAAAACCACCAGCAACCACTCAAGTATATCAAAAACTAAATGAAAGTATTAAAAAAATGAGAGAGAGAGAAAAAAAAATGAAATGGGGAAAACGACTTAAAATAGAGTAAAAATCATGGCAGCAGCAGTCGTTGCTGCTGGCTGCGGCGCCTGCATCTACTCAAGTCATGCCAGCAAATGTAATTAAAACTGCTGTTTGCTACGTCAATTAGAAGTACTCTGCACACACACTCAATCGCTTACACGCACACGCACTCAAACTAACACAGCTTGGTTACAAAGTTGCCCAAAAAATTTGTGTTGCATACTTTCAGGCAAATTTAATTTAATTTGTCTGCAGCTGCATAGGAATGTGTGTGTGTTGTTGTGTGAGCTGGAACCCATCAAAGAAATCACTTGTCTGACTTACCTGCATGTCCACACACACACACACACACACGCACACATAGGCATATGCTGATTGAAGATGGCAGAGGCTGCATTTTGCGAACAACTTTGTGTCAAAGTTTCTGTTTTTCGAGTTTTTGGAAGCTTTTCAAGTTTTGAGTGCATTTTGCAGATTTTCAATATGACTGCGTGTGTGCGTACACATACTTTGCTCTATCTAGTGTGTGTATGTGTGTGTGTGTGTCTCTCTATTGGAATGTCTCTTGTTCTGTGTGTCTCTGGCTACAAATTCGATGCTGCAAACGTACAGAGACAAAGCGCTGAAGTTTTATGGCAAATGCCAGAAGCAAACAAGCAATTGCAGCCTCTCTCTCTCTCTCTCTCTGTGTGTGTGTGTGTGTTTGTATTTGTGTTGTATTTTGCTGAGTCACCAAGTGGCTACAGACTACAACTACGGAATGCTTTGACACTCGAAATTGAGCCTCGGCAACAACACGAGACAAAAACAAACAACAACAAAATAGAAAAGCAAAAGAAAAAAATTAAATGCCAAAAAGCGAAAAATGCACAAATGGCAAAAAAGAAACGTAGAAAACTCATAAATAATAGTCACAGCGTGTGTGACAGCTGTCTGTGTGTGCGTGTGCGTGTGTGTGTGCATGTGTGTGGTTTAATGTATTTAACTGATTGTACATATACGATTTGCTATTGCAAACAGCTTTACGAGCAGCCACAGTTGTTTGACTAAATATATATATATATGCATATATAAATGAAACATAAATTCAAATAAATTTCATACTCAACAAAATAAGTTGTTGTACGTGTGTGTGTGTGTGTGTGTGTGTGTTTGAGTATGTAAGTGTATGCCATTAAGAATTTAAAAACTTTTAACTGAGTCGCGTGCCGCCTCCCTCTCTCTTCCACTCTCTCATCCACTCTCTCTCACACACACACAAACACCCGCCACGCTTGCCGCCTGCCCCATTTTCGTCCATTATCCATCTTTTCTTTTATTTCCCATTTTTTGTTGTCGTCGTTTTTTTCTTTCTTTATGTTTTTCAGCCATTTTTCACTATTTGTCTTGCATTCGCTACGTGTTGTTTTCATGCCTGTCCGCATTTAACATGCACAACACCGTTTCTTTGCGCTCCCAGCCTCCTCACCATTTGCCATCTCGTGTGGCAGCAGCACTTTGCCAAGCTTTGCGTCCCTTCCTCGCCGTCTTTGGCCAGCAATAAATGTTTGGCTCATTTTTTCCAATTCTTACACATTTTCCATGCCCAAGCAAAGGTTATTAAGTTCCTGTCACCAGCTGAGTAGGGCACTAGCAGACAGAGCGCGAACGATAGAGCGAAAGCGGGAGCGGGAGCGAGGCAGAGAGCGAGAGGTGCAAATGGAACGCGAGAGTCCCTTCGCTTTGGCGATGCATCAATAAGGATAAATATTTGTCCATTATTCCGAGTCGATGAAATTTATATATCTAAGTTTTATAAACAACACAATGAACATCGCAATAGCAATGGAGCAGCCATTAGACTCCATTTTGTTGCTTGTTAGAGTAATTGCTTCGGTTACTCATATTACTCGTTGCCTTTGCTTTTCCAATACTACTACTATTAGTAGCTATTGTTCTACTACTGCCACACTACTATTACTACTACTACTACTCGTAGTTGTACTAATTGGAGTATATTTATTTTTAGTATTGCATTCTGCTACTACCAATGTTACTTATACTACTACTACTACTACTACTATTACCTATTTATTCTACTTCGACTATTAATAACAAATACTACTACTACTATTATATATACTATATTACTTTTTTGTGCTACTACTTATAATACTACTAGCCTAATATCTATAAGCTACTACTACCATTTCTACTTCTACTTTTACTACTACTATTACTTCTACTTCTACTTCTAGAAATCGATATAGTAGTAATCTATTTCTACTACTACTACTTTTACTTCTACTACTACTATATCTATTTCTACTACTACTACTTTTACTTCTACTACTACTACTACAACTTTTACTTCTACTGCTACTACTACTACTTTTACTTTTACTACTACTACACTTATTTCTACTACAACTACTACTATTTCTACTATAAGTACTTCTACTTCTACTACTACTACTTCTACCACTACTAAATACCATTACTTATGCTACTACTACCTACAATCACTAATGATACCTCCTACTAATTACTACTCCTACTAATTACCATTACTTATGCTACTACTATTATTGCTACTACTACTACTCCTACTGCTACTACTACTACTACTCATGCTTTTATTACCTTTCTAAAAATAACTATTATTTACCATTTGCGCCATATGCAAGTGCTGCTACTATTTTTATGACTTCTAAAATCACAATCCTCATACCATTTTTACTACCACTTCTACTACTACTACTACTACTACTACTACTACTACTACTATGCATTCCACATACTACTTTAATCATTTATACTACCACTACTATTTATACTTAAACTTCAGCATAACAAACTATTATTTTGAGAGATTCTTCGTATCTACTACATTGATATCTACTACTAACTATTTGGACTACAATGCCATTGCGTCTAGACATTATAAAGAGCATTCGATTCTCGACATTGCGAGTGACAAAGTTTTAATGTATTTTTTCCTTTATATATATATATATTTTTTTTTTTTTAACGCACCCGCATTAAAAATGTATTTGTCTGTGGCGCTGGTTCCGGTTGGAAAACTGTGCAGAGAGTGGAAAAAGTTTTTACGTGCGCTATTATAACGCAATTTCTTTGTGTTTTTCTTTCGCTTTGGTTTTGGGTTTTTGCCTGCCAACGTTTTCAACTTTGCGCTCTCTCTCTCTCCATCTCTCTCTCTCTCTCTCTCTGTTTCGCTCAAGTGTCGCCTGTCGCAAGCCACGCCCACACAGGCGAAATTAAAATATCATAAATTTGAGTTAATTACGGTCGAGTAAACATTAACATAATTGTGTCTTTGCTGCCCACAGTCCCACTGTCGCAGTCGCAGTCGGAGTCGACGTCTCCCTCTCTCAGCAGAGCGACAGTGGCCAGTGGCGCATTATAAGTAGCATCTACTTATTGGTCAGTTTGCTTTGCTATTCCCATTGGAGTACTTTGCCATAAATTCGCTGTCTCTGAAATGGAATTTCGCTCGATTTAAGGTCGATTCTGCTACAATTCGATTTCGAAAATCAATTTGCCCCGAACTACATTATAAACTGATATGAACTTATCTTGGGCACTAATTTGATTTCTTGCTTTCACTTCACTTGCTTCCACTTCTTTTAATTTTTTTTTCGGAATTCTGTTAGTCGAGTATATTAAGTTTGGCTGTAAATACATAATCGAATTGAAATTTCTTGCTCTCTTTTAGACTTGATCGCTCTTTGGTCTTAGCTGAGCTGCAGTTGAGTTAGATTTCAGCTCTCATACATTTTGTATGCAGCTGCTGTCAATTTGAAGCTGATTTATGCCCTATAGCCTACGTTGGGTGTTTGGTGGAAGGGGCGAGGGATTGGGAGGCGGGGCTGACTGTTTGTCAGCCAACTGACAAAGCACTCAACGCCCCTGTCTGCCTTTTGGCTACCTGAACAGAGATGAACCGAACCGTACTGTAGCGAACAGTGTATACAGTGTAGTGTGTGCCACGCCCATGCGTCCAGCAGGGATTCGAGGCGTGCGTTTGATTGCCCTGTTGGCCTGTTATTCGCTCGCGAAAGCGGGCCTTTGATTCACAGGTGTGGGCGTACCTGCCAGCCTGCCTCATGCAAACATACATACGCGACTATATGTATACAATATGTTGGCCTGTAGACTTTTGGCAAATGCAATTGCCGTTGCCGTTGCCGTTGCCGTTGCCTTTGGCTCTGACGCTGACGCTGACTCTGGCGCTGACTCTGCCGCCTGGGCCACGCCGTTGCAACATCCGCTTCCGTTTCCGCTGCATTGCTTGCTGTCTCCCTCTCTCCTCCTCTCTCTCTCTCTCTCTCTCTCTCTCTCTCTGTCTCCCTTTCTCTGTGTGTCCTGTGTTTAATTTCGATTTGGATTGCCGCCTGGCAATGAGTCAGTCAACCGTTTGGCCTCGGCACTGCCAACAGCCAGCAGCAAATTGTTGCCGACTCATTTCCGATGATTGGCAGCATTCGCAACGGCTTCGAGTACATCATCATTTTTGATTAGCATCGCCGCTGATTGCCGCTGCTTAAGATTATAAACTCACAGCCAACAGAGTAAACTTTAAAACGTGGATAAAAATAAAAAAAAAAAAATTGCAGCAAATCTGCAAACTTTCGAGCTGCCAATCAAGATTACAGGGTATGCTCAAGCATGCATATTATATGTTGACAAAGTTTGCTCTGATTGCGTCAGTGTTTGCCTTAATTCTGGTAGATTGCGTCCGAACACGGACAACGGCGTTATTTAATATGCCCCTTACTGTAGCCAACGGCAGCTGGAATTGCAGTTTATGTTGTTTGGCATAGACTATGGTGTCATCGTTGACAGCAGCAGCAGCAACAACAGCAATGGCAATAGCAATGGCAACAACAAGGCATACAATAACAAAGCTGATTGCAACAATGACGTCGAAAAGACAAACATAAAGCCAAGCCAAAAGCTTGGGCCAACAAATTTTTCACATGCAAACAGCAGGCAAAATGTTAAATCTCTCTATACACACACACACACACACATATATATATACTTTTCTATATACACAGATATATATATCTATATATATGTATATGTGTGTGTGTTGTTTTGTGAATTATTAGATTGCCTGGAAAAATGCTGGCACGTCACTGGCAAGGCGACGTTGAGCTGAAGAACGAGCATGTTTCCGCCTTTTTGCCAACTTAATTACTTTTGAAATAGTTGAGCACACACACACACACACACACACACACAGAGTGAATGTGTGCGTGTGTGTGTGTGTGAATGGATAGCTGCCTGAGCCAAGTAGCTAAGGCTAGTCAGGCAAAGGAGCTGTCATCCAGGCTTGTTACACGCGCCGCTCACATATGCCAGAGGCTCAGGCTATTATTATATTTATTAGTGAAGGGCAGAGGAGTAGCATAAAATGGAGCAGCAGCAGGAGCAACAGCAGAGGCCGAGCAGCAAGTTTTATTTAATGCAAATGCATTTTGATAATGGAGTTTGCATAGACACCGACCCAGCAGCGATCTGCCGTAGTGTTGAGCTCAGCGAAGCGTTGGCCAACTCAATTTTCGTGTTGTTACGATAACACAGAAAACACAACAAAACAATATATATTGTGGATAATCAAGGCGCGCACAAGAAAGCTGAGCATAAGTCTTTTCCTACTTGTTTGGCATGCAACCACAGGCACAGGCCCAGAGACAAAACCTTGAGCTGTGCAGCTAAGCGAAAACTGAAGTTTTAAGCTGAGATATCTTAAAATTAAATTTTAAACACAAAATACACATATATAGCTATAAGAGAGAATATAAGTGAGAATTTCCATACATACAGTGTGTGTATATAAAGAAGATTCACGTTCTCTGTTAGAAATATTCAAATATTTTCTATAACATTCTAGCTACAGTCCTACAAATTTTGTTCCATGAAACTCCTTTTTATTCCCAATTAGAACTTCACTGTGTCATGTCAGCAAACATGTATAAAATTTATTCAAAAGAGCATTGATCATTGGCATAGCGCAGCCTCATTCATGTTTTTCGTTTGTAATGAATATTTTCCCTATCATGCGAGCTGCAGTGCTAACAAATTTTTTTATTAAAAAAAAAGAAACTGTCTGCTGCATCATTTCAGCAAATATTTTATAGAAACAATGCAAAAAGTATTGCTAAAAAAAAAAAATTAGTCATTAGCATAGCCCTCATTAGTAATGAATATTGAATATAATATTTCACTCGAGGGCAAAATGTAAAACAATTTTTTATACTTTTTTAAGAATCTGTTTTGATTCTGCATAAAATAAAATAAATTTAAAAATATTTAAAAAAATTTGCACACAAATTTAATTATGCATTTTTCAATCAATTTGACAGAGTTTCTAAAAAAATTGTTTAAAAAGATGCAACAAAGTTGATTTACTATGAGAAAAAGTATTACTAAAGGAAATACAAATAAATAAATAAACAGATTAGATTAGATAAGAGAGTTTACTTTGATTTACGACTCTCTTGATCAAAAATAAGTAGAAAAAAAATAATGAAATTACAGCCTTGCTCTCTCTCTCTTACTCTCTACATACATATGTATATCCATATGAAATCAAAGAAATTATCTCAAAATATCCGTACACAGATCCACCTATGTATATGTATATGTATGTATGTATTTGCACATCAAAACTATCGTTATGCATGCATTCAATACTATCGTCATGCGCATCAACAGCTGCTGCAACATGCCAAATGCAACTTTTTCAATCAGCAAAAGTTTTTAGAAAAAAAGTTGAACAAAATAAAAAAATAAATAAATAATAAAAAAATTGCCTAAAGTGCTTCAGGTGCAAGGGCTGAAAGTATTTAAGCTTTGATGTTTTCATTTGGTACGCAGTTATTTTGTATCAAGATTGACTTTAATCCATGCCCCATTGAAGCACAGTTCACATGTAAATATATCAAAACAAATAAAATAAAAATATATATGTATATATATATATATGTATATGTTGGATTTTTTACTGTGGAAATTGACAGCAAGCTTTATTTGGACAAACAATGCTTTGTGTGCATGAGAGCGCGGCTTCTACATATGCGCTTTATTGAAAGCAGTTCGCTGAAGAGTTTTTGTTTTTGTTTTTGGTTTTAGTTTTTCCAGACACTAAGCGAGTGAATCAGTGGCACATGCTGAATACTGAATACTGAATACTGAATGCTGAATGCTGAATGCTGTGTTTGAATGACAGGCAGCCAGATGCGAATGCATTGCATTCATTCAAGATTCAGTTTGTTGAAACATGAAGCTGCAGCTTATCAGCGCTGAGGCCGAACAATGCGCTGCAACTAATGGAAATGTGCAGCGCCAGGGGAAAACAATATGTGCTTCGCTGTCTGCCAGGCTGAATGAGTCGAGTATCAATTCGCCTGTTGCCATGGCTGTGGCACAAAAAATTGATATCGAATTTGGCAAAGCTTGAACAGTATTGGCCAAGAACTTTGAATGCACCCAAAAGCCAACTAATTGAGAGCTAAAATGCAGCCAGCTGAAAGCTGTTGACGAGTGCAACACTTGAGCCGCACACAGCCGCAGAGCCACAAAATCGTTCAATCAATTCAGCTATTGAGCCTGCTTTGCTATGCATAATTCAGCTCGAGCCATCATTCATCAAACTGCCAACTGGCTGACTGCTGACTGCTGACTGCTGGCTGTTGCCTGGCAATGGCAACTGTAATGAACCATTTAAGACATCGTTGAGGTTTTAGCTGCCATCAACATGCATGCCTCTATCTGGGTTCGCCCCAGACCCGCCTAATGAGTTCAGTTGTCTCACTTGATTGCCACATGTGCTGCCTCCTGCCAGCTGCCTCCTGCCAGCTGACTGCTGCTATAACCTAAGTCATATTCACTCCCCCGCCCCCTTCCCCTCTACCCCTCTCTCTCTTGCACTGGCATCATTATTTTTTATCGCTCAGCCACGCCCAATTGGCGCGTCAAGCTTCACTTGCACAATGTGGCGTATGATTAATGTCCATGTCTACCCATTACGTATACGCACTGCTTCACTCAAGCTGTTTTAGTGCTGCTCTTATATATTTTGCTGACATTTTTTGTTCCCCTGACTGATTGCTGCACTGATATCTAAATGATGTCTAAGGAAAATGTTGCACCTTTTCTTCCCACTCTCTCTCGCTCTCTCTCTCGCTCTCTCTCTCTCTCTCTTTCTCTCGCTCTCTCTCTGTTAGTTTTTGTTTCAGCAATTAATTCCACGCACACATAGCCAACAGCTGGCTCATTGCAAGCTGCGTGTGGCCCATGTCGAGTGGATGGATGGGCACGTGACATGAATGCCTGTTTGCCTATTGATAGGCACTCGACTCAGTCCACTTCAGTCCAGTTCAGCTCAGCTCAGCTCAGCTCAATTCAGCTGTTGTTGTGCCTATTCCGTGTGCAGTCACATATGAATATTAAGCAATATGCCATGATTTGATTGCAGCACTTACACACACACACACACACACACACACACACACACACACACACGCACACATACACTCATATGTATATTTGCAGATTTATTTTGTATTGATTGAAAATGTATTATCCTAACTAATCCATGGCATTGGAAATATTATTTGCAGGCCGCCTCGCCGCGCTGGGAGCCACAGATCGCCGTGCTCTGCGAAGCCGGACAAATCTATCAGCCGCAATATCTATCCGAGGAGGGGCGCTGGGTGACGGACCTCAGCAAGAAGACAACGGGCGCCACATGTTTGCGTGATAAAATGGATTTGCTTGATTACTGCAAGAAGGTAAGTGGCACGGGGTGGGGCTTGGGCTCGGGATTGGGATTGGGGATTGCGTTTTCAAATTGAAAAGCCCCCAAGTGCTCCAGGCGGGGGGCTACCAGCAGCTGGGTTGGGTTGGGCACGTGTTTGTAATGTGCTGCTGATTGAATTGAAGCCGCATGAAAATTGCTATTTGCATTCACTATTGCATTTACTTTGCATATGAAAAGTGAGCAGAGATTGCGCATACGCCACGTGGCCCCGGTGCAAAATGTAATTTTATGGCCACGCTAACGCTCAAGTGGCTAGCCGCAAGCAGCAGCAGCAGCAGGAGTAACAGCAGCAGGAGGAGTAGCAGCAGGAGGAGCAGCTTTGCTGGCAAGCTTATTTGAAACTCTAGCTGAGCTCCACATTCGCTCAGCCTCTTCACTCAAAGTGCAGCAGCTACATGAAAGGCAATAAATCAAAAGAGGCAACAGCATTTTGTAGGCACACAACTGAGGCTGCAGCTACACATACACACACACACACACACACACACACACACACACATGTGCTCTTGTGTGTGAGCAACAACAATTTAATTTGCGCTGCATTGAAAGCGTTTATATTGAGACAACATTAAACGACACTTAATTAATTTTCCATTAATTTTCGCTTTTTACTTGCTGCATACGCATAGCGCGCGCTCTTGCTGTCTCTTTCTTCCCCCTCTCTCTCTCACTCACTCAGTTCACTCTGGCCATGTGAGCACACATCGTGAACGTGCTCATAAATTGGCTTGCCTTTGGCTTTTTTAATTAAATTCCCCTAGCTGCCGGCTAATGTAGCCCTTTTATATTTTTTTTCTTGCCGCTTCCTGCTGCCAGCCATCCTGCTGCCTGCCTTTCAGCCTGCTACTTGAATGCAGCAACGGAACAAAGCTTTTGCTGATTGACAACGGCAAGAGTGTTAAGTGAAAGGCCGTCGAGTGCATTCATTTATGTATACACATACATACACATATATAGCAGTTCAATAAATGTTGATTGCAAATTGCAAATTGCTTTGATTAAACTAATTCATTTTACAATTTGCCAGCGCATTGATAGCAGCAGCCTCAGTCTAACCAATATCTTGACTTGCAAACCACACACACACACACACACACACGCATGTCAGGCTGTTGCTGTTGATATGACATGTTTTATGCTCGAGCTGAATGTTTCTAATGAGCCTTGCGGCCTGTCAAAACTGTCGCATTTGATTACGACACGCAAATTCGTTGTGGCCAGCTGCTGCTGTTGCTGTTGCCGTCATTTTGCCACAACGTAAATCATATTACACAGGACACACACACACACACACACACACACACACACACACACACAGTTATCTATATTTATATATGTATTCGTGGGTTTTTGTGGCAAATAATTGATTGGCTTTGCATTTGCATTTTATTTTCCTGCCTGCGTGTAAAATTTACATTGCGCTCGCAGCCAGTTGAAAGCGCATTTTCTTTCAGCTACACCACACCACCAATCATATTCGATAATGATGTTAATTTTTATTATTATTATTATTATATGTTGCTTAATTTATGTGAACATGTTTCCAATGACAACCGTGACAGCAGCGGCCACTGCTAATTATAATAAATTGCAAATATTCTCGCTAATTACATCAGCAATATGAAGCAGACAACTAGAAGGAAACAGAGTCACATGAGCAAAGCATATATTACATAGCAAATACTTAATTTTTATTATATATTTTTGATGTTTTTCAAATACTTTGGCCGCATTTGGCCTGGCATATCCTTGACTGAATGCAGTTATAGTTGTTTGCTTTAGTCAAATAGAAATCAAATTTGTTGACTGCTGTGCGACAAATTGGAAAATGCAATATGGCAATAATAATAATAATAATAATAAAATCAAATAGAAAGCTGGCAAATAGCAAATTGAAATTAAATATATACAAACATTTCATGGCCAAGCTCTAGATATTGTCGGTAACAACAAATAAATCCCAGCCATTAGACAATGCTGAGCTGTTGCTTTCAACTGAATCCCATCCAAGCCATCCGCCATATCCCTGCCCAGTTGCTCTAACGTCTCTTTCATCTCTTTTCTAATCCACCTGCTGTTGCGCCATTTGCCATTTGCCATTTGTTTGCTTTGCTTTCAATATACATACATATTGTAGATGACGACACTAAATATGTATGAGAGCTTCGGCATGGGGCTGCAGCTGTTCGACTGGGTTGCTTTTTAATTGAAGGATATTTCGCATTGTGTAGCTCATAATTGTGGTGCTTGAAATACTCGAAAGAGCTGCGAGCAATTGATAAATCAATCAAATATACAGTACAGTTATTTTCCACTTTTGTTTCACTTTGATGCGCAGCAAAAACCGAAAGAGAAAGAATTTACATGGCAAAGTTGCAAATCAAATTGAGTGGGATAGGGAGAGGGCGTGGGGGAGGGGAATACTGGGTGTGAGTGAAAGAGCGAGTGTCAGCGCTGTCTTTGTCTTTCTAGTCTTCTTTTTATGCCTTTTTCTCTTTTCTAATGTAACTTTGCATAATTTGATTATAAACCTTTCCTAATGGCCGCAGTTGCGTTGACCATAAATGTCAAGCCTTGATGTTGCTAACAAATTGCATTTGCAGCATATGTGTGCGTATGCATATGTGTGTGTGTGTGTGTGTGTGTGTGTGTGTGTACGTTTATTAAACATTTGCCTGCTTTTTAATTTGGCCATTTTGCTGCGGTGCACAGACAAACGCAAATAGCGCAAAGTTTACGCTCACTTAATTTACAAAGTCAGCCACACACACACACACATACACACACACACACACACACACACATACACTCGCACACTCGCTTACACAAGGCCATTGCGGCTGCGGTGCACACATTCGCCCATTCAAATGCTCGAGTCAATCCTTTTTGCGCGAAATAAATCAAGCCGCACAAAAGTATGCTACACTTTTTTTCACTCGCACCCTTGTTATTTTTTGCCCAGCAGCAGTCGTTCAAAATTTTGATGTTGGTCGCAAAAAGAAATTAATTAAAATAATAAAAACAAAAAAGGGTGTGAGTGAGAGAGGGAGAGTAAAAGTAAACCTGTTGTCCTTTGTGTTTGTTTATTTATTTATTTGTTGTTGTTGTTGTTGTTGTTGCTTTTGGCGAATTGTTCGACTGGTTGCAGCAGCGCAAATTCATTTATGTATATGCATATTTAAAATGCCTGCCACGCCCATTTCACTCTGCCCACCCACTACTTGGGCTCTGTCTGTTTGTTGATTCATTTTTCGTCTTTTTTTTTTTTTTTTTTGGATGCCTTATTTTGGTTTTTATTTCGCTGTTTTTCCATTCAAATGGAAATTAATTAATTTGCAGCTGCTTTACGGCACACACACAGAGACAGAGAGACAACCGCCAAGCCAACATGTGGTTACGTGTCCCTGGACATCAGCCAAGTGCTGCACACAGCTGGGCGTGGCTGCAAGATGGGGCGAGCTGGGCGTTAAGCGGCACGCCATTTGCTTAGTCGCATCGATGTCAGGCAGCCAAAAATCGTTTGTTGCTATTATTTTTGTTGTGCTTGTTTGTTTTCTGGTTTTTGTAATGAGCCAAATTACATGTGCGTAGCACACACAGACCAAGCCGTTGTTGCCTTTGTTGCCGTTGTTGCCGTTGCTGCCTTTGTGCTCATTTGCATTGAACACGCATTGATTTTTGGGCTACTTTGTAAACAATTTGTTCGACCTGCCGTGCCACACACGCATCTATCAAATATTTATTCAGCATTTGCATTATGTATAATACAAAATGTGTATACATATACATATATATATGTATGTTATATAAATGTATATATGTATATATATAACTTATTCATTGATTCGCTCGAGCTAGGCCAGGCCAGGCCAGACCATACTAAGGCGCATTTGACACAGTTTACTCGTATATATTTTAATATTCAATTAACTTGCATTGTCATTGCTTTCATTTTAATTAATGTATACGGCTAAAGTCAATTCGTTTATGAAAATCTAGTTAGAGCTAAGTGCAGTTGGCGCGTGCTGCACGCAACGAACCCAAATGGGAATTCAATTATATCATTTATTCCTTGCGAGATTTCAATAATTTTCATAATTTTCATAATTTTCTGCTGCTGCTTAAAGTGCTGCGCCTTTTTGGGTAAATAACAAATCACGATTTCGATGCTGACGATAGTCAATAAACGGCTTATTAGATTTATGCTCGAGTTGAGTTCAGTTCAGAGTATTCAATTACAAAAGCTTCCTAATTAACGATATGATGGAGGATGCACGCTCGCCCACAATTAATGAGATTGTGCGGCAAATGAGCTTACAAATGTGTGTGTGTGGCAAGTGCAGCGACTAGGCCAGGCCATGCCCACTGCTGCCCCTTACTTCTTTCCCCTGCACCCAGCACCCAGCGAAAGATGTCCAGGCTAAAAGCTGCCAGAGTCCTGCTGGTTAATGCAGCTAATTGAATTTAGATGCGATTTATGTTTCGAAATGCAATTTACTCGCTTTAATGGCAACAGACACACACACACACATACAGAAATATAAATATATAAATATATATAAGTATGTATATATAGTCCAAGGCAACTGCTGTTGATTCACGTTTCATGTGGCATTGTCATTAAATCGAATAGTTCTTCTTCTCAATATTCGAATTCTTCAAAATAGTCAGAGACATATGGAATATCCATATCATCTTCTTGTCCAACCGCTGCCATTGCATAGGACTGTGCATAGACCAAGTAGGCAATCAGAGCCCAAGAGAGCACATTGCGGCTATAGAGTACATACAGCGAGTGCTCCGCTCTAAGATCGTCCAGCAGCCAGGCCCAGCACAAGGAGAAGGCAATGGTCACGAACAATTGCAACAGAATAAAGAGCACCGTCTTGCCCTTGAGCAGAGTCTTGATTTGTTCCATATTACATGCGCCCCACTTACTCATCAGCACACGTACGAGCAAAACAATCTGCATGCCAGCCGTTGAGACGGCCAATATGGCCAAGTAAGCCAGCGCCAAATTGCGCTCAATGTAGTACAGATTGAATACGGCCCAAGAGATGACGCCAGCGCGGAAGGTCAGCAGCACGAACTTCATCTGTAGCGATAGAGAGAGAGAGAGAGAGAGAAATGCAGAGAACGTTTGCCTATTGGGCAGCCGACTTACGAAATTGTTCATTGTTGAGCTTGATACTTCGCGTTCTTGTCTGTAGATTTTCGTGACTCCAGTGTATAATTGTCGAATGCTTTCTAGATGAAGAGAAAATGATATGGCAAGGAATGAGAGAACTTTCTATGCCTACTAAAATACACATGTGCTCTGACAGCTGAGCCGATTAGTGTTGCATAATGTGTGAGAGGGCATATCGATATATCAAGGTTGCTATTGCTCATTTATCGCATGAACTTGTTTGATATTTCAAGTAGAAATTACTAGCGTACGAAAATGAAAGAGAAGTAATTAGATAAGTTTAATTAAAAGCTATTGCTATACGATTGAGCTGCAGGCAAAACGATCTCTGTAGCTCACTCAGCTGAGTACGACATAAATGAGCTATATACATGCTCATTGCCTTGGATCACTCAAAGGGATGCAGAGCTCATTAATACATATCATTCCAAGTCTGCCTTAAATTTGAGAGATGGCTCAATAACTAGTTAAGTAGAGATTTTAAGTACATGCGGGAATTGAAACAAACTCAGGGATGAATTGAAACAAAGTGGAATCTGGGCGAGCTGATTGTGACTCTTACAGCTCCACAGAGCTCAAGCAGTTGAACTGTTAATACTACTCTAATATATATATATATATGTATATGTATATATATATATATATATGTATATATATATATATATATATGACTACGCTCTGTCCACTTTACTGACTATTACATATATGTTAATGGCAACATTTTCATTTACTATAATTTGAAACTTGATAAAAACTAAGCAATCAAAGTTTCGAGTGGGCCGCTCAAAGCCTGTTGGTAGTCAATAAAGTATAAAAGTTAAGTAATATCCACAACTCGCATATTAATTATTGATTTGCTGTAGAGTAAATGCCCCTTTTCAAACTTTATTCATTAGCACAAACGAGTACCCAGAGAAGAGCTCTAAATATGTATACCCTCCAGCCAGTCAGCTCTCAGTCATATTTACTCTGCAACTAAATGCAAGTTGCAAATGAAATTCATCAAATTGTTGCCTAATGCCTTTTAGTTTGCTTTATTTGATTTGAATTGAGTGTGTGCAGCCAAATGCATGGCTCGAGTGTGCGAAGAGCTGAAAAAAAAGAAGGTTCATCAATTTGCTGCACATACATGTACATATGTATATAAATAGATATTTCTGAAATGTGCTTGTTTTTGTGCGCCGTAATTGGCACTCGACTCGAGTTGTCAATGAAAATTGTGCAGTTGGGGACATGGTGTTCCAATTGGCTTATAAAAACACAACATTTTCTTGTTGTTTTTTTTTCTAACATGTTCTATATGCATAGGTGTGTGTGTGTGTGTGTGTGTGTGTGATATGTTTATAATTAAATGCCGCGTGGCCATTGAAACTCACTGAACAGGCAAAAAGTAGTTTAGTCGCCAACGAGCAATTCAAAGCAAACACACACACACACACACACAGAGAGAGAGAGAGAGACAGAGAGATGTACACTCATATATGAAAGCTAAATATAGTTGGCCAATACATAAGAGCTACAGCAACAGCAGCAGCAGGGAGATAAATAGATAAGCATAGAAAGAGAGAGAGGCGGGCGCAGATACACATACATTAGGCCACAACTAACAAATGGGCTTGGGCCAGAGCTAGAGCCAGAGGCACACGGGTTGGCTGACTGTGGCTGACTGGCTGGTCCTTAAATGGCTACAAAATTGCAAAGTAGCAATGGTTAGAGGCGCGCAGAACGAAGCTGCTCTGCCCACAATTGTGCAGCGGCCCAGTCTTAATTCAATTGTTTGTAACGTTGCCAAAGCATTTAGGGCTAAATGCCTGCTAACACAAAATGCCCATTAAAGGTGATGTATTGCATGCACATACATACATCACATATATAGACATTCATGCGTATGTGTGTGTGAGGAAGGGCGAGAGGGAGAGAGAGAGAGAGAGAGAGAGAGAGAGAGAGAGAGAGAGCGCTGCGGTCAGAGAAGAATGTGTGAGATTTTAGATTCTGGCTAAAATCAGGCATATTTTTACAGCTAAAAGAGCTGCGTATAACAATTGTAACAGTTTTGTGCTGACTGTTATAATCTATGACTGTATAATGCCTGAACAGGGCGAGTCAGTAAAACAGATAATGAAGTGAAGGGAGAAGGAAATGGAAAGCGAAAGTTCGAGAGCTTGAAATTAAGAAGTAAACGAAAGTATTTAAAGTAAAAGTTATGGTAAAAGAGAAAATGAGAGAGAGAAGGGAGAGAGAAGGGAGAGAGAAGAGAGAGAGAGAGGGAGAGAGAACAGCGCAAGAGAGAGGCGGACAAAGATTTGTAGAGTTAGTGGCACACATCAAGTTAAAAGAAAGAAAAAGAGAGATGAGAGAGAAAGAAATATAACGTGAGATAGAAAGAGACATAAAGAGAAAAAGAGATAGAGATACACTGAGAGAAATAGATATAGAGAAAGAGATAGATAGAGTGATACAAAGAGAAAGTAGGAAATGTTAATAAGGAGGTGGACCCAAAAAGGAGATAGAATAAATAGTGGCAGAGAGAGTGATAAAAACAGAAAAATTCAAATAAATTGAGTTAGAAAAAAAAAGAGACAAATGATAGATAAATAAAAAGGGAGAAAGAGAAAGGCAACAGCAAAATAAAAAAAAATTTAATAAAAAATAAAAAAAATATATATATAAGAAAAAATACATATAGAACTATAGAGGAAAATAGACACACAGACAGGAAACAGAGAAATAGACATACATATAGATTTACTCCCTATCTTTCTCTCTCTCTCTCTATCCAATTTTTTATAATTTTACATAATACGAAGAGTGAGATAGATATAATGGAAAGAAAAATCGAGAATATGCGAGCAATGAAGACAGAAAGGGAAGCAAGAGAAGTTTTAAAAATCGCACGTCATGAAGCTTAAACTCACAAAATTTGTATAATTATGTAAGAAGGAATAGATATTGATCTGATTGCACTAACAATGACAAAGTCCTGCGCAAGTTTCGCTGCTCAAATATGTAACTCACGCTGCGGTGCTTTATTCAATAGGCAAATGCCACTTAAAAGTCGAACTAAATGCCTGAAGCATGCCTAACCAAGCTGAAATAATGCTCACGCACACACAAAGTGAGAGAGAGAGGGAGAGAGAGAGAGGGAGGGAGAGGGAGAAAGGGAGTGTGAGGGAGGTTTGACCAAATAAAAGAGAGTCAACTTAAAATAATATGTTTGCTTAGCCTATTTGACAGAAATGACTTTGTAACACAAAAGCTTGAACTTGAGCAAAATAAAACAAACAAACAAACAAACAAACCAACAACAAACAAATGGAAATGACACAGCATTTGGCCTTTTACCCGCATTGTTTTTAAATGTGTGTGCGTGTGTGTGAGTGTGTGTGTGACTGAAACGTGGCCAAAGGAGAAATTATTTTTACAATTTCAATGTCAACGCGCGCTGAGACCCAAAACACGAACGAAGGCCGAGCGCTCAGATTCTCTGTTTGGGGCCTCGCAGCGGTCACTGTTTGTTGGCCACAGGCATTTTGTGGGTGTCTGCCTAACAAACGAACGGTAAATGTGGCTCTAACTGTAACTGTAACAGTATAGTCAAACTAAAAATACGTGTGAGGAGAACAGAGGGGGCTGGGCGCGAGAGGGAGGCAGCAACTTAAATTACAACAAGCTCAGCAGCAGCAGCGCCAGGCGTAAGGCAAACAAATTCCTTTGGCTGGTGCCTAGTCACGCCCCTGCGAGCTTTAAGCGCACCAAAAATGTATATAAAATTCAAATTTAAATTTGAAAATAAAAAAGAAAACACCACGAAAGCAAAAGAGCCTTGAAAGGCAAAATGCGAATAGGAAGTTTACCACAAAATGAGTTGGCCGCGCACGCATAAGGGGCAAAAGTGCTGAGCAGAGTAGCAGCAGGAGGGGCAGTAGCAGGAGGAGCAGGAGGCGAAGGCTGGGTCCACGCGCTGTGAGGCTCGCGGCAATGCCGCATTAAAAAATCATTTTCAATAACGCGTTCGGCTGCAGTACACACACAAATCGAGGGAGGGGTGGGCAGGGAGCGTGGCCCACAAACAAATTCGCTGCCAAACGAACAAAAAAAAAAACGAACGCCAACTGTCAGCTGCAGGCATTGAGATGTGGGCGTGGCCCATGCAATTATTTCGCACAGCGAATGGAATTGAAGAGCCGATGCGAGCCTGATAATGGCAGAAGCGAGGCCAATTTAGAATTATTTATGCACCTAAGCCAAAGTTTTAATATTAATTAAAAGTGCGAGCTGAGCGAACTGAGCGAACTGAGCGAGCTGAGCGAACGCAATGGGATCATCAATCAATCGCGAGACATTTGAGTCTATTAAACGAATACGAGTGAGAATCGAATAGAATATTAATAGATATCGATTGAAGACGCACACACACAGTGAGAAAGAGAGAGAGAAACAGTGGCAGAGAGGGAGAGGTAGAGGTGGGAGAGAGCTCAAAAATATTATGTCTAAGGATATACATATAGAAAAGTTTGACATCAAGGACGATGCGCAATCTGTTGCCGCGTCCATTGTTGTTAGCGCGATGGCCGCCATTTTGTGTTCAATATGTGCGGCGACGCCATCTTGTTGTTAATGCTCTCTCTCTCTCTCTCAGTGTGTGTGTGTGTGTGTCAACTGTTGTTTGGCTGCGTTGTTTCAGCTGCCATTGTTGCCCTTAGATTGAAACTTGTCTAATTGCATTGCTCAAGGATAAGCGCATGTTCAGTTGAAAACACAGAAAAAAAATAAAATAAAATAAAATAAAACACGCGTGTTTCTCTCTGTGCATGTGTGTGGGACAATAGAGAATATGTCAAGTTTAATTGTTTGTCTGTCATTAGCACACACACACACGCACACACACACACACACACACACACGCACACACAGAGAGAGAGAGAGACCCACATGGGAGCCGCGCATTTTGCTAATTTTATACAATTAAATTTGCTTTTCATTTTACCCACACAACCAAGTGGCCCTGTGTGTGTGTGTGTGCTTGTGGAAACAAAAGAATCAAATTCTGTTACAATAAGTTGGCGCTGCGTGTGTATTTGTGGCAAGCTCTCTCGAGCGAAGCACTTAAACAGCCTCACGCTCGGTTGAATATGTTTTGATTAAGCCAAGTATAACGAACACATTTTAGCCAAGCCCGAACGGGCCAAGCCACTGCACGATGGATGGGGATGGGATGGGGGGCTGGATGGGTGGACGACGCGGCCAGGCGCAGCGGTTTGTGCCTCGGGTGTGGACGCCCGGTTGCCAGGACACCCAAGAGCCCAGTCACTGTGCCTACAGAGCCGCTGCTCTCGTTGCGGCTCTTCTGCCACAGTTTCACGTATTCGTGTGAAAGTGTTTCACTGCCTGCCTGCCTCAATCTCCCTCTCTCTCGCTCTCACTCCCTCTCTCTCACTCTCTCTCTTTTTCTCTATGTGTTGGTTTGCGCATTCGGTTGGCACGTTTATATACTCCAACGACCAAACAAATGACGGACTCAGAGTCACCCACAGGCAGCAGCAGCAGCAGCAACAGCAGCTTCAACCGACTCTGGTCAGGCTGAGGCCGTTGTGTGAATGACGTCGACGTCGTCATCAGTGCTTTTGCTGTGGCTGCGGCTGCTGCCACTGCCACTGTTGATGATGTGCGTTTTCTTCCTTCTTCTTCTTCTTCGTTTTTACATTTTCCTTTAAATGGCAACTGCAGAAGAGTGTGGAGCGGGGTCTACGGCCATATATCAAGTCGCACGCACGCACGGAAGCCAGCGCATCAGCAGCGGTGCCGTCCAAACACCGTGCGCACAGTGGGCAACCAATTTCACAGTTGGCCTGTTAAGCGCGATAGCACAGATTGTGCTGTCAGCTTAGGTCTGTATAACAGTTGGATGCGCCATTTATGGTATATATAACATTAATGAAAGTGGACTTTAATTGATTGGGGGGAAAATGAACATAACAAGACGAGCAAATCAGGGCAAAGCGAATCGAAGATGTCAGGCAGGTGTAGCTTGTAGCACTTGAATGTGATGCCATGAGAACTGTTATACGCTTAGGTATATAAGAAGCTTAACTTATTCAATTAACGATTTGGAGCTAAATGAAAGGATTTCAACATTTCACAGCACTTAAATGCGAAACTCTCATAAATGCAGTTGTTATATAAAGCTATTAAAGGAAATTGTAATACAAAAGTGTTATATCTTACGTTCATACGAGATGGAAGCTGTAATGCAAAAGTGTTATATGTAGTTGCTGTGCGATATAAAGCTATTAATGAAAAGTTGAATACGAAAGTGTTATATTTTTAACTGTTATACGATATGGAAACTATAGTACAAAAGTGTCATATATAACTGTTATACGAAAGTGTTGCTCGTAGAAATTATACGTAGCTGTTACACTAAATTCATATGCTTAACTGTTATACTAAAAAGTTGTACGTAACTGCTGTTATACGAGACACGTATTAGAAACTTTGATATAAAATTGTTATATGAAAATTGTATTAATATGTAACCTTTTAGCATTGTCAGAATGCAAATTAAGAACGAAACTGTTATACAATAGACGAAATATAACTGATTCAATTATATGTCTTAAGCTTCAAGTAAAGCAGATAGTAATCTCTTCTTCCCTTCTCTTGTATATGAAACTGTTATAAAGTAATATATGACTAAGCCCTCAACTGTTAAGCTCTTTTCAGTATATTGAAATAAGCAGAGAGCTGGCTTTATCTCTCTGTAGAACAGTCTCCTTACAGCCTTGCTTGCCATTGAGCTAAATGTGTGTTATAAATACAAATGGCAGAAGAATGAAAGCTTAAGATAAAATGGAATATATATATGTATATATATTTTTTTGTCAAGATAAAGCATATGGCAATGCTGAACCAATACTAAGGACATGCTCGATTCAAGTGGTTGTCACTGTGTCATTATGTGTATGATTATGTACTACACGCACACACACGCACACACACGCACAGTCTTATATATTTCTAAATATATATACATATGCATGTGAATGTATGGCCACACACACACACACACACACACACACACAGTGTGGGGCCTTGTTGGGTTTTTGTTTTATTTTGAGTGCGGTGCGGTACGGGCTTGGGTGCCTTTGGGGTTTCGGTTTTCAGTTTGACTTGACATGCATCAGCATCATTATTTTGTGCTTTTAATGTTTTATTTAGCCTGGTTGCCAACAGCTATACGGCAATACATTTACCCACACACACACACACAGAGAGAGAGCTCAACAGAAGGCCTACTGGACGCCAAAAGCTGTGTGGCCGGGTGCAGTGAGGGGTGTGTGAGGGTCTATGGTGGGGACTAACTGTCTGGCCGTATGGCTCAGCGCCAAGCGGCTTCTAGCCTACGTGCCGTTTGCACTCGTTTTGTGTGTGTGCGTGTGTGTGTGTGTGTGTGTGTGTGTGTGTGTGTGTGTGTGTGTGTGCTATTTGCAGCAAAACACTCAAACAACATTTAAAAAGGCCTCATTTTCATGAGCTGTTGGGTGTTACATGCGTGTGTGTGTGTGTGTGTGTGTGGCACTCGGCACATAATTGTTTGAAACAAATGTAGTGCACACACACACACACACATATGCATATGCTCATGTATGCGTTAAGTGTGTGTGTGTGCGTGCGTGTGTGTGTGTGATATTTTATAAGGCTATTCAGTTAGTCAGTCATTTAGGCAGTCAATCAAACTGGGCGACCAATTAAAGTTTTACTGCTCGTTGGCCAAACAAGAAAAGAATAGAATGGAATAGAATGGAATGGAATGGAATGGAATAGAGAAACGCATCAAACGCTTGGCTAAGCAATGCCCTGCCGCACAGCAGACAATGAAATTGTAGCCTATAAATATCTAATGATTTAACCGCTTATCCACTTTGAATTACCCCAGAGGATAGACGCACACACACACTGAGTGGGCGTCGGATGTGAATGCGGATGCGGATGCGGATACGGATATGGGTATAGATACTAATAAGCATATGGCTATAGATACACGCACGCATCGTATGCCAACGACTAATCAACATTAGCCGCTCTCTCTCTCTCTCACTCACTCTCACTCTCTGGCTCTGGCTCTCCATCGATCTTCGAGTGCTAAATGCGCACGTTACGTATACGCCGAGTGGCTGCCATTGTGGCAGGCAGCCTCAATGGAAACTTACAGCTGCCTACACATAGGCACGTACGTCTCTCTGTGTGTGTGTGTGTGTGTGTGTGTGTGTGTGCTCCAATTCTGATTGAGTATGCGTGCATGTATGTGTGCAGCAGTCAGGTGTCAAAATCGAAGCCAAGGCTTTTGGTTGCACTCAATTTACATGCGCCTTCAAGTACCGCACGCACACTCGAGAACAAGCTGCTCCTGCCGCGCCTCCTGCTCCTCCTTCTGCCACTTGGCACAACGCAAACTTGATGCTGATGATAATGTTTTGCTGCTGTTGTTGCTGCTGCTGTTGCCATGGCACATGCCTCAAACAGGGACAAATAAATATTTGGATTAGTTGACGCAGATGAAATAATCGCTTGAGTGGAAATTGAAATGGAAATGGGAATGAAAATGGGCCACGGCCTAAGCCAATGGCCCAAAGCTCTTCAGGCTTATGCGCTTCACTGCAAATCATATTAAATGTACATTGCAGCCAGATTGGATAATGCATTAAGCAAATGCTTCAGGCTAGACAAAAAGACATCCATGCAAGCATGCAAGCAAATGTTTTGTTTAAGTTTTCCATCAAAAGAAACTCGAAATGGCTCTAAAGCCAACAATGCTCCATTCTTTTGCCTAGCCACACACACATACATGTACATACATGTACATGTATGTAGGTATGTTTATAAATTTATGTATGACATTCAATTCAGTTTTTAGTTTTCATTTCAAATGTATTAGAATAATATGAACTTACATTGAAATTCCTTTTGAATTGAGTGTGAGATGAAATTGAATTCTTTTTTTTTTTTTTATGGCTTTGCAATCTCAATTGATTGATGTGAAAAGTTTTATTTGCTTTGCAATTTGCAATCACATCAACTTTTGTCAGTGAAACGTTCAAATTCTGACAATGTCACTCAGCGTGGCCTGACAGCAGCTTATCGAGCCAGTTGGCAGCACTGTTTGCATATGCCAATGCATGTGTGTGTGCGTGTGTGTGTGTGTGTGTGTGTGTGCATTTAGTGCTCGCAGCGTTGCACACGATGTTATCGCATTGGCAATGACATAATCAAACAAATTGCAAATCACTTCAAGTTCTATTTGAGCAAGCTAACAGAGTTTGCAATTGTGCGAATTATGTTAAGCTAACAGAGCTGCAGATAACATTGTCGGCTTCGCTTGTAAAGATAATGTTAAGCTAATAGAGTTCGTAGTTCATAGATTATTTATTAATTAATTAATAATGTTTATTCAAATCGTGTTATGCTAACAGAACTGCGGCTGGCTGCGCCAATCAAGGCTATGTTAAGCTAACAGAGTTTGCAATTCTTCTAATTATGTTAAGCTAACAGAGTTTGCAATTCTTCTAATTATGTTAAGCTAACAGAGTTCGCCATTCTTCAAATTATGTTAAGCTAACAGAGCTGCAGATAACATTGCATGGTTAATGCTTTCAGATACATAAAAGTGTTCAAGTTGCTTAATTTACATACATAAAAAAAAATAAAAACTGACGTCACACCGTTAACTTAACAGACTGATTTACAGAAGCTAACACTATTACTATCACGATATCAGTATTTAACATTACTCAATTATGTTAACTTAACATTGCCTGCATTAATAATCCAATTGACCATGAGAAAGAAATCGAAAAGGGAAAGCGAAAAATAGAGAATTGACATCAGAATAAAGATTTTAGGTAAAGTCACCTCTCTCTGTCGCTCTCTCTCCCAATTCGCCATCTCTGTAAGCCTCTGCAACCCAACTAATTTCTGCTCTATTCTCTTGCTGCTTGCAGGCCTACCCGAATCGTGACATTACAAACATTGTGGAATCGTCGCACTACCAGAAGATCGGCGGCTGGTGTCGTCAGGGCTCTTTGAATGCGGCCAAGTGCAAGGGCGCCCATCGCTGGATCAAGCCATTCCGTTGCCTGGGTAAGTCTAAGCAGATTAAGCTCTGAGTGCCAAGCCACCAATGTGAATCATTTGCTTTTCCATAACAAAAATAAAACCGAATGCCGTAAATCGTGAATCGTGCATCGTAAATCGTGAATCGTAAAAATCAACAAAAAATGCTGCGACAATCTGGTTTGGCTTCAGAAGGACCATTCCAATCGGACGCACTGCTGGTGCCCGAGGGCTGCCTCTTTGACCACATACACAACGCGTCGCGCTGCTGGCCCTTCGTGCGATGGAATCAGACTGGAGCTGCCGCCTGCCAGGAGCGCGGCATGCAGATGCGCAGCTTCGCCATGCTGCTGCCCTGCGGCATTTCGCTGTTCTCTGGCGTTGAGTTCGTCTGCTGCCCCAAGCACTTCAAAAGTAAGTGACGCAACTGTTCACAGTGCCACGCAGTGACATTTCTGTCTGACATTTCGTCCTTTGCCTTTGCCTTTGCAGCCGATGAGATACGCGTGAAGAAGACCGACCTTCCCGTCATGCCGCCGGCACAGCTGAACAATGCGAACGTGGAGCTGAGCGTGAATGAGGAGGACGAGAGCAACGATTCGAACTACTCGAAGGATGCCAACGATGACGAGCTGGACGATGAGGACGATCTGATGGGCGACGATGAGGAGGACGAAATGGTTGCCGATGAGGCAGCCGCTGGCAGCGGCACCGGCACCGGCACCGGCACGGCCAGCGATGCCAACAGCAGCGGCCTGGACGACATCAATGCCGAGTATGACAGCGGCGAGGACAGCGATATCTATGAGGAGGACGGCGCTGGTTCGGATAGCGATGTGGCCGGCATTCCCGATGCCTGGGATCCCAATGGCAGCTCCAGTGGCGCCAAGCCCTCGCTCAAGGCTCAAGTCCCCATTCCCTTGATGATGACCTCGTCGCCCGCCAGCCTCACCGCCGCCGCCGCCGATCAGGTGGGCAGCAAGCCGTCCATCTCGAAGCCGGAGCCAGTGACTGGTACACCACAATTGTCGGCAGCTGCTGCCGCTGCCGCCGCTGCTGCCGCCGCTGCTGCTGTGGCTAGCGCTGGCGCACCACCATCAACAGCTCAGCCCACATCCGATCCGTACTTCACGCACTTCGACCCGCACTACGAGCACCAGAGCTACAAAGTAAGTCAGAAAGTAAGTGTTTACGTTGAGGGAGCAGGTTTATTTATCAAACAAAAAAAACAAAACATATTCTAAACAAAGGAAGCCCAACAGCGCCTTGAGGAATCGCATCGCGAGAAGGTCACACGTGTCATGAAGGACTGGTCGGATCTGGAGGAGAAATACCAGGACATGCGTCTGGCCGATCCGAAGGCAGCGCAAAGCTTCAAACAGCGTATGACGGCACGTTTCCAGGTTTGTGCCCAACTGTGCCCCAACCCCACCCCAAAGCTCATCTAACCCAACCCACACATCCCAAATCACTTGCCCAATTCCTAACCAAACTCTCATAGTTCTACTCTGTATTCTCTCTATCTAGCTATCTCTATCTCTATCTCACGCACTAACTCTCACTCACTCTCTCTCTCTCTATTATGTGTGTGTGTGTGTGTGTGTGTGAGTGTCTCAATTCTAGTTAGTCTTATCATTTGACGCACCATAGTAATGCACCTGCTTAACATCGTACTATATACATATATTTTGCTATGATTTCGGCTCGATATTTCATTTTTATTGTTTTTCATTTCTCATTTCAATGTATGTGTACGTGTATGTGTGTAGTCATGTTGTAATTCCTACTCTCTTTGTGTATCCATGTATGGCAAATGGGAGCGAAAGAGGCATCAGATTGTAATCATAAAACAACAATAAACAATAACAAACGTCATCATTGCGAAAGCAAATACGAAAGCAACAACCTCAACACAGTATAACAACCAAGTACAGCTCAGCTCTGCTCAGAGCTCAGAGCTCACAGCTCAGAGTCGTAGAAGTGCTCACACGTACTAGTTGAAATCGATTGGCTTGAAGCTCATTGAACTCGTGTAATCCTGTAGCTAACGACGCTCTTTTCATTTCAATTTCATCTCAATTAGCGCTTAACTAACCAAACAGCTCAAGCAAATAGAAAAACCCAACACACATACATCTATACATACCTACACATACAGAAATACTTGCTCTCTCCCTCTCTCTCTCTCACTCTAGCTGTGCATCAAATGCTGCTTTAAATCAAATACTCAAACTGCTGCGCTTGCTGCATACGTACAAGATATATACACATATATCTGTATCTATTTATATATACATATATATTCATAATATAAATTGCCTTTATCTAGTCATGTAAATATGCATATATAGCAAACATATCAGCTTACATACATATGCTAGCTCTTAAGCACATCAATTCAATTGTCCAAAACTTCAGCTCGTGCTCTCCCTCTCTCTCTCTGTTACACATACACTCTCTCTCTCTCTATTGTCAGCTTCTAGCTCAGAGCTCTTTAGACTAACTAAAATAGTTTAACAATTAAAGCCAATGCACTAAGGCAAATTAGCTAATTTATTAGCTTTATATTGGGCATTAAAAAGTCTTTGCTCAATGCGTATTTTCATTAGTCGAAACATGTTTATTATTATATTAATCAAAGACTAAGAAATAATGTTTATAAATTGATCAAATTAATGCAAAATTCAATTCAAAAATTTGAATTCTTCGCTTACAAAATAGTAGCAACTGCAAAGAGCGCCCAAGCTAGCTAGGAAAAATAGCAACAAAAAAAATAAATCTGCTAGAAATGCGGCAATCAACCAAATCTCCATTTCCTCGGCTGTATATTAAGCATTCCATTTCGCATTCGCATTTCATTGGCAATTTTCGCTTAATTTCTGCACGGTTTAGTGAAAGCGTTCGTAGCACTGCTCAAAGAAGTTATTGGACCAACCAACCAACCAACCCATCCAACCACCCACTCACACACTCACACACACACACACACACACTGAATTAACGGCATTGAATTAGTAGCGAATCGTAACTGTACTGTAATGAAGGGAAAGCGAAATTGCAATCGCAATCGTTATCGATATTGTTAACGATCGAATGAAACAATCAAAAGTTTTCAATTCCAACATCGTGCTGATAATCTTTCTCTCTTGGTGTGCAATACGTCTTTATATGGGAATGTAATTTTAGACTTCTGTTCAGGCACTCGAGGAAGAAGGCAACGCCGAGAAGCACCAACTGGCCGCCATGCACCAGCAGCGCGTGCTCGCCCACATCAATCAGCGCAAGCGCGAGGCCATGACCTGCTACACCCAGGCCCTCACGGAGCAGCCACCAAATGTGAGTATCTGGATTATCTCTCTCCCTCTCTTTCTCTCTCTACATATATATATTTATATATATAATATATTGTTGCTGCTTTGTGTTAGGCCCATCATGTGGAGAAGTGTTTGCAGAAGCTGTTGCGCGCCCTGCACAAGGATCGGGCTCATGCTCTGGCCCACTATCGTCATCTGCTGAACTCGGGCGGACCGGGCGGTCTGGAGGCAGCCGCATCGGAGCGACCACGCACTCTGGAACGTCTCATTGATATCGATCGTGCAGTCAATCAGTCGATGACCATGCTGAAGCGCTATCCGGAGCTTTCGGCCAAGATTGCCCAGCTGATGAACGATTACATTTTGGCGCTGCGCAGCAAGGACGACATTCCCGGCTCATCGCTGGGCATGAGCGAGGAGGCCGAGGCGGGCATTCTGGACAAATATCGTATCGAGATCGAGCGCAAGGTGGCCGAGAAGGAGCGTCTGCGTCTGGCCGAGAAGCAGCGCAAGGAGCAGCGCGCCGCCGAGCGTGAGAAGCTACGCGAGGAGAAGCTGCGCATGGAAGCCAAGAAGGTTGACGACATGCTCAAGTCGCAGGCAGCCGAGCAGCAGCAGCAGCAGCAGCAGCAGCAGCAGCAACAGCAGCAGCAGCAGCAACAGCTGCAGGACAGGAGCAAGGATCTGAAGGGAGTCGCTGGCTTGGTGACTGTGCCCAATCTGAATCTCGACACAACCAAGAGCGACAAGGACATGCCCGATGCCGAGTACGCTGAGGCTACAGTCAGGTGAGTGCATTGATTAAAGATGCATTCTTCTTCTTTCTTTCTTCAGCTTCTATAATCAATTTTCACTTCGTTTCTTGCAGCAGCACCAAGGTGCAGACCGTGTTGCCAACGGTGGATGACGATGCCGTGCAGCGTGCGGTCGAGGATGTCGCCGCCGCAGTGGCACATCAGGAGGCCGAGCCGCAGGTGCAGCACTTCATGAGCCACGACTTGGGCCACCGTGAATCGGTATTTCAACTGCGGCGACCACAACTCGTGCCGCATCTGCCTAAAGCCTATCCTCTCTCGTTCTATTTGCAGAGCTTCTCGCTGCGTCGAGAATTTGCGCACGCGCATGCGGCCAAGGAGGGACGCAATGTCTATTTCACGCTCTCATTCGCTGGCATCGCCCTAATGGCTGCTGTTTTTGTGGGCGTGGCCGTTACCAAATGGCGAACATCACGCTCGCCGCACGCTCAAGGCTTCATTGAAGTGGATCAGGTACTGGGCCGTGTATAGAAATCGAATGTCGACAGATTAAGCTACAAATAAAGAAAGAGAGAGAAAGTGTGAGAGAGAGGGAAAGAGAGATATGCTCAGTATGAGCTGCATCAATATGTGCTTTAGCTTCGGGCTCTCCCTCTCTCTCTCTCTCTTTTACTCCCATGAACCACTTTCTACTACTTTTCGTGCACTCCACACATACTCATATTCCCTCTCTCTCGCTCTTGCAGAATGTGACCACACACCATCCCATCGTACAAGAGGAGAAGATCGTGCCCAATATGCAGATCAATGGGTACGAGAATCCGACCTACAAATATTTCGAAGTGAAAGAGTAAACACCTAGCGCAGCAGAGAAACATAATTAAAACAAAATAATACAAAATAAACACAATAAGAACAACAACAAAAAAAAAAAAAAGAAAAACATGCACCTAAGAAATGCAACAACAATCAGCAAAAAAAATAATAAAAGCATGGCACATCACTAAGAAATGAAAAAGAAAAGAAAAGAAAACAAAAAGAAATTACAACAAATTAAATGATATTAAAAATAAACAAAATAAATAATTTTTTTTTTTCGTCTAAAGGACCGCAGTTCCGCAGCGTACGTGAAATGTAATGCATCTATATATTAAATTAATGAAAGGCAAGAATATAAAGCAAGCAATTAAATTTAAGTATTTAAATGTTTAAACAAAAAAACAAAAAACAAAAACAAAAGCAAAAGCAAATGCAAACATCTCTTTCCAGCTCTCCCCTTTCTCATAATCTGAACGTAAATGAAAATGCTTCAATTGATATGCAAAATGTAACACAAGGAAAACGTGCAAATAGCTAAGCAAATTGGGCTCAATACCAGTTTGGCAATACACACACACACACACACACACACGCACACACACAGAGAGAAATTGAGAACAAAAATGATAATAATTGTTTCGTACTGCATTGCTCTTGTTGAGAGAAAGTATTAAAAACGCCACAGACAAAACAAGATCAAGTGAATTTCAACTCAAATTGAAATCTTACACAATTCATATAAACACACACACACACACACACAAGCATATGAATCTCAATCACACACACACACTCAACACACAGATATGTCAAAGGCGTTGCATACTTTGCGGCGTCCGCAAAAATTAAGGAGAAATATATTTAAAAAGAAAAATAACTATATCAATTTATTGAGCAATGCAAATAAGCAACAGCGCTGCTTGCCTAATTAGTAGTTGCTAAACAATTCAAATGCATTAAGCAAAAGCAAGGCAAATACGTAACCACACACACACACACACTGACACACTCTCTCACACACACACACAGAGCGAGACAGACACATGTGAACCTAAGAGCTACCTACGCGTACTAATCTCTATATATGAACATATATATATATATATATATATATATATATATATATGTATATGTATGTATTTAAGCATATATATGCACACATATACAGCTATATATGGCAAACAAAAATTATATATATATACATACATACATATATATATATATAACGTATATAAAAATATATATACAATATATTTAAACGCAAACGCAAAATGTCCATAAATGTATTTATGTATCTATACACAACACCCAAATAAAAAAAAATAAAAAAAAAACTAAAGCAAAGAAAAAAACACAAATAAATATTTAATAAAAACAAAAACTCAGCTATTAAGGCAAGCCACAAAAACACACAAAAAACAAAATAAGATAAAATAAAAAATAATACAAATAATAAAAAGAAAAGCAAAGCTAAATGCAAAAGTTCTTTTTAGAAATCTTTCACAAGATTTTTTTTTTGTAATTGGCTTTTGTTCCGTTCAGCACACACACACACATGCACACCGACACACACAGTCACATGCAGCTGGCAAATTTGTTCATATCAAATGATATTGTTAAATTAGACAAATCATTGAACTGACATTATTGAGATCGATTGCAAAACAATAAATATAACTGCTATATGTATGTATATGGCGAATCAAAGCAATTGACAGTGGGGCAGATAGGCAGAGCTGCAGCGATAAACCGATAGAAATTGCTAGTTTAATTTTTCAACTCGATTGCTTTGCAAATACTGGACAAGTGTATGGCCGAATGCTTGATTCGAGACGTTCTGTTATTAAATAACACACACATACACACATACACACACACACACACACACAGAGAGAAACACCTCCACAATATATACATATAAATAAATATATTGCAGATCCAATTTATATAAATGTAATTTGTAGACAATTTTTTGCTATAAACCAAAGTTTGTAACTTTATTTGTATACCTACATATATGTATGTATATATCACTTATATATGTATACGTATATGTTTACATATATATAATAAATATATAGCAAACGCAAAGTGTAACATTCCAATGACATTCAACTCACACTGGAAATTCCTTTGATTTGTCAACATTCTTTAGAATTCAAGCTTGTTTCTTCTTCTGTCTTGTCTCATTGGCATTTCGCACAGTTCCACAAATCCCCCTCTCACTCTTAATCCAAGTACATATTGCTGTGACATCCATATAATTCATAACCTCGTCAGCTAATGCAAATGAATGCTTCAGGGCATCAAATACATATATATATATAGTAAAGCTTTTCTAGGCTCCAAGCAAATAAAAGAAAATACATATATATTTTTTTTTTTTGCTTTCATTTCGCTATACGTAAATACATACCCACATCTACAAGTATATATATTTATATATACATATATATATATATATATATATATATATATATATATATATTTATCATACCCAGTCTCAAATGCAAAACGTGAGCCGTCAAGACAGTCAAGTCAATGTTATGGAAGCTGCAGCTAAAAGACCTTCACACACACACACACGTACACATGAACACACACGTATATATACGCGCACATATACACATACAGAATGCATTAGAATATATATTTCACACACCCACACACACACACACACCGACACACATAATATATAAAAGAAAAGCAAATCTAACTAGTCAAAGCTTGAATATTTTTTAATTTATTCATTAATATTTAAAAATGACACACATTTATATATGTATCTATATATGTATGTATATATACATATATATATATATAGCAAAAAAAAAAAAAAAAAAAAACAATTGATATTTACACTTAGTGAAGCAAAACAAAAAGAAAAGAAAGAGAAGAGAAAAGAAAAATATGAAAGCAAAAATGCAAATGTGTAAGAAATAAACCCCGTCCTGCGTAAATAAAATTAAACATAAATAAAAAATATCATAAATGAAGAAAATTTACACAAAAACTTAAAAGCAAAACATTAACAAATTACAAAAAAAAAAAAAAAAAAAAAAAAAAAGTGGAAAATTGAACACAAATATAAGAAAATGTGTAATAAGTCGCATGTGTTTTTGTCGTAGTCTCATCATAAAAAGAAAAGAATAAAAGAAAATGCAAAAGCAAAAGCAAAAAAAAAAAATCAAATACAAAATGTGTAATTCTTTTTGTCAACTATGATTTTTGCATAGGTTCAAGAAAACAAAAACAAAATGAAAACGTATAAAAATTTAAATATATTAAATGTACTCAAGACAATTGTAATTGCAACAATAATTGTACGCTATATATATTATTATTAATGTGGAAAATGTAAACAATGCGCCATGCAGCTGAATTCAAACATTTGGAAACTCTTGTCCAACTCTTGTCAGACCGACGGAACGACAGCAGGGACAGACAGCAGACATTCAACTGGGTCGAGTCGCGTCGCATCGCGTCGAGTCGGGTCGAATCGGGTCGGATCAGGTCGGATTGGATCGGATCGGAATGGAAGGGCAGACCGATAGACAGAGAACGGCCATGACATGAAGTATGCATAAAAATTGTAAAATGTTTCACAACAACAAAAAAGAAAAATTAAAAAAAATAAATAAATAAAAAAAACAAAAGGCAAAAAAAAAAACCAAACATAAAACGTAAGCAAAACAAAAACCAAATAAATGAACAAAACCAAAAAATACAAAAAATGAAAAAAAAAAAAAAATACAAAAAAAAAAAAACCGAATGGCAAACAAAACAATTTTCATTGTATAATCATATAATTTAATTTTCAATTTTTGTGTTCTTTTTCGAAATATTTTGCATAAATAAAATAAAATAACAGAAAAACTAACTTTGCCCAAAAAAAAAAAAAAAAAAAAAAATCTTGACATGCATCTCTCTCTCTCCCTCGTTCTCCCTCTTGTTGCTATTTGGAGATAAAGTTGATTTATATTGAAATGATTTTTAAGTAGTACTACATATTTTATATATATATATATATAGTTTATGTATAATATTCTGTTATAATTATCGCGGCGGCAAACCAAAATTCGTTTTGAATATAGCAAACAAAAAAAAAAAAAAACTTTTCGCTAATTCACTCAATTATTTATTGCAAACTGTTGACTGCGATAGTGTTCGCGTCGGCAGTTGAGCAATAAAATAAAAAAACAATGCATCATAAATCAATTTCACATTTGATTTGGATTATCCGACTCGAGACTTATTGCAATATCAAGGTCGAGTCAACGACGTTCAACTGAGAGCTGCACTTCCCCATTGGCAATTGATTCGCTCTGGCCAAGATCTGTGCTCGTGTAGCTTTCTCTAAAGTCTCGTACTTGACATATTATACTCTCTTTATATGTTTTTATGCTTGCTATGCAAAGACAGCAGCGTTTGTCTGGCTGTGACCAAAGAGAGCTAATGGAGTAAAGAAGTTGAAAAATAAATGTAAAAAAAACGAAACGAATTCTGCTCTCTCAATAACTTTGACAGTTCTTCAAAGAAAAGTCATACTAATGTATAAAGTTTATATCATTTTTGTCGCAGATTTGTCATTTTCCACACCACGCTATACCACGAATTCCCTACGTTGTTGCCCTCTTAGTTTCTTAGAGTCGAACTTCTCGAACTTGCTCAACAATATCATTTAGTCAGCTCATCAGGGACTACGTTCAGCAGCACCCATATTCGTCTCACTCTATCTCTCTCTCTCTCTCTCCTGAAGTACCAATTCGAGTTTATTAGGAAGCGTCCTGCCAACTTGGGCAACAACTTCGATACCAACCTTAGCAATATCACGGCACGTTATACGATATATATATAGTCTCGCCTGATACTTAAGAAGGCGGTTTGACCTTGGGATTTTCGACAGATTGAATAAAAAGTATTTTAGTAAATTGGAGATATGATGAATTTGAAAGAGAGAGAGAGAGAGAGAAAGAGAGAGAGAGAGAGAGAGAGAGAGAGAGAGAGGAAGAGTTATACTGCTGGTGTCGCACAATTTCATAATGGATTAATAATTTATTGATATATATATTTATGATCTCTCAACTCGTAGACATTTATTTGAGCCACATTCTTATGGCATGGCTCAATGAAGCTGAGCAGTTTAATTACTGTTGAGTTTCTCAGCAGTTAGAACAGTATATCAAACGAATTTGCAATAAATTCATTTTTATTTATTTATTTTTTTTTTAATGAAAAGTATGATTACTTTAACAGTATTATGTATACTAGTAGTAGTAGTAGTTATGCCAAATTAAATCAAACATGAGACGATGATCTCAAATACTTTCTGGCACATACATTTTTTATAAATATTCAAATCAAGATGCAGCTACGTATTAGCATGCAGGTAAGTATTAGTATGCCAACTTAAAAATAAAAAAAAAAATCATCAAAAATAAAAAAATTATTAAAAATAAAATGCCGAGAACCAGTTGCATAGCTTTACTCGTTAAATTGGCCCCTGGACTGTGTCCTTCATAGCTGTTCAACTCAATTGCGCAACTAATATCTAATGGAGTGAGCGAGAGCCATAGTGCGAGTGAACGAGATGGAGCGAGTGAGCTGTGCAGAGTTGGAGTGCTAAAGAGTAGGGCACTTAGTGGGCGATTTCTATGCCGCAGCGCTTAGGTTGATTATGATGTGTGCTCATTATGAGTTTCAACTTGGAGTGCACGAACAAGCCTTTACAATAAATCACTTGAAACTGTATGGGTATATACGTGAAATCAATGTAAAGCACTTCAGTCTATCAAGTGTCCAAAGCATGAAAATTGACGTACATTTTGATATATGAGCTAAACGACAAGCACAGCAACCAATTGCCCTGCCCAGGCCAGTCCATCCCAGCTCGGCTCGGCACGGCTCGGCACGGCTCGGCCCACCTACTCGAGCTAAACACACAAATGATCGATGTGCCAGCCAGCTAGCACAATGTGGAGCACGGCATAGACACAGATAAAGATCACGATTCTCCACCGAAAGTGCAGCGTGATAAATGCTAACATATAGAACATATAGCAAGCGCTATGCGTACCATGTTTATTTATTCCATATTATTCGATTCGAATTCGAATTCGAATTCGTGTAAAATGACTTTAATAAACAATAACAAATAATTCGCTTTTTGTGCTATTTTTGTTATGAATGTTGAGAATTTACTTGCAGGGGGAGTAAAAGCAATGGAAGTAGGAATGAGAACAGTAGGAGTAGTAGTAGAAATAATGGAAGTAATAGTAGTAGTAGAAGTAGATGTAGTAGTGCAATTTCTTCATAATAGTACTAATATATCATCACTCACCTCTATTATTTCTACTACTTATATTGCTGGAAGTAGTAGTAGTAGTAGCGGCATATAGTAGTAGTAGTAGTAGTAGTCGTAGTAGCAGTAGGAGTAGTAGTAGGAGTAGTAGAAGCTAGTAGAAGTAGCAATGCTGAAGTAAAAATAGTAGTAGTAGAAGTAGTAGTAGTACTAGTAGTAGTAGAAATAGTAGTAGTACTAGTAGAAGTAGCAGTAGTAATAGTAGTAGTAGAAATAGTAGTAGTACTAATAGAAGTAGCAGTAGTAATAGTAGTAGTAGAAATAGTAGTAGTACTAGTAGAAGTAGCAGTAGTAATAGTAGTAGTAGAAATAGTAGTAGTACTAGTAGAAGTAGCAGTAGTAATAGTAGTAGTAGAAATAGTAGTAGTACTAGTAGAAGTAGCAGTAGTAATAGTAGTAGTAGAAATAGTAGTAGTACTAGTAGAAGTAGCAGTAGTAATAGTAGTAGTAGAAATAGTAGTAGTACTAGTAGAAGTAGCAGTAGTAATAGTAGTAGTAGAAATAGTAGTACATGTATTTTCTATTTCTAGGAATGTTCGTATAACTGCATTGGCTGCTGTTGCTTGTGGAACGAATCGTTAAGTTCGTTTCTGTTGCATACTTTTAGTTGTCATCTATAAAGCATCAAATGCAATTCAACAACAGCTCAAGCAAGGGGATGCTACAAAGAGAGAGAAAACGCATGAAAAAGTAATTCAATGTCTCTTTAAATATCTGTTTAATTGAACTATTTTGTATAATATTTAAATAGATTAGATTCAAGTAGATTCAATGCCATTGAATAGTTGTTCAATGCAGAATATTTCTTAATCGTCTCTTCCGATGACTGGCTGCAATAGACGCTTGGCTATACGCTAGGATTATCTCCCATTGCAATGGAATAGAAGAGCTAAGAGATAGGTTTTGCAGGAGTTGTACTTTATTTTTTATTTGGTTTCCTTTTTGAGTAGTTGTAGGGTATCTGCTAGTCGTATAGTTGCTTTCCTTACTGATTAGTATGTTGATCTACACACTTTCCAAAGTGCATTTTGTATTCGAAGTGGCCACCGTCGTCTACATGACAACTAACAAATAATGCACTTACAGAATGTGAACAGAGAGCGAAACAAACGCAGATAGAGATACAGTTCGAGATATAGATACAGTTCGACAGATAGTAGATAGATAGATAGATAGACAGATAGATAGTAACCGTAATAGTTCAACTTTGAAATGCACTTGAAGTGGACTGAGAATGAATTTATGAAATGAGCAGAGCTGAGCTGCGCTGAGCTGAGCTGAGCTGTTAATAGACTGGATGGGTCAATTTCTTATTGATGCCAAGAGCTGAATAATCCCAATGGACGAGGGAGTTCTTTATTTTGGGATTTATGCTTCGCTGTGGCGCAGCAGACGACGAGGCGCGAAAGAGGCCACACAGAAGCTGTCAACGGCCGACGGCGTTAGCAGGGGCCAGCCAAAGGCAGTTGGTCGTTGGACGTTTGCTGTTGGTCGATAAGTGGCATCAGATAAGCAGGCAAGGTGAGAGCGTGTGAGAGAGACGGCAGTTGTGTTGGGTGTGTTGTCTCTTTGGCCTGGTAGTTGCCTGCTTTTGGGGGCCGAACGTACTCACTCTCCAAATATATATATATGTATATATATGTATATATGTATATGTATATAGATATCTGTAGCTGGCGATAACAACCAGAGATTGTGTTTGTATTGCTGCAGCCGTAAACGTATATGGAAACCGGGCTACCGGACTACTGGTTGGGCCCGATAAGCTGCAGCCCAGGCCCCAAATGCAGTCGGGAAAGACAGCTCCGTGGAGCTAAATCATAATCAATGTCTGATCAAGCGAGCATATATCAAAATACGTTTAATGCCGTTGATAAGGCGGCAACAACAACAGGTAAACAAACACATCGACTACCTTACACATACATATATGTATTTATATATGTACATATATATTCACTGTCGCCAGTCCGTGGTCTATGTAGGTTGTTTCAGCTTGTATGGCACACTATCACTGCGTACCGTATCGTAAACTGATATCGCAACGAGTTGTGTACAAATAAAGTTGTTGTAAGCGACACTGTAGTAGAGCAACAGCCACAGCAGCGGCAACAGCAGCAACGGCAGCAGCAGCAACGGCAGCAGCAGCAGCAGCAGCGGTGGCGGTGGCGGTGGCGGTGATAATTGCAGCCGGGATTGGGATTCCGTGCGTTGGGCATCGGGAGTTATTGTTTGTCAATAAACATATGCGCCACATAATCGTCATCATAATAATATTACTGTTTGGCATTATTTTATTGCATTCCAATCAGACTACATATGTGTGAGTGCACGTGTGTGTGTGTGTGTGTGTGTAAAGCGAGTAGCTAGCTGCCTGGCTGCTTGACTGACTGACTTTCAAGCGCACAGTGGTTTGTGAATGGCTAAAAATTAAATGAAATATGCTAGTATATAGATAAATGAATATTTCCGCTAATATATTATTATTTATTAAATTTTTTATATGAAATATAAATTTTAATTTTTGACAATAGAAATTTACAAATTTTAAATAATTGTTCAATGATTCAGCTCAGCATCTGTAACTAAATCGATTTGTTTTAAATGCAAAATGTAATATATAAAAACTCGTTTTATTTGGTCATATTTTATTTGATATATTTTTATGCATTTTTATTATTATTTATTTAATTATTATTATTTTATCAAATATTCTCATTTAAATTTAATGTTCAAAATATATTATAATAAAAATAAAGCTAATAATGCTATTAATAATATATAATGAAATATTCTGCGATGAATATTGTTTTTCAAAAATAAACAAATATAATATTTAAAAAATAAATAAAATAAATAAAAATTTAATTAAAATTATTCTTCGAATTAAATCATATAAATATTTATTTATAATAATTATTATTTATATTTACATATATGTATATACATAATATATCTTATAAATCTCTATTATTCCAACGTATTATTATTATAATAATTTTAATGAATATTAAAAATTAAAGATAAATATATTTGATTAAATACAACTAAATATATTATTATTATATAAATATATTTTTTATAAAATATTATTTATATATGTAATAAATTGTGATTGATAATTGTGATTATAATAAAAAAATTTTAAATTATAGTTGAATTTTTTACCTAGCCTTATACCACTGTGCGGCTGCAGCAGCAGACCACCAAATCGGTAAAAAGGGTACAAGAACAAATATAAGCAAAAATAAAAAGAGAAGAAGAAGAAACCCCCCGATTTGGAATCAACAGCAAACGTTGCGACTATCTTTGGCTGTTGCCCGCGTGTCTCTGTCTGTGGCCGTGCCTGGCCACATATTCATAAGCTTGGCTATATGCTCGTATGCGTATTCATATATGCATGTCAGCGATATCTGCACGACACACACACACACACACACACGCACACTGCTCTGGGGCAGTGATACATTATCGATACACGTCGCTTGTCAATGTTCTTGTGTACTTTATTTATATTTGTTTAACTCGGTTATTTTTTCTACCTTTTTGTTTAATACCTATTTGACTTTAATAAGTGATTGTTGTAGCATTTAAAGTGTCGAACGTTGCGCCACTTCACCATCAGCTTGTCTCTCTCTCTCTCTCTCTCTCTCTCTCTCTCTCTCTCTCTCCTCTCTCTCTCTCTCTCTGTCTCTCTCTGTTTGTGTGTGTTTGTGTGGATCAGGCTCAGGCACAGACACAGGCAACGCTCGCTCGTTTGGCCCCCAGTTCGTCCGTGTCAGTTGAATCCATTTGACGCAGTGTCCAAAAACTAAACGCATCGATCGCTAATTGCAGAATTCGTTTGCTGATCGACTGAGCTCGTGAGTGAGATAGATGCATGAAGAGTGTGAATGAGCGCGTGAGCGAGAGCGAGAGAGCTGGAGCGATAGCGCATGCGCATGTGCATTGAGCTTGTTTTTGCCTAGTTAGTTGGGCCCTATCAGCGAGTGCGTAAGTGGACCGCGCTCGTTCGTTCGCTCGCTCGGATCGCCGGCTGGCATTTTTATGGCTTATTGAAAACGGAACGACAGTCAAAAGTGCGCGCACCTCACGATACAAACGACACAAGCGACCAGCCAGCGCCCACCGAAAAATGTAACCAAAGCCCCAAAGCGGAAAGAGCCGTCGCTACTGTCGCTAGCAATCATCGTACTCGTCGCGTCAAGTGGACCGCGATATGAATTGAGTTGAGCCCCAAATTGCACTAAATGGGATTGTCATAAATGAATTAGTATTTGAATTGGATTCAATAATAAATCAGGCCGCGCCGTGACACGACAACTATCGTGACAAAGTCATTTGCCTCCCTCTCGCCGGCCCTATCAATCTCAGCCCCTCTCTGTCTAACTAACTGTCCCTCGCTCTCTCTCTCTCTCTCGCTCTCTCTCTCGCATTCTAACGCTGCTATTAAATAGTTATTATATTTGTACACAAATTAAAAAGCGATCGCGCATTAAATATCGATCCGACCGCACCACAAAATCGTGCAAATAATAATTGCCGCCGGCTCAAAAGTTAATTGAAATCAATGTGCAATTGAGAAACCACCCAACCACCCAAACAAGCAACCACCCCCACCCAGTGCCAAGTGCTTATATATAAATACATATATATATGTATATATGTATATATAGAAAATTTGTCAAAAGTTTCTGTATTTTTTTTTCTGGTTTTTCTTTGTTATTTTTGTTGTTGTCCTTTGGGGAAGGCACGCCAACGGGCAAGAGCGTCAACAAATTTTAATTATGAGCAATTATAATCCGAATTGCGGTTACTTTGAGGATTGCAGCTATTATACAAATAATGTATATCAACCGGATTATTGCATGCAGCCGGATTATGAATACAACAAACACGTCTACGAGTGAGTACCCAAATATCCCATAGCCCACAGCCCACAGCCCATTGCCCAAACAAGCAAATTGGCCCAATGCCATTTACCATTTAGCATTTCATGTAATGAACGGATAATAGTCACAATCCCAACGACTCAAGGGTCAATAAGTTGCAATGCCGACGGGAAATTCTTCACAGCTCAAATCGTTCTATATAGTATATTAGTTTGTCTTATTGAGCAATTGTATGAATAGGAATCAACAGCAAAGATTTCTTATTCAATACTCAACAAGTATTCTTAATTAAGTAAATATTTATCACAACATTGTTGGCTGATTTAGAAAATTGTGAAAGTAATATCTATACAAGTTTGGTATATAGTCTTGTCATTCAGCAAATTGTAAATGTATATACATATTCTTTTGTATATATATATTCTTTTAAAAATAATATAGAATTGAGTAAACTCCTATAAAAGTGTTGGATTTTTGTATTGCCAGTCTTGAGCTCATTTTCCGCCTTGAACTGCATTAAGTTTTCCATTCCAACCTATTTAGCTTTGCATGAACTCATTATATGCCCTAATTTGTAAACTTTACATACATTAAAAGAAATAATAATAAAAACAATTTTTAATTGCAAAATCCTTGCTAATATTTAGCTTTAATCTAGACTTTAATCTAGCTAAATTCGATGAAAAATAAATTTATGAATGCCAAGTAATGCTTGGCTTTACTTAAGGCTTAAAAGCCTTAGTAAATATGTGTATCTCAAAAAGTTTTGATATAAAGGATTTTAGGTTTTATCCCCAATTCAAGCTTACGGAATCAAAGTCAAATGAAATCGATGTATGCCTATTTTTTAACTTGAATATGATACGCTTCAAGCTTTATTGAATTATATGTTGTGATATATAAATGGATATTTACTTTGGTTCATAGAAAAAACATATGTAATATAAATTGCTGACTAGTTGATCTAAAATATTTATATAAAATATATTAATAATTTTGGGGGGCAAAAATAATCATCGTATTGCTAAGAAAAACGAATTGAAATTTTTCAATAGGTTGACTTCTTTGCCCTACTCTGTATGTATCTAGAATTTTTGCTCGAATAGAGTCAAAGTCACATAGAATTATAGTACAAGTTCTACAGAACTTATTGTTATTAAAAATACTTAAGTATGCCTATAGCTTCTGATCTTAAGCACTAGAGAAAAAAAAAAGGACAAGCAGCGCAGCTAACACCAACTACATATGGATGAGTTTATCGAATTATAAATGAAATCAATTCCATTTAAGTTTTTTAGCTCAAAGATTTACAAATAAAATATGTATCTATGTATCTATGTATCTATGTATCTATGCATCTATGTATCTATGTATCTATGCATCTATGTATATATGTATCTATGTATCTATCTATCTATCTATCTATCTATCTATCTATCTATCTATCTATCTATCTATCTATCTATCTATCTATCTATCTATCTATCTATCTTTCTATCTTTCTATCTATCTATCTGTTTATCTATCTACCTATCCATGTAGATCCAGTTACCATGCATCTGTTCATTTAATTATCTATCTATCTATCTATTAAACTTAACTATTGCCCAAAAGCCAAACATTACTTTAAATTTGCTGACCAAGCTAGAAAAGCTTTCATTAAATATTAATGAATATTCATATATTAAATATTAATTTAAAATTTTTTAAAATAGGATGCTTATGCTTCTGTTGAATAACTTGTTATATGCTAGATTTATGAAATCTCGTAGTTTCTATCTATGTAGTAAATACTTATAGATAGCTAGCGCTCCTCTAGCTATAGATATGCATATGCATTCGCTGTCTAGCTGAAACAGGTGCCGTCGACTGTGTAAGGTGTCAAAACATTTCTAGGAAATCGTTGCGGCAATTAAAAACAATTTGATTTTAAATCAGTAAAGAAAACAGAAGCAGACGAAGAAAACAAGGCTCAAAGGCCAGTGAGAGTCTCGGCCGACCAAGTTTAAAGGGATCAATCCACAAACGTACTATTAACATTTAATGGCATAACATAATGAAATTGTGCTGATCGCACACGCACCAACACACACACACACACACACACACACACATATATGTGTATACAGATCGCATATCAGCCCGTCTTAAGCCCCTGATTTTCGCACACATACGAACGCGCGCGTTGGCCTAAGCCAATGTTACGGCATTGTGATGAGACTTGGCTAGCTGGCTGACTGACTACTGGCCGGGCATGTGTGATAAGCCGAGGGCAAAAGGTGTCGCTGCAGCCACAGAGCGAGGGACGCACTCAACAATGCGCATTATTTCCACTTTGTCACCTTTTGCATTTTTGGACTGCAGCAGCAGCAGCAGCAGCAGCAGGAGCTAGGGCTACGGGGTTTTCACGTCTGCACTTTGAAAACCAAAACACATGTTTTGTGAAATCGTTTGAAAAATCACAAACACACACACACACACTGAGAGAGACAGAGATAGAGAGAGAGAGAGAGAGAGAGAGGGAGAGGGAGTCACTCTCTAACAAATTTTACTTTAATTGGGTTTGTCCATAATCGTTGCATCGAACCCTCGGCTTATCTCGGATAATACTGTTTGCCAAATAAAAGCAAATTCTATTTTTATTTCCAGTTTATTTTGTTGTTTCGTTCGCTCTGTCACACGGCTAATTTTTTTCATTGATGCTTTTGGCCAAAAACTGAGCCGCTGCCTTTGGGTTTTTCCCTCCGGGCCACAGGTTGCAATTCGTTTTTTGTTTCTCTCTTTCTTTTTCTCTTTTTGTGTGATCATGGGGCACAGGTTGTTGTTCGAACTGAAATCCAGCTGTAATTTTAATTGGGAATGTTTGTTGTCTTGCCAGTGCCTAAATGGAACTAATTTGCGTATTTGTTTATTTGTTTCTGCTTGCACAATAATAACAAAAGCTACAAAAATATGCGCACATCTCAGGCAAATAGGTTTTCTCAAGCCAGTCAATTCCTAATGAAAATAAATATATATTTATATATACATATGTATAAGTATCCCTCTCTCCCCCTTTCTCTCTCTCTCTGTCTCTCTCTCTGAAAGCAACTCTGGTTTCTGTAGTTTGTCCCCTTTTGAACAGTCGTCGCGCACTCACTTCAGTTCAGCATTCTGGAGTTGAAAAGGACACGCTATGCACTTGTCTGGCACCCTGAAATATGAAGTTCGAAAACATAATTTTATTTGATGATACTATTTTTTATTAATAACACAAAACTAATATAAAAAAGGAAAAAAAAAAAGGAAGAGTGAAAGAAATGCCAACTCGCTGAGAGAGAAGCGTTGCTAAACGCAATTCGGAAACGCAATCAGTCAAGTTGAACGTACTCCAAAAATCGTAAACTTCGAATGCCTGGGAATATGTGCATATGCTGACATCGGCATCGCCGTCGTTGTCGTCCCCGTCGGATGAGCCAGGAAGTAAACAAAGCACACACGAACAGCCAGCCGCCAGCCAACGCTAAACGTTCAATAATGCCTGATCGTCTTACAGGCACCTCGAATACTCTGCTTGCAGTAGATTTAAGTTTCTTCTATATGTTTATATACGGTTTGTTAGGTTAGGCATATGTGCAGCTTTGATGCTAGTTGGAAAATTATAATAAAATTATATTTTATTTAATTTATTTCATTTTTATTTGAGCAAAGTCAAGTCAACTCATAAGCAAGTAAATAGAGATTTATAAAATATTTTAAATACCATTAAAAAAAAAAAAAAAAATAGAGGCAAAAAGAAAGTAAAAAATAAATGATAAAAATAAAACTAATAACAAATATTTTTTTGTTTAATTAAATAAATAAAATTTATTATAAAATTAGATCATATTATTGATATAGCTTTCATATTTTGCTCATTTTAATTATTTATCAGATATAAATAAATTTGTAGAAAATATATATAAAAAATGTAATTTTTTACTAAATATTAATAACAAGAATTTTCGGCTTCAACTTCGTAAATTTTCATAGTTCTGAGCTATGACCAAGGCCCTTGACATAAACGCTTTTATTGCAGAGTATTTGAGCGTGTTTTGTTGCATGTTTTGAATGCGTTTAATACGCCCCTTACGCGCGATAATTTGTGTTCTTTTTTTTTCGGGTTTTTTCTTTTCTGTTTTTTTGTTCCTTGAGCGCAAATATTAACGTTAAGTCGCGCTGCTTTGCTTGATATTTTTTATATTTTATTATTTGTCAGAGTTGTCAAGTGGCTTCGAGCTGAAGTCGACTTGGGCTAGCTGCAAAGAGAAATCGTGAACAGACCAACAACCGTTTGGCAGCTGATAATTGTTTCAAGTGACTCGACAACCCTGGCGGCCATTTGGCTTTAGCCAGCGCATTTGTGGCTCAAACTGTCATCCGCGAACTGTTTTTTTTTTCGTTTCGTTTTTTCATTTTTTTTTTTTTTTTTTTTTTTTTTTTTGGTATCTGCCTGGCTAAAACGTCGCTGTCAAAGCAGCCACTTGCCAGCGCTGCTTGTCATTGTTGTTGTTGTTGCTGTCTGTAGTCTGTTGTCTGTGGCACATGTCATGGATCGAAAGACAAAATGTTGAACTCAAATGGGCGACAGTTTGGGCCAGAAACAGAAATTGATACATTTAATACAAAATGTTGCACAGCTTTCGAGTTGAAGCGACGCGACGCGACGCGACGTGTGATTTTGTGACATTTAATGCCAGTTGCTCAATCAGTCAGTCCATCAGTCTATCAGTTCGTCAGACCGTCAGTTAACAGATCGCATGCGCCATGCGAATGTGAAAATAATACAATGAAATTTGCATTTACTAGACAGTCATATATCGCAGCACTCTCTATCGGCGCGAGGTTTGCTCTCAACTTTGAGGTCTTTGTGTATTTGCATAGAATATGTAACAAATTCGAGTATGAAAAGCCATAGATGAATCCTTTATAATATTTGTATATAGGTTTTCAATAAATATATACTATATCAGATGAATATATGTGTCATATACAAATGGGAGATAAATAAATACCTTCATCGCATTGCTTATATTATTTTAATTATTTTTCCGCTCATAGAATATAGTTAACTCTCATTTGGTCAATGTCTTTTTAAAGTAATAAAATTGAAAATGATTAAATTAAATTATTATTAAATATATATTATGTATACAAATATATTAATTAAAATAATTTTAATTTAATTTTGTAAATAACATGTATAAACTATCCTATATCTATCCTATACTCTTCATTGCTTCTCTCTTGAGCTAGTTTTAGCTGCCTTACAGTACGTTAAGATCATCAATCGATGTATACAAATATGTAAAATTGTCTTCAGATATATATTATTATATTAGAAATGTTTATAATTTATAGCTATTTCAGCTTTGAGATTCAATTTCACCAATTTTAGATATAGACGTCCATATATATATGCTTAAATGCTTATCTATATGTATTCAATATGCTAGCAACTGCATAACGCTCTGAATGAAATGAGAAACATAGAAGCATAGAAAATGGGAACCAAGTGAATGAAACTCTAGAAAGTTATGATATTAATAAATAAACAATCCATTCGTAATTGTCTATTATTATTATTATTTTTTTAATTTATGCTCATCAGCAAAATGTAAAACTTGTATATATCCATATCTAAAGTAAATATATAAATAATTAAATAACTTATAGTTTTTTAATATTTATATTTTAATAGAAATTTCAAAGTTTAAATTAAATATATAAATAATTAAATAATTTAGATTTTCAAAGTATTTATTTTTAATAATTAATCTTTTAACATAAATTTATAAATCATAATTCTTGAGATCTCCAAAATTAAAGCCAATATATTTAATGATTTGTATTATTTAATATTTATTTATAATTTTTAAAAATTTAGATTTTTATAAATTTAGATTTCTCAATTTTTGAAATCTCCAAATTTAAATCAAATATATAAATAATTTAAAAAATAATATTTTTTAACATATATTTTTTTTAAATAAATCTCAAAATTTAAAGCAAATATATATAAATATTTATTTATTTATTTCAAATATTTAATATTTAAATACAAATGTAGATTCCTCAATTTTTGCCCCCTTCCGCAACTGTATTCAATCTTCGTCAATTGAAACGCGGCCACAGTGGAAGAGTTATCAGTCTTAGGATATGTCTTTTATTTTATATGATATATATTTTTTTTTTTTGCTTTTGTCGATTTGATTGGCCTGTAATGAGGATTGTGATTGGCTGAAGTGTCACGGGCGCTGTCACATGCAAGTGGGAGGTGGGAGTGCGAGTGGGCGCAGAGGGCCAAGAGAAATTGTTTTTCGTGCAGCTGAAGTTGGCTTTAATGGGTTTCAGAGGAATGCCGCCTTCATTCACAAATCAAAGCTGACAAAACGCAGCAATTAAACGGACAAAGGACAAAGGCCGGACAGACAGGGATACGGATACAGGGTTCAAAAGACAATGACCACAAAAACTGGGCAAGGTGTGTGTAAAGGCAATTGTCTTCCTCTCTCTCAGTCTCTCTCTCTCTCTCTCTCTTCCACTCTCCCACTCACTGTTAAAGGCCGCTGTGCCATTCATAAAAATATTGCAATTGAAATTGTTTGGCATTTGAAATAAATTGCAAATTGTGTATCTGGCGAATGCGTCAAGCTGTGCAGAAGGAAGTAGGAAGTGCGCAGAGGAAGTTCAGCAGGACTGCATGACTGCATGACTGCATGACTGACTGAAACGCAGCTCAACTGACTAACTGGCCGATCGACTGGCTGGCTAACAAACTAACCCAACTGACACTGGCTCTGGCACAGTGGGACGCAGAGCGCACAAACCCATTTGTCAAGTTCGGGTTTGCTTTATGGCTGTGGCACTCACAATTAGATGCTCATAGCCCAGGTCTCTAGCAGCTGTAGACACACACACACACACACACACATGCACAATAGACACTTTTTTTTATTAGTCAATGAGGTTGTGCCGCCTTTTGTGTGAGGCTGGCCTGCCTTCAATCGTTTAGCGATCCATTGACTCAAAGTCAATGTCGAGCCACTCGCCTGGAGAGCTCAACATCCGCCTCGACTTACGACTCCGATTTCGATTTCGAATTCGATTCCGATTCTGATTTCATTTCTTCTTCCTATTCAGCGTCGATGTCCTCTCAGCAAAGGCCATGAAATGGCATTAGCCGCCCGTTCGCTGCTCAATTCAATTGGGCAAAGGGAGACTCGAAAGTAGGAAGTAATTTATCTAAATTTTGTAAGCTGCACGCATCAAATCGCTTTGCATCTCGCCTGGAATTTCGATTACCAATGCCATTGACAATTGTGTGAAAATATCCTAAGCTGATTTATGCCATTTGCCAACGAGCTAAGTAAACAAACGGCTAAAGAGATTCCTTTCACCTAAGCGAGTACAAATTGTATTTTTATTTCATTTTGATGAAGCTGCTAAATGAATGAATAGCAATTTATTAATGTTCAAGCATTATTCAGGGAAACTTTGATGAAAATGAAAACTAGTTTAATTTATAATATTAAGTTACGCTTACATAATTTCATTTTCAATTATGATTTTTGCAAACTGCACCAAATTGAGACCTAGGCTGATAAGATACTTTATAGTCATAGACAATCTTCGAATTAGTCTGGTATCGCATGCAGCTGACAGCTTGGATATGGATATGAACTGTGGCTAAGCATTGAGCCATTTACAAGCATTCCCTTCCCTTAAATGCAATCCTTTCTTTAGCTCATATTCATGCAAGTATGTCCAGTGAAGTTTCCCATCTTCAGTTGTTTTATTTTTATTTATTTTTCCCTCTCTCTTTTTATTTTGTTTCCTTTAACTGCTTTGTGAACTTAGTCTGCTTTATATATATTTTCTAGATTTAAATATATATTTTAATATGGTATGCAAACAAATCGTAGTATATTTACTACATTTCAAATAAGCTACAAAATGATCTACAAGCTTTCACACTTTGCCCACATAGAGAGACTAAACTCTTTAGCAAAACTGAACGAAAAATCAAGTGCTTGAATGCCTAATAATGTTAGGCTATAAATAAAGGTTATTTCAAACACAAATTAAATATCGTTTTCTATAGCAATGACCCTTGTGAGAACGAATCACCTGCTCGCATTAGACTGGAAACGATTCGTTTTACAGGTGTCATATTCCCAATGATTGATAATGCTTTTAGTGTTTCTAGTGTTTATCTGGCACGAAACTTTTGTATTTCATTCTGTTTGCTGGTGACATTTCCGCTTATCGACATTTAAGAGCTGGGCCAGCACAGTCCAGCTTCCAGCTGGAAGTGAGCTCAATTGTGGATTGTAAAAGTGGCGGCAATGTAACGCCCATGCGGAATTGGCAAACAACGAAGGGCGAGAGAGAGAGGGAGTGAGGGAGAGGGAGAGGGGAGTGAGGGAGAGTGATGCGCCGAGGGTTGACTATGCGTTACATTGATCACGCCAGCAGCGCTGACCAAGACCCCAGAGGCTTGTTAAACAAACCCAAGATCAATCAATAACAAATGATCTATATGCTATATTGCGCAAAAGGTGAGCGAGCGCTGAATGAGCTGCTTCCGCCCATTTGAAACTCCTTTGGAACAAAGTCAGTTTTTGGGTAAATCACTTCCGCGCAACGAATCTGAAACCCAAATTGTCATGGCCGTCAATTGACAACACGAGCTGCTGAGCGGGAGAGCGAGAGAGTGAGAGAGTAGAAGGCGAGCGCAGACCGAATGAAACGAAAGGAAAACCGGAAGGTAAATTAAAATGGATGACAATGGATGAGACGGGCTGCTGCTGTTGCTGCTATAAACGAGCATTGAATGAATGGCTGTGCTCGAGTGTGCGTGTGTGTGTGCGTGTGTGTGTGTGTGTAAAGGTGTGCCGAGCATGGCACTCGGCTGCTGCGGCTGTCATGGCTGCAGCATAGCGCGCAGTTAACAAGCCTGCAGCTAAGCAAACACCTTTTGCCAAAAACAAAACTCTTCTACAACAATTCCCCCTCTACATACATGTGTGTGTGTGTGTGTGTGTGTCTGATTTTTTACGCTCAATACAGTTACAACAGTTACTGGCAACGAAGCGTTTAATTGGGGTTGTTAAATCGCCCGCCCCTAAAAGCCGAAATCCGAAATGTGAAATCCGACAAACTGTCGCGCGGTTTTTGCCTGACATTCAACATATTTTATTGCATTTGTATAGCCGAGCAGCAACAGCAACATTAGCAGTCAGCATTGTTGTTAATTGTATCTGCCGGCTACGGCTACGTCTACGGCTACGGCTACGGCTACGGCTCGTTTAAGTGGCCTACGCATTGTCACACTTCAGTTGGAGTTGCTCTGTCCAGGGACAGGGAACAGCTGCAAATCAAGTTGAAAGCGTTTCAAGCATACTATACTATATTCATTCAGAGTCTTTGCTACAGCAGCGTATGAGACTAAAGTAGCAAATCAAAGTATTGGTAATTAGATCTAGATTGCTAGAGTATGTACTTATGCGAAGAACACGCAATTTCCTCCAAAGACTTGCACTGAAGTCTCTATAGCTGCAGATAAGAGCTCTAATCTAGTAAATGCTCAAGGAATATATGAGCATGCCTCTCAACCACAATTTATGAACGGAAGTGAACAACAATTTTGAAGTAATACAACAAATTCTGAGTGCTTTAATGATATATGTACATATATGAAATACAATTTATGTATGCTGCTATCAGCGGTTACTGGGCATAAATGAACATATCGATAGATCTATCAAATGAGCTGCAAAATGTATTAAAATATTCATATATTAAGCAAATATTTATCAATGAAAGAATAGATTAGGGATTATAAAATATTTATGAAAAAAAAAAATTATATGGAAAATAATCAATAGCTCTAGCGCATAAAATAATAATGTATACATATATCAACATTAGATTTATTTATTTATATATTTATTTGATGAGCAGGAATGACATGACATAAATGCTTATTTTGATAGATTTAAGAAATGAACTGCGAGAATTATTTGAAGCAACATATATGTTATAGATATATAAAATGAACTGAATAAATTATTTAATAATTTTTATTTTAAGTAAATAGATATATATTAAAAACATTTCTTTAAAAGGCAGTAGAAAAGTTATACAATATTTTTCTATTTAAAAAAATTTAAAAATAAAAATTATTAATATAAATAATATATTATATATTTATGTAATATATTAAAATTGTTTTTATACCAATTTTTAGATCGATCTAGAATGTTTTGATTGATCTATAAAATGAGCTTAAAAAAATTAAACGTGTCTTAACTAATTTTCTAAATACTTATACATGTTTTTGTATATTTATATTTTTAAATATTTATATAAAAGTAATGAAATATTTACAATATTTTTAGCCACATTTGGCAAGCTTATATTATTTATTGTATTACTTTTAGTATTGCTACATTTAGCAACGACTTAATAATATTTTAAGCCTTTCGATTGACATTTATGGGTATTAAGCGCTGCGCAGATAGCAAAAGTTATAAACAACAAATAGATATATACACGTATATGTAATATCTACTTTTGCTTTCGTTATCGATCATTCATAATATTCTAATAATAATTGTAAAGACATTTGTGTGGACTTGGTAAAAAATGTGCTCCAAGTGAATCGTGGAAACTCTGCTTAATCCAGTTATAGAAGTATTGAGCTCTAAGCATTGGGCATTTAAAATTGCCAAACTTCAAGACATTAAATCTAAGCTCTAACACAATAACATAAAGCAGAGAAGTAGTAAAAACCGAAAACATAAAGAGACAACAATTGAGGCGAGTTACTTAACCCTAAACAATAATACAAATAGGCAGGGGCCAAGCAAAACAACATCAGCAACAACAACAACGACGACTTCAATAAACAAGAAGCGTAACAACAACAAACCCGTTAGAGTACTTTGAAGTGCTCAAAAAAGAAAAATACAGAGAGGCAGCAGAGCAAAAAAAAAAAAAAAAAAAAAAAGATATATGTATATATCTATAAGTATATATAAAAATAAATAAATATAAATAGGTGAAGTGAAGCGAACGGAGTTGCAACTGCCGCAGAAACAGAACAAGTTTTGTGCGCGAAATTCAATTGAATTTGTATGTAATTTGAATGCCGCACACACACACACACATACAGTAAATACATGGACTACATATGTAGTTACACAGATAATATAGTTACTAATACAAATGCAGCTGCAGCGAGATACAGAGATACATTTGCCAATGTGAGAAATTCACTCGTGTTGTTGTTGCTCTTGCTGACTGGCTACTTAAACTTCCTGCGGAAGCTAAACTACAACAACAACAACAACAACAACAACAACAGCAGCAGCAAATAGCAATAAAAAGAATAATAGCAACAGCAACAACAACACATAGCATCGCGTCGCTGCCAGCGCTGAAAGGCTTTTACTTTGGTTAGAGCGCTTCCTTCTTCAGCCTCTGCTTCTGGCACTCGTTGCTGCTGTTGTTGTTGTTGTATTTATTGTTGCTGCTATTGTTAAATGCAACATCATCATTAAGCGCATAACAATGGCCATCACACACACACACACACGCAAGCACACTTTACATACGCACATAACACGCTCGCTATGTACTCGTATTTAGAAGAGGCAGCGCACAAAATGGGCGTGCAATATATGCTGCTGGCTGTCGCTGGCTCGGCTACAAAATTTCCCTTGTCACCGTTATCCTGTAGCGCTGGGAAATTTCCCAACAGCAGCGCGCAAGTGCGCCATGCACGATTGCTATCTCGCTCGCGTCGCACTGCCATTGGCTAGCGGCAGCGCCAGTGACGCGCCCACTTTTGCAGCGCAACGATGATGATGAAGAAGAAGAAGAAGCAGCAGCAGTGGCAGGCAGGCAGCACAGCAGCAGCGACGCCGACGGCATTACACGTAATTTCCCCAGGCCAGTGCCAGTACCAGTGCCAGTGTCAGAGCCAGTGTGTCTGTGTGTTTTCTTTTCTTTTCATTTATTTTATTTTATTTTATTTTATTTATTTTCTTTTTGGTTGAGGAGTGCGCGTGTTTTCCCATTTTCATTTGTAATCCGAGCCATGAACGGCCATAGAGTGCCACAGTGGCCTCTCATCTGCCACATACACATACATACATACATGTATGTATGTGCTTCGATCTGCTTATGTAAAGAGACCCTCCACACCTACGAGTGCGCGGCGGGGCCCACACATATACTACATACTCGCATATATGTAGAGTGGGTGCCCTGGCACGCCATGTCTGCCATGTTCTTTTTTCAATTGCTAAAACTTTTCGCTCTGCACGCGTCCTCTTGGCATTGTTCAAGTTAGCTAATGGTCGTTTTGATGATGTTCCTTTCAGCAGACCCTCTATGGGAGGGAGGCCCATTCCGACTCTGCACACACGCACATTGAACTGGGCGTGTTCCATAATATTGGACAAGCGACAGCTCCACATATGTACAGCCATGCATACATGCATGCTATATATAGTACATATATACTCGTATACCGATTCTGAATCTAATCATGGCCTTTTCTTATGAAATCGTATCGCACCGAATCAAATGTGCCGACTTTTTGCTCAAGTGCTTGGCAAATCGTCACGATTACATGGGGCAACAATCAATTCAATGTGTTCTCATATTTATATAATATTACATCGTATATAATGCTATATAGTCATAATAGATATATAAATAGATCTTAATGTCAATCAAATTATGCTAAAGAATTTCCCTTAATTTTAAAATATGAAAATGTTATATGAAAGTCATATAATTATATATATGTTTTATTCTGGATATATGCTATAAGTAACATTATTTATTATTATTATAATTTTATTTATTTTTTATTATAATTTTATATGATATATTTTGAGAATGAAAATGAATCCCATATAAATTATACATTATTTTATATATTTATATATATATTTTTTTTTACATAATTATAATTTATTTTAAGTTTTGTAAAGGAGTTTTAAAATGCACATATTACATTTATTTTTATGCATTTGTATATTATTTTTTTTAAATTTATTTTTTAAATATTTAATTAACTTAAGCACTGCTGACCAATTGCATATATTCAATATTCTCATCGTATTGCTGATATTATGATGAATTTAATAAATAATTATACTGATAATAAATACAAAATGAAAAATAAATAAACTGCTGGGAATACAGTTTTAAAGATATTACATATAGAAGTCTATAGAAATGCACTAAGCATATTTCCTCTAAATTTCAGTCAACAAAACTTGCACATTTCAAATAAATTTGGAAATAATTTACAAAATGCATAAAATAGCAAATTAATTTTGTTTAGCAGATCGAGTTGAAAGTAACGAACGCATTGGCTCGGGCTGAAGCTACAAGCCGCACCTTGATAAGCTTTAACTTGGATCAAATATAGTTTTGCTATTATAAATAGAGGTTTGTCCATATTCAACTGACGCATCTGACCTTGTAGCCTTATATCCTTTGGCAGAGATGCCAGATCGCCTATTGACAAAGTTTCAGTTCAAACAGACTTTTACCATGAATCAGCACACGCCACGCGACATACAGCATTATATATTAAATGAAATAACAACTGTGACCGAAAAGCTTTTAAATATACTTTATTTAAAGCATATCTTAGTGGGTGTTGCTTAGATATTGGTATCAATGAGAGCCGTGGAAAGTCAGCAGGAAAAGAGATTCGAGTAGCTAGTAAAGAGTTCTTCACTGCAAGTCTTTAATGTAATATTAAATTATATTATAGTTTTATTTATTAGTTATTTAAAACTTTGCTTTAATATGAGATTGAGAATGGCACAAAAATTAATTATATTTGTAAGGCAAGTAAATCTATCAACTTCATAACGAATTGAAGTAGAGAAAGTCTAATATGAACAAGAGGTTATATCCCCTTTTATTACTTACTATGTGCATATTTATATAATACATATATGTATATAATACATATATGTATATACTAGACTATACATGAATCATTGATACATCATTGAATCTATTGAATTCAGCTTTATCTTGCTTCACTCGCCAACTAGCTTTGATTTCGCTCAACTCTTTTGCAATATTCTGCATGATTTATAGTTGATTTTCTCTTTGTTAAGCGAATGGCTGAATGAGCTACCGGCAGAGCTTTAATCAGATGCCAGTTGTTGTGGTAAGAGCATACAAATGGCATCTCCGCTTAACTCCAAGACGTTGATGGCTCGCAGAGGCATGCACGCACGCATACACAAGTAGCTGGCAGGGCTAGGAGCTGGTCGAGCTGGTCAGTTGGAGAGACGACGATAATGATAAAGACAATATAATGACATGGCAATTGTTGACAACATGAAGTGCTGGACAGGGCCAAAAGTCCCCAGCCAGTCAGCCAGTCAGCCAATCGGTCCCTCAGTCAGTCAGTCAGTCAGTCAAACCAGCTGAAAGCCCTGCTCATGAATGAAAGAGGTCCAGAGCAGAGCAGAGCAGAGCAGAGCGGAGCGTCCGAGTGCGCTGGGATGCGGCGAGTTGTCTGACTGGCTGGCTGGCTGACTCTACCTAAAGGGCCGATACTCGAGCGGCACAATGGCAGCTCTCTCTCTACGCACACATGGACAGAGAGGGCATAGAGAGGCGGCTCAAGTGGGCACTCGTCGGCTGGCAGTTGTGTGCGCGTGCGAGCGAGATGGCAGGCTAACACACACACATCTATAGGCTGGCCTTGTTTGGCGCAAGGATGCGCGCTCAAAAACCAATGGTGGTGGTTGTTGTTGCTGCCGCCGCCTCTATTGCTGGTGGTTGAATGAGCCACTCACATAGTTGCTGCTGCCGCTGCTGCCGCTGTTGCTGCTGCTGCTATCCTTGTTGAAAAGGACATGAGAAGCCACTTAGTAAAAATGCGACGAACGCGACGCGGCTAAACAACAGCCAGAAGAGAGACTCTCTGTGTGTGTGTGTGTGTGAGTTTATATACCCAATGGTGGATGGATGCACCATATACAATACTTACATCCATATGCTCTATATGTGTGTATGTGTGTGTGTGTGTGTGTGTCAGTCTCTCTGTCTCTCTGTGTGTGTGTGTGTGTAGTTTTTGGTACTTTTGCGCCGTTGGCTGCTTGGACTCGTGTCGAGTTCTTGATGTCTCGTTAGTTGTTGATGACACTTCAGTTTGGAATGTTTAGAGTGCGGCTGACAACGCAAACCGAGCTCGAGTCGACAACAAGATCGAAATCAGAATAAGAAGCTCAAATTGAAACTCAAATCGCATCGTATCGCAATTTCAATAAAAAACATCGAAACTCTCAGCTCGAAACTCGAAACGTTAAATGCAAACGAAATCAATATCAATATCAATATCAAAATCTGAATCTAAAACAAATCAAAAATCAATATCGAAATCGTAATCGCAATCGCTTTGCCACTTATTATGATAACGTGCGGTGCCTGCAAAGCTCTGGCCAAGTGTTGAGATTGTGTGTTCGCAGTAGAAGACAATCGCTTGGGATTTATCTGCGCATTGTTTACTCGTATACATATATATATTTTTTTTTTTTGCACGTGTAACACTTGTGAATTCGTACGGCCGCAAAGTGGCGGAGAAACGCAAAGGTACGCCGTCGCCGACGCCGCCGCCCGCGCAGCAGCGACGCAAATCGGGCAACGCAACGCCGCCAACGGTTGCTCCGCCGCCCGCCACGACGCCCACAACGGCCACGGACATGACCACGACACAGCAGCACAGTCAGGCGGCCGCCGTGGAGCGTACGCCCGCCAAGCAGGCCAAGGAGCGCACGGAGGCGACCAACAGCAGCGGCAACAGCAGCGGCCTCGGCAGCGCCGGCAGCCTGCCCGCCTCGCCGCAGAGCGCGGCGACCGTTAGCCCTGGCACGCCCACAACGCCCAAGCGGCCATTGCGCACATCGACGCCGTCGCTGGAGCGAGCGGCGAAGATCATTAGCACGGCCAGCACCACCGTACCGACAACGACGCCAACGGGCGGCGCCACTCTAACGGCCGCCGAGCATTTGCGCATACCAACGGGCGCGGCGGCCTTCAGCGGCTTCCCCGGCCTGCATAGCATGAGCAGCCTGATGGTGCCATCCTCGGCGGCCGTAGCGGCAGCTGCAGCTGCGCCCTTCCTGCCCTGGTCACCCATTCTCCTGCCACCCTGGAGCCATGCGCTGCTGCCCGCTGCTTTCTATCCGGCGGCGCTGCGCAACGCTTTGCCCGGGTAAGCAAAAATTGCAATAAACTGAAGAAAGATCTACTCTCTCGCTCTCTCTCTCTCGCGCTCTCTCGCTCTCTCTATTTCTTTTCTTCAGAGCTTTACACTTGAGAGTGACTTGATTGTGGTATTTGATCAGTTGACTCTCAAGTTTCAATTAGATTTCGGATCTACTTGAGCGTAATAAACTAAAATGATGCATCTTCTCCCTTTGTCTGGCTATCTCTTTCACTCAAAGCTTTGCACTTGTTTTTTGCTGTATTTGTTGACTCTCAAGCATATATTAGGTAATACGGTCTATAGAATTTCCATTTGAAAATATTAGAGTATTTATTTTGCTCTTGCGCGTGACTTGGCTGAAGGTACTGATCAGTTGTTTATAGAACTTTTAAGCATTTTTTCGCCATAGAAACTACTTGAAAGCTGTGGAGATTTTCTTAATAAAATATAATAAAATATTCAGCAAGCTTTAGAGCTTAGTTTCCAGCTATAGTATTAAGCTCAGGGCTACATTAAAATATTTATTAATTCATTTGACTAGAAAAGCTTTAAAAAACTTATCAAAGTTAAATTTATAATATCATTCGCAATTCGAAATAAATCTCAGCTCATTTATGATAGAGCTTTGCCATGGGTAAACCTTAAAGACTTGACTGTACTATTGATCTACCCATCGAAAGATCTTATCAACTAACATTAATTGAGTTCAATGGCAATCTAATTTCATTGTAAAAAAATCATATCAGATCTCTTCAAGTGAGTTCAAAGAGAGTTAAGATCAAAACTGAGACTCAAGTGAATGCAAATTAAATTGAGTATAAGAAACACATGTATCTGAAATTCCCTTCAGTAAGATGCTCTAGATCTTTCAATACTGTTGTGTTATTTTATGCCCCCTTGTGCAGCTAATGAGCTGTGCCCACACTAATCCCGCGCACGGCTCGAGCTCGTAACGAGCTTTGCCAGGCAATCCAATCAAGTCAGTAACTGGCAAACATTGGGAAAATCGATGGGCTAAGGCACTTGCCCATGTGCAAGTAAATTGCCCAAATGCTTAGGCATTTGGCTATTGCGAACTGGCCACGTAATTCCCCCCGAGGCGATCCGCAGATTTGCTGGGCTGGTGCATGCTCAGCTCTGCTCAACTGTGCTCAAGGTCCAGGCTCAAGTGCTTGGCCTGTTCGGGCTGGCTTAGAAATTCCCATAGGTGAGTTGCAGGGAAACCCCAATCGGGCCAACATGTGTGCAACAGACGACGACGGCGTCACACTGTCTGGCCGAAGGTTGAGACGACTCGGCCGAAGGGAATTCCGCTCGGACATGCGGCCGGGGAATGCCCCGCTGATGATTGCCCTGATGGACCTGAGCGCGTGGGAATTTCGCGCGCACATTTGGGAAAATTCGGCTGTGGAAAAACCGGAAGCGAGAGCGCTTTTTACTTGCGCCAACATGTGGCCGAAAAATAGCCAGCCAGCCAGGCAGGTTCACGGTTCAGCGTTCAGGTGAACCCTGGACGATCGGCCAGGTAGCAGCGGCCGATTTGCGTTTAATTGTTGATGGTATTAGTGGAAAATCAAATTTGCATTAGCCCTGGCTTAGCCTCGAACTAAGACGCTGAAAACTGAAAACTGAAAACTGGGCCTGAGGCCGACAACGCTTCAGAGTGCGAGTCGGTAGAGTCGCTGGACTAGGTGTCAATAATCCAGCGATTTGGCTGCACTTAATCAAAGTTAATTCCCAGCAAGTGTGAAAAATTGTGAGACGAGTCGCTCAGCAGCTCAGTGCAATTTGTTCGCCTTGCCCGAAGTCAGTGCGCGTCGTTCAGGTAAATGCCGTGCGAGTAGGTAGAGCATCAGGCAGGACAATCACCGACGACCCGAAGCAATTTGTTGTTGGCCATTGGCCATTGTGTGTGTCTTCCTGTCCGTTCATTCATGAGACGACACCGGATGTCGGATGTGGCTGCAAGTGTTCTGCGATCGAAAATTTAAACTCTGCTCTTCTCGTCTTGTCTTTGCAGCCTCTTCGATGCCAAGGTGCCGTCGTCGCAGCGTTCCGGCTTTCATATATCCGACATACTCAATCTGGATGGCTCTGAACTGAAGAGTGCCGCAGCAGCGGCGGCAGCGGCTGCGCATCACAGCACCCACAGCCACAGCGCCGAGCTGGGCGCTGATTCCAGCAATGGGCATGGTCATCCAACGCCCACGGCTCTGTCGCCCACGCCCAACTCTGCGCTGCCACCGCCGCCGCCCAGCGGGCCAGCGGGAGAGGAGCATGTGACGTCCGCGGCTCATGTCGATCATCAGACCACGGAGCACAATGCCCACCATCACCTCCAGCAGCAGCAGCAGCAGCAGCAGCAGCAGCAACACCTCCAGCATCATCACCAGGAGCAGCAGCTCCATCATCCGCATCTGCACCATCAGCCGCATCACCCAGTCGCCCCGCTGCCCCTGTCGCATCATCAGAGCCCAGGCGGCGCCCAGCCACCCATGCCCCATATGGGCGCCCATGCCAATGCCGCCTCCGCTCAGGCCGCTGCCCATCTGCTGGCCAGTCGCACTGCGGCCATGCAGTATCTGCCAAAGAACTTCCCCAGCAGCTTCGGCGACGAGATGTCCTCGTACCATCACATGGCCCAGACAATGCTCACCCACTCGGGTCGCGGCGCGTGGATCAAGGAGAACGAGCTATATGGTAAGTGTTTTACTAAAAGTAAATCAAATACATTTTAGATTTCTATATATAATAAGGCTAGATTCGTTTGAGTTGCTAAAGTCAATATTCACTGTACTTCTGACTCTTTCTCTCATGAGTCATGACCAGAGACCCCGAATAACTCTTGAGGATTTCAAAGAGTCCACAAATAAGTGTTTCGCATGGAGTTTTATAAATAAAACTCTCAAAATAACTCTTTCAACATGTGCTTAGAAGAACTCCTTTTACTCCTCCATGCCAAACAGTCAGATTAGGAGAGAAAAAAACGAAAAATATCTCTCCTACTCAGAGGAATAATGTTTGTGTGCGCCTTTTATCTGTTTCTCTCAGAAATGAATGGGACAAGTGAGTCGGATAACTGTTATTCGTGGTCTCTGGTCATGACTGAACTCATTGCAAATGGAGTTTCATGTTTATAGTAAAAGAATGTTTGGGAGTGACAGAAGCAGATACCGATATTATTTCGATCTGCTTGTTGAGACTTGAAGGCAAAGCTAGTGATGAGCGCAGTTGCCTTCAAGTCATCGAAAACTTGGATCCTTCATAATCCTAGTTCGAGCTTCAATCAGCATATTTATATAAAATATATTATATATACTATAGTATGGTATGTCTAATTGAAAGTATAGTATACGTCATGTAGTATTGAGTATCTATCTAATCAAATATATATATATTTATATATATAATGCAATTCTTCATTACTAGAAAGTCCATTTACGTTACTGTTCAGTATTTGCCGACCTCTTCTGTATAATGCAAGTATTTATACAATGCGGAATTCTCAGTAATTCATCATAAAATTTGTGTTCGCTTTCATAAATAATCTTGATATAATATCAACTCATGAATGAATGCTAAGAGCTTAGTTCAGATTAAGCTCAGTGGACTTTAGTATTGTTAGATTTGCCCTGTCAAATCAAATGGGTAGTAAAGATATAGAAGACAAGACTTTAAGCATATTCCTGAAATACTTTGCAATTATCTGAAAGTATAAATTTTGAGATATCCCAGAAAATCTTGAAATTGAATGCAAGTCAAGGAAAAGTATTTCCCAGCTACAGCTAGGGCTCTAGAGGCTACCGGAGTTACACTATTCATGTATGCAGAGGCCGAGTTACAGGCAGAGTCAGGGGCAGGGGCAGGAGCAGGCGCAGGGGCAACGCCAGTAGCAGGGGATATGTGAGAGCGAACGCCTAATAATATTGTTCAATAATTGCCTCACAAAAGGCAGCTGTGTTTGCATATCTACGGGCGCTGTCCGCTTCGGCTGCGGATCTGCTTCGGCGTCACTTCGAGGGCTAGTCGAGGGCTAACCCTTGGCTGTGCGGCCATGCCACGCCCCATTGGGCAGACGGCTTTGGCTTCGGAGATGGGATATGATGTGTCGATTCAGGTGCTTGAAATGCGAAGTGCCCGTGCGGTCGTAACCACCCCATTGTTGTTGAGTCCATCATGCCCTAGTCGAAGCCCGGGCCCAAACATAATCTTGACTAATAGTTTGTATGCGCTTCACACTTGAGGATTAATTTTGTTATTTTTATTTTTCGTTTAACGTTTTTTTTTTTTATACTTTTCATATGTCTATGGCTGTTGCCGTTGTCGCAGTGCTTCCCCTGCCCCGTTGTTGTCGCGGACTCAACATTGTTCAGTCATTCCTTTCATATAAGCCTGGAAATTTATGGCACGCACTTCCGTTTCGTCCTTTTTTATTTAGTTTTTTTTTTTTTGCTTTTGCTTTTGCATGGCCTTTCCTTGTTTTATTATACCAATTTCATTTCATTTCATTTTTTTTCCTTTGTCTTTTCGTTGATATGGTGCTCAGCTACAAATTATAATTGTTGCCTGTTTGCCGTTTTTTTTTTGGGAAATTTCACAGCTGTAAGTCGAGTCGTTTTGATTATATTAAGTTATTAATTTGTTGAGTTGTCATGGTGAGGACGAGTCTCGCCTGGACTGGACTGGAATGGGCTGTTTAGACGGCCATCGAGCGAGTTCGAGTTCTGTTTAGTCAATTGTGACGGAATGCGGAATACAAGCCAAAGTCGAGATACTCTAGATACGGTAGATACTGTGGATCAGGCAGAAAAGCAAAAGCCAAACGCCCCTCGCCCCTCGCCCCACGCCCCTCGCCAATAAATCAAAGTATTATTATTGCCGTAGTCTAACAAAAGTGGGCGTTGGGCCAGAGCGGAAGATCGGGAGCCGGATGCAGGATGCGGCGCACAGAAGTCAGGGGCAGGGCGGCGGCCATTAGAAGGCAGCGCTATTTGAGGTTTGGCTTTTGTGTCGCATCCCATTGTCTCCCAGTTGCAAACCTTAATGTATTTTCATTAGCATTCGGTTCTGTAATGTCTCCCTCTGTCTCCCTCTCTCTCTCTCTCTCTCTCTCTCTCTCTCTCTCGCACAGCAAACAATGACGATAGCAAAAAAGATCGCACACAACAACAGCCGCAGCAAAAGGCAACACTGCGAAGGTCAGAAGGCAGACGAGCAATTGCCCTAAAAGGTGTAACTCCGCAGGGTTGCCTCTGCCTCTGCTTGTTCCTCTCTGTCTCAGTCAGCCAGGTAGCTTCGGATCGATCGAGCCTAGTCAATGGCCCGCTTCGTCTAATTGACGTTATTAGTTGTACCCTCTCGCTGCAGTGTTTGTGGTTCGAGTCAGGGTCGCTTGCATCTGGCCACCCCTCATCCATCCCTTCGGCTCTCGCCTGCAGCCTAATCCAATTGTACGACTCGTTGGCGGTTCTGCTCTTTACCCACTGCCAATTTCTGCCTGCTCATGTTCATTGGGTGTGTGTGTGTACGTCTGTGTGTGTGTTTGCATTAATTTTTCTCAATTGTTGACAAATTGACTCTGTAACTAGACTGAGCAGAGTCAGACACTAGATAAATACAGGCTCTAGGCAGCAGTCCTAATATTAATGAAAGTTCCAGTGCGTCTAACCTTATTCTTATTATGTTTCATTCTCATATATGTATATCATGGCATAGGATATTTATGCTGCTCAAAATATATAGTATAATATATATCCATATCATATATCCAAATTGGATTATTCAATTTCAATTCATATATGAACTAGCTAACTCTCCCCCTCTCTGTCTCTCTTGCCCACTCTGCTGCAGGTACTCAACAGCCAGCCAGTCCGGATAGCACCTCACCGGTGACCTCTGAGGTCTCCTACACATACATTGGCTCCAATTGCCAGACATCGCCCGCACTCTCCGGTGACTATAAGAGCTATAGTCGCTCGGCGGACAGCGATGCGCTCTCTGTGGGCGATGCGCTGCATACGCTGCATGGCAGCGCCGCAGCCGGCGGCACTTCGGCGGCGCATGCGTTGCACAACAACAACAACAATAATAATAATAATAATAATAACAATAACAATAACAATGACAATAGTTTGAAGCATGATGGAGGCGCCGGCAGCGGCAGCAACCATGACGATAGCCTCAACGAGGACGGCATCGAGGAGGACATCGATGATGTGGACGATGCGGACGGCAGCGGCGGCGGCGGCGTCAATGCCGACGGCATGCCCAACAAGAAGCGCAAGCGACGCGTCCTCTTCACCAAGGCACAGACATACGAGCTGGAGCGTCGCTTCCGGCAGCAGCGCTATCTGAGCGCACCGGAGCGCGAGCACTTGGCCAGCCTGATACGACTGACGCCCACACAGGTGAAGATCTGGTTCCAGAACCATCGCTACAAGACCAAGCGGGCGCAGAACGAGAAGGGCTACGAGCATACCGGCATGATACACGGCAACGCCATCCATCCCCATCATCCGTCGGCGCTGCCCTCGCCCCGACGCGTCGCCGTGCCCGTGCTGGTGCGCAATGGCAAGCCCTGCCTGGGCGATGGCTCCAAGCTGGCGCAAGATTGTGTGAGCACAGCGACGGCAATGCAGAATGCTGCCGCCCATCACTTGGTGGCGCTAAATGGCGCCGCTGCCTATCAGCATGCGGCTGCTGCCGCAGCTGCCGGCCTCCATGCCCACGCCCATGCGCACGCCCATCCGCATGCGCAGCGAGCCGCCTGGTGGCCCTAATATTGCTAGCTGCCTAGGTTCGAGTTGGCCGACCTGGCTGGCAGCGTCCAACTGATCGCCAACTCGAATACTGGACCATGAGCGTGCGAGCGAGCTGAGCTGAGCTGACGTCGATCGGGCATTCGAGCGAACAAAAACAAAGAATACGGAATTTTGGTGCAATAATTGATAACGAGCCGTGAGTGGTTGCCCATCAGCTTCAACTACCCAGACTAGTCTTGGCAAGTGCTTAATGCCAAGCCACGATTGCTGCTGCCTTTGCCAACAGCAACTGCAACAGCAGCAGCAGCAACAATAACAAATATCATTCGTGTAATAAACAAAGAAGAAGAGCAACATTTTTTTTTCCCTCAGCTCTAAAGCTGTGGGCCATTTAGTCGTAATCTTTTTTTTTTACTATTTTTTTTTTTTTTTTTTGTCTGCAAAAGAGTCGTTAATACCTAGAGGAAAAACAAAGAAAACTTAGTTAAAGTAAGCAATTTTTTTTTGGCCTAGCATTAGGTAAATGTAATAAATAATTTTATTCAAATATAAAATATGCGCACAGTTAAAAATAATAATAAAAAAATCATCGTTTTGTAAATAAATAATATAAATAACATATAAAATATATACAAATAAAATAAAAATTAAATATATATACATAATTCAACTAACGGGACAGCTAATAGTTACAATCGTGTATATATATACAAATATATATATATGAATTGCAACAATAATGAGGTAGCGTCCGATTCGTAGCCGTAATTCTATTTGTTTATAAACAATGCATACACACTTAGTTCCAGGCGAGGTCGTAGCTGTAAAATATATATATTTCTAAAATCCAACTATAATCAAAGTTTTTTTTTTTAGTGCATAAATAAATAAATAAATAGAAGAAAAGCAAAACTCTTTGAATTTATAGCGCGTAACGAGTTCATTAATGTTAACACAAACGTCATGAAATTTAACAAATGTATTTGTAATATAAACAGAAAATAAAAAAAAAAGTATTTGAAAAATTAAAGCATTTGAAATTGTTTATGTTTATCTAGTGTTTGCTTGCAGTAAGAATTTGGAAAGTTGAGAAGCATTGCAATTGATTTATTTATTTATTTTCTGGTTTGCATTTTTTACTTTATTTACAATTATTCATGGATTTATTTATTATTATTATTTTTCTTTTTATATTATTTTACTATTATTTTATTTATTTATATACTTATTTTTTTTGTGTTCATTTTTTATTATATTTATATTTTATTTATTTATTTATTTTTTAAAATTTTATTTTTTGTATTTATTTTTCAGTTCACTTTCTATTTTCATTTAATTTAGTTTTTTTTTTATTTATTGATGCATATCTTTTTGGCTCCATTCAATGAATGATGAAGACATCAGTTACTATCCAGTAACATTTTTTTCCAGCCTTTTTTTGCTTCTTCTTTGCGGCCATATTCATCTGCTAAATTGTAGCTAAATGTCGGATCTTCCATAGGGAACTATAAAAAGCCAAAGTGAAGCAAATCTGCAGAAAATGGAAACTTTGGCATAATTATTTTTCATTTGTTGCATTAAAAATTAGCTAAGCGCTTAAAATGGCTGGAGTAGGTAAAAAAAATATCTATAATAAATACAAATATATATAAATTGACAACCCAAACAGACCTTTTAGACCTTTGAACATAACGTTAACATAACGTTAAAGTATACACAAATATTTGAAATCTGTCTTCTATATTATGATAATATTTACTTTAAATAAAATTAGAATTTTGCTCCATGCTCATTAGGCTGATAGAAGCTTGTGAGCTCTGGCTATAAAGGCATTCGAAGAGTAAACTAAATATATACATATATAATGCTGTTCATAACTGATATATTTACCATTCATATATATTTATTTATACTACTGACGAAATATGTTTATTATAAATAGCATTTCATTCTCAATCCATACCTTGATAGTTGCCTAAATTTGATCTTAATGACAACATAATGTTTGACATACATAAGTATATTCATAATTGGAATACATTACAGCAATTGGCAAAGCTAAAAACTATGTATTTGCTTAAGCTAGAGCGCGGCTGACATTTCTAACGTTAATGTGTGATAAACAATGTGTGTAAGGGCATTGCAGTCGTCGATAGTTATCAGATGTCGGTGGCAGCTGGGAAAAAAGAAAAAAAAAAAAAAAAACTACAAATAAATAAAAAAATAAACAAAATCATTAAGCAACTCATAAATACGACTTGATTATGGCTTTTAGCTACCGTTCAGCTGCGTGGCCGGCAATTGGGTTCGTAATCCATTAATGATTATACGAATAGTACTACTGGCACTCATAGCCCACGGACTGCTTGGACTTTGGTAATGCTATCCAGCGATAAGCCCCGCCCAGCCAATGTATGTGACATGGCATGGCATGGCATGGCCCCATAATTGCCAGAGTTACAACATATTGACTTTATGACAGGGCCCATCAATAGCCGATTCAATGCATTCATGCAGTAGAAAGTGCTAGTCACAATGCGAAATGCTAGTGGAACGTGTATAGAAGTCACATTGGGAATCAGTCGAGCAGCAACTCTTTCGCTCTACCACTCGCAGTCTACACGGGAGGGCACATAAAGAACTCGAAGTCAAGTAGATGTTTTTGAGTATCTCATAAAATGAACAAGTGCTAGGCGAATAAACGGCAATTTAAATTGCTCATCAATGAGAGTGCGACAAAGCACTCGAATCGGAGCCACGGCATAAATTGACTATATACAGCTGCTGATCGAGCGCGTACGGGTGTACACAGCTGTGCAATACCCTAACTGAGCAACTAGATGTAAATATATTTAAAGAAATATTTATTTAACTAAAATAAAATAATTCATAATAAATGCAAGCCATATACAAATGCCTCAACAATAATTATAGCTTTACCAAGTATTAATAAACATCAAGTGCTTGGCCATATATTAAGCTAAATAACAACAGCAACAAAACTATTTTTACACAGCCAATAAACTGAACGATTACTGAAGTGCCATAAATATTATATATATAATTTTATGATTTCTTCACTTGTTTTATTTTATTTTTTTATTTTTTTTTAGATTTAACTTTAAGTAGCTAGCAGCAAAATTGAGATATTTATAGTTAATTTAAATTTATTTAAATTATCATAAACAAAAAACTATTAATAATTAAACTGAGCGAAATATTTAATTAATATTTAATGAAATAAATAATTGAACTTAAAACTATGTTTAGATATGATAAATATTTCATTTGAGCAATATCAATATCTGTATGGGAAGATAAGCATTAATTAAATGTGTTACCCTCACACATACTCTATATGCATATATACAAATATTTATCATAGCATTATTTCTATTCTCAGCTCCGAGTGGCCCCATAAAAATACCAATTGTCGTAATTGGTCTATAAATTTTCGATTGCTTGAAATCGCGATTTGCAGCAATTGCTCCTCCGCTCCCGTTGCCGGGCCATTGAGTTTATTTGCATAAAGTTTTGTTTTTAGACTTTATATACAGATACATAAGTTTTTGTTTTTGTTATTTCTTTTGTGGCTTGGGGCTTGGGGCTTGTGGCTATCGCACAGGATGTTGATTAAACGAAGCGCGCATATCAGTGGCACATTGCAAAGATATAGATTAGACGTAATAACTGCTCAAGACTGATATTGCCCGGCAGCGGCTGTGCGAGTTAACACAATAATAAACCTTTTGTTATTATTAATATTACTATTTTTTTTGTTTTTGCTTTTTTTTTATTATTGTTGTTGCTCGCTTTGCTTGCCAGATAAGCTTTGCTCCCCAGAAGGTGCAAACTGGTCGTCACTCGGTGTCAAGCTGATTGCCACTGTTTGTGTGCGGGTGTGTGTGCGTATGTGTGTGTGTGCGGGTGTGTGTGTGTGTGTGTGTGTGTGTGTGTGTGTGTGTGTGGTTAGCCGTATCAGCAAAATGTCTTGCCGTACAAGCTGCCCAGCGATCGCGTCACACTACATACATACATACATACATACATACATACATACATACACACATACATACATACATACATACATACATACATACATACATACATGCATACATACATATGTATGTATACGGTTACATCGGTGGGTTGGCGTGGACATGTCAAGTACAAACGTGCAAGCTTATCGAGTCACTGGCCCGAGCACTTGATGGATGCGGAGTTGCAGCGAGACAGCCAAGATATGGAATGCACGAGAGAGTTCTAGTATAAAGCTAAGATTTCAAGAATAAAGTTTAGTTTAGTTGGCAAATGCTTACTCGCTCTGCTAACTCTGATATATGTATATGAATGTAAATGCTATTAGTTAATTTACAAATTAATGCAAGCATATTAGTTGAAAACATTGATAGCTCAGCATAACAAGACGCAAGCGAAATGTTAAGCTATTTACATGATGTTAAAAACCATGTAAATGTTAGCTACATGAATTCGTCTTTATTTTAAAATACATAGAGATCTAGAAGACTACAGAATGTATTATGCTGAAAGTATTATTCATTCTTAATAAATTCTTTTTTGTTCGTAAATACATAAAGCAGATCTACAGAATATATTATGCTGAAATTTTAATTTTTTTAACTTTTTATTTATTTATTTTTTTTTTTTCAATTTTTCTTCTTTACATTAATTATAATTTATATTTTTTTTTTAATATATTCTTAGCGAAGATGTGATATGAGTTCACCTTCATCTCATTCTAATTAAATTCATCTATATTTTCATTTATTTAAGTTTTAAGAAAATTTTTTTAATTAATTTTTAATTATTATTTAACTAATATTATGAATTCAGAAAAAATAAATATATTTCATATTAATTATATTAAATATTTATTATATTTTTACTATTTTCAGAATTTTCTTTATATGTTCATTTATTTAAAATAAAAATTTTTTATAGTAATATATTTAATATGATTTATTAAATTTTTACTATTTTAAGCATTTCTATCCAATTTGTTTATTTATTTATTTTTATTTTTAAATTTTCTTAGCATTTCCAACTAACTTTCCCTATAAATCTCTTTGGAAATATATTTAATATAGTTTAGTTTATTGGACTCAAGTTGACTGGAAGGCAACTCACATTCCTCACAACGATGCTGTGCGTTTGCTTTGGGTTTTATTTTTGTTTTAAACTTTTATATTTATAAATAAATAATATTATAAAAATCTGGTCTACGCACTTTGCAAATCATCTCACTTGGCAAGCCTTTAATAACATTAAATTTTATATATGACAAATATTATTTATTTTATATTATTTTTATTATAAATGATACTTAAATTTAAATAAATTAAAATACTTTTCTTTTAAATAAATGGAAATGAATAAAAATGCAAGTTTATATAAATAGTTAAAAATGAAAATGAAAATCTAAAATGCATATAAATCAAATATATTAAAGTAAACTAAAATAGTCTATTATATATATATATATATAATTAAAATAAATAATTAAATATGCAAATAAACTTCTTAAATATATATAAATATTCTCAGTTAATTTAAAAAACAATCTCCCTGTTTTGCTGCCTATTTAGTTATGTTTTTTCACGAATTCCATGTCCTCAATTCATGTTGGCAAATACTTTTGATTGGGGTAATGGGAACAAGGTAAGCTTAGTGGCTGGATAATATGGCCACAATGGGAGCAAGCGCTACAGCAACAACAACAACAACAACAACAACAATAGCAATAGCCACAACAACAATCTCAGTTCAACTTCAGATAAACTGGTCAAAGCGAAGCACTTGTCAACAAGTCCCAAGAACAAGGAGTACGTAGAACACCTTGTGAGTCGTACGAACGCCACTTACAACGCTTAATCAGCACCGATTTCAGTCGATATAATGAACGTTGTTGTTCTTGTTGTATTTGATTGTTCAATTTTGGCATTGATAAAGCTGGCAGACAGTGCCAGACAACGACGACGACGACAATGACAACGGGAACGACAACGACATTGATTCGATTGTGGGCAGTTTGTAAGGAAAAAAGTTGATTAACGCCATATAGAGTGATATACACACACGCATGTATATGTGTGAGTTGGTCGATCGAATAAATAAATTTATCACAAAATAAACGTAAATCAGTGAACAGAAATGTAGAAATTAAACAGGCCAAGCAAAGACCGTTAAGCAAATAAATGAGATTACAATTAATAAATTAATCGATAAGTGCCGGAGCTGTTGATGGACTACACATATAACATATACGTATATATGTATATAGGATGTTTATATATACTCTGCCATAGCCAAGCTCGATTTCTGTTCGTTTTTGATTGTAGGCCAAAGTTAATTGCGTTTTTTGATTTAACAACGTGCAGTTCGCGAATTGTCAGCCACTTGAGCTGGCGCTCGACCCCCCTCGTCCCCTCGCCACCTTGCTATAGTTCCATACACCTCAACGATCGCTTAGCCATCCATATCTTTGTTAGCTCCCCCAATGGGCGTCAACCATTTTCTCGAGTTCTCTCTCTGTGTGTGTATGTGTGATTTCTCAATACGAATTTCGCTTGCTTTGGCCGTGAGGCGTGGCGTTTAGATAAGCACTCCATGCACTCGCCTCCCATTGGTCTAGGCAATATATACATACATATACATATAGTAATAGCAAATAGCATGTATGCTTTTTGTTGTTCTTTTGACGTCATTTGATTGATCGCAACAATTAAAAAACGTTCAATTGTATTGTCTATATTATATTTATATGCAAATAGATAAATACTTAACACAAATATGCAAAGATATAAATATAATATAGACAATATTTTATATAAAGTCATCCAGTTAAGCTCTTTTCATCTTTTTACTACAAACTTGAACATTTTGTATTCAATTATATTATAATAATAATATAATAATACCATCTTTTTTTATATTTCTAAATTTTTTCTATTAACTATAAGATTTTTATTATTATTTTGTTTTGTTTTTTGTTTTGTAACTTCTTCTTTGTGACTTCTTTAACATTTGTAGAGTAGGCAGCCGAACGCGTGGTCGACCACATAAAGTATATATTGCACATATATGTCTGATCAGACTTGAGCTCAATTTGATCTTCATTTATATTTCTGTTTATCTGTTTGCCTTTTTGCTAATATATGCGAGCTAGAGGATTGAAAGAAATACCAAATAAAATATTACAAAAATATTGCATTTATTATATTTGAATTTATTTATATTTTGGAAAAATGAGCTCGAATGAAATGCTTAATATGAGCTTACTTCTTGCTGACTTAATACTAACTTGGCTTGTCAACAACAGATTAGAATTCATAAAATGTACAAAAATCAAAAGAGAATCTTTGTAAAGCATTTATATTTATTTATTTGATTGATTTTATTGATTTTATTGATATAATTTATTTTACTCATTTAATATATTTTATTTATTTATTTTATTTATTTCACTTATTTAACCTACTTAATTTAATTTATTTTATTTTTTAAATTTATTTTATTTGTTTAATTTATTTTATTTTATTCATTTATTTTATTTATTATACTTATTTAACCTATTTAATTTTATTTATTTATTTTATTTCATTGATTTAATTTATTTATTTTATTTATTTTACTTATTTTACTTACTTAACCTAATTAATTCAATTTTTTATATTATTATTTTTTTTTTGTTTGTTTAATTTCTTTCATTTAATTTACTTAATGTATTTGTTTTTTTTACATTTTTTATTTTTGTTTATATATTTATATTATTAATTTAATAAATTTTTTTTTTTATTTTATTTTTATTCATATTATTTATTTTCTTTATTTTAGTTATATACTCTCTTTATTTAATTTTTAAAACTTAATTTATGTATTTTACATATAATATTTAGTTTTTTATATTTTCATTTATGTATTTTTTTCTTCTGATCTCTTATATCAACTGTCAGTCCAACGAAACATAGCTAAAAATCTATGTAGATACGCTAGACTATCGTGAGTTCTTCTCCTAGCAGAACTATGATATGGATGCGTCTGTTGCTAGTATTTGAAGCTGGCGCGGCTCTGGTCCGAGGATTTGGCATTTTCAATTAGTTTGGTCTGCGGCTGGACCGTTGTCCGCAAATAAAATGCAATTTTAATGACAAAACTCTCACACAATGTGGCATGCGGCATGTGCGGCATGTGCGGCAGGACTACAAAGTCACAAAATCACAAAGTCGCAATTCTAATTAGCCAATGTGCTGCAATAAAGCGCCGGAAAGCGTCGCTCCGGGGCGGCGAGGTGTGCTGGGTGGATGGCTTGTGGGCGGCAAGAGAGGACGAGGCGGAGGCTAGAGAAAGTGGGAGAGAGGGAGAGGGAGAGAGAGAGTGCAAATCAAATCAAATTAAATCAAAGTTGATGGCTCATTTTACAGTTGTTAGCGGCGTAGCCGGGCGTGTGGGAATGGGTATTGAAAAATTTAATAACGCCCCAGCGCGATTCTGTTGCCGTTGGTGTTGCTGTTGCTGTTGCTGGCAGCGCGGTTGTTTGTTGTTCATTTCGCGACCATCGTCATTATCTGCATGTAATTTCTCATTTTCATAGTCAATTAAGTCAATCACACGCCCTTTTAGCCACCGCAGCGCCGTCGTCGTCGTCGTCGCCGTTGTTGCCTTTGGCTTTGCCTTTGCCTTTGCCTTTGCCTTTGCCGTCGTTGTCTAGAAAGCCACCCTGCAAATTAACACGTCGTCGCCGTCGTCATCGTTGTTGGATTGGTGGGTTGGCATGTCGGTGGGTTGGTGGGTGTGTGTGGCTAGCCGGCCCGGTGGGCTGGCTGGTGGTGTTTGTTCCGTTTCCGTTGCCACTGCCAGCGGGCCTTTTGTTTTTATTTGTAACGCAATGCAGCGCGGCGCGGCGCTGTGCAGCGCGTTTATTGCTCAATTTTCATCGACGTTGCCAAAATTACATATTCATAGTTTTTGTGTGGCTATCGAAGAGCAACCACCACCACCACCACCACCACCACTACCATAGGCCAGCAACCACCAGCATTACGATTACCATTGCCACAACGCACCAGGCTCAATAACTGTAACAATTTCAAGCACTAAAAGGACACGTGGCAGCTGCTTTTAAAATTGAATTTCCTGCTTGTAATCTTGTCGAGTCAATTGTTTCTGTGTGCAGCCAGTGGTTGGCACGAGCACACACCCACCCACCCAACCGACACCCTTCCAACCCACACCCGCCGATGATGTTCGCAATGTTGTTCTCCAGTTGCATCGCACACACACACACACACACACCCACACACATACACACGCACACACGTGCCAACAGCTGGCCCTAGCAGGCGCGTGCACTGCTTCCCCTCTGCCACTGGCCACTGGGCCACCAGCCAGCCACACTTCTTTATTTATGAAGATGCGGCCAATATGTTGGCTATTTGTGCACAACACCTCAGCCCACACCCGACTCGACAACCCCCCACCCCCTCCAGGCAGTGGGCCCAAAGACACCAACGGCTGCTCGGGCTTAGCGGCCAGGATTAGCTTGGGCAAGTGCAAATTGGAAGGCAACTCATAAATCAAACGAGCTAATCAATTTGTTAACATTTCTCTTTTTTTTTATATATAAATTTAAAAATAAAATATATAATAATATAATATTATTTGCGAACATTTCAACTTTATTAACTTACACTTTTATTTTTTTATTTACATAAAAATTGGAAAAAAATTGTAATAATTTTATAAACATTTTATTTCCTTTTTTATGCATACATAAATTTTTAAATATTTATTATTTTATTAAATTTTATTTATATATCAATTTTAAAAATTTACTATTATTCGTGAACATTTTATTAGCTTTTATAGATTTTATTTTTAGTTATAATATTTGCAATATTTTTTGCTAACATTTTATTTTCTTTTTTTTTTATGCATATAAAAATTTTCAAATATTTATAATTATATTAAATTTTATTTATATATATATATATAATTTATATATATATATATATATATATATATATATATATATATATATATATATATATAAATTTAAAAAAATGTTATATTATTCGCGAACATTTTATTAACTTTTTTAGATTTAATTTCTATTTTTTTATTTATATAAATATTTTTAAATATTTGTAATATTTTTGGCTAACATTTTATTTCCTTTTTTTTATGCATATAAAAATTTTCAAATATTTATAATTATATGATTTTTATTTTGTATATATAAATTCAAGAAACTTGTAATATTATTTGCTAATTTTTTAAATATTTTTTTTTTTTTAATTTTTATTAAAAGTTGTCGAGTTCAATCTCATAATTAAAAAAATGATTTTGAGCAATTACAATTTATTCAATCCCAAGATTCTGCTTAGCTAAGCGAATCTCTATTGACTCCATTGACTCGATTTATATGTATATAGCAAAAGTTCAAATCATGAATGGATCCATTAAGCACAAACTTGGCCAACTTGAGAGTTCACACGATTCGGTTCGTAATTTACATGTGGAGGCGAAAGGCGAAAAACCCTTTGCGAGCTATTTCGATCCTTGTTCGTCTCACTTGTGCGCCTCGTGCACGAAGCACTTTGTGGCCCACGTTGCGTGTCTGGCAGTGTTTGCCATTAAAAAGCCACCGAACATCAATTTAAATATTGCATTACAATGATTTGCATAAAATGCAACACGCAGCAGCAACAGCAACAGCAACAACAGGAGCTGAGTGACTGAATGATTGAAAGAGTGTGTGAATGTTGTCTCTCCCACAATCAAAGTTAACAAATAAGTATAGATGAGCATGCGATACCCTGTAAATATGAGTAGAGTGGGTATAATCGACTTGTTTACTTGCAATGCATTTGCTTTAAGGGAAATGAAATTAAATTTATATAAGAAAGTAATCAAAAGCAGCTTATGCTCGACTAAAATACCCTGTAAATAAACTTAAGTTGGGCAAGTTGGGAATTATTCTAGCATAAACCTTATGATACATCATTAACTTGGTATTCGCATTTAAGAAAGCATTCAAAAATTGTTGTAGAACATGTGCTTGAATTTTTTTTCAAATACCCTGTAAATGTTTCAAAGAAGTTTTGTTAAATAAAGGGTTTCATTGCATCTGCCTTAGGCAAAGTATTAATGCAAAATTCTAATATGGGCATACATGAAATCAAAATATCAAGCGAAATACCCAGTTAATAGCAAAGCAATCCTCAACTCAAATACCCTGTAGAATGCTTAAGTTCAGGTAAAAAATAGTGCCCATACAACATACATATATTCTAGAAAAAGAACTTATAAAGAATTTAGATATTGGAAACAATTTTGTTATATACACAGAGCATAAGCTCAAGCGCAATACCCTGTAAATAGTAGTTTAAAGGAGATCCAACGGAGAAATGTATTCACAAAGCATATATGCTAACTGATATGTATATATGTATATATATATATTTGTATATGAAACTCTTTAAAATATTATATGAATTATTATAAATTTGAATATTATATATAAAGAAATATTGTGTTCTCTTTATACGGATACATGAATATGATATGATATATCAGAGCTGCGCAGCTACGCAAGCTGCCATTACATTTGTGTATATGAAACTCTATAAAATATGATAATTTAATATTATTTAAGAGATATAGTGCGCTCTTTATATTTGGATATACGTGAATATGAGTAGAAGATATATCATGGCTGCGCAGCTAAGTATATTCTGGCAAGCATTTATCATTGCTGGACGCGCCTCATGTTATTTTTTTCTCACTCTATATCGAGTTCAGTTTATTACAGACATTCTCACAGCTTGATATGGCCCGTGTCTGGCCCCTTTTGTAGAGCAGGGCATAATGGCCATTAAACCAATATAAATTTGCACTTTCACATGACCTCGCGTTGGCGTTTGATATTCCTGCTGACTCGCTCTGTCACACGGAGGGAGAGCCTTCATGTGTGTGTGTGTGTGCTGCTCTTTTGGCTAATTTGAATATGACGCGCTGAGAGCGTCTGTGTGCTTAGTGCTTCCCACGATATTGATATGACTTTGGTGTATGTCATGTCGCTGGGGGTCGCAGCAAATCAAAATTGAAATCAACAAACAATAAAGTGGCAGCAGCCATTAGCGCCGCGTCTGGGGGTAAGTTGCACGTGCAACAGCACACCTGAGCTGAAGGGAAATTGTGGCAGGATCGGAAAAGCCTTTGTGCTTGTCCTTCTTGCCATAGCTGAGATCTGATTGCCGATCCATAGAGCAGTTTGACTGTTTAACCTTTGATTTTAATTGCATTATTATTGGTAAATAAACGCATCGAAACGAAGCAAACAACAAATCAAATGCAAACATCGAACAGCGAACTCAAACAAACTTTGAGGGTGCAGACAATAGAGAAATCAATCAATAGAATTCCTCGACCTCGTCCTCCTCGCTGTGGTCCCCGCTGCGGTCGACCACGTCACAACACTTTTGGGCGCCGTCGTCGCTGAGAAGCCGTCGGCAATTAACTCTAACCGCGCTTTGAACCCGAACCACACACCAAACGGAAGTCATTAAGTTGGCCATCCAGAAAGGGTTGAGGTTCACGTTGTGCCGTGTGCCGCCTAATTGCGCGGGGGAGTGCGATTCGCGCTCATGTCCAGGTCGACAGGGGTGAACGGGCCTCAGGCCTGAGCCTGGGCCTGCCTGCCATGAAATTCGAGTAGACATTTAGACACTCGCCCCAAGGCAGATGCGCTAATTTGTTGACAATCGAGCAGAGCTCAACAAACACGAATTGGTTTTTGAGAGATGCTGCCAAAGTAATATTTAATAAGCGAACAGCTTGGGAGTGTTGTAGCTGACTATAAGGTAACTATAAACCTTTGTAATGCTTTATTTCATAGATATTTACAGATATCGAAAGATAAGATAAAAACTCTTTGTAGGATGTCCTATATTCAAAATTACTGTTGATGCGGGTTTTGTTTAGCAGAATATACAAAATATAATTTTGTTGTTGTCTCTCTCTCACTCTTTTGGCAGAATACAAAAAATATACTTTTGTTGTCATCTTCGCTCTCTCTCTCTCTCTTTCTCACTCTCACACACTCTCTCTCTCTCACTCTCTCACTATCTCTCTCCTCTCTCCATCACTATCTCGTTCTATCTTTCTCTCTCTCTCTCTCTCGCTATCTCTTGAACTCACTCTTCTTTTCTTTTACTATCTCTTTCCTACGCTCTCTTCTTTTCTCTCACTATCTTTCTTTGGATAGAGAGAGACTCTCTCTCTCTCTCTCTATCTGTTACTATCTCTCTCTATCCAGCTTTTATTCAAATCTTGTTTTCCTTTTTGGCTTCACTTTTTATATTGATTTATATCCTTATGCGTAAGAATTCAGATCTTTCCATAATAATTTTATTTTAAATTATTATTATTATTTATTTATTTATTTATTTTTTTATTTATTTATTTTTTTTTTTTTGAGAGATCTTCTTACCTTCTGGCAACCTTTATTATAAGATTTTGTTCTTATTCATGCGATAAGATTTTATACAAAAATAATTGCTGCAATGATTCAAAAGCCTATTTTGCTTAATTTTAAGAGGAATTTCATAATATTGACTATTGAATTAAGGGTCATAATGGGAGACCCTTTAATGATCAATGGCAGACAATATACATACATTTTTTGTTATTTTATGTTATTATAATGTTAAATAATGTTATTTCATAAGTGGTTGAAATAAGCTTTGGAACTGTCTTGGTCGCATTTTTTATTTAGTTTTTAAACATTATTAAATAATGACAAAATATTTAAAAAAATAAATGATTTGATTTTGTATTAGTTTAAACATCACACTAACCACCTGCGCTTAAATTCATAAGATATTGCCAATAGTTTAGATTTTGTAGCTCAACAAACTTTTTTAAGGTGCTGGTTGAAATAAGCTGTGAGCCACTGTATATTAAGCCTATAAGAGAAATGTATATTAAACAGCATTTGGCAACTATTTTTTGACTGAGAAATATATAAGTTTGTATAGAAAGGTTTCCTAATACTAAATATAGCAACTTGCACGCATTCATTCAGTTAGATATCCATAACAATATTTGAGAATCATACAAAGTGCTCGCTCAAGCCGTTGGACTTTGGTCAGTTGGACTCAGCACAAAGAGTTTGCTCGACAATGGCAATGTATGCATACAGGAAGCAGAATAGAGCGGACAAAGTGGACGAGTGGACGAGTGGACATAGATATTGAGCACTAGACACTGGTCACTGGACACTGAAGGAAGTAACGAGGCACCGAGTGCCACATAAATCACTGGGGCGAGTCGAAGCGGGGTGTGCTGGGACAATTGACGTCAACAATAACTAACAATGATGTCAACTTGTAATTGAATTGATTGACAATATTTTATGTGGAAGTAGTGGAATATGGACCAGGGCATGGCATGGCCGTTGGCCCCTTTGATGACAAAAATTTGTTTAGATTAGCATTAATGGAGCCAGCTCGAGGCACGTCGCTGACGATGGCCGATGATGGGAGGGGAGGCGGGGCGGGGGCCCCTCGGCTGTGACCCTGTGGCAATTGTGACGCACAGGACACGGGCGAGTGGTTGGCGGGTCGTAAAAAACGATAAGACGACTATTCAATAAAAATACTTTAAGCGGAAAAACAAACTTGAATGGCGATAAAAAAAAGAGCAACAAAAAAGCAGTAGAAGAAGAAGAGGAAGAGAAAGAGAAAAGGCATGCGACATGCGCCAGCATCGACAAGGGTCACACACAACTCAAAGTGAACCACCCACTCAGCCAACCGCCCACTCGTTTTGGACAGCTCGTACAAGGACGAAAACGAGGACGCGGGCGACACGACAGGCACAATATGTGCAGGAAGGCAGGAGGGGGTCTACCCTTGTGTTGTGCTGCGCTTTTTAGTTAATGAAATCGTTTGCTAAATGAAACGTAAAGCCAAAAAGCTAACAACATCGGCTAAATGGCCTGAGCTCGACCCCAGCAGTCAATCCTTTTCTGTTGGCAGCCAAAACGGAAGCGGAAATGTGTCGCCGTTCAATTGTTGCGTCAAGATTTTTAAAATCAAATTTGAAGTTTTCATTTTCCTATTTCAATTTCGAACTTCTGATTTGCAGATTGAAAAATGAGCCACAAAATCAGTTTTAAAACCACTTGAGAATGACATTCGGAACGGCATTCGATTTGATGTGGCTAACTGTGTGTGCGTTTCCGTTTCCGCTTTTCTAGTTTCGCCAACAATTTCATGCTGTGGTCTGTGCACTTGGCCTCTGCGATTAATTCAATGATTTATGCAATGCGGAAGGGTTGCTTAATTCATCTCATTCACTACAATTTCCAATTGCTATAGCATATATATATATATGGCCAGACCAGCGAGACGTTGCCCAACTATAAATCAAATAATTATGGCACTCCAAAAATATTTAGCATATTTATTTTAAAAATAAAATGTAATATAAGAGGTAAATAAATATTATATACAAATTAAAAACACTCAAATATAACATATTTATTTTTTTTTAAATAATAAAATATACATTTAAAAAATATATCAATATAAAAATAAAAAATTTTTTTCTATTAAAATTTAAATAAATACATCATTTTATGTATTTTAAAAAATATTTTAAAGAAAAATGTGTTTCTTAAATATTACTAAATGTATTAATAATAATTACTAAATGTATTTATAAATTCATGTTATTTATTTACTACAATTTAATTTAATTTATATATTTTTAAATTACAAATATTATCAAACTAAATTTTTATTTTATTAAAATTGAGCTTATTCAGGAATTTGTGCTTTAAATTTTATTATAACATATTTTTAAATAATTTTTTAAAATATTACTCTAAATTGCTCTAAAATTAATAATAAATTTGTGATTAAAATATTTTTGAAATTTTTATTTTAATGTTTATTTTTTTTTTTTATTTTTAAAAATTAATTGTGAAATTAATGTTGCATATATTATTATTAATATATGGCTATTATTATATTTTCATATTCAATGAATTTTTATTTGATCTTTTTTTCCATATCTTTGAATTTCTTAAATAAACTGTTTGAAGGGTATTTGCAGAGTCTGATTAAACTGGCTTAAATCAGCAGCAGAAACTTCTCAGCGAGCGAAAAGTTTAGCTTGATTTTATTTCTTCTCTTTTTACTTCGTCTTCTCCCGCAGCAAATGACTGCAACGTATTCGCAGTCCGGACAGCGCCAGAGTTTCGCTCTGGCGCTAGTCCACGGCAAAGTCCTGGCCGCAGTCGTATCTTTTGCATTTGCAGCTGGATTCGTACTTGTTGTCTGGTTATCAACACACGCTTCCGGAACTTAATGGCCTGAATCCTTTTGCAACTGCTGCCGCGGCTGCCTTGATTTGCCTTTTAGAGTTTTTGTTTGTCCAGGACACTTGTTAAGTGCATTGGCCTGTAATAATTCCGTGCCCAGTTCAGCCGGCTGCCTCGCCGCGACCTCGCCGAATCCTTTCAATTTGGAATATTTGCGAGTCGTTCACTTATTTTATTTTATTTTTCTTTTTGGCAATTTCATTATTTGCCTTTTGCTTGTCTGCTCTCGTTAGTATTACGCCGTATATCTTACGGCTTGTGTAAATCATTTGCAACGCTGACTTTGAATTATGGAAAACGGGCTAATTTACGAGCAGTCGCTGCTGGCTCGGCCAGAGGCAAGCGAATTGGAATTGAAATTGAAATTGGAAACGTAGTTGGCTTGCGGATTTCGCTTTATGGCTAACAATTTTATTTGGCGATTGTCTTTGACTCTCACTCAGTCTCTCCCTCTCTCTCTCTCTCTCTCTCTCTCTCTCTCTCTCTCTCGCTCTGCTCCTCTGTTTACTTAACGCAATTTACACGCTTTGTTTTTAATGCGCTTTTGATGAAGCCATCATGTCACATTACATCAAATGTGACCGCTCGTCGCTTACTTCCCCCCTCTCTCTCTCTCTCTCTCACTCTGTCTTCAGCTCTTTCTGTGAGGGTGTTAATAAACACACGCTCACGCTCACGCACACACTGTCCCTCAGCTAACCAGCGTAGCAAAACACAATAACAACACAATAAAAGTCAAGCAAATCTCCAGGCAGTCATCTCGTACCTTCGCCTCCTTCCAGCACGGCTCAACCTCGTCTCGGCCATTTAGCAGCGCGTCGCACTGCAAAAATCTCATAAACACTTTCCTCCAGCTTTGGCCGGGCGCACAAATTGAAATCTGGTTAGACACAAGGGTGTTCCTCGAGGGTGCACGCACGCGGCATTTATATGGCCGGCGGGGCGTAGATGCGACGCCAAACAGACTTAACTGGGCAAACAAACGAAAAGCGTTTTCGGCATTCATGAGCAGCTCATGCGTGCAAATCGGAGCGAGCAAGTGGAAGGCGAACAACAGCCGTTGCCTGCCTGAGGAGCTCACTGCAAGGGGCAGCGAAATGGACACTAAACCCAAACAGTTCCCCAGCCATAAATTATTGGATTCGGTGTGTAGCTAGAGATCTAGATACAGTCATAGATACATGTATGCATGTGTGTCATGTATGCATGTAAATTATTCTGTTTAGCTTAAGCTGACACAACTTGTCAGCGATAGATTGAAGAGAGCCAGATATTATGTATTATAATCATATAATTCATATATTATAAATGGGTTACCATTGATATATGCCCCTGTCTCTCTTTCTCTACCTCTCTCTCTATCTATCTATATATCTATTTATCGATCTATCTCACATTCTCTGTGTCTCTCTCTATGTACATCTATTCCTCTCTATTCTTCTGTCTGTCTCTCTCTCTCTCTCTCTCTCTCTCTCTCTCTCATGCTTTTGTACATGTCTCTTCGTATCTGTTCAACTTTCTCTGGCTCTCTCTCTCACTTTCGCTCTCTCTATCTCTTTCTGTCTTACATTCCCCCACTCTCTCACTCTCTCTCTCTCTCTCTCTCTCTCTCTATCTCTCTCTATTTCTCTCTCTCTATCTCTCTCTCTATCTCTCTCTCCCTCTCTGTATATATCTATTTCTTTCTATTCCTCTGCCCGCCTCTCATGCATTTGTGTCTGGCTTTCTATAGAGAGGAATAGCCCCTCTCCATCTCTCTCTCCCTCTATCCTGCTTTTATCAGCTTCTCTCTTAATATTTTCCAATGCTCAGGCTTAGATAAGAAAGCTTTTCAAGTGGATCATTGTTGATTCCCAATGCAAGTTGATTAAGGTGAAGAGTTTGTATATTGAGTCAAGGCTTGCTGAATTGCCTTGATTAGGCTCAATGCGCGAACTTAATTGAATGAGTTCCCTTCATTATTATCTTCGTCTTTTAAGTATTCTATCTAAGTGCTGCGATTCATGTGAAGCGCTGCCAAAGTTCTACTTCTAAATGAAACTCTCTCTCTCTCTCTCTCTCTCTCTCTCTCTCTCTCTCTCTCTCTCTCTCTCTCTCTCTGATTCAGAGCTCATTCAACTGATAAATAACAAGTGAAATGAATATTTTTTAGCAGTAGCAAACACAGTTTCTCATTGAGTCTCATTGAAATATTTGGTGTCTTTATCTAACATAAATAATTGTACAAATATCTACTTTGGCAGTCCTTGAGGATTCTTCAAAACAAACTCAAGTCAAGTCCTGGCCAAACAGGATATTTATTGCTCATTAAGTGATCTATATGAATGGGCTTAAACGAAGCCGACTTGTTCAGATCTCAGTGTGATTGAGAAAAGGGAAATGAACATGAAAAGGAAAAAGGGGCAGAGAGCGAGAGTGACGCAGTCAGAGTGAGCAGAGCGTAAAAAAGAAGAGGGAGAATAAAGCCAATTGTCGTTGCACTGAGAGTTGTTGTTGGCAGCTCGATTTGATATTTTTTTTTCTTTTCTTTTTTTTTTTACCAAACTGCTTAGTGCTGGTTCAGCATCAATATCAACAACAACAATGGCAATGTGTCATGCTTGTTGATTTGTAAGGATGCAACGCAACCGTTTTCAATTGTATTGACCGGAAAATCATAAAGCTCTTTGTGCCCGATATCGGAGCAGAGAGGAAGTCGCTTGGAAGCGGACGAGTCATGCCCCGCACCGAGTTCATCTTGGCCCTTGGTCATTTTGTGTTTCATCATCTCGTCTCACACTGTGAGTGCCTGAGTGAATGAGTGAGTGCGTGCGTGAGTGAGTGAGTGAGTGAGCTGGTGAATCTCTCCTGATGCTCGAACCGGAAATGTTGCCCAGCGCTTTCAATCTGTTGTTGCTCTTTCGATTTCTTCTATTACATGATTATAATCCTTAATTTTCTACATATACACTTTTTTTTCTCTTTGTATTTCTTTGCTGTAGCATTAGCTTGGAGTTTTGAGTCTCGGCTTGTTTCCGCCGCAAAAGTTTTTCATTATTATGGAAAACTGTTTATAAGTTGACAGGCAGTAAACAGGATTTGCTCAGACGCAATCGGAAACGATGTGACGCCGACTTCAGCTCAAAGGGGTCGCTGATCGAAGAATTAACATTCGACGGCCGAGGCAGGAAGTCAACTTGCTGGAAAAGTGTTCAGAATAAAGGTATGAGAGAAGTATGTGTGTGTGAGAGACAGAGAGAGAGTGTGTGTATGCGTGTGGTCTGACTTGTTAATTGCTCCAGATTTTGGTATTCATATTGAGCTACAGGAAATGTTGCTATAGAGCGAAACTTAGCTTTACTTAAATATAAGTATAAATCGATTTTATATTCAGTATATTGTACAGAACTCTATATATTGAAAAAAGCAAACAACGGAAGCAGCTTCTGCTTTCTGTATTTCTGAGCAAGTCTTTGAGCGCAATTTGTTGGAATTGAATAATGAATTAATAAATAATATTTGTTTAATTTGACAATATTAATTTCAGCTCGTGTTGTCCTTCATATTCGAATAGCCAATAGCCAATAGCTAAAAGCAGTTCTAGTCCAATTTCAATCATCCTAATCTTGATGAATGTCCCGAAAATAGATTGAAAACAACTTCAAGTTCACGTATACAAGTTATGAGAGAGAAAGAGGGAGTGAGAGAGAGAGAGAGAGAGAGAGCATGAAAGGAAGGTTGGCAAAGAAATGCATCAAAAGTTGTAGAAAATGTAAAATCTCAACTATTTCATTTAAATTTTATGAACACTATAAGAAGAAGAAGATTATATAGCAATGATGCAGTCGAGCGTCAACAAGAATTAAAGTCAAAAAGATTTTGTAGCTCTAGCTTCAAACCCATGTAATATATGTATATATATGATATGTATTCCAATGAATCAATAGATCATTTTAGCAGTAATTTAGTCGCTTAACTAGTTCTAGTTCCAGATACTAGACTATATAGTCGCCTCTATATATAGCCCTAGAGCATTTATAAATATATATATTCATATAAATGTATATTATATATTTAAAAAATTTTTATTTTGTATATATTGATATTATTTTCATATATATGCATATAGCATATATTGAATGAGGCTAATGATGATTAGATAGTTCAACTGAGCCGATATCTCTCTCGATTATGGCCGTTACAAAAAATAAAATGCGCTCAGGCTACAATAAATGTGAAATTTTGTTTATCCTAAGATCAGGATCCGAGTAACTATTTATTTATTGATATATGCTTCGTGCAGACATTAATTCATTTAGATTAATTCAAAACTCTAAGATGACAAACATTTTATCAAATCATTCTGAAATGATAAGTTGAAAGCATCAAGCAGAGTAGAGCCTTTGCTTACTATTCCTATTCCTATTCCCATTCCCATTCCCAGTCCTATTCCTATTCCTCTTATATCAAAACCATATTCTTAGTTAAAGTACCTGGCAAGAGCAATAAGTTCCCTTTGGAGCTCTAATAGAATCTTAGGATAAGACAACTATTTGGCTGCCTTTTGATAATGCTCCAGTTGCGCTGGGTAAATGACCCATAAATGACACGCACACAAAATAGCTCTGCCTCGGACCTTGCGAGCCACCGAGCCAGCGACCCATCATAACCCACCATAACCCAGCCAAGCCACAAACCCCATCCAAGCCCAGCGAACGAACCACTGAGCCAAGCATATGGCATGCGTTTATCCATTTATGAGTGCACATTAGCCATTATATGAGGCCGTTATGATTTACGCCCAGTGGCTGAAGCCACCCGAGCCACCTTTAGCCAAGCGGCGTCCGGTAAGTGGAACTGCTGTGCAGCTAAGTGGAAACTATAGATAATATATTTATGGCTGCAGTGTGAGGTGCATTGTCTCTGGAGCTGCGACTCTGGCTATTTTGTATATTGAAATGTTGGCGCGTAGAAATTTATTTGCCGATTTCCTGATTTATGACAACGCATTTCTTTTATTTCACCGGACTCGACTCGACTTGACTTGACTCGACTCCGGCCTGTCCACTGCCCGTCCGTCCGTCCAGTGGTCAGCGACAACAAATGATGCGTCAGCGTTCGTGGCTCATGCCACACCATGTGCCGCCCATTAAGCGATACACTTACTCTTCCACTTTCCCCCCGAAAGGGTAATCGCTTAATTGAATGCGACTCTTTGTGCGGTTAGCCAGCTATGTGGTAGCTGCCAGGTGGGTCGGCTAGCTGGCTCGAACGTGCTGCGGCCAGCGATGGGCAGATTAACATTTCGGCTAGATAAAAGTGAGAATAATGCCAAAGAGTTCAAATTGCAAGCAAATCGTGAAAGAAGAGCATTCAAACAGTTCACAATTCAATTAGATGACTGAGAGTAAAAAATATATATTTGCTAAAGTCTGTAAACTAATCTATATAAGAAAGAAATAGCATTGTATGTGAATGGAATATATTGTGGATCAAAATATGTTAAAGATCTGCTTAAAGGCCATCAAATATATAAATGTCTATATAATATAATTTTCCATCTATATACACTGCGCGTAATCAGGATAACACATTTCATTCATTCTTCATTTATTTAATGTATTTATTGTATTAAGTATAAATATTTTTTTTTAAATAAAATAAATATAACTCGACTCTTTAACATTTAAGAATATTTTAATTAAAAAAAAAAAATATTCTCTATGTAAGATTTTATTATTAGAATTGCATCGTTAGAAGTTCTCCATTAATTTGGAATATTTTCCATGTTATATGGACCAGAGCCTTAAACCTTTTTATACCCTGAGCACATTGAAAATGGGAAATCAGGGTATAATGTTTTTGTTAAATGTATGTAAGAGGCAGAAGGAGGCGTGGCAGACCCCATAAAGTATACATATTCTTGATCAGGGTGACGAGAAAAGTTGATATAGCAATGTCCGTCTGTCCGTCCGTCCGTCTGCCCGTCCGAAGAGTTCATCCTTTTTGTGTTAGGTTCGTATGTTGCACGCGCAGTACGGTTTTGTTTCAGAAATTCGATAACTCGTATTTTTCCAAAGTTATCGATAAAAAAACTTTATCGGGAACCAGTTATAAAATTATATCTAATTCATCTTTGGAGTTAGAGTCTCCAAGTCTTCTGCATATATCTAGATACTAATTTATTACAATTTCGGTTTTTGTCAGATTTTGAATTCCAGTCCCCGATTATCTAGCATTTTAGTAATTTTTTAAAATGTAAAATTGCGTCAGTACTCTTCTTGTTACCTTTGAATATTTTCTATATTTAAAAAAATTTTTTTTAAATATTTATATTTACGAAATAAAATTTGGAATATCTCATGTACGTGAACATATATATGTATATATATTATATATATTTAACATGACAAACTTTTAAAGCAAATATAATTAACTAATTCTAATTAGACCAACAAATATACGAAAAACTATTTTAACAATTTAAAAACTAATTTAAGCGCAAGAGTCACAAATGAACTTGGCATTTTCAAATTAAATAACTTAATTTAATTAAACATTAATATTCATTAAAAATGTGACTAATATCATTCTACGCTGCAGCATTTCAAAAACTACAATCAAAAATATGTTTAATTCTTGTTAATCAAATTGAAGCTCAAAATAAGATTTGCTATTTACACAAAACTTGTTAGCCAAGTTTTGGACTCGATATTACTTTTGTGTCGGTCTATACTTGAAATTGTTAAAGTGATCAATGATATGCAAATTTGAATAGAAATATATACTATAATATATATAAAAATCATAAATATTCCAAGAGAAAATATGCTGAAAAGAATTTCGTAGTTTGCTTAGCTTGTTCACTCTTGGCTGATTAGAATGATTAGAGTTTTTTGTAGTTATTCCCAGTACACAGACAGGCATAATAAAGTCAACGTCTAAATGTACCTGACGACATATCCATATCTATAGATACATGAAATTATTGCGTTGCTCGCTCGTTAATGGCGAGCATTGCGTAGTCTGGCGCTTGGATTTTCCATCAAGCTCTTAAAGTGCTCGCATGCTCTGCGCTGCTCTTAAAACGTGAACGTTATTCATTAGTCTGCATGCTTGGCCTGGGTATGGCATGCCATAAAGTTCTTGGCCAGCCAATCCCGAAGCAGCGACGCTGACCGTTTGGCATCTAGTGCGACGGCTCAACTGGCGGACACTTATTAGCGTCGAGTACATCAATCATCGGCTTGTTTTAATTTTAAAAAATCGCACGCTGTTCAGCGCATGTGGAGGGTTGGGTGTAGGGGGTGCGGAATGCGGGATGCGTGATGAGGGATGCGGGATGCGGGATGCGGGGCTGTTGGCTGTTGCCCAAGTTTTTAGCACTTAATTAAATGCCAAAACCGAGCGAGCGAGCGATTGTCCGCCCACCCGTCGGGCGACGCGTCGACGTTGCATTAAATCCCGCCCACTGTGCGATATGTGCTGCTATCTCTTTCCAGCGCAAGCTCGCCACGGCATGCGTGTGCGTCTGTGTGTGTGCATGGGAAATTTCCGAGTCGTAAGGAAATTATTGTATCATGCTTAAAGAGCGCCATTTTCTTTTGTTCACTTCAAATCCCTCTCTCTCTCTCTCCCTCTCTCTCTCTCGCTCTCACTATACCTCTCTCTCTGTCACTCCCTCTCACTCCCTCTCTGTCACTCTATGACTCTCACTTGCCCTCGCTCAATATTCAACTTAAGCTTTTTTCTTGTGGCTGACTGAGCCTGGCATCTCTCTCTCTCTCTCTCTCTCCCTCCCGCTCCCTCTCTCGCTCTCTGTTTAGCTATGCTTATGCGCACAAGATTGATCTGTTTAATAAGCGGCCTTAAAATTCTTATTATTAAAAGTGTAAGCCAGTTTTAATCCGCTTTTACTTCCGCCATGAAAATATTTGTATACAAATTCGTTGAGCCAGCCACCTGAAGCTCGTCAAAATTATGAATTCAGCTTTGCCAAAGGCAGCGTCGTAAACAAAAAAAATTTCTATAAAAAATAATTACATTTCCTGGGCTTATTATCTCAATAACAACTTTGCATAATATGAACGTCTATGAAGTGAGAAATTTCACTTAAAATTTCATATTAAATTAGTTTTTCTTTCATTTTTTTTTCTTGCTTATATATTAAAGTGGAGCGTGTGAAGCGTATGAATGAATTTCTTATATTTCTATTTATTTTACACATTTATTTTAATTGTTAATATAATATATTTTTTTGCATATTTAGTTTTTTTAATATTGATTTTTTATTTTTATTATTATTATTATTTTTTATTTTTTGAATTCATTAAATTTATTTTTTTTTTATAGTTACTATTATATATTTTTTAAATATTTATTTCGGTAAGTACAATTTTTTTTATTTACTAATGTTGAAGTTTGCAAGTTCAATTTGTTAAGTTTATGTATCGATATATATCGCACATCACTAAAATGTAAGATCGCGCATCTCCTATTGCTGTTCACTTTTAATTCATTCCCTGAATAAACGCTTTCGTATACGCACGTATTCGGTTTCATATTCAATGTGTACGGAATCATTACTTTCTCCACAAATGCTCTAACATTGGTTATGGGCCCAGACTCGCAGAAAAGAATTTAAGATGAGTCTGTATAACATTGAAAAGTTAAGTGAAAGTAATTACGATGTATGGTGTTTACAAATGCGAAGTGTTCTCATACATCAGGAGTTGTGGAACCATGTTAGCGGTAAATGTGAAAATAATGCTAGTACAGCAGAAGCCGCAGTGAAGTGGAATTTGTGTGATGAAAAGGCACTGGCGCTTATAATATTGAACGTGCAAGTATCGCAGTTGAACTATGTAAAAAGCGCAAAAAGTTCTAAAGAAGCGTGGGACAAATTAAGAGAAATTCATGTGTCTACGGGTCCGCTTCGTAAAGTATCGTTGTACAAAAAACTGTTAAGTTTAAAGTTGTCGTCAGAAATGAGCATGACGCAATATATCAATTCGTTTGTCGAAATTGTGGATAAACTGACAGAAGTGAGCATCGAACTAAGTGAAGAACTAAGAGTTATTATTCTGCTTTCAAGCTTAGGCGCGGAGTATGAGAATTTCGTCATAGCGATCGAAACAAGAGACGCGCTTCCTACATTCGACACGCTCAAAATAAAACTTCTAGAAGAAGCAAAGCGAATTGAAGATAAGTGCGAACAGGACAGCAGTCAACAAGCATTCTATGCTGGCGCCAAGAAAAATGAAACGCGATCGAAACAACGGGACAAATTTGACGGACAGTGTTACAAGTGTGGTAAACGTGGACACAAAGCAAGTAACTGCAAAGAAAACGTGAAGCGCAATAATGCGAGAAATGACCATGAAAAGACAATGAGTGGTGATCTGGAAAAGCAAAGAATATCGTATTCTGTTTTTGCTGCAATGAACGAAAACACAGTGTCAAAACGCACTTGGTGCTTGGACAGTGGCGCAACGTCGCACATGTGTTGCGATAGAGATGTGTTCGTGTCGTTCGTGCCAAAAAGAGACAAAATAATGTTGGCAGCAAATAAATATATCGAATCACCGGGCACGGGTACAGTAATAATAAAAACTCAACAAGGCAAGTTGGAGTTACGCGATGTTTTGTACGTGCCATCGCTACAAATGAATTTTTATTCCGTTAGCAAAGCAATGAAATTCGGACATAAAGTATTTTTCGGCAACAATTTTGCGTCGGTAAAAACAAAAAACCATACGGTGCTGCTAACTGCAGCAATGAGTGATAATTTATTTTTGTTTAACGATTTTAAACGAGAACAAACTGTTTTCAATAAGTGAAAAAGCTATTATGTGGCATAATCGTTATGGTCATTTAAACTATCGTAGTCTCAAAGATTTGTCAGAAAATGAGCTAGTGCACGGGATTGACGTAAAAAACATACCCGCTGAGATTAATTGCAATACGTGCAATAAATCAAAAATTTGTGCAAAACCGTTTCCGAAAAGCTGTAAAAACAATGCCGATGATCTTTTGGATTTGATTCACACAGACGTGTGTGGTCCTATAAATGTTGCCTCAGTAGGGGGTGCAAAGTACTTTATAACGTTTATAGACGACAAGTCAAAAAGGGTGTTTGTGTACTTTATGAAATCCAAAGATCAAGCGTTTGAAAAGTTTCAACTATTTAAAAATATGGCAGAGTGTCAAACACAAGAAAAATAAAAGTCATCCGAAGTGACAACGGCAAAGAATACATAAATAAACAGTTTGATAATTATTTAAATGAGTGTGGAATTAAAAGACAATTATCGGTGCCGTATACACCTCAACAAAACGGAGTAGTAGCAGAGAGAGCCAACAGGTATTTGGTGGAAATGGCTCGCAGCATGATGGTGCACGCTAACGTCGAGGAGCCACTATGGGCTGAAGCTATATGGACTGCAGCATACATCCGAAACAGATGCCCATCGCAAGGGTTACAGGGTAACGTAACGCCTTTCGAACTGTGGACTGGTCGCAAGCCGACGGTGAAGCATTTTCGTATTTTTGGCTCACCAGCATATGCTCTCAATAAGCGGCAACACAAAAAGTTTTGTGCCAAAGGTAAAGAGTATACTTTCGTTGGATATTCGCCAACAGCCAAGGCGTATCGGCTGTATGACAGAGAAGCGAAACAAATAGTAGAGCGTAGGGACGTAAAGTTTGTGGAAAATGAAATCCAAACAAACCCGGAAATGCCAAGCAAAAGCTATAATTCGTTCATTTTAGATATTCCGTTAGAAGTAAATAGTGTAGATTCAGAAGAAGTTAGTTCTGAAAATGCTACAAACAGGGATGAAGAAATCGAAGAATTTGAAAGTTTTGAAGCAGAGGAAAGTGCAGATCTGAGCAGTTCAAATGAAGACGATGCAGAGGAAAATTTAGATTTTGGCAATTCAAATGAGGAAATTACAGGAAACCTGCGTCGAGGTCCAGGTAGGCCAAGAATAGTTCGGACAGGTAATGTTGGCAGACCACGCAAGCAGTATAGCATGCTAAATAATATTATTGCATTCACTGATATAGAAACGCCCAAAAATATAAAGGAGGCTCTGTCTGGCAAACATTCGTTTGAGTGGGAGCAATCGATGAAAAAAGAATATGATGCACTGGTAAAAAATAAGACTTGGAAATTAGTAGATCCACCAGACGATACCAAAGTCATCAGCTCCATGTGGGTTTATAGAATCAAACGAGATGAGCAAGGAAAGATTAGTAGTTTCAAATCTAGACTTGTTGCTAAAGGTTGTAGTCAACAGCTAGGCGTTAATTATAATGAAACATTCTCGCCAGTAATACGTTATGAGAACATAAGGCTTTTATTAGCAATAGCTGTTGAGAAGGAGTTATATTTACACCAAGTGGACGTTTCGAATGCGTATTTGAATAGTGAGCTGCAAGAAAGTATATATATGAGGCAACCCGATCATTTTGTGAGCAGTGCATATCCTCAAAGAGTTTTAAAGTTAAAAAAGGCACTATATGGGTTAAAGCAATCGGGTAGAGCTTGGAACAGTACCTTGGACAAGACTCTAAAGAAAATGGGATTTAAGGCAGCAATTAACGAGCCGTGTCTATATATGAAGATGTCAAAGGGCACCTACAATCTGATTGCGGTCTATGTAGACGATCTTATAATTGCTTGCCGCAACAAAAGCGATCTGGATGTTATTAAAGCAAAGCTTAAAGAATGCTTTAATATACATGACAATGGCCCATTGCATCACTTCCTGGGTATGGAAATTCGTCGCAAGGGAGAGAAAGGTGCTATTTCTGTGTGTCAGAAACAGTATATCACTTGTCTTTTGGAAAAATACAAGTTGAGCGTGTGTCGTTCAGTTTCTACGCCCTTGGACCCTGGATTTACAATTAGTTGCATTAATGAGCAATGTGGCAAAGTTGATGTAACGGAGTATCAATCGCTGATTGGTTCACTGATGTACTTGGCTATATCGACGCGCCCTGACATATTACATTCCGTAAGTTCGGCTTTTTCTTGGGAGTCAAAGAAGCAATCACTGGTGGCTCTCAGCAGCACAGAAGCAGAATATATTGCACTCTCAACAGCAGCCAAGGAAGCAGTATATTTGAAGCGGCTACTTGAAGAAATTGGATATGTGGATCAATCCTCGCCAATCCGAATCAACGGTGACAATTTGAGTGCGCAGCAAATCGCATTAAACCCTGTTCATCACAAGCGCACCAAACACATAGACATTAAGTATCATCACATTAGAGAAGTAATCGCTAACAATGAAATATCAGTTAGTTTTGTTTCTACGAACGATAATGTTGCTGACATTTTTACAAAGAGTTTACAGAAAGAAAAGCATAATAAGTTTGCAAAAATGTTAGGCTTAAATTAAGAAACATTGTAAGTTAAATTAAACTTGAGAAGAAGTGTTGAAGTTTGCAAGTTCAATTTGTTAAGTTTATGTATCGATATATATCGCACATCACTAAAATGTAAGATCGCGCATCTCCTATTGCTGTTCACTTTTAATTCATTCCCTGAATAAACGCTTTCGTATACGCACGTATTCGGTTTCATATTCAATGTGTACGGAATCATTACTTTCTCCACAAATGCTCTAACAACTAATATTTATACTATTTTTTTATTTTAATTTTTTAAACATTTTTTATCATCATTTTTTATTACTTTTCAAATGTTTATCAAGCAACTTCATATTTTTGGTTTTTTTTTATTCATTCTATTAAGTTCTTTCAGCAGCTCAAAAGAAAGATTGTTTGAAAATTTCTTTGATTTTCATCGAAATATTTATTAAGTTCTCATTCAGAAAGACCTTTTGCTTCGTATAACTCAAGCAAGCAGAGGTTTCTGTCGGTCTGCTCTCTTTTCATATCAGTTGCGGTCCACAGATATTCAGGGTTCACTCTTCACATATCTTTTTGATTTATTCATTAAATAATATGTTAGTAATATTTTCTATCACAATTCGAAGTATTTCTATTTTTAAAACTCTTGCTGAAATTGGGCAATAAACTACTTGAGTAGATAAATATAAAATAAAAAGACATTTAGTATAAGATACAAAGTCAAAAAGTATTTGAAAATGTCATGAAAAATATTTGATATGAAATGCAAAATCAATAAATTTTCAATAACTTTGATTACAAAAATAGTTTTTATATATTTATATTATTTTTGATCAAATATATTTGTTAATAATTTTCAAAATCTTGAAATTCAAAGTCTAAAATTATAACAGTTAAGCTTGATTTGTATAGCAACTTTTTAGTAGTTACTATATTGGGCAACAATGTTGCGCAACATTGCTGCTGCAGTTGACGCGCAAATTTCCGTTGCCTACTTTCAGCTGTTCGCCATTAAGCAGCAGCAGCAAAAACTCTGCCAAGAGAAATAAAATGTAATAGATCAGGCAGGATATATGCAAAAGTCACACAGCTTATGTATATGCTGTAAGCACAAGAGCTTTAAGTTGTGCTGGCATTAAAGCTTTGTTAAGCATATCCTGAAAAAAACACACACTAAAGCTTTGTGGACTCAATCAACTAATTTCCTAACTGACTTCCATTAGTTCATTTTCCCAATTGTGGACTTTGTCTGAATTGTGGTATAACAGTATGCAAGGAATTGTGTTTCGTTCAGCGAGTTTTCATGTCAAAAAGGACATTTGCACGCGCTTAGCCAAGACACGCACCACCGCGCGCCTCTCTTTTAACGAAACGAAACGAAACGAGTGCCCATTCAACGTTTCTCTTTTGACGCAACTCACATTTAACCGTTTAGCACATAGTGAAGACACAAACCAAATATGAATTCTATTCATTATATCCAGCTTTGCTTAAGTTGCCATCTAGGGAGCTTTCAAGGCCTAACGGTTTTATGAAAGTTAAGCGCGCTCATGGAAGGGAAATGAGAGAAACGCAAGAGGCAAAATTTTAGTGCAATTTCCTTTCAGTGCAGCTGCGAGTAGAGCATGAGGCATCAATGTGAATTAAGTCTCTCTGGGAATATTTTAATAATATCTTTTATGTTAATCTGTAAGGAAAAAATTAAAACATTTGCTCTGTTTGCACAATGAAATGTATGTTTATTATTTTGTCGCATGCGACCATTTTCTATTATTATTTTTACACATATTTTTGTCCTTTTTTTATTTTTAGTTTTCTTTTTGTTTTTGCACACATAAAATTTGGCTTACTTAAACTAAATTATTTGCCTGTTCTCATTATAAATTTTTTTTTTTTTTTTGTTATCCATTCATATTTATTTTTATTTTTATCGCGCCAAATTACTTTAGTTTTACACACAATGCAGTCGTTAGTTTTCAATGCGTTTTAATGCTAGTCAAAAAAAAAAAAAAAAAAAAAAAAAATCAATTCAATACATACATATATATTGTATATACATGTGCATGTATGTATATATATTTATTTATTACTATATTTAGACAGCTTTTATAATAACATCTAATAAAAATTGTAATAGTAGTTGTTTCTTTTTTCTCATTTTTTTTTCTTGTTTGATTTTCCTTTTTTCTGTCTCTTTTTTTTTTTATATACTTGAAGTACATTTTGTGTTCTCTTACAAAAAAAAAAATTATTTTACAAAAAAACTTTAGTATTCCATATTTATATGTGACTTAACTAGTTAGACAATTACGTTAGTAAAATACTTGTAATATCCATTTTATTGTAGTAAAATCGCTAAATTTTCATATTTTTTCATATTTTCATTTCTCTTTCAATTTTCAATTTTCTTGTTGACATTTGTAATTCGTTTTCGACTTATATATATACACAATTTGGCTAAGATTAGAATTGGCTTAGGCTATAAGAAAAAATCGATATCTTATCATATAAGTATGTCTATGTACTGTGTATGTATGTATGTATGTATGTACTGTTTGTATGTATGTGAACTCAATAGCCAAAGCTAGGCTTCAATTTCAGCTGAAGTTAAACTTGATTGAAATTGCATTAGCCATGAGTAGTTGAGCTTAAAGATTCAATAATAACAAAACAAAACAAAAAAACACAATTAAAGTCGAGGCATAGTTGAATAAAACACTTAAGAAGAGGCAGGAAGGAGCGCTCTAGTCTGTTGTGCCCGACTAGCTGATACCCTGTACCACATGCCGAGCTGTTGTTCGTTCACATTTTAGCTTATATCTGTACATGCATATCAACAAAATCACACGCACACTTGTGCGCTGATGTAATTAATTTTATTTAAAAATTCTTAATTAACATTAATTATAAAAGTAACAAATTAAGTATTTAAAATACATTTCTCCACATCAGGATTTGAACCTGCGCCTCCTCGCTCGCTGTCATTTCAAACGCCGTCTCTCTACGCACGCCGCCATTCCATGCAATCGGAACGAATGCGAAGCTAAAGCAGCAGCTCACACAAACACAATCAAATAGTTTATGCAATTCTATTTATAGCATTTGCATGGCAGTGTCTGTGCGTGTGTGTGTGTGTGTGTGTGTGTGTTGATTTGCCTGAAGCAAATGCCGACGCCTGTCTCTAAATTGCCCAAACATTTTCTTTTGTAAATTCTCTGTTTTTCAACGGATTTTGATGAAATTTTCAACGTTGAAAGCGAGTATTGCAATGCATTCATTGATATTTTTTTAAAGGGAAATGTTAAAACACATTTACAGTTGAATTCAATGTGCATTGATTAGGCAAATATTCGAGATAAACTCAAGTACTTTTTCGATTGATTTCCTTTCATTCAAGCTGAAAGACCGAGCAAAGTTAATGCAGTTAAAAGATTTATTGCAACGAAAAACGCAATGAGAATAGATTAAATATAATTTATATATACTATATATATATAACATATATATATTTATGTATATAAAAGTAAACCAGTTAAATGATGAGCGTTATCAATTGAAATTGATTATCGCGTCCTCTGCGCATTCAACTGAAAGTGACTTGTTTCACAAAAAATAAACAGTTCCAAATATAATAATGAGCCGGCATGTTTTCGGTTAAAGTGTATTTGCCAATGCGTCGGCCAACGAACTCCGTGCTATGCTCGCCAACAACTTGGAGCAGAATTTTCATATTTTTAATGAGTTTTGCGGTTGTTGGAGAATAAAAATTTTAATTTGACGCCGGGCTCTTGTAATGTGTCCAACTGTCTTTGGCGTTGAGCTGGGTCATCTTTTATGTGCATCTACAACTTGTCGCCTCCGTGCTGTGGTGGGGCGTGGGGCGTGGCTGCTGCTGCTGCTTTAGCTTCGGCTTTTAGTGCCGGCATTGACTTTGGCCAGCCAAACGTCTAACCGTTTGTAATCAGCCTTTAATCCTGCTAATGACTCCTGCTTCAAATTGCAAGGCTGCATGACAAGCGCATCATGTGGAGAGTAATGAGTGGTTTTGTTCCATTGCCATTGCCATTGCCAACGCTCCACTCGCTCCACTCGCTCCACTTGCTCCACTTTTTGACCGCGTGCCAATCGGCTGTCCGTTGTCTCCTATTTCACTCTACTGCTCATCATGATGATGCTCATCATCATCATTGCCCGTATCGCTCTTCCTCATTCAATTCAATCAATCAAATTGCTTGGCATTTTTAGCTTAGTACCATTCTCGCACAGTCACGCCCACCGCCCACCGCCCCCGCCCCCTTGCTGACACTCCCTCTGACATCTTCCGCTCATCTCTATCAGCATGCGTCCGTCCATTCCAAATATTTTAAACATTCGCTTTCATTCGCAATACATAAGTGAAACAACAAATTTAATTGAAGCGAAAAAGAACTGGGGAATAATTGTAATCAGGCAAATGAATCAAATCAATGCATAACGAAAGTAATTAAATAGATTAAACATTGATTTTGGATAACAGGAAAGTACAAGTGCTACACGGTTCAGTCTTTGATTGATAGAGATTGAGTTGTAGATATCAAGTGACTTCATCAACCTAAGCTCAATCAATGATTTTTCTTTGATTGCTCAATCATTGTTTCTATAGATCAATCATGCCTTCAATATATTAACAACAATGCAATAAGTAACAGTTGACTCTTTGAGCTATCTTCTCATTTACTGACTCTTATTGTGCAAGCGTCAATCGTATCACTCCCTAAACGACGTTCGTCTAGAGAGCGTCACTCGAATAGTTCAAACGAAGACTTCTGCCAGAGAGAGATGGTTCAATCGTTGATTGATCAATCACCAATTCAGCATATATTGAACTAAATCAATTAAAATAATCATTACAAATTTATAGTGAAACAAAGAAAACATAAATATTATCAAAATCCAACAAATTTCAAATATTTCAAATAATCTTTTATTTTTTTTTATACACAAAACTTTCAGCTTATTCTTCAAGTTCCTATGGCTTATTATTATGTCGGTAGTTATTTTATATTTTATAGTAAGTTTGTAAACCGTGTAGATATAATCCACAAATCTAGTTAAAAGGATTTCTATTTACATTTATCTGAAATACTTAAGAGCTGAATTGAAAATTGAAATCCGAAATTCTGATTTGCTCACACGAAACTAACTTGGCGAAATCGAGTTTTGGAACACGTACAACTGCTAGTTCTTAATTTGTTTTTTTTTTTCTTATATGTATTTTCGGGTTCAGTTGGAGCAGAGAGATGGAGAGAGAGAGAGAGAGAGAGAGAGAGAGAGAGGAGGAAAAAACCATTGAACGCCAACGCAATATGGTGACCGTGCTAATTGTGAGTTGACAGTTGTTCGCGCCAGATGGGAGTGAAAAGCGGAAAAGCGTGCAAAGAGACAGCGAGAGTGGGAGTGAGAGTGAGGGAAGCGAAGGGAAGAGGGAGCAAAGCTCCACTCGCACGTCGGTCGAGCCAGTGTCAAAGATGATTGTGCGTCAAAAAATGAATTCTGAACGCAGTCAGATAATCAAATTGACGTTGAAATATTTGAGTATGTCCATTTAACACGGGCAGGGCACTCAGACCAGCCGGGGGTGCGTGACAGAGACGGCGACAGTTGGGAGAGAGAGAGCTGAGTGGGAGCTAAAAACAATTTAATAAAATCATTAAAGCAGCTGGAAAGCGAGGGTCCAAAGCGAACGTGCGACGAATGTGCTGAAAATCACTTAAAAACTATTTTCACGCAAATTGCTTCAGTGCCATTTGATAGGTAACCGAGAGGGAGACAGTGAGACAGGGAGAGGGAGAGAGAGAGAGAGACTGGTATATACAGGTGGCTGGGGTTGACGTTTCTGCTGGTTGCACGTGCACGTGATGGATGGACTGTGTCTGACCCACTCGCTGGCAACATTCGCCGTCTCCCCGTCACGTTCGTCATGCATGTAAATGAAGAAGTTCCCAGATCGAGCATGTAAAGCAACAGGATTCGCAGAGCGAGAGAGAGAGAGAGAGTTGTCTGTGTCGAGCCGAGTGTTGAGCATATTGAGCGTAGCAGCTAAACCCAAACTGACAATGTCCAAATGCTGGTCAGCGCTCGCTGTTCCCGTTGTCCTTTGGCAAATGTTGTTGTCGAGCGTCTGCTTAGTGTCTGCACGTTTAGTTGAACATTGCTCTGGACAGCAACAGCAACAGCAGCAGCAACAGCGGCTATTTGGCTCTATATGCATATACATATATGCTCGCTCACTCGCTCTGCATTCAAGTGCAATTCTCTCGACAGACAGTAAAGAGGCTGCGCTTCAATGGAGATAAATTTCAGTAGGAGCAGTAGGAGTTCTAGCTCCCTCACACTCCCCTGCAGCCCTAGCTGGGCAAATTAACATTACCTGGCTTTAAAGCCAAAAATACAACTGAATGCGACATTGTGTTCCGGCCGGAAAAGTGGCGTTTGCGTTTACGTTTACGTTTGCGTTTGCGTTTGCGTTTGCTATTCGTTTGCCTGATTGCGCCACGCCGTCTACATGTCCGCGCTCATGTTCATCTACGTCTCCGTGTCCGTGTCCGTGTCCGTGTCGGTGTCCAGGTCCGTATCCGTGTCCGTGTCCGTGTGCATGTCCATGTCGTGTCAGCGGCGTCGCTGTTGCTGTGGTTAATATGCCAGCCATTGTTCCATGCTGCTGTTCCTTGTTATTGTTGTTGCTGCTGCTGCTGCACATTGCTGTTGCAGTTGCTGTTGCTGTTGTTGCTGATTGGCGTGCAATCCTTAAATGTCAATGGGACGTCATGATAATCACGTCTGGCGCTGAATTCCGTATGTCAATGAACACTTTCGACTCCTCATTTTTCTGCTGCTTGCCGACGCCGACGCCGACGCCGACGCCAACGCCGCCGCTCACTTTGCCCGGCAGCATTGTTTGACCCTGGAGCTGGGCGTGGCCCTTCGGCAGTCGCGCCGCAACGCTGGGAGCTTGCTGCAGTTGCTGTTGCTGCAGCTGCATCTGCATTTGGTGCTGCAATTGTTGCTGCTGCTGATGCTGGTGCGCCGTATGTGGATGATGTGTGCGCTGCTGCTGCGACTGCTGCTGGTGCTGATGATGATGATGGCAGATCTCTTGCGGCTTGACGGCGGAGGCCACTATTACGCCATAATGCGACCGCTGGCCGCTGCCGCTGCCCACGCCGCTATGCCGCTCCTCCAGTTCGATGGACTCGTGTTGTGACGGCGCACGTGGCAGGTGCATCTGACTGCGGCGCGTCAGTGTGCCCAGAGTGCCCAGATGTGCTGCTGCCGCCGCTGCTGCCGATGGCGGCGGTGGCGTGGCCAACGGCAGCGACGGCGACACGGCCATCAGGCCCGGCGCCGCTGCCTGCTCGTAGCCGAATGTGGAAAAGAAGCGCGGCGGCGGCGGTGGCATAACAGCGCCAGCTACACTCCCACCGCCCAGCGATGATGAGCCGGACTTTTGTCTCATTAGCGTCGCAACGGCGCTGGGGCTGTTCGCAAACAGCGATTCCCTGTGGGGCGTAGGTAAGCAAAGAGAAATGAAACATTTCAATATTTGTCTTTCATGCTCCTTAAATAAACCCCACACCCACACCCACACACCCCACATCCACGCGCTTAATCAAAGAGTCTGCTCCGACCCCATCATCAGCCATATGGCGCCGTCTTTGGGGCGCTGTTGAAACTGTCAATGTTATTTTTACTATCGATGTGACATTGTCATTCTTGCTATCACTGTCACTGTCACTCTCACTGTTATACTGTCACTGTTATACTGTGCTAGTTGTTCAACTAATGCTATCCTATAATTTCCATAGTAACAGTTTGCATATAGGCTGCTCTTCAGTTCACTTTATATGGTCACTGTTATATAGTCACTGTTATATAGTCACTGTTATATAGTCACTGTTATATAGTCACTGTTATACAGTCACAGTAAAGGTTGCACCACCCTTGTTATGCTTGTTATCTTATAATCTCTTATTCATACGGTCGCTGTTAAACAGTCGCTGTTATACAGTCGCTGTTATACAGTCGCTGTTATACAGTCGCTGTTATACAGTCGCTGTTATACAGTCGCTGTTATACAGTCGCTGTTATACAGTCGCTGTTATACAGTCGCTGTTATACAGTCGCTGTTATTCAGTCACTATTAAGTAGTCACTGTTATATTTTGGTTGTTACACAGCTTATAAAATCTTATATTTCTCTACAGTTCAATTTTTATGGTAACTGTTATACAGCCACTGTCATACAGGTAGTATAAGAGCGACTGTATAACAGGTACCATATGAAATTAACTTTTTTTACGCAGCCACTATTATACAAGTAATACATGTAGGTACTATAATAGCGTTTGTATAACAGTTACACTATATTACTCATAATATTCCTGCTACACTGTGGCTGTTATACTTTCATATTATTCGTTTTCTACAGTCATGTGAAGCAATCATTCTTAATATTTTACTGTTATACCGATATTAATAAAATTAGACAGTTAAATAGTCAATATACTACTGAGGTATTGCTGTCACTGTTATACAGAGTCTTTTATTCTGTCATTCTTATTATATAACAGTTATTCTACTACTTGTATACTGTCCGTTTGATATTGTCTCTGTTATACTCGTACTGTTATACCACTAATGAAATCATCTCACTTTCATACCGTCACACTCGTTGTTATCCTGTCACTATCTTCGCCTACTGCTGGGCACATCTCTGTGCTGTGCGTGCTTGTGTCATCCTTGGTGATTGTTATTCCACCTTCGACCCACCCATGACGCGCCGCGACGCGCTCCCATGGTCTGGCTCTTCTGACTCAGCTGTGTACAAATGATTCTAGCCCTATGAAGATGCATGCAAATATAAATATTTGCATCGATTTGTGTTGTACAAGCATCAGGCGCTGTGTTTCCGGTTCTTGTACACGCCATCTCTCCCCTGCCACTCCGCCGTACTGCTGCGCAGTATGCGCTCAGTCGCATCTTTCCATCATAAGCCGCATCATGAAAACATTTTCATTGTTTTTGCTGTTTGCTCATCGTTGACTTTGCAATTTGTATGATGGCCGGGGAGCGTCTAGCGTGCTGCACATATGCTGATGATGATGACCGGGCACGCCCACATACACACACCCATACGCACACTCACACACATATATTTGTATATATATATATATATATAGATTTGTATATAGCAAATCCCCCGTATATTTACCTCGTTTGACAGCCCATATCACAGGCATTAACCGGTGCGGTCGCTATCGACGCCTTTGTCATCATCTCATGCGTTGCCGTCGTTGTTGACGACGATTCGCCGTCATCGCCATCGATGCCGCCACAGAGGCTCGTTTGGGTCATGTCTGGATTCCGGCGTAATATGCTATGCTCCTTCTCTTTAAAGTCCGCCTTGCTCGATTGCGTCGAGATGGGCACAGCCTCGCGATAGTAACGATTCGAGACGTCATCAAGTATTTGCAGTGACGTCTGCGAATGCTTCTGTCTGCAATGAATCAAACAAAACCCCAAAAAGTTCAAATCAATCAACGAAAAAAAAAAAAAAAAAAAAAAAAAACTCTTTCAATCAAGCAAAGAAATCCGCTAATGACAGATTCAGATATTCAGATACAGTTGAAATTCTGAAAGTTTTCAGAAATCAAATTTGCATATTTTAAATTAAATTTTAAGATATCTACAAAATTATTCTATATGAGATGTTCATTTTTTAAATTTTTATATATTCAATTGAATTATAAGATATTTGAAAAATGATTCGATAAAGTCTAGCTTAATATTGTATAACACTTTGAACATATGGAGAGATATCAATTAAGATGCACAACTTTCTCTTCAGTTGGAATTGTAAAAGTTTTCAGAAACTGAATTAACATATAACATATAATTGAATCATAAGGATATTTAAAATATGATTCGATTAACTCTAGTGCAAAGTGTATAACACTTCAAATAATATCTATAAGTCTGTATATCTGTATCTATCTTCTCTTTTATCAGCTAAGATGCAGAACTTGTTCCGTCAGTGGAAATTATGCAAGTTTTCATATATGAATTTAAAGATATTGAACAAACGATTCCTATAAAGTCCAGTTGAATATTGTATAACAATTTAAACCTCGAAATCTTCATCTATAATCTGCATCTATAATCTGTCTCCATAATCTCTATCTATCTTAAACTTTTCCATTTATCAGTAAAGCTGCAAAAGTTTCTTCTTCAATTGATTCTAAATTGGTTAAAAATTACTCGATAAAGTTCAGTTCAACTAACATTATATATATATATACGAAAATCTCTTACTTATCTTTCAACATTTCAGTTAAGATGAAGAATTTCCTACTTCAGTTTGAATAGTGAACATTTTCAGAAATCGAATTTACACTTTTGTTATTTGCCATTTTGCGACTCTTTAAAGATGATTTCCATGTGAGCTTCAACTTCACATTTCAAATATGATTATAAATGAAATCGTCTTAAACACCAACAACAATTTGAGAATGCAAACTTTTAATTGAACAGCCAAGGCAACTGACACACACAGCAACTGGCTGGCTGCTGGCTGCTGGCTGCCGTGAACAGCTTTCGCTCTTTCGGCTAGTTAGCTGGCTATAATAATCTGTGAGAATTCAATTTACTCACCTTGATATGTTCTCGCGCGAACGCGCCTTGGAATTGCGGCCCATCTCGTCCAGCTTGCTCTCCTTGGACTCGCGTATGTGGTCCTGCAATGAATAAGAAATGGCAGAGAAATGGACAAAAATAAAAAAAAAAAAATGAAATAATAAAAGTGCATGAGTGAGAGAGAGACAGAGAGAAAGAGTCCGATAGTGTGATATATGTTTATATAAATATATATATATGCATATACATATATATAGATATGTTTATGTATATTCAACCAATATTCAAGCATAATAAACGTAATAATAAATATTTTCAATTAATTTTGCGGACACTGAATGTTTGGACAGGGCAGCAAGTGGGCAAGTGGGCAAGTGGGCGAGTGGGCGAGTGGGTGAACGGAGAATGGGTAACGGCCACAAAACAAAGCCTGCTCGAGTGCAGTTGCCATTGGTGGCAACTGTCCCCAGTCAACAGCAGCAGCAGCAGCAACAGCAGCATCAGTGCACTGAGGCGTATGCGTAATATTAATTTTCAGTGGTTTCATGCTGGCAGCAACTGTCAGCCGGACAGCAATCGAGGCAGCCGAGGCAGTCGAGGCAGTCGAGGCAGCAATTAAGCCGTCGCCACCTGATACCTCGACTGCCAGAGTTGACGTTGCCATCCACCCACTGAGCAGCTGGCTGAAGTTAACCCACAGTCGCAGTCATTAATACACCGATTGTGCACAAGGACTCACAACAAGGAGCAGCAACACTTGAGCGTGCATAAAAACCAGCATAAATACGCAAATACTACACAATAATGAAGACAGCAGAACGACACGGAGCAGCATGCGCCGAGCACAAAGCAGAATCGAGTGAATAAAAGGCAGCAGCAGCAGCAGCAGCAGCAGCAGCAGCAGCCACAGCAGTTGGGGTCAAAGAGGTCGCTGCCAGCTGACCCCACTGTAGTTCAGCTAGAAATCTTTGGTCTTCTTACTTAAATTGCCGCATTGTGGTCGCTGTGGCTCGACCGCGCAACTCAAACTGCATTTATAATCAAATACCCAAGTCAAACATTTCATCCATTTTCCTATCCCATTTACCCACTGTTTATTATACAATATTTCCATTTGCATTCCCATTCCCATTCCCATTTCCATTTCCATTTCCATTTAGTATCCATCATTTGAAACCGCGAGCGACTACATCTTCAATTATAACAACAAATTTGTGCCCAATATCTATGCTATTGATTGAGGCAAAGAATTAAATAAGTAAATAAAAAAAAAAAAAGGCTCACTCTTTTCCTTCCTTCTCTTTTCTCTACTTTTTTTATTGTTCTTTTATTACTGGTTCAATGAACCCTTGCGAGCTTATGAACCCTTATGCTAGAACTAATATTTTTGTAATTGGTTTACGTTCTGTTTCGTCTCCCTTTCTCCATGTTTTTCGATAATATTTACATTTACTCAATTTACTTTTGCTTAGCGCCGTAATTGGGTATCTAATGTGCTTAAGACCAGTAAAGGGTATCATTATTTGATATTGGCTTTTACATACCCCGAACCCATTGAAAATGAGAGCTTAGGATCGAGGCATTTCCATCTAAAAGCAGAAGCAGCTGTGGCAGAGCTAAAGTATATATATTTATATACCTATATATTTATGATCTGGGCATCGAACTGAGTCGATCTAGCTAGAGCTATATAGATCTGTCTCTCCTTCCGTTGCTCTTTCCATTTTCATTTATGAACTCGTCTATCTCTGCGCGTAGCTAAGCTCGTCTATAGAGCTACTATTATATTATATATTAATATATTTAATATTATTTAATTTTGAGTAATTGCTAATTTTGTACTAGGATGATACAAATTCAATAGAAAATGTTGATTAAATTTTGAATATATTTTTTTTTTTTTACATATGCACAAATGCAAATAAGCAAAAACTCTTATTTAGAATTTAATTGATTTTTCATAGATATATGTATATATTTATTTTATAATTTATGGCTTTTAAAACATTTAATTATTTATGTATATATTTATATTATTTATAAGAGCGCAGGGTATTGGCTAGTCAATCATTCCGTACCAAAACCTTCTTGTTTGTTTATTATTACTTCCGTGTTTATTTTAGTATTTATGCTTTGCTATTATTACGCTCAGTTGACAAGCTCAAGAGGGGAGCTTATTTGTTTCTTATACAAATTGCGGGTTTCAACTAGATTCTTGACAATTTGGCCAATTGTCTTAATTGAAGTGGCCAAGAAGAGTTAGTTAAATCTAAACTTACTTTCAATGGGAATTTCCCACGATTATTGCGTATACTTCATATAATAAAGAAAGCAAGATTTTGTTGTTAAATATTTAATATCATTTTTTTTGTATTCTATTTTTTTTATCTATTTATTTTCATTTCATCTTTATTGATAAATGTTAACTATTCAGTTTGGAATTATCCGCTACAGCAATACGTAAATAGGAATAATTATGACACAAATGGTATGCTTGATTGTTAATTGCGTCTGCATATGAGAGCTTCTATAATTCACTTTTTAAATGTGACAATATTTGATGTATATATAATACTTGATATATATATGTATGAATATACATATATTTAAATTTTTTAGATAATATGCTTCATATGAATGTCAGTTAATTAAATGCACATCGTAGTTTTATTCACAAAATCAAAAAAAAAAAAAAAAATACTTTGCAGAAACAAATACAAACAGAAATCGAAATCGAAATAAATTTTCGGCAATATTTGCTGATTGATTGACAGCTTGATCATGGAAAAGATAAAGCAAATTTTCAACGGGGCCTACTTATTCTTTTTGAAAGGGGACAAAAAATACATTTGAAGTGAAAATCGAATGGGCTTAAAAATAATTGTGCTTCGCTGCTTGTTAAATGCTAAGTAAAGCCAATTGAGAGTTTTTAAAAAGAGGGTTTGCAGTGGTGCGGGGGGTGTGGCAATGGTGAGGGCAATGGTGAATGGGATTGAGCATGAGAACGACTGACACTGGCAGCGACCTGTTTCACAAAGGCTGGCTGGAAACCAATAATGGGAGAGGGCAGCGCACATCGAACCGAATAATGGAATGTATAAGTGTATGTGTGCATTGAATTGATTTCTGATCTGTGATTTGTTGTGCAATTGTTAAGACTATCCGTAAAGCAGCCGTCACGCCCACGCTGACTTAGATGATTTTATGAAAGAACTTCAAGCCGCGTTTGGCCTTTGGCTTCGCCTTGGTTGCTTCGAGTTGCTGCAACTGCAGCTGCTGCACCTGCAGCGGCGCTGGCGGCGGCGGCGGTGTAAGCTGTGGCAGTATCGCATCCATTTCGGTGGACGTTGACGAGCAGGCCGTGCCTGTGGGTGTGCTGCACTGCAGCGAACTGGTATACGAGTTGCTGGAGCTGGGCTGGAGCTCCAGGCGTGCGCCGGTTAGAGCCATGCAATGGCCGGCGACCAGCACAAATTCATCGTCTTCGGGCACGGTGGCGCTGTCGCTGTCACAGCTAAAGCCAATGCCATCGTCGTATTCATCATCTTCTTCCTGTTCCTCCTCCTGCTCATGCTCCTGCTCCTCTTCATCCTCTCTCTCATCATTGTCATCCACCTCCAGCACCTGGTCCACCTTCTCCTCGGCCAGCTTCAGCTGCTGTTCGACAGCTAGCTCCGGCTTATAGTGACAGATATTGTCGTACGCCAGCCTCTGCTCCGGCCCATTGTTGCTTGGGCAATCGTAAGCGTAATCACATTCGTAATCGCAATCGTAATCGACCCTCAACGGCGCCACCTGTTGCTGCTCCAGCTCATAGTTGCAATCTTGACTGCTATTGCTGCCGTCGCTGGCGTTGCTTCTGCTATTGCTGTGGCTATTGCTATTGCTATTGCTGTTGCTGTTGCTCTGGCTGTTGCTTGGCTCCAGGTGATTGTAATCCTGATTAGCATATTGCTGCTGCAGTTGCTGCTGCAGTTGCTTGCGCTGTTCGTTCTCGAGATTGTATGCGAAGTCGCATAGAAAATCATTTTGTAATCCCACGAAAATGGCGCTCTTTGGAGCGCCGAGCACAAAGGAATCAATGTGATAGACGCTATCGCGCAGCGCTGGAACATCCTGTGGATAGAACATATAGAAAGACAGAAGAACAGAAAGAGACAGAGACAGAGAGAGAGAGAGAGAGAGAGAGAGAGAGAGACAAGTGTGTAGAGAAGATGTTGTGATAGAGATAGACAGTGTGAATGAAGTCGATGTCGAAGTAGGTATGGAGTGAGAAAGAAAGAGAGAGAGAGAGTGATAGAGCGAGTGACAGTGAGAAAGTGAGAGAGGCAGATAATGTTTAGAGAGTCAATGTCGAAATATGTATAGAGAGACAGATTGAAAGAGATAGATAGAGTGAGAGTTATCCAACACAATCGAAAGAGAGAGAGAGAGAGAGAGAGAGAGAGAGAGAGAGAGAGAGAGAGAGAGAGAGAGAGAGAGAGCGAAATATACCGAAAGTTGTGCCACTCTAAGTGTACGTATATATATATATATATATATATATGTGTGTGTGTGTGACAATGGTACTGAAAGAGATAGAGCTACAGTCACACAGACACAGAGAGAGAGAGAGAGACAGAGAGTAACAGGCGATAGGTTACAGGAAATTGTGGCTGGGCTTAAAGTGCATCATGCATGACGACTCTACAGCTAGCTCTACGGCAACAAACAGCAACAGCAAGCACATTAATGACAGCCATCATAAGGATGCTTGCCACAAATATGAAAAAAAAAAACCCAAAAAAAAAAAAAAAAAATTACTAAAAGCCAAACAGAGCGACGAGAGCGAGACTTGATGTTCAACGAAGAAAGCCACGACAATTCGCACCGACCGCAAAGACCAGACAAAACTCCTATGCCAAATGCTATGAAATCCACCTAAAAAGCTACCACAAAAATATATATACATACATATATATAAAGAAGAAAATATAATAATAACTAGTACATATACATACATATATCTAAGATATTTTTGCCTCATATGTGGGTGCGTGTGCGCGTTTGTGTGTGTGGCGTCTAGTGAGATGCGACAAACAGCAAGCGAGTGAGCGACCATAACATAATCATAAACGAGCAAGAAAATTATAAAGATAGCGACGCAACGAAGCTGAAATATACTATTCAGGAACTCGCTCTGCAACTAGCATGGGTAAAAGTGCGTGAAGGAGATGTGGGTGAGTGGAGAGAGCGAGAAAGAGAGAGTGAGAGAGAGAGAGAGAGAGAGAGAGAGAGAGAGAGAGTGAGAGAGGGTGGGGCTGTTTGAGCAAGCAGCTGGTATATGGCATACTAAGCGAAAACAGAATTCAATGTATATCGATATTTATCGATAACAGTCTTATCGATGTTAAATGGTATAACAAGCCTGACTTCAGTTATTATCAATATTCAATATACCTCTTAGCTCACAGCGCTCATAAGACAGGGTATATAATACACACACAACACACACACACACACACACACACACACACACACTCGCAAAAAGTAAACAGAAATCCAATAATAGTTACTCTTCACTAGCTCAAAATAATATCCTTCAACTGTTAAGCAGCTACCATCTCAACGGAAGCTATCACCATGCATCCTAAACAACACACACACACACACACACACACACACACACACATACATAGAGAATCACTTGGATAATAGCCATGTGCAATCCATACACATATGCATCGTATTGCTGAGCATATTTTGTGCCCATCCATTGATTGGCTTCGGCTTTGCCTGCGACTTCTACTTCTACTTCGACTTCGACTTCTACTTCAACTTTGGCTTTGGCTTTGGCTATGACAGCACCTGGCACATTCTTTGCCTTCGACTTTGATTTTGCGTTTGCTTTGCAGCCAGCAGCCATTTAGCTGGCATTTAAAAGAAAAACTTGATAGCCTGCCTGCACAGGTAATCGTCTTAGCCAGGAGCCAAGCCAAACGCCCACAGGCTAATACAATTTTTAATTAAAGTATAGAAGAAATCAAAGTTTAATAAAAAGCAAAAGCGAACATATCTCTATATTTATAATATAATATATATATATATAGTTAAATAAATGGCAGCTATAAAATACACAAATGTTGCCCAATATTCAAATACTGTTTCTCTGCCGTGTAGATATGTTTATATATATATGTATATTTATATATATCATTTGTAATTTGTTTTATATTTGTGAGATTCGTTTAATTAATGGGAGTCTTTGGCATTGAGTTGCAGATGGAGTCTGCAATGCTTGCACAATCTTACACACAGCACACACACAGCACACATTTGCCACTAGCTCGTATACAAAAGCGACAGACGTGATACATTGAGCTCTGGGCTCAGGCGATGATGGACGTCGTTGTCCTTGGGCAACAGCTCGTTGAACATTTTGTTTGCTTTGTTCATATATAACTTGACTTGAAGAGCACTTGCAATTGGAGCACATAGTGTGAATTGCATTTAAAAGCTTTAAGCTCAATACGGGACATTTGTCTTTGCTAGCAATTAAATATGAAATAGATATCAGATCAATATATTTCACAGAATCCCAATAAAAGTTACGAAAAAACAACATTCAATTTCTCTTCGTCTCTCTCGCTCTCTCTCTCTCTTTCTTTGTATCAATTAACTTGATGTGAGCAACTTTTAGCCTGACTAAGTGCTCAAGGAAAAAAAAAATAGAATAATATATCATAATGTTAACATTTGCATATCTAGGAAGCTTCCAATTATGTCATGTTGCAAATAATGAATATTGTCTGTTTATAAAATCTTGTTGTATATATTTGAATATTTGTTACTCGAAAATGCAATCTCATTGTGTTTCTGTTGTTCTGGATGCTCATTAGCGTAAAATTCGCCGACAACATCTTTGCTTGAAATGTCAGCGCTGCCTTTGAAGAAATATCAGCTGTCAGCTGCTGCTCCCTTGGCAAGGGCACTTTATGCCCCGTATACCCTGTGATGCAGTGTCTAAGAATTATGATGCATATGTATAGGGAATTCAGTTGGAATTGCAGTTTTCGCTTCTGAACAACTTTGATGAGCTGTAGATGAAATTTAGGAAATTTTCTCTTTTCTCTTATATTTTATATTTTATATGTTATACTTTATATTTTATATTTTATATTTTATATTTTATATTTTATATTTTATATTTTATATTTTATATTTTATATTTTATATTTTATATTTTATATTTTATATTTTATATTTTATATTTATATTTATATTTTATATTTTATATTTTATATTTTATATTTTATATATTATAATTTATATTTTATATTTTTTATTTTATATTTTATATTTTATAATATATTATATATATTCTATAACTAACTAACTGCAGGGTATTTGCTAGTCGTTCAACTCTGTTTCCTGCTGCTGCAGCTGTTAGAGCATCTACTTTATTATTATTATTATTATTATTATTATTATTATTATTATTATTATTATTATTATTATTATTATTATTATTATTATTATTATTATTATTATTATTATTATTATTATTATTATTATTTATTTATTTTATTTTATTTTTTTATTTTTGCTCTATTATAATCCCAGCCACAGATTTGTGCTCAGCTCAGGTTCATTTGACCCACCGTAGTTGAACTCTCCTCTCTCTCTCTCTCTCTCTCTCTCTCTCTCGCTCTCTCTCTCTCTCACACTCTTTCCCTTTAACCCCCCTCTCTCTTTCTCAATTTTGGAAAATGTAATGGAATTGCAATTAGTTCGGATTCCGCTTCGACTGCGTGTTAGGTTTTGCCAACTTGAATTCCAATTATTGGCATTTCCAGCCGCTGCGTCAATTGAGCTGCAATGTAAATGTTTGAGTAGCTAATTCTAAACACACACACACACACACACACACACACACACACACACATACACCACCTACACACACATTTACACACACACACGCTTTAGCCAGCTTTAATTTACTTTTTATTAAATTTGTAATTGGCCGCAAAACTTTTTGCATACAAATTATGAAAATTTATTGCGCACACCTCGCACAGCCCGGCCCATTGGGCTCATCTTCTCCGAATGCATGCATATGTTTATATCTATAGCTATAGATATCGATACACATGCACATCTATTTTATTGGATATAATTAATTTAGTACATGAACCGCAACTGCAATATGGAATGCACAACAAGTTTTGCTAAGTTTTTCGAATTTACCAATGTATCCATATTTTCGATTTGAATTTCAATTATTTATATAGATTTTTTTTTATCTATATATATATAATAAAGGCAGCAGCAGCAGATACAGGTACATTCAGAATCGAAATGAATTTTTTTTTTTTTTTTTTTTTTGTGGGCGTGTAAAAGTTTTGGCTTAACGCTTCGCTGGCTTTGCTTTGCATGCGAAAGTTTGGCATTTGTTTAATTGGAATTTGGCATAGGTGCGGGAGGCGCAGTTGGAGTGTGGTGGGGAGGGGGAAGGGGGAAGGGGCAGGTGAAAGGGAAAGGGAATTGGCTCAAAGGTTCAGTTAGATTCGCTGCGCTTCGATTTGGTTTGGTTTGGCAAAAGTCTTCAGGCATTTGAAAATTAACTTACTTCTACGCTTATCGTTTGGCCCAAAAAAAAAAAGGCTAAATACTTGTAAGTTACAGCCACTCACGTAGCATGTGGCATGTGGCATGCAGCATTCGCACAATCTAAAAACTCAATTGTTGACCAGCTGAGCTCAATGCTCATTGCATTTGCATTCAATATTTGAGCGATGCGTTGCAATTTAATTTGATTTTCATTGCAGCTGCTTTAGCTTTGCATTTACCCCTCCCTACCCCTCCCCCTCCCCCACCCACTCCTTTTGAGAATTTATTACAAGGTATTCATTGCGAAATTGTTGGCTGCCCGTCTGCACAGCACAGATTGATGGACAAAGCCAAGTGCTCATGCTCGGCTAAGAAATGACAACAGACACAGACGTCTGCAGCTGAGTGTGAGCTGAGCTGAGCAGCCTTTTCAAACTACTTCACAATGTTTACACACATCACCCACACACACACACACACACATGCCGACACACACCCATCCATACACACTCACACTCACCCCATTCGTCCGCTTTGTATTTGCATAGCTGAACGAAGTGGATAATAAAATATCTATGAAAGCAAAGTGTTCAAATCGAGCGTTCTCCATTGCCTGAATGCAGACGCATTCATCTCATTTATATATGTATGTACATATATATAGAGTATATTTATATATGTATATGCATCTAGGTGGGTTGACCAAATAGGAACAATCATAAAAGAAATTTGAACAAAAGAAATAGCTTTTTCAATATTGCATAGTTTTGAGTAGGATTTTTATTTATTTATGAATTAACTCAGTATTCTAGCTAAGACTTGAGATTTAAGTTAATTTTGAATGAGTTTAGTCAATATGGGACTTATATGTACAGCTGCGAAAAAAAAATAGCACCACTTTGAATTTCAAAGTTTGAGAAGTTCTCCTGGATACATTTATCAATGGATTGGTCTGCAGATTACTTTTATTAAAGCAGAAAACTATTAACTATTGCTACAAAAAAGAATTTTCATCAAAATATTCAACGTTTTTATGTAATTCAAAAAATGCTGAAAAAAGTCGAAAAATCGACGAAAAAAAATAATAGCACACCCTTGTCATTTTGCGCTAAAAATTATTTTAAAAAATAAAAATAAGTTACAAACTTTATTTTATAGTTAATAATAAGTGAAAATAATAATATTCCTTAAGTTTAGTATTTAGTTGTGTTGCCCCAATTGGACATTATGGCTGCACAACGCCTAGCCATGGAATCAACCATGTCCTGGCATCGTTTAAGGAGAATTTGAGCCCAGGACTCAAGAACGACTTCCCAAATCATCTTTATATTAGTTGAATTAGATTCAGAAACTATTTTTTTTGTCGTTCGTATCAAATGTATATATTTGAAAGGTGTTTCTGCAGCATCTTCCAAGTCTCTCAAATGCATGCAGCAGCTAATGCAGTTGCATTAGTATGATGCCTGAGAGCTAATATAGAGTTGGTATGCTCAGCTCTCACTAACTGATAGAAAAAGAGAGAGAGACTAAGATAGAGAAAGCTTCTGCTGAACGTAGTCTCGGCTATTGCCGAGTGAAAGCGAGACGGCTATAGCAGTCGTTCGTGCTAGTTCGTTATGAATGTTAGTTGGACGAAGAAGAAGGCACTCGAATTTGATATTGTATTATGAATACAGAGTAGTTGTAGTTGTAGTTGGATAGCGCTCTTATGCTCATATATATGTATACTAGTATAAGCTATATTTCATTTGATGGAATTATCTTGGGGTTCATCAAATTTATAGAAATATATTTATATATATGTCAGGTATGGCAGTGATCTAGCTGCACTATCAGCAGGCATTTCTATACTCTATTTTATTTCAGTGAGTCGCAATTTCGGTCTAATATCTTCTCTCTTCCTCTTCGTTCTTTTCTTTCTCCTACTAGCTCTGTCTCTCTCTGCTTATGCCCGTTCATAATGACATACTCGGTCAAAGCAGCTCACTCCCTCTCTCTCTTTCTTCCTATCTATATACTAGAAGAATACCCTATGCAGTTAGACATATTCAGCCACACTCAAGAAATTCTCTGACATATTCACAAATGAGTATTCTGGCTCCACTTCAAATACTATTTGCTATGGTAACTATGCTTACTTCCGTAATGCTTCCGTAATGAACTACTTCTCCTTAAGAGTAAAAAGAATCTATTGCAGCCATGATTAGCAGAGACTTAATATATATCAATTCCCCCCCAAAGAGTCTCAAATGGTAAGACTATAAGATTCATGCTCAATTGCTACAGAATCTCATAGAAAATTAAATAATTATAACTTTAGACAGCTCTCAAAAAATAGCACTCGGGGCATAGTACAGGTCTTGCTTAGCCACATTTCAATGAATGAGATTTTATACGAACACTGAAGTCATTCAGTAAATTCACTTAACACTTGCTAAATGGAATATGAAAAGATTGTGCAAACGCTTTGATAAGCTATCGCTCAGGGCTGAGTTGATTGACTCGCAGACGATGGACTGATTGATGGCCATGGATCATGGATTGTCAATGGCGGAGCCACGCCCCCTGGGACAGTTGGAGAACTCTCAAGTGTTGAGTTAAAGTGTAGCATTTCAATTCGCATTAAGCCAAAGCTTTTCACTTTTCGCTTTTCACTTTGCTCATCTAACGAAACGTCGCCGAGTGGCATCCTCCACAGGGAGCTGCACAGCAGCAGCAGCAGCAGCTGCTGCAGCTCCCTTCACCAGCATAGCCGCCCATTATTCACAACCCATCAACCGCTATAACCACTCCACTGCAGCACCCTCTTCCCGCTACTCTCTTTGTATTATTTTATGGCCGTGGCTGTTTCTTTGCGAATTGCATTTCAGCTTGATTTATTTCATTTCATTTCATTTTATCCCAGTGCAACGAGCCAGGCGGCCCGGGAAAATTGATGTTAGCGGAGAAATACGGTTAGCTACATAAGTTGGTTATTACTGGCTGCTTAAGCCAATGCTCACCCCACACACCCACACCCACGGCCATGCCCACGCCCACAGCCTCCACATCAGGAGCGCCTCACGCCTCATCACTTCGGCCCAATGGAATCTCTGTGCGAACTACGTTTCAAATAATATATTGCATTCCCAAATGCAGGTCCCGTTCCATCGGCCAGCTGCAGGCCGGTTCGAGCAGCGTGTGCGTTAGATAAACTTGTAGAGAAATAAGAAGATGAAGCAGCAGCAGCCGCAGCAGCAACTAACCGATGCGAAGTACACGAAACACAGATCCCGTCGCATTCCTCGAATTCAGCACTCAACACGGATGAACAGCGTCTGCACGGAAATGGCAGTTTTTCCATTACGCTGCCATGCGTCGCATACGCCCCAGCCCAATAGACCAATGGCCCAACTGCTCTCGTCTCCCCCTTAACCTTGTCACAATCTCTCGCCCCTGCTTCACTCACTCATCATCACATATGCCAGCTGGCCAGCTGGCTAGAGCTTTGCGCGTATTACTTAATTTATATGAAATATGAAATGCTCGTTTGATACATGAAACAATAATGGACCAAGTGAGCTATGAGGGGGCGAGTGTGCAAGAGTGTGGGCGGGGCATGGCATGTTGTGCACGGGGATTTGAATCAAGCATCAAATTAAGGCTAAAATGCATTTGTCAGATGGCGCCGTGACAGCAAAATTGCTAAAATAATAAAAAAAAAAAAATAATAAAAAAAAAAAAAAACACTATCAGACAAACTTGTGTGCACTCACTTACGAATATAGCTAAGCACATGTGTGTGTGTGTGTGTGTGTGTGTGTGTGTGTGTGTCCGCACACACTTCGCTATATGCTATGCGCTCGTAAGCTGTTTATCTTTGAGACGGCCGCCAAGACACGAAGCTGAACAAGTGGCAGCACCGCAAAATGTCCCCTTGCCACGCCTTAACGCCCTCCCCGATCACTCCGCTGTCTGCCTTAACTCTTGCTCTGTTGCTTCTTTGGTATCGTTGCGGCGCATCAGCAGCAATGGCAACAACTTGCTGCAAACAGCCAACACTAAAATATCACTCAAGGCAATGTTGGCTGCAGCAATACATATATAAATATATATACATATGCATATACATGTGTGCATGCGTGTGTGTGTGTGTGTGTGTGTGTGTGTGTGTGTGCTGGCAGGGCAAATATGCATTGCGGCTGTTACCAAATTGGATGCAGTTATGGCAAGCACAATATGCACACACATGACGATGCCAAAGAGTATAGCATTTGATGCTAAATTTAAGCTTAACATTGTCACAGATCACCCTTCCTTCACCCCTTACCCTTTAGCCTTTGCTCTCTGGCTTGGCAAGTTCAGAGTTCAATGTCGTTTTGAAACTTTGGCAGAACTCATTTGACTCATTTGATATGTAATATGTGATATTTGCAACTGCTCCATTCAATGAGTAAATGCAGTTCTCAGTGATCAGCTGCTTATCGATAATTTCAATTTGATTGTAGTTATCGGTAAGGACATTGAATTGATTGGGCTTAAATCAAGTAGTTGACAAAGTTTTGAAATTCGATTTAAATTGACCAAGAATTAGTATATCGAATATGTATAAAGCTCATATGAGCATGTTATCGATAAAGATAATATCGATCAATTGATATTTATATAAATTAACAACGAATTAGTACATGGAATATGTAAAACCTTCACATAAGCATGTAATCGATAAAGATGATATCGATCAATTGATATTTATATAAATATATATTATTTGGCATCGAATTAGTACATCGAATATGTATAGAGATCATATGAGCTTGTTATCGATAAACGTGATATAGATAAATTGCTATTTATAGAATTATGTATCCACAAATATTACAAATATTTTGACAAATAACTATGAGCCCATATAAATTATATCTCAACATCATCATCTTGTTCTATTAAGATACTGATAAGGTATGCCTCAGATAACGAACATATCGCTTAACGAACAATGTTTCGCATAACGAACAACAAAAAATTTTAAGACATTTATTGTATGCGAAATTTTTGTGTTGAAAAAAAAAAAAAATAAAATAAAAAAAATTTTTTTTGCTAGTTTCGGATAACGCGTTTCACTTAACGAACAAGATGCTGGAACGCAGTGTGTTCGTTAACCGAGAGTCTTTGGTATTCTCTAAGAAATGTCATTTATCATTCTGATAAAATACTCAACAATATAAATCGATATATTTCATTAAAGCAACTCATCGATAGTCGATTAGTTATCTATATGTCGCTCCAAATAGGAATGATAGTATTTTCGATATTTCGATATTTAAAAAACGGTTCATGTGATTAATTTAATTTGAATGCCAAAATATTTAATAAAGCTTGCGATTTGAAAGAAAATTCAGTTAAAATACTCATCTATGTAAATCGATATACTTATTGTATAGACTGGCAGTTAAGCCAGTGCAAACTGCTTTTTAACCCGTTTCATGTGCTACACCCAACCGCCCACCATCCGCCAACATCTACCACTTGAGCCAATATTTGGTCCGCTCGAACTTCAAAAGAGAAATAAACTTCATAAGAAGAGGCAGCAAATAATATAATATATTAACAATTCTTTGTGGGCATGCCAACTGCGATGCTAAGGTCACAGACCTACAGCGTATAGTCAGCTTTCAAGTGGCTTGCGTTTGACAGTTAGCAGTTGCTGCCAAAAAAAAAAAAAATTTCTGTGTGTGTGAGTGAGTGTGTGTGTGTGCACACGAGTATGCAGCGAGCGTGCATATACTTTTATCAGCAAGTACATGCTAAAAACTAAGTGGTAAACGAATTTTGGGCAAGAAATTCCATACACACACAAAATAAAAAAAAAAGTGTGCGAGAGCAATGGAGAGAATGCGAGGAGAGAGTGAGTGAGTGAGAGAGAGAGAGGGTGTTAAACGTAGCAAACAGCATCTCGGATAAAAGAAGCGAGTGGTGGCATGCCACAAGCGAGCGCAACACATGCAACAAACGACCTCAACTTGGAAACTGTGAAACTGTGGAATATGGAAATACATGTAATAAAATATGTATATGCACCATTTTGTATACGACGAGTCTGTCCAAATATTTAACCCTTTTATCTCAATCTCTCCCATACCCACTCGCCACTCTGCCCTGCCCCGCCCTGCGGTCCTCTGGCTGAATTTTTGTTGGTTTATTTTCGCTCGGCTTGTTGCAGCGTTTGGTCCGTCATTTAGTGGCATAACGGCATATTAAAGTGGCCATCGATGGCGTTGCCGCAAAGCAATTTCTTTGTGGGTTGTCCACACACACACACACACACACACACACACTAACACAAACAGACCCGTGCGGACAGTAGTAGACCAGTTAGCCGGCAGCTTATCCATTGAGCATCGATCGAATTGCTGAATGATTTCATCAAATCCGCTGACGTTGAATTGATTTGATTTTATGTGCGCTTTGTGCAAATTTATTTGATGCAGTTTCATAAATGCGACCTGCCATAAAAAAAAAAACGTAAAGTAAAAGTAAAAAAAAAGTGTGAGCTTTACTTTGCTCTCAGGCGAGCAGCAGCAGCAGCCAGCGCTTGAGCCTTTGCCATTTTCATTTCTATTTCTCGATGGCATAATTTTTCACGTTTCACAAAACGATTTTGCCCAGCAACGCTAGGCCGTCGGCCGTGGGGCGTGATGCGTGTGCTGCCTTCACCAAAAAGGTGAATCACACACAGGCAGGAAGGGAAGTAGGGAGAAAGAGAGAGAGCGCATCAATGCTGCTGCTGCTGCTCCTCCTCCTGCTCCATCACTCTGCACATTTACACACTTGAACCTCTGCCAAGCACTCGAGGCGATAATCAGATTGCCAAGCTGGCAAGCCCCTGCCGCCTGAATTCTAACCTATAGAGCACTCAGCGCTGTCCCACGTGCGTGTGTGTGTGTGTGTGTGTTGTGTGTGTTGGTGTGCGTGTTAATTGAACTGTTCGACGTGCATAGTCAGCGCTTGTTTTACAATTCGACTGGATATGTCAGGCTTTAAAAGTTGCTGGCATCAATGGCAACGTCACACACACACACACACATACACTCACAAACAACTCACACACACTCACACACACACACACACACAGCATAGACCCATCATCGCTTAAAGGCTCGCATCTTAACCAACAAATTAAGTATACGTAGAGCCCAAAGTTTTCTGATTTACTTCTGATTTTTCCTCTTCTTATTTATTTATTTTATTTTATTTATTTTTTTTTTTTTTTTCGTACCGCTCCGTACCAAATTAATGCGATTATTTAATCATATATAATCCAGTGCACCGCGTTGCCAAGTGATGCGGAAACTTTTCCACAAATTGTTGATTGCCATTTAATTGTGTACATGATTGTGGGCGTGCCACTGTGCACAGTGTGTGATTCAATTAGGATGCCCAAATTGAAGAAAAAAAAAAAAAACAAAACAAAAATTGGGGAAAAGCTTAAATTGAAAAACGTACAAGAAAAATACAACAAAAGTCGTCGCTGCGTGTGGCCAAATAACATATGAAATGCCGTAGAATCAGTTTTTATTTGTATTTTATGTTTCATTTCCTCCAATTATAAAAATTTAACAAAAGAAATATTTATTTAAATATATATATTTATCAAAAAATCATAATTGCTGGGAAAAATCAAATCGGCATCAAGAATAAATAAATCACATAAAGTTCTATATCCAGATCAAAGCTCAAACTCTTCAGATGAATTATTATTGATGTTTATTAAGATTTCAGTCAATTTCATTTTCAACATTTGCATATTGCATATCGAAATACTAGATGCGATGTCAAGTGGAGCTCAGTTGGGCGCTGGGTTGGGGGAGGCTAACGAGAGCAACGAACTACTGTGAAATGCCGCAAACAATTTTAAGTGGATTTATTGCCTTAATGGATGCTTCATAAAGTAGTAGTAGTAGTAGTAGTAGCTCATGCCGCATGCTCGTTGCCAGAGTCAGGAGTCAGGAGTCGGGAGTCGGGAGTCCAGAGTCCTTAAGTACACATTGTAGCAGCATTCATTGAATTGTTGACTTGAATTAAGAAGCCTCTTAGCTCAAATTTCATTAATTCTTGAGCTCAATTAATGGGCATTCCGAAACAGTAGTCACGCATGCACAATGATGTGGACAAGGACCATGAGTGCTCGCGTTGGCAATTTAACTGGAATTATACTCTCTAGAGAATGTAGGTATAGTAGATATACGAAAGGTTTTATGACAAAGGCGGGCGGAGAAGATGAAGAAAATGAGATGTATGACTGAGGGATGTATTTGTGAACGTCAAATGAATGAAATGAATGAAATGAACTCATTCATTCTTGAGTGAAGATTCGGCAGATATAAAGTGATATTTTTGACTAAGAAGTTGTTGTAGAATGAATCGGTCAATGACTTAAAGATAGAGAAAATGAGATGTAGACTGAATAATGTCATACTGTCAAATGAGTTCCATCGATCAATGACTGTACAATACAATTATTCATAAATTGTAGATCCATGACAAAGAGAGATATAATCATCATTGTCAACTGAGTTCATTCCCAAGACTGATTGAGGGATATATTCATGATAGTCAAATAAATTGATTCATTCTTAAGTGTTGATCTATTAATGATTATCAAATGCACTTATGCTTAAGCAGTAGATCTATGATTCAGGGATAGATTCTTGAATGCTACGCTTGAGGAATATAGATTTATGAGTGTCATATGAATGCATTCCTATTTTGTAGATTCATAAAAAGGGAATCTACATATGAATCCAATCTTATGCATTCTTGTAAGTAGATATGTTCATGATTGTCAAATGAATTGATTCATTCTTGAATGTAGATCTATTTATGACTGTCATGAAAATATGTTTAATCTACATATATATGACTCAGTTATATTCATGAATGAATTAATTTTTTAGTGCGTTTAAGTCTGAGGGATATACACATATGAATGTCTTATAGATTCCTTCTTAAGACTCTAGCACTATGTCTCTTCGACATTAATGAGTGTAAAATGAATGCATTCATATAATACAAATGAACTTTTGCTTATATCAGATCATAGATCTATGACTCAGCTACATTATTTCATTCATTGAATTCAATCTTTAGTAGATTTATGACTGAGGGATATACATTTATGACTGTCATATGAATTCAGTCTATGTCTCATCGACATTTATGACTATTCAAGAGAGTATTCAAGTAATTATAGAATATTTAAATTCAATCAATTTATGACTCTCAACTGAATATATTCTTAAGCTGTTCAACTAGGATAGAAAGATTTCGTATTCATAATTATCACTTAAAAACTGATCAACGCATTCATGGAGCTCTCACATTGACTCATTCACTCAATTACAGGGTATTTCTAAATTCAAGCAATATGCAATATTGTTAAACAACAACAGATAGTAGCTGCACTGCAAAAGCCACACACACTGAGCTTCACTCCACTTGCGCAGATTGAGAGCCTGTGGCCTCGCTGGCTGTCCTGATTGCCATCGGAAGGTTGGTGAGAGGCAAGGATGTCGTATGTGTCTAGGGTGGAGGGCGGTCATGGGCCTGGCATATTAGAAAAACAATAATAGGTTGCGTGATAGGAATCTTGTCGCCTTGTCTCATGCCAGCCAGTACATCGATGCGAATGACTTCTCTGTGTAACTGGCAGGAATTTAATACAGCCAACGACGCGTCATCGTGTGCGACGCGCTACGATAGTCGGCTAACTCCAATGGCTTGCGACATTTGCAAATGTGTGACTTGACTCGAACACACACACACACACCCAGATACATGCCTAAGCTCTAGCTCAAGCTATACTTCTTGGCTTGAGCTGGCCAAAAAGGTGTTCAACCATTTTGCTTTGAAGTTTGAGCATTTGAGCATTGCCATTGCCAAGCAAATGTACAAATCACGAGAGGCGTGACTTGCGGTTCGTATGTTTAATCAAGCGGTTCACCAGCAGCTAGAAGTAGCGCTAGCCACGCCCACACACACGCAATCAGTTAATTAACTTGTTAGCTGGCAGCAGCTGCTGCTGCTGCATATATATATATATATATATATATATATATATATATATATATATATATATATATATATATTTTTTTTTTATTTTTTTTTTTTTTTTTTTTTTTTTTTTTTTTTTGGTTCATGTCCAGAATGATATTCAATTTCTGTTCTTGCTTTTCGACAGCAGTCGTCAATATTGCAAAAGTAAAAGTTAAATCTGAATCTCGCTCACCACTCAGCCTCCATCTCTCTCACTCACTCTTTCTGACTCGCTCTTTTGCTGCCTATGTGCCAACGCTGTTTGAGCTGGCTCAGCAAGCAATCTCCCCGGGGAGCCACTGGGCGGCTGACGTTGGCAATGCGATGACAATAAAATGCTTTCCCAGCCATGCAACAGCAGCTTGTTGAGTGCCAAGTGCCAAGTGCCAGGCCAGGCCGCCCTAGATGATATCGGGCAAGCTGTATTGAAATCGACAGCTAATGAAATGTTGCCCAAGATAGCAAACACGCATCTGCAGCGGGCACCGGACAGGCTAAACAGCCGAACAGCTAGCTAACCCCTGGGATATAGCCGAGAGCTAACCCAAGGCATTGTGCTTAACCATAATCAAGACATTTGAACCTGCTGTCATTGCTGTTGCTGTTGCTGTTGCTGCCCTATGCTAAGTGCCATAAATTGTAATTAGAAATGGCACAAGACACACAGCTCTGATTCGAACTCAATGTCAAGCTGGCCGTCACGTCTCGTATGCGTAATATTAATAGTGTGAACTGATGTTAATCCGTAAACACAGTTTGCCACTCGCTCATCATTTAGCAGCACATCCAATGCATCACATCCACATCTGACAATCATTGATGACTTGGTAATGGATAAGCCAACAGTTTTTAGCCAGAAATCTTCTTACGTAACTACAACATTTTAAATTCTCTAATGAAAACTTGAGTTTGATAATCTTCTGTTCAAACACATTTTTTTTTTTTTTAATATTTGTAAATCATATATATAATAGTTATGCTGAACTACAGATACCCTGTAGAATATATATTATAAAAATGTAGTCAAAAATTTGTATATGGCGTCAGCTGACATTTTGCCTATTTTCTAAGCTACATTTATAAAACAAATTTTCTAAAAAAAAAATTAAATAAAAAATAAATAAAATATAAACTAAACTACTAAAAAGATGAGAAACTATGGCAATACATATTAGATGGGAATATTCTATAAAAGCTTTTGCTTTTCGGATCAACCTAAATATTGTTCATACGAAACTATCATCACTCAGCTCAGCTCAGCCCAACTCAACTCAGCTCAACTCAGCTCAGCTCAACTCAGCTCAGCTCAACTCAGCTCAGCTCTACATAGATCATTGAGTGATGTTTGCTGAGTGAGCACTCATCTGAGTGCAGTATGCATTGATGTAGCTCATTCAAGAGCTTCTACAAATAGACTACACTCTGACTATTCTTCACGCATTGCTCATACATCTCTATAGCACTGAAGCTTTTACATCTGAACGCTGCATAGATCGATTTTCTCACACATTCAGCTATGAAGAAAGCACTAAAGATGTTTCATATCACACACCCTGGAATTACGTATTTCATCATTGCTTTTTACATTAATAGACTTATGCCAATTCATATAAGAAGAATATAAGAAAACTATAAGATATTAAATAAGAAATTAATTTATATCAATATAATGTAAAATAAAAAAATATAAAATGTTAACATATTAAATAAATTAAAAGATATTGAATAAAAAATTAATATATATATATATAATATATCATATTATTATTTTATTTTATATATTACATATATTTGTATATAAAATAAAAATTAATAAATAATTTAAAAATATTTTATAACATTTCAAAATTACTTTTTCTAATACTAAATTGTTATCTCAAAGGAACAAAAAAATAAATAAGAAATATATTAAATTAAACATATTTCTACTTCAAATGTCTTCAATAGATCAGTGAGAAATTCTTAAATATTTTAAGACATAAATTTGATAGAGCTAAAGCTGTTCGCATTGCCAAACGTGCCCTCAAGCCATATGCTATGTTAACAGGGTAACAGAACTTACACACACACACACACACTCTTTCACTCACTGACTCACTCACTCCCACACACACACACACACACACCCAGAGTGCGATAATAAGCATAGAGAGTTTTTGGTGAAACGCAGACTTTGTTTTGGTTACATTTTGCGCATCTGGTCAGCTGGAATAACTAAAAATTTTACAATTTACATACATTAAAATTTGGTGAATTGTTTGCTTTTGTGCACGCATATGTGAGTGCGTATGTGTGTGTGTGTGTCTGTATTGGTATTGTATGATAAAAAGAAAAAAAAAATGACTCGCCGATATAAGCATTGCTGTTTAACAAAATCTATGTTATTTTATGTTTAAAATTCTATTCATATGGAACAGCCCAAAATGCTATCTTTGACCGGACACCGACTGCAGGTGAGGTATGCATGTGGGAAGGGGAAAGTTTTGTTGTTTCTATTTTCATCTATTTTTTGGGTTGGGCTGTGTCAAGAGCGAGCAGGATAAGCACAGCGAGCAGAGTGTGAGCAAGGCAAATAGGCTACAGAGGCAAGAGGCAAATGCGAGAGGCAAGACAAAGACATGGTAGAAGGGTTTTTCGTTTTTTTTTTTCTTCTTCTCCTTTTTTTTGAGGGGGAGAACACTAGGAATGCGCAGAGCGGGCTATCTAATAACAATCAAGCATGATTATGTTACTTACGCGTATTATCTTCTGGTCTCGTATAATCTTTCGCACACAGTTGACAATGAACGTGATGAACATGCCGCCCAGTATTAGGCCAAACACAATTATTATGATGACCACATGTTCCGATTGACCGGGGGTTTCATTCTGCAAATGAAAATATATATATTTAAATATATATGTGAGTGATAATAATCATAAATGAAAAAAAAAAAAAAAATTGTATATAATAAGTGATAAATACACATGTCAAGTTATATCAAAGAGTAGGAAATCAAGAGGCGAGTTATGCATATGAAAATGCTTTGAAGGCGGCAAATGTAATATGATTATGATTATGATATGATATGCTTATTTAAAATATCTAAGATCTGTGACACAAATAATATTTACATTTTAATGTAAATTTAATGCAACATGGAAGTAGTCAAGTAATAAGTCAGCAATTTAGTCTGCAGTGGGAAGAGAGAGCTTAAGTAATTTAAAATATATATAAAATAAATAAAAATAAATAAAATTAATAAACAAAATAATGAAAAAAAAAATAAAAAAATAAGTAAATGAATAAAAAAAATGGATAAAAATTAATTATATAATTAATTAAGTAATACAAAAATAAATAAATGAATAAATAAATAAAGTAAAAATATGAATAAATAGATATAAAAAAATGTAAAAGAAAATAAATAAAATATTAAATGAATAAGAAAATTAACAAAAAATAAATAAATGAATAGATAAATAAATAGGTTCATAAATATATAAATGAATAAATAAATAAATTAATTGATTAAAAAATAAATAAATAAATAAAATAAAAAATTAATTCATTAATTAAGTAATAAATAAGTAAATATATAAATAAATAAATGAATTAATTAAATAATAAAACGAAGTAAAAAATAAATAAATAGATAAATATATTTTTTTAAATAAATTATTAAAATATGAAATGAATACGAAGATGAATAAAAAATTATATAATTAATTAATTAATGAATAGATAAATAAATAAGTAAATAAATAAATAAATAAGTTAATTACTTAAAATATTAATAAATAAATAAAACAATGAATTAACTAATTAATAAGTAAATAAATAAAAAAAATTTAAACAAAAATTAATAAATAATAATTTAAAAAATATATTCTTTCAATCCTTTAATCTTTTTAAACAACTAAACGTTTATTTAAGGGCAGTTTGATCAATGCCAGATTTGCATGAAAAATATTCTATAGAATTTATAGATATTTAGATCCATATAGTAGTTTCAGGCATATCAATAGACAAATGTTGACTCAACTCTTTTGTAATTTATAATCAAAAAAATATATGAGTTGGCTTGGTTTTATTTAGAATAAGCTTAAAAAAAAATATTAGTTTCGACATTTTGTCAAATAAATTCTTTTGCTAAATTTCTGCCATCAAACAGCTGATGAAGTGAAAAAGGGAATATTCATTTTGGTAGACTTAAAATTTGATATAGCTATGCATATTGAAGCTGACAAGCCACAGATGGATAATAACTATGGAGTATAGTAGTTATATAAGATATACCCATTGTTGGGTTGGCAAAGCAATTGAAATATTGTTTTTACAATTTTTATTACGATTATTATTATTGTTTGAATATTATGCAATTTATTTTCTATTTAAAAAAATTTTGTTGAATTGCGCTTGGATTATTTATACATGCTGATTAAATAATCTGAATTGTATTCATAAATAAATAAATTAATAAAAAATATATTTATATTTTCTATGTATATGCAATTCCACTTCCAAATTGACTTTGAAGTTTTTGAAATAAATTGAAATTCCATTTACAAGAGATTTGCTGTGCTTTTGCATACTTCATGAGCCCTCATTGTATGCGTTACAAATGATAGACCAAAGTGTGCATACCCAGTGCTATGCATTTTTAATAGGCAGCGACATATGATAACAAAATGAAAGAGCGCACAGAGCGGGATTTGAATGCCGTTACAGCATGTTGGCTTTTTAGCTGCAGCAAAAACTACATAATTATAAAGCTTTCATAAGCCACACACACACACACGCATACACATGAACACACTCTTACACACACACACAGAGAGAGAGAGAGAATGGCTATAATATGACGGTTGGCTAAGTTGGTTTGTTTGCTTAAACGAAATCAAATTCGTTGAACACAATTAGTGAAAATTCGAGCTCTAATTTAAATCAGAGCAAATTAAATATATATATATATATATATATATATATATATATATATATATATATATATATCTATATATATATATATATATATATATATATATATATATATATATATATATAATATATATATATATATATTATTATGATTGTATATGCGCATGATTGAGCTGCATGTTTGAACCGTTGGCCCAATTATGAATCAAGTGGAGAGCGTGTGAGAGAGAGAGAGGGAGAGAGAAGAGGCAAGAAAAATGTTTTTGATTTATTTAGCAATTTAGGGACAAACGCAACGCAAATTAGTGGCAACAAATCGCTTGATTTTATATACTTTAACAATTGAAATTCGAAATTGTAATACGATTATCGTTAACACAGCACAATGAACATAATTATTATTAAATTGTATAATGGCCAAGTAAATAAATGTGAACAAATGAACGTCCATTCTTGCTTAACTGCTTACAAATGTTTGCATCGCAATTAATTATGACTCGAAAGAGTCTTGCCGGAGTTGTAAATCGTAAATTAAAGTACATGTACGCACACATTTCAATGCTTGTTCAATTAGTTAAGTTTTACGATCGAAACAAGATTTACAACAACACAAAGGCACTGAGGCAGACCCATTCCCATCTATCGAGGAATGCAAACTATTTGCTCGCTTTCAACTTTAATGAGTCACAAAGGAGACATTGCTTTAGAGCCAAGCCAATTCGCTGGGCAATTGCTGACGCTGTGTGACCTTATCAAATCTAATCATCGAATACAATTGCTGAGACAACAAGAAAATAAAGAAAAGAAAACAAGAAAAAACCAAAACAATGCCAGAGTAGCTAAAACAATAACAACAATTCCAGTCCCAGTCTACGGGCCCAGAACGAGCGCGCGTTGACAATGCAGAGAAAGCAAAACGGCTCGAATATAAACCTCAGACTTTGCAAACAAAACTTATTTGGCCAACTTTGTCTATATATACATATATATATATATATAAATGTGTGTGTGGCATAGTTCAAATGATAGTCAAGACTATGCGTGTGTGTGTGTGTGTGTGGCAAACTCGTTTGCCTATAATTAGATGCATGCAGAAAACTTTGCTCAACTTAATGATGATAGAAAGGCGAAAGACTGAAACACTCAAACACTCTGATAGATACTCAGCCATGCAATGGGTAAAAGTGTAAAATCAGGTAATCTCTGTGGCTCATTCATTTTCACACTTACACTGCACTTCTCCTCATCGAAGCGAAACTTGCAATTGTCCCGATCATTGCACTTCAAGTCGCTTGATATGCATGTCGCGTCCTCGCAATCGTACTCGTCCTCGGTGCACGCTATAAAAGACAAGAATTCACAATTAAAACTTGTTTAAGTACATATGTATATTGCTAAAGTGTGAAACGAAATGAATTAAGAATCAGTGTTTGTGATTGTGTAATACTCGATTTATTATAGATTATAAAGAGACTTGAGTTTGCTTAGCTAAGAAACCAGAGCTTAGATTTTGAGTAAGCTAAAACATATTAAGAGTCTTCGTGTTCTATATAAGTTTATTTTAATATTTTAAATATTAAATATTCATTCGCTCAATATAGTATATAGTATATAGTACTAGCTGTTGCTGTTCCTACTGTCAGTGTATTTATCTCTCTATCATTAGAATTTTGGGTTATACATATATGTATGCAAAGAAACTTTTTCTACCAATTTTACCACTTCTCAAGACAGCAGCAAGAAAGCAGAAACACGTGCTCTTATTCTGTGCTGGAGCATTCTTTTTATACCCTGAGCCCATTGAAAATGGGAAATCAGGGTATAATGGTTTTGTTAAATGTATGTAACAGGCAGAAGGAGGCGTGGCAGACCCCATAAAGTATATATATTCTTGATCAGCATAAAAAAATAAGTTGATCTAGCCCTGTCCGTCTGTCCGTCCGTCCGTCCGTCCGTCCGTCCGTCCGTCCGTCCGTATGTATGAACGCGTCGATTTCCGAAGATACAAAAGCTAGAGAGTTCATTCTTTTTGTGTTAGGTTCGTATATTGCACGCGCAGTACGAGTTTGTTTCAGAAATTCGATAACTTGTATATTTGCAAAGTTATCGATAAACGAACTTATCGGGAACCTGTTATAAAATTCTAGCTAATTCATCTTTAGAGTTAGAGTCTCCAAGTCTTCTGCATATATATAGATACTAATTTATTACAATTTCGGTTTTTGTCAGATTTTGGATTCCGGTCCCCACTTCGCCCCACCACCCCCAAATGTGAAAAAAATGCATTTCAAATACTAGAGACATGCAGTTTGGTTTAGCATATAGATATGAATATCATAATCATAATCTGAAGAAATCAATACGATTGTCCATCTAGAAACAGAATTATTAATCATCAAAGTTTTCTCATCAAAACCCATGCGACGCAGCAACAAAGCAGCGAGACAGCAAGACGCTTGCAATGCTTACACACATGCATACACACATACATACATGCCTACAAGCGTAGATCAGCGTCTATGCGTGCAGAAACGAATCGAATAATTCTTGGAATATTATTCGTTCGAAGAAGGGCTCAGGGGATTTCGTAGTCGAGCAGTCTCGACTACAGCTTTCTTACTTGTTTTTATTCCGTTTCTCTCTTCGTCTGACAGTTTTACCTTGAGCAATTTGTGTTAAACTCTCTTAAGGAGACTTATTTCACGAGTAATACGATAGATGCTCGCACAATAAGACTTATTTGGAGGTGCAAATCTCAAATTCACATATACATACGCACGCAATATATAATATAATAGTATATTACTATATATAATATATTATAATATAATATAAATTATATATATATAATAATTATATTTTGCTCTATCATAAACATTCTAAAATATAACTTTAATAAAAAATAGGAATATTTTGCTTAATTTCAATAACAAAATAAATCATTAGGATTGCTCTTTAAATCTATATGCCTAAAAATATTTAGCAGAGTATGTATATGAATTTTTTTTCATAGCATAGGCATAGAATGCTCTAAGAGTAGCAACAACAGCAGTTGCTCTCGTACAAGCAAAACAAATAGACCTAATCTCAAACATAAATCGTCCTGCAGCAACAATAATTGCAATGCCAGAACAAGAGCTCAAACTCTTGAAAGTTCGTCTCGAACGATGCTCAATCTCTTCTGTTAGCTGACTGGCTTCTTATAGGCAGCCGGCCTTGGATGTCACCTAAAATTTGGTAGCCGTTGACTGGAGGCAGTATGGACAGTCGTTAGCGAAGAGGGCGGCTTTGCCAAAGTTAACAATGCCTGGCACAAAGGACACTCGTTGAATGACAAAGAAGTGCTTAGCCTTTGGCAACAGGCGGCAATCACGCAAAACTGGGCGACAAACAAACAGACAACATAGACAACAACGACGACGACGACGACGACGACGACGACGACGAGCTACATAAGTAGTTAGAGCCAGACACATGGCATAGAGACAAAGTCGTCCACACAGTCCGGCAAACCTCTGGCTGGCAAAAAGTCAACGAAAACAGACATTGAAAAAGCCGTCGATGTTTGCGGTGCTTGTGGATAGCGTAAGCTTAGCATCGGATTGCTCAGTCTTTTAACCAGACACTAACCGTACTCAACTACGGTTACGCTTTCACATTTGAAGGATTTGCCTTCAGATTCCACAGCAATAGTTAGGTTAGTTAAAAAAAAAAAAAAAGTGTTACACTTACTGCCCGATCCACGATCCCGGAATGCTGTATACAGAATAGCGAATGTTGAATTAATCGCACTTTGCTCCGCATAAAATCGCATGTGCAGAATGTTTGACTCCGCCGTAATGCTCTCGCCCGCCGAACCGCAAAAGTTTTTCACTCTGCAAATAGAAGAAGGCGGAAATGTTTAGTTATTTATAGAAATTTGTCTACATGCTTATGAATTATGAATGTTACGAATATGTAAGCAGATATGCTGTAAAAAAAAAATAAATAAATAAAAAAAAATTATTCCAAGTCGAGCTTTGACTCAACAAGAATTTTTTTGAATTGATTAATATTTCGGGCAGAGCAACCGCATCAAAAGGAATTTTTTTGTTGTTTTTGTTTTTGTTCTTTTTGCTACAAATTGAGCGCATAAAGTGTGTCTAGACCGCCACTCATTGACGTGGCATGTCCATGTGCTTAAGTTGTTTAAATGCATTTGATATGAATGAGATGGAGCTGAAAGGACGACCAGCTAACAGTGTGAGGCCCCCAGCCCCGCAAACTCAATATAGTACGTCTGCTAAATTGTTACGAAAAATGAATTTAAATAGAAATTGTGGTAGAGACCAGAGCCAAGCTGAGCGCTGAGCGCTGAGCGCACCAACAACAATATCAAAAGGCCAAAACCAAAGCCAAAGCCAAAGCCCCAAAACCAAAGCCAAAGCCAAATGGCAAAGCCAAAGCAGCTGCTGCAGCCGAAAGCTGAATACGCTAACTGGGCTAATAGAATTAGTTTTGAATGAATAAATGTGCTAAATCCAAATACAGTTACATTTTACATTAATAATTATTTATGGCTGCTAGAGAAGGAGAGAGAGACGAAGAGAAATTTCTACTAATCTTGATGTGTTAACTTTGCCTTTAGCATGTAATTTGAATGCCTTGTGTTATATAGGGTAAAACTAGCACCAAATCAATAGCCATAGCCGTCGAGACAGGCAGCTTCATCTAGACGGCCAGTCAATCACATTGAGTGGTGCTGTCATTGCCGTTGCCATTGGCCTCGACGCGCACAAAAGCCTGAACCCTAGAGTTGACTCTAAAATCGAATGGCAATGCAAGTGTTGGAAGTTGTATGGGGGGAAAATGGAATGGAGGAGAATGTGAGTGGGTATGGGAATGGGGTAGGAGGAAAAGCAACAAGTGGAAATTTGTTGGCGTGTTGAAAGAGAGCAGAGGAGTGAGCACTGAGGAGTATGGTAAATGGTAAATGGTAAATGGTAAATGGTATATCGCAATGGGTAGACGACGCGTCGTTGTTGTCGGCACAAAACAATTCCAGTTGGATGAGTCAAAGGCGCCATTACCATCACTGACGCCGCCATCGACGCCGCCGTTGACGCCGCCGCAGCTTCCGCTGTCATACAATTTACTTGGGCCGGTAATAAATTGAAATTTTGCTTTACATGCTTTGATCTTTACAGCGTTAGAAAACGCTTTTTGGCTGACTTCACATTGTGTGGCGCATTCGTGTAGCGGAAATTGGTTTGTGGCACTGGGATTGTGTATACCAATTCCAATACCAATTCCAATCCCAATCCCAATCCCCATCCCAGTCCGACCTAACTGTTGGCTTAGCCAATTCGCTGGGATGTCTATTAACTCTTACCTTAATGGCATCACTGTTTGCTCGGGGAATATATCCAAGAAGTTTGTTTCGCAGTCATTCGGCTTGCTTAGATGAAAGTCCAGAAATTTCAAAAATATCTAAGAGATTGAGACAGACAAAAGAGAAAGCGAGGGAGAGTGAGAGTCGAGGTTAAGCACACAAATTGACAAATTGATATATTTGATTGAAATGGAAACATCGCACTCACCTTCCAATTGTCCTTCACCTGAATACGCAAATGCAGTCGGAGCCAAACCCACCAAAACAACACACCCCCCCAACACCCATCTTGGCGAAGCTGCACAATGCTCCCAATTATTCGAGCTGGCAAAAATTGTTGAGTCTACTTGAAACCAGAACACAGAACAAGACAACCCCAGTAAGGCACACCACCGAAAAAAAAGAGGAGAAAGACAACAAAAAAAAAAGAGAGAAAAAAGAAGAAAAACACAACATGAGATACCGTGGCAATGGAGCGCCTCACGAATTTCTAAATCCACAAAAAAACTCAAAGAACAGCAACTGAACCGCCCGTTATTACTCGATGGTGATATTATTTGGTCGTCGGTAGAAAAACAGATCGACAAACAAAGCCACAGGAATGCCGCTTCCTTCGACGTAATCGTTCGTTTGGTGGGGACAAACACATAACCAAAAAGCGCAACCAGAAAACGGATAACACTCACACAGTAGAGACAAAAAACACTCGCGTATCTGCAAAAGGGAAAAAAACCAAGGAAGCACATTTCCCCAAAGCATGATTGACCCATGACCGGGCAAGACACTTGACATTACGCTACCTACTTCCCTTTTCTTCCGTTTATCCCTGCGCCTTTCTTATTGTTTTTTGCTTGCCCCCTCCCGCGGCCCTGGCTCGGTTGCCCTTTCCTGTTACTCTCCTAAACCACCAAAGGAGAGCCGCCACAGATACGACTCGCCCCTGGCAAGCCCCCTGACAACCCAACACCTGGGTCTCCCTTCCCTTTTCCCCCTTCCGTCCCCCTAGGCGCCCGGTGGCCCCCCTGCCCCCACTGATTCCCACTGACCACACGACCACGGCCCATTTGGCGGCTGTTCCCCCGCGCCCGCCTGTTCTTGTTTCGGCTCCGCGCCTTCCCCCCCCCCCCTGCGGCCTTTTCCCTTTTCCTCTTTCCCTTCTTTCCATCTTTTCTTTCCCCCCTCTTCCCGCCCGTGTCTGCCTTTTCTTTCCCTCCTTCGGTTCTTTTTTCCTTTTTTCCCTCTTTTTTTCTTTTTCTTTCTCTTCCCCCTTTTTCCTCCCGTTCTCTTTACTCCATTTTGTTTTTTCGACTTCCCTTTACCACACCTGTTTCCATCACTCCCTACACCTCTTCAAGAAATAATAGCGAGAAGGGTTTTACAAACTCAGCTTTCTTTCTCTTACCCCCTTCCCCCAGAGCCCCCTTCTTCCCCCCCCCCACCCCCCTCCTCGGCCGGCACCGGGCCGCACCACCCCCAACCACCCCAACAACAACCCCACCTGTCTTCGCTGGCTGGGCCGGGCCGGTCGGGCCCTCGCCGGCAAGACACCCGCGGCGCGTCGGGCCATGCCCTGGACCCGGCCGCGACCCTTCGGCGTCGCTGGGCGGGGGCGGTCCGGCGGGTCTCGCGGCCGGTGGGTAGGCCCCGCCCGGCCGCCCTGGGCTTCGCCGCTGGGGGCCGCCCAACACACCCCCACCTGGCTGGGCCCGCCGGCCCGCCCACGGGCTGCCAGACCCCCCGGGCCCCGGCGGGCCGGGGCGGCACGTCACCGGCCACCACCCGCGCCACCGCACACCTCCACACCACGCCGGACCTGGCACCCCCCACATGGCTCGGCCCGCGCTTGCGCTCTCCAGCGCCCAGGACGCCCTTCGGGGCGCCCCCGCCCCGACAGCGCCCCCCAGCACGCAGAACGGGCCGCCGCAACGTGGCCCACCAACGAACTATCACGACCCCCCGAGACCCAAAGAGGCCTGCCCCAGCCCCGCCGGCCACTGCATACCGCCGCTGAGCAGCCCCGGGCAGACCCAAAAGCCGCGGGGAGCGCCACCTGGCCGGCCAACACCGCCCACCCGTTCTGATCCCGCACCCCCAAATCTCGAGCTGAGCACACCCCGGGCCGACACCCTAGACACACCGACACCCAAGATACAAGATAAGTTCGCCAAGGGTGATGAAAGAGAGCGCCCGAACCCACCACGCGACTGTCCCGCCTCATGCTCACTCTCTCTATCGACATTTACGCCCCTCCCCCACTTAAAACCTCTCCTCCCACAATCTTCCCACACTTCAACACACCCTTCGGGCCTCACCCTCTTACACACCAAACACACTTCACCAATTTCACTAAACACAAACCCCCACGCCCATCTAACTTTTGCCGAAATACATCAACAAACCAAAACCCCAAACCCACCAAATAACCGGGAACCATCCCATTTTCCTTTCTTCCCAAATACCCTCAAACAAAATCTTCTTCAAGATGCTGCAAGAATGAATGTATGGACACACAAAACACCACAATACAGTTGAAAAAATCTTGTGGTCTGTGAAATCGGATCATTTGACTAAAAATCAATTTAAATTGCTGAAAACATTCAGAAAGTGCTGTGTCATTTGCCTTGAGCTGCTGCTGGATGTGTGACAAAGTTCACACGCTTTAATTAGTTCGGCTCATGTAAGCTGCATGATTAGGCAAAAATGAGCTCGTGAGCTATACAATTTGTTCATAAATATGAAATGTGTGAGGCGTAACGCAAATCATATTTCAATTTGTTGTTTTACTTATTTTTTCGTCACTTTCTCTCTCTCTCACACATGCTGAGAAGAACTAATTAAAATTATATTCCAATTAACAGCAGCTGACGCAGAATGTGCAACATTTTCATGCATAATATATGTTCGACATTTGTTTTCGAGTTGAAGTTTTTCTCTGTGGAATTGCACATGCGACACGTGAGCCGCTGCCGTAATGTTAACTTTCAATTAAGGCAAGGCCAAAGGGATTTGTCTGGCCGGCACACACACTAGCAGGCAGCAGCAGCAAGACACGCCGCAGCAGGCAGCAGCAAACAAGGCAGCCAAGCAGCAAACACAACAAAGTCAAACAATCTGTAAACGTTGCTCGAAACGGGAGCAAGCTGCGTTTCTATGTCAGCAGGCAAACACTGTTATTTGTTATGCAAACTGCAGCCGTATATTTTTCTGTTTTTCTTTTTCCTGTTGTATTTTTGTTACCTTGCACTTGCTTACCTTCGAGAAAATCAATTGCCCACCCTCTTGGCGTCAATATTGAACGGAGTTGCGAAAGTCCAGCGATATAATTTGTCCTTGGGCCGCTTGTTGGTAAAATTAGATAAAAAAGTTTCCAAGAGTAGTCATATACCATATGGTATATATAGATATATATATAGATAAGATATATATAGTAATATATAATATATATTATATTATATATAGATATTGATGATATGATATAATATATATAATATATAGATCTATATATATAGATCTAGTCGTTTATTTTCCCTTAAATATCGATCGAATATCCAACAGATTGGGGCTTCTGTTTTGATTCCTGCTCAACTGCCTCAAAGCCCATAAATATTTACAATAAAACAAAGCTCAAGCCAGAGTTTTAACACTGCATAACAAAAGCTCTGCGGATATGCATATTTAAATGGCAGCTGAGGCTTCGAGCAAAGTACTCGAATATTTATATATTCATTTACGGTGTTAAAAGTTAACAACAGCAAAAGAACAACATCAATTTTAGAATTTTGTCAGCTAAGCTCTTGCTTGCATTGAGTTTTTGTCTTGAAGTTTGCAAAGTCATTGGAAAAGTTTTCATTTTTTTTCTTGAGGAATGTCCTCTCTTGAGTTCCAAAATATTTAATTTTCAATGTTAAATCCTTAAATAACAGTAAAATCGCTTTTAGTTTTGATTGAACAATTAATTTATTATTTATTTGCTCAGTTGTTGTAAACGCTGAGGGAGAGTGAGCCCAGAGAGGGAGAGGAATGCAGGCGGAGAAACATAGAAAGGGAAACATAGGGAGAAGAGCATAGGGAGAGAAACATGAAGAGAGGAACATAGGGAGAGGGACATAAGCAGAGGAATGTAGGGAGAGGAGCATAGGTATGCGAACATAGGGAGAAGAGCATAGGGAGAGGAACATAGGAAAAAGAACATAAGGAGAGGAACATAGAGCGAGGAACACAGGGAGTGGGAGCACAGGAAGAGGAACATAGATATAGAAGATATAGAAACAGTAAGCATGGAGAGCATGCCCATAGGGAGAATGAGCACAGGGAGAAAGACATTCCCTCTCATACAAATCCAATTCCAAATTCAGCTTAGTTTTTGGACTATTTATTACCATATAATAATAGAAAAAGGAAAAGAAACTCGTCTTTAATGAAGCTTGATCGTCGTATACAAAAATTATGCTCGTCTTACAAGTTTCATTTTCATTTACACTAATAAACTTGAAAGCCCCTTTGGTGGAGATCAGTAAAAAATATAATATTTAATATTTATAAAATTTAATATTTATTTACTTGAATAGAGTAATTGTGAGTAGCAAATTTCCTAAATATTTTTCCTAAATTTGCAATATTTTCATAATATATTTTCCAGTATTTGCTTAAATACTTTTCATGCAATATGTGCTTAAATACCTTCAAGTTACTAAAACTTGCGTCGTTATATATACAAGCCAATTGAGCACAGATCAAACAATAGCGAAAACAACAAATATGTTTTCTTTCAGTCTTTCAGCTTGGCCAGAAAACTAACTGAAAGCAGGTTAAAATATTTTGATCCACAAGGTCTTCAAGAAGCAGCAGACAGTCTGTGTCGGCAGATGGGCTAAAGGGCTGATAACGACTCTGAGCACGCTTCAATGGACAGTTATACAGGCTGAAAAGGCGCACACAAAAGCACACGCACACACACACACACAGACACACAGACAGACTGACTGACACAATAGCCTATAAAAGAGAGCTGCAACTGGGAGCCAGAATCTAGTCTGGAATGTTTCTTTGGTCCAGCCTCAACATACTATAACATAATGGAACTGTAATGAAAGTGTAAATCACAGAGGTTTGGCCAAACAAATGCGATGTTTGTGTGCTCACATTGAATGCGAATGGGGATTTGCTTACTGATTGGCCTTGATATAAGCGCACACAAGCTGCAGGAGCGAGAGAGAGAGAGAGAGGGAGTGAAAGAGAAACCGAAATGAAAAGAAGCTCAGTCGTTAGGCTCTCTCTTCAGAGACCTCGCCCTCTCCCCATACAATCCTCCTCCACCACCGCCTCCTGCTCTGCACCCATGTGAGCTGGCATAGTAATTTTGGGGCTTTTGAATAGCATCTGCTCAAACAAATTGCAGACCAAATGAAAAACTAACCACAAAGCTGCCGTTAGCCAATTGATAGACAAAGGCGAACCCATTCTAATTTTATTTGCCCCTAAAATTATTATTTGGGCTACCCATGCGTAATTGTGCATGTGTGTGTGTGTGTGTGTGCATGTATGTGTATTAATGTGCTAGTGAACTGTTTAGCTACAGTTTCGAATGCACCTGTGGTGTAACTGTGTAGGTAACTCTTTGCTACAACCTGTTAATTGCAATCTAAGGCTGACTCAGTCGAAAACCTAAAACTCTGTGCTGAGCTACTGTTGCATACACTCAAGTTCATATCTCTATACACACATACATGTGCAAGCACGCATATGATGTGCTTAACCTCATGCTTATTGCGTTCTTGAATAACATTGTTGCATTTGGTTCGATCTTATTGAAGTTGAGCTATGAATAGCCAGCTAGAACATGAATATGAACTTGCAATGAATTTAAAGATCTTGACTTTGAGTGTATATCGACTCGAAAGAGATTTGTTGAAAGAGAGAGATTACTGTACAAAACCTACATATGCATAAATATATGTATGTCATTATTCTACTTTTAAAAAAAACTGTACAGAGAAATACATATACAAATACCATAGCTAGCAAATAACAGTTAACCCTTTGAACGTTCGCACTCTATTAGCGAGATCAACAGAAACAAAAATCATGCTCACTCTGTTCAACGCCTTGAGTAGAGCTATTCCTGTGACGAACTTCGTTTAGGTAGCGAAACGATTGGCGTTTGCACCATGAGCAAATAACACAAAAACTCAATGCAACGGTATTCACATTTACATACCTACGCATGCACACACACACGCACACAATTCATGAGCGCAATTGCTAGCTTAGCTAACGCAACCTTTGCATACAGACATTACTAAACCACCTACACATGAAGTCTTCATTCGACTCAAGCAAACGGTCGGCGAACGAGAGAGAGAGAGAGAGTGAAACGATCGAAAATGAGCTCGTTAAAGAACCGCTGCAATCGGCTGCATACTGAAAGGCGCCTATTGGCAGACACCGAGCAACGGCTAACAGTTATTGGCGAGCTATGCTTATTTGCTGCTTATTTGTTGCTCATGCACAAATGAGCATAGATCGAAAGAGATAGAGATAGTTAGAGCGCTGCCTTCGCTCATACACTTACATTTAACGCAATTTCTACGAGTTTTTGCTCAACGTCTAATCTGAGATTATTGATGCAAATGGTTAGGGGCCGTTATTTGCGAACTCTGATATACACAATTATTCTAATGCCAAATTACATATCTATGCATGTACATATGTATGTTTCACATATTTAAAAATTCAAGTTTCTTCATACTTTAAGGTGTTTGCCAAGCCTCGGCATGTTCGCAAAACAATTTTTTTCTGAATCTCACTATTCAATGTATAATACTCTTGCTTAGCCAATTTATTGTCTACTTACATATGTATGTATATCAACATTTCATAATAGACATTTACAATTCATTTAGACATTTGCAATTCAATTTCAGGCCACATTTATATCCAATTGATTTAAATTTTTATTGTAATTTCCTGAATGTATTACAATAGACGTACTTATGGGACAATTGAAATTTTCAATACTTAATTTAAATACTATTTATTGGGAATTATTGATGTATGTAGCTATATGTACATATATATATATATATGCAGCTGGGACTTATTAGGATAACTAAATTAACAGCAATTGACTTACACAACTGAGAAGTTGTCAGTGCTTAATATTCCCACACAGACACACACGAGACCAGTGGGAATGGAATGACTGTGAAATATATATGTACATATGTCTATTTACATATTTACATATAAATATATATATATGTACATATATGTGCGCACGTTCGCTTCTAATGCAGCCGCTTAACAGTTTGAGAGCCTAGCATTAGACAGCAGCCAGAAGGCAACATGTCCGACTCGCACAGAGGCAACGTCTATCGCCCGACCGCACTCATATTGTTATGCAAATAAGCCTGCCACTCCCTATGGCAGTCGGTCTACATATCTTACCATCTATCCATCTATCTTGCTAGCCTGTCTGTCTTAGCGAACACCCACATACACATGCACAGAGAGACTCTGTGAATCGTCTCTGATGATGGCATTCGCTGATGCGTGCCTATGGAAAGTCAATCATTTCATACGCTTTAGGTTTTATCTGCGCTGTTCGGCTTGCAGTCGTTGTTGTTGTTGTTGTTGTTGTTCGCATTTTGTCTTAACTGACAAATGAATTTGGCCCTGTTTACAGATAAGCGCCAGGCCAAAACCCAGTGAAGCGCAACGTTAGCAAATATGATGACTGCCGTTGCCGTTGCCGTTGCCGTTGCCGTTGCCGTTGCCGTTGCCGTTGCCGTTGCCGCAGTCGAAGCCACAGCCCCAAAAGCCTCACACATGACCGTCCACCCTTCATCCTCTCGCCCTCGCTGAGAACAGTTACTGAAATCGAATCTCTGCGTCAATTCAAAACGCATTTAGAGGCCATCATCAGAAGGCTAACACGCGAACGCTTTTAATACCAATACGCCAGCATCAAGTTCAATCTATTTAACTGACTCGTCGACTGAGCTAACTGAACTGACTGAAATGTCAACACAATGGCTGCATCTGCGCTAAGACTTGCAATTATTTGCAGTAAGTAGCGTGCCGGCAGCAAAGTGCTTTGCTTGCCATGCCATATCAACTTTTACGAGTCTCTCGCCCTGCCCTGCCCTGCCCTCACCACATACGCACATATGCCGCAGCAACTTGGCCGTGAATATGCTGGCATCAAGCTGAGCCAAGCCATTGCCTGCAGCCGGCTCAAAAGTCTATTCAAATCGAAGGGCTGAGCGCACTCAATAAAACCCTTTGCTCATTATCATATTAGGAATTACTTTTGCATATAAATTACATACATACATACATACATATACATATATGAATTTATTTTTGCCAAAGACCATTCGCTTTACATATTTAATATCTACAATGAATACATTAAACTGTGCATTAGTCAATTCATTCAGTGAAATCATTTAACTAGTTTAACTTTAAGTCAATTTATATAGATTAAAATCAATTGGCAAAGTTATATGTAAGCAAGTCAATACAGTCTATATACATATCTCAAGGTCTCTCTTTATGAACGCCTTTTCATCTTTGGCTAACTGCTTAGCAAATCTCGTTCAAATTTAATTTCTTTCAAGTTAAATGAAATATTATTAACAGATTTCTCTAGCTTACCTGTTATGACGCGCGTGCAGTTAATGTTCTTCGGATATAGATTGGGATACTCGGGGCTGTAGAGCTCGTTCTTGGTGGGGTCGCCCTCGACGAAGAGCCGGCAGCGATCCACTTGATCCTCCTCTGCCTGCCGCCTATAACGATCCGTTCGGGCTGTTGTTGCTGTTGAGATGGTCAGCGCGTGCTCCTCTTCAATGTGTGAGCTAGTGGGCGTGGCAAGTGTGGGGGTGCTGCTGCTGCTGACGGCTGTGGTGTTGCGTCCTATTGTCAGCGATTTCGTGCGCTCGAACTGTGCTGGTGTGTCTGTTGTGGCTGTCGGAGTAGAGCAAGAGAAGTTGAAACAAGGCTTAGAGTTTGTTGCGAGGATTTATCAATGCACGCACATCCGCATATTTCAACATAACATTTACGGTTTATATTATCATAAAAATAATCGTGCGCATTAAAATTTATGCGAACGTTGCGCGTGAGTTTCAGTTTTTCTTTTCCATTTCTCTCTCGTTTATTTTTTCGCTTTTATTTTAATATTTTTGCTTTTTTGCTTTTTTTTTATTAATAATGCGCATAACTTTTGCTGCTGCTGTGAATAAATCAACTTTTCGCTGCACTTTTTTGCATCAGCTGCAAACTTTACGCACTTGTTACGGTAAACAGGAATTACTGCATCACCCGAACTAACCTAACCCACGGCCCAGCCACCCAACCACCCAACCACCTCTCACACAGCCGCCCATGCATCGCCCCAAAAAGTAGGCAATGCACAAGTTTTTTTCTCTCATTTTTTATTATTATTTTTTTTTTTTCATTTTTAAAGCCTGAACGCTTTCAATTCGCAACTTGGAGTCGTAGTCGTAGTGCACTCATATAAGTCTATTTGAACTGTCGGCGCTAGTAGCAGCAACATCAGCAGGAGGAGTAGCAGCAGGAGGAGCAGCAGCAGCAGTTAGTGTGCAGCTGCAACGCAACAGTAACTGCGTCTAAACAACAATCGTTAAGCCTATGTAAAGTGGCCCAAAGCACATTCATGCCAGCTACAGCATGTGTGCATATGTATTAGTAGATGTTTGTGTGTGAGTGTGTGAGTGCGTGTGTGTGTGTGTGCGTGTGTGAATGTGTGAGCCTCTAGCAGTTTTTGCTAGGGCATTGCCATTTGCTCAACAACTAAAGCATTTAAAGCCAAGTCGACTTGCAGTTGCTCTAGCTAGCTAAACAGCTAAACAATTATATAGAAATACAATTTGATATTTCAAGGATCTAAAGTCGAGACTTGGCTCTGATATCTGGGTTGCCAAGCAGTTTGACTGAGAATCTAGTTTCTCGAGCTATTGTTTATTGCTGGAATTTTAATTGCAATAGCTACAGAATTCAAATATTATTTCTTTACTTAATTTTTATTTATTTAATATTTTATTTATTTTAGTTTATAACAAGTCGCCTTTGCTAATAGCTGGACATGCATCTAATATTAAATAAAAAATAATAGAAATAAATTACATAAAATAATAATAAAAAAAAATTAATAAATAAAAGAAAATAAAAACAAAATGTTTTAATTATATAGATAATCAAAATATACTTTCGGTTTAATATAATATATAAACAAAAATATTTACAAAAATAATAATAATGTTTATATAGAAAAATATATATTAAAAATAAATAAATATTTGTAAAAATATTAAAAAAAAAATACATTAATTATAATAAATAAATATTATATAGATAATTTAAAAATAGTATAGATACAATATAATATATAAAGAACAAATATAAAAAAATAAAAATAAAAAAATTATTTTAAAAATATATAAAGTATTGAAAGTATATTCAAAAATCAACTTTGAAAAATACATTAATAATGTCAAAAAAAATTCTATAGATAGTTTAAACTTTAAAGTATAGCTTACTTAAATCCTCGAAATATTTATCTATATTCTAAACTATATTTAATATAAATAACATAAATTTCCTATACTTATGTCTCAAAATCTTTTAATAATATAATACTAAACGTATTGTAAATATATAAATGAATATATATGCAAATATAAATGAAAGAATAAACAATTGGCAATTTGATTAAGTATCAAACTCATTTTCATTTTAATTGTAATTTTAATCAAATTAAATCTGAATTGCGAATTTTTCCATTCATGTTGGTTTACAATATTTTGATACATCAATTATCTAAATTAGCATTCATGTTCGATTATAATATTTCTAGACATCACTTATCGATTTAAAATTTAATTCAAATTTAATTTATATTTCATTTTTTTTTTTAAATTTATTTGTATATTTTTTGTTTAATCTTTACAATAAAAAAAGAAAGCTAAAGTAATTAATAGAAACTGAACTTGACTTCAAAACTCACTTGAATTTTGATTGTTATATTTAAAAGATTAAAAGCTTAATAGAGTTATTTTCTTTTTCCAACATACAATATTAGATTTTGCTGCTATGCAGGGCTTCACGAATGTATGTGTGCATGTCTCTCTCTCTCTCTCTGTGTGTGTGTGTGTGTGTAAGCGTTTATAGCTTCTTCTTGCTTTTAGCAAGTGTTACATGTATTTACGCCAAGTTTGAATTACCTCAGTATACGTTTTATGAGGCGTAGGGTATTAACGCTCAACAGCAAGCACACACACACACAGTCATGTCAGCGCGTATGTGTGTGTGTGTGTGTGTTTGCGATTGGCAAAGTGTTTGCGCCGCATTATATGGCTGCTAGTGCCTAATGATGTAGCAACAAATTTAATAAACATATTAAGTGTTGATGTTTTTGTAATCGCACTGGCGTCTCCACTCCACTGCTGTTACCTAGTTTTTGCTCTAGCTTCAATGTTATTGCTCTCTGTGCCACATGTGCTCAGGATATAGACTATGTGTGTGTCTGTGTGTGTGTAGATGTTGGCATCCATTTGCCGTATGTCAAAGCTGCTTATTTCCTGCTATGGCTGCTGCCGTGTCGTCGTGTCGTTGGCATCGTGCGACAATTTGCAACATAAATTTAATTAAATGCAAATTAATTTTAACAACATTATTTTCTACAGTTTCATATTGCCATTATATACACATATTGTATATATATATAGTCAGAGTGTATAAATCAGTCAAAACAAATGCGCATTCAATTTAATAAGCTGTTCTAAAACTTTCCAATTAAACACATGCCTTGGCTAAATTATATGCTTGAGCCTGTTTTAATTTTATCTCCTTTCTATTAACATCATGTCTGTCCGGCTATCAATCCGTCTCTGTGTGTGTGTGTGTGTGTGTGTGTGTGTATCTTGTAATTGAGATAACCAAAAATGTTGGCATCTCTGCCTTTGATGTGACTAATGTCTTGCTTAGTTGTGCTTTGTAAAGTTAATATGCTTGATGAGGCTTCGCAGCAGTGGAAGGCTCAGCTAGGCAATGCTGGATATTATTTGAAATGTTTAAATGATTATTTTAGCGATAAGCTACCAATTACATGGCATTTTGAGTATGTTTTAAGTTATTACATAGCTTATGCGCTTTTATTGAAGCAACATGCATGGCTGGCTGTGTGGCAAAGCAGATCATTGAATGAATGCTGACCTCGAGCTCCGTCACTTTGGCTAAGAGTTAATCATTGAAATGATGAAATAGTTAAATAACTGTGTAGCCAAATGTCATCATTGCAGCATTTATAGTCGGAATTTTATATTAATATTATTAAAATATTATCTTCATTCAAGATATTCATCAGATATCTGATCCAATGCCATGTTCATTGCATAAATCTCATAACATGCTCTGCATATTGTAATTGACATTCTAAATTCAAATTCTAATTTCAAATGTATTTAAAATATATTTAAAATATTTTTCAAATTTTTAAAAAATTATATTTAAAATATTTTTTAAATATATTTCATATATAATATACATCAAAAGGTTAAATCAAAAGGCTTGTGCTCTTCAATATTACACCCAACAAGAAACAAGAAATTACAAAGTATTCTGAACAACAAAAATGACTGAGTTGACTTATTTAGCAGCGCTGAGAATTGCAGAGAGAGGCGCGTATCTAAGGTCCTATTATGTAATTTACGAATTCATAAATTCATATTATAGATAAAAGAATAAGATTGAGCTGTATCTGAGAATTGCATAGAAGAGTACATGTATAGCGCCCTTCTATGCAATTCTCATATGCCTTAGACCTAGGACCTACAGCTCATATATTACTGAGCTAACAGTATATAAAGAAAAGAATTTACGCTCTCTCGCCTTATTTTTCAATTGAACGCCCTTCTATGCAACTCTCAAAGAGCAAGCAAGGTCTTGCTTACTTTTACCTAACTTCAACATTAGCACACATTACATAGTCTCATCATATGCTTATGCATAAGCAAAGTAAATGGAATTTCTTCGACAGATTAGTCAATTGAGAATTACATAGAAGAGCGCACATACTTACACATATGCAACTTCTATGCAATGCCTCAAGTGCCTAAGCCTCGCTTAATTATATAACTAACATATGCCTATGCATAAACCAAATTTATTGAGCTCTCTCATCAAATTGAACAAGTCAAACGCTGTGCGAAGCTAATCTGAAGGCAGCATTAAGTCGCCACGACTGCGAATGGCTCAAGTCTTCAGCACAATCTTAAGAAACTCGCTCAATTTGTATACAACTTATTTATGTATGTATATAACTTTTAATTACTTATATCAGGCTCGCCGACCCCAGCTGGCCACGCATTTATTGAAGCTGACAACTTTCGTTAAGCAAGAAGTCGGTATAAGTTTCGCCTGCTCCATATTGGCAGGCGCCAATGTTTGCATTGGGGCGAGCGCTGTAAGTGGGCCATCGAATGGCGAGGGCATTGAATGCTGAGAATGCTGGGTAAAGGGCTTGGGACAGCGACTGGTATTTGGGCTTGTCAGCTCGACCTTTTTGCTGAGGGAGCGTGGAGAGCAGGAGGAAGGCGGGCAGTGCTGTGAGTGCCTTGTGTTCGCACTTTCGCTCGCTCAGTTTTGTGTCTTTAATTGCGCTTTTAAGACTGACTGATTGTATTGACACTTGTAGGCTGGCTGACTGCTCTGTCACTTTATTGAATTGCCTGTTGGGCGGGGAGGTGCGTGGCGCCAGTTTAAGCAGGTGGCAATGCGAAAGGCCCATTTACCACTATGTCACGGCAGCTTAGCAAATGTAGCTCTCTCGCTCTCGCACTCTCTGTGTGTGTGTGTGAGTGTGTGGCATGTGTGGGTCGCATAATTGTAAATTTAACACGCATTGCTACCAACTCCATTGGCGCTTCATGGCAATCCCTTTTAGCTGTCGCCATGCTTTCCCTTGAAATGCCACACACATTGTCGTGGCCTCGTTATTGCCGCAGCAGGAGCAGCAGCAGCAGGAGCAGCAGCAGCAGCAAGAGCAGCAGCAGGAGCAGCAGCTGCGCTTGTTCACAGTTTTGTTTTAGTTGTAATACCCTTGTCGATCTGCTTTTGCGCCCATAAGTTTAACTTTTAACTTTTGGTATTCACACACACACACACACACACACACACACACACACACACACCCACTCACACACACACACACACACACACTTGATTTAGCCGCGCTCAGCCGCTGTTCATTTATATTCATATTTGCATATGTGTTTGTTTGTGTGTGTTGTTGGCATTGGTGTTGGGTGTTTGGCATTTACGTATCTTAGCCCTGCCACGCCCCCACAACCAACAGTGCCACTGGCATCTGCATGTATCGCCAGCGTTGTCGTCATTTTTGCTGCTGCTGCTGCTGCTGTTGTTGTTGTTGTTGCTGAATGTATTTCATTCGCAGCAGTTATTTGCTTTAATACACTCAATAGACTTAACACATTTTGCACGCCTCACTTCATCCGGAGGCGGTGGTGGTGACAGCGGCAAACAACAGCAGCACCACCAACACCACCAACACCATCAACACCACCAACGTCGCCAACATCACCAACATCGCCGCAACGCACCACCCACTGTTCTGTAGTTTTCTGCAATAAATTTTGCATTTTGCTTGCAGCGATGGCGACAGCGACAGCGGCAGCGACAGCGGCAGCGGCAGAGAGAGAGTGAGCGGAAGCAGGAGAGAGCGACAACCAGTGGCGAGTGGGATAGACTGAGCCTAGCTAGTAAGGCAATGCCAAAGCTTTGCCAGCGACATTCCGTTCCATTCCATGCCATTCCATGCCATTCCATGCCATTCCATACCATTCCATTCCATTTGTATGTCAGACAGCCTCAACTCCAGCATATGAGATGTTGTTGTGCTTCGGTTACTGTGACTCTGACTCTCCTGCGACTCTGACTGTGACTGTGAGCATATTTATAGTTTGTATTGTCTGCTGTTGCTGTCGGCAGAGCAAAAAAAAAAAAAAAAAAAAAAAAAAAAAAAAAAAACGAAGCAAAAGCGGAAACTCTTGCGCGAAGAGCCGAACATTTGATATGCTTGCCAAGACATATTAAAGGCAAATTTCAAATGATATATGAAGACTGTCTAGAGACTGTCTCCGAGTTCATTCGAACTCATGCACTATATTCATATATGAAAACTAATTCACATAGAGTATTATTACTGTCGATGTGCAGTGCCGTGCAATTAAGTTCTCTTTCAATTTACTGAATACCTGACACAACCAAACAAACCAAGGCAATGGCATAAGGCATATAACAAGTTGAAGCACTCACTCATCATCTTTTGCTAGGCTTTGCAAAATTTCATAATAAATTCATTTTAGCAACTCTCTTAAAGAAATGCATAATAAATTCATTTTACCCACTCACTTAAATACTCAGCGAAGCCCTAATAAATATTCTTGTATTTCTTTTTTATACTTTTCTTAGATATTCTAGACATTTTTAATATATGCCATATAAACTCAGGAAAGGCAACGGCTTTCGCATAAGGCAAGGATGATGTGAACCCATTGAACCTGCGGAGCTTAGTATATAATTACAGTGGCAGAGGCAGACATGAATAGACCTCGTAAAGCTTATTTATTCTTAATAAAGATGATGTGCTAAGGCGATCTAGCTATATCTGTCTATCTATATATATTTGTCTGTCTGTTTGTCCCTCTCTCCCTTGGTCTGCCCGACTGCCCGTTTAGTGTTTGTGGCCATCTTCTCAAGTACAAAAACCTAAAGACTTGACGTGTTTTAGATATTGGAGATATTTGCTTAACAAAAAACATGTATATGAAGCACAGTATCACGATCTGAAAATTTTATAAAAATATGTATTTCTTCTAGTAAAAGAAAAGTAATTCAACAATTAAGTTACTATAGAGAAGCTCATAAACACAACCCAAGAGCAGCCCAAGAACAACCTAAGTAAAGCCCAAAAGTAGCCCAAGAAAGACTCAAGCGAAGCCCAAGCGAAGCCCAAACGAAGCCCAAGCGAAGCCCAAGAGCAGCCTAAGAAAGACTCAAGGCCAAGAAAGACTTAAGCGAAGCCCAAGAGCAGCCCAAGAATCACTGCAATGAATATAATATTAATAAGAATATAATGAATAATATGAATTATATATTAATATATATTAATATATTATATATTAATATATAAAGGAAAGCTAAAATGATTGCAATATCAGCTCTTGGCAATGCCTAGGATAACTCCAAATCGAGCACTTCCGACTAGAGACGACTAGATTCGACTGCAATACACACTGAGCAGTTGTTGGCTTTGGCATTGCAAGTCAACAATAGTAGAAAGATTTAATTGCGCTGCCAACAATAACCGCATTTCACTTGGCAGCTCAGCAAACAACATGTGAAGCTAATTCACTCAAGGAGTCGACTCATAATTTACTAATTGGTTGAGCTGCAGCTAGAATTATTTAGCAAGTCGCTCACAATTTGAATGCTGCTAATTAATTTATACACTTATGTGAATGTGAATGTGAATGTATGTATGGGTATGGGTATGCGTATGCGAGTGTGAATGCGAGTGCGTATGCGTATTTATTTATTGTATTATTGTATTTATGACATTTCAGTTGGCTTGCATTAGGTTGTTAAGCGGCTTATGCGATGTCAGCTCGAGCAATTGAGTCCATTATTAAATGTATGAGATGAGCGAGAGAGACAACAAGAGAGAGCGAGAGAGTAGAGAACGAGCTGGAACCACTTTAAACAATGTGCACAACATTCTTGCTAACCTAAGTGAGATTCCCGTGCGCATATTGCGTACACGCCCGATTGTCCTGCAATTTGATGGATTTGCTGCTGCTTGAGCAGAAAATCACCAAATTTTGGACCACATTTGATTTTCAATATTTAGCAGCTGCAGCAGCATGAGCTACTGATTGAATGACACGCACCACACACACACACACGCACCACACCACACCACACCACACTTCATAATCATAAAAATTTGCCAAAAAATTTCACCAATGATTGATAGCTAAAGAATTTCTCAGCTTAAACTCTGATCAAGCAAATATGTTTTCCAAGAATTCAATTGCAAATTGAATTTAATTTTCATGCCTCGACATTTTTTTCACTCTTCTTCTTCTTCTTCTTCTTCTTGTCTATAACCATAACTTGCACAGCTGCTTGTCAAAATTTTAACCTCTTGTCTTCAGCCAGCTGTCGCACTCAAAGGATATCCGGAAATGATTGCACTCAAATATTGGCCTCGGGCTAGCAGCGAATGCCACTCGAAACTCCGCTCAATGTTCGCAATGCTCGCAATTAACATGGAAAAACGCTGCACTTAATGGCTAACGGACTAAGAGGCCATATAATTACCAGAAACAAAGCAGACGCAGCGTGGGCGGCGCACGACTAGAATAAACGACAAAGTGAGAGAGCGCAAGAGAGAGAGAGAGAGCGAACGTGTGTGTGTGTAAGAGAGAGGGAGAGAGAGATATATATATATAAAGTCGTGGAGATTTGTTGAATTTATTATTGTTCTTAATGTAGCGCAAATGCCTTCGCATTGCGCATTTTCAACAATTTAAACAAATTTAACAACATGAAAATTGCAACTGCTGAATGCAATTACAACTGAGATATTGATGTGCGAGGGTTGTTCATAAAGTATATACATATATACATATACACATATGTATATATATCAGTGTTGCCAAATCAGCTTTTTTTCCAGTCATATCTGGCTTTTTTTGAAAATTAAATTGTGCAAAAAATTCCAAAGCGCGAATTTTGACTTATTTTTATGTGAATATATTGTTTTTTACATTTTATTTTTTTTTTATTTGAGAAGTTTTGTTCATTATAGTTAAATTAAAACCAAAAAAAAATTTGCTTTTTTGCCAGTTTTTTTTTTAACAAAATTTTGGCTTTTTTTATTAAACTAAATTTCCACTAAAAACAGCCTTTTTTTGCTCAACAAAAGATGACAACACTCATATATACATATATGAACTCTATCGATAGACCTCGTGCGTTTGCTGCTGCTACGATATGAACTTGTTGCAATTCTTAACGGCTGACGTCCCATTATTTGTAAGTGGCAGGTACATCCTTCAGTGGAGGAGCTTGAACAACATTGTCGTCATCATGCTGCCTGCTGCTGGCGCTCTGGCGCTCTGGCGCTCTGGCGCTCTGCTTGTCGAATATAATGGGCACAAGCATAACAATAACTGTGCGAGCGAGTTGAAACAGACAAATGCATTTCCGAAAGTTTGCCCGCGCATCGAGCGCGAACCTTTGGCAAAAACAAACTCATCTGGCAAAGCGTCGCGATCTGGATGGAGGAGATGCCGTTCGTGTTGCGGAATTTCAATTTGCTCTTGTTGTGTGCAGCACATAAATAAAATCTGTTTTATTATTTTTGCCAGCAGGCGAAGCAGCTGCCAAGTGCCACGCCCCCCCAGCGGCCTGGCAATGCACAGTCTCAGTCCAGCTCCACATCCAGCGCCAGCTCCAGCTCTAGCTCCGCTTCTGACTGCCAGACGAATTGTCACTCATTCAGTTGCTCATTTGGCCAAATTGCAACCAGATGCTGCAATTAGCATTACAATATGCAGCCAGCCAACGTTATTTCCAATGCAAATTCCCAAATACTACTTAATTACCCAAATGCCAAATCTCTAATGTGCATTGTATTTCGCAGCTCCACGCCAAAGATTTTGTGTGTGAGTGCATGCATCATGGAATAAGTGATGTAAATTTATACCTAAATATATATATTTCTATATTCTATATATTTAAGGCAAATATTCAGCTAAAGTTGGCAAAAAGTTATTAGCTTTATTTATTAATATTATGATTGGCATTAAAAAGAATTATAAAAATTTTCATAAAAGCAATAATATGTACTATATAAATAATATTTTTAAAATGTATATTTATAAAAATTTTAAAATAAAATTATATTAATCAATGATGAAATTAGTAAAAGTTATACAAAAAAAAATATTATTCAATAGAATAATTTTTAAAATAGAAAACATATATAAATTTTTACAAAATTTTAAATAATAATAGAAAACAATAATTAAATTAATAATAATAATAAAAAAGAAGGCAAACATTAAAAAAAATAACAATAATAAAAGAATATTAAAATACAATTTCGCATTAATTATAAAAAAAATATATACACACATAAGATATTAAAAATTTTATTTAATTTCAAATAAAAAATAAAAATGAAATTGATAATAACAAAAAAATAAATAATAATAAAATAAAATAAAAAATAAATAATAATAATAGAAATAAAAAAAAAATAACAATAATAAAAGAATATGAAAATCCGATTTTGCATTAATTATGAAAAAAGTACACACATACAAGACCTTATAAATTTTATAAATTTTATAAAAAAAAATAAATAGTTTATTATTTTAAATCACAGAAAACAAAAATTAAATTATTAATAATAAAAATAATGCAAACATTTTTTATTTTTCAAATAATACTAAGAAAATTAAAATGCAACTAATTTTATATAATTAATTATAAAAAAAAAATATTAATGCAAAATTTGATTTTTTTTAAAATTATAAATAAAAAATATATAAAAATATAAAATATAAAATATATAAAAATAAAATATGTTTATATTACAATAAATAACTCAAATAATATAATTGAATTTTTATGTTTACATTAAACAAATTCATATTAGAAATTTTGCAACATAGGGCTAACCATAAATAAAACTATAAACTATAAATCTTTAATTTCATAATAACAACACCAAATGATAAAGAAAATTTCAATAATTTATTTTCAATTATACCCCAAATGTGTTGCTCACCAATAAATAATAAAATTAAAAAAAAAAAATCTTGACATAAGCAAAAAAAAAAAAGTCTTTTCCTTTTGTTATTTGTTGTATCAATTAGGCAGTCAATCGGATTATAGCCGCTAGAATTGGCCTAAAGCTATTTTATAGCTGATGCTGCACATTAATAATTTTAATTGTAAACACAAAAAAAGTGAACAAACGCAAACCTTTCACAGCCACATAGCTACATACATACATATATACATATATCTATATGTATATCTCCCAATCGAATTGCAATTGATTCGTGCAAACGTAGAATGGATGTGCGCAGTGTACACAAGTTCAATTATTGAATGAATCATTCGAATCATGAATCGTTCTGCTCTATTTGCATAACTCGCAGAGCATGCAAAATGCACAAATTCCTATTAGAGACTGACACACGTGGGCGATTCCCAATTGGAATTAAATGCAATTGCTCCACAGTCTGTCACGTGACTCGATTGTGTGTTGAATAACGCTTAGAAATTAAACAATATATTCAAATGAATGACATTATGTTACAGGGTATCTACTGAAACGAGCGCGTCTCTGTGTGTGTGTGTGTTTGGCCAGAAAATTGTGTTGTGCATGATAAATGCTATTTGCATTGGGAACATCACATGGTCCCGCCTGCAACTCTGGTTGAGCGCCCTGTCATCTCTGTCAAGCCAAAACAAAATATTTACGCTGCCAAAGGTCAAAGGGGGCGGAGGGGGGGCTGGCTTAATGGACAAAGAAGACTCTGAGTGCTCGAGTGATAAACAATAATTTAGTGATATCGTGGCAACTCTTTTTTTTTTGTTTTTCTTTCTTTTTTTGTTCTTCTACTTTGGATGACATTTTCGAAATTGTTAAATTGAAATGAAATGTCCGACAATTGAATTGCGTCAAGCAAATTGAGAGCAGTGCCATGGCAAAGCCAAAGGCAAATGGCAAACGCAGAAGCTGCGCAACCATCCAGTGAGCAGGATGACGACGACAAAGATGATGATGATGATGATGATGATGATGATGATGATGATGATCTATTAACCCCAACTGCGGCCAAGTGCGTCCGATATGGCACTGGCTGCTGTGACTCGCTGCCACTGACTTGGCTGCTCCTGCTGCTACTCCTACTCCTGCTCCTGCTGCTGCTGCTCCTGCTGCTGCTGCTGCTGCTACTGCCATTTTAATTTGCGTGAAAGCGCAAAAAGATTTCAAAATTAAATCAGTGTGCGCCACGGCAGACCACGCATACTTTCACTCCCCGGCAGCAGCAGCAGCAGCAGCAGCAGCAGGCTGCAATTGAGACCAGCGAAACATGGCGCACGGTGGGCGAGCTCTCAATGAATCTGGCCACATGGCAGCGCGTGGCCAACCAAAATCTACAGAGAGCCAAACACTCTAACATGGGCAAATTTGATTACAAAGCGACCCTTGCACTTGCTGCTGCATGTGTCAAATGCGCAGGCTTCGCCTAATCGAAACCCAACAGGTGGACCAGCATAATTAATTAGTCTGCAAAGGTGAGCAGTCAAAGCAACAACTGCAACGAACTTTAAAGTTGCAGTTGAAAAAAAGAAGGGAAATTCAAAGAGGGAAATTATCGAAAAAATATGAATATTATAATAATAATTAATTGTTATATTACAATAAATATAACAAATAATTTAATTTAATTTAGTTGAAAGTACACTTGATTAGAGCACATGCATGTATGTATATCCTGGCGCTTTACTTTATTTATTTAGCTCATGCACTAGCATGCAAAGGACACAAATTCCTATTAGAAAATGACACACTTGAGCAATTTCCAATTGGAATTCAATTCAATTGCTGCACAGTTTGTCACGTGACTTGTTTGTGTTTGTTTAACAGTTAATTTTCAGACAATTTCTAAATGCAATATCTAAATATGCATATATATATATATATATATATATATATATATATATATATATACATATACTACAGGGTATCTATGGTTTGAGTTATCGAAAAGATAATGCTATGACTGCCTAGACTCAGTTCATCAAATAAATAATATAAAGTTGAAGTCTCTAGCTAACACGGTGTAGAAGTTATGCCCAAGAAAACCAAAAAATTTAATGAATTTTCGATTTATTATCGATAATTTGGAAATGGGATGACTTATCGAAAAAACAAAACAAACTCGCACTACGTAACTAACATATGAGTATTCAGATTTCAGGTTGTATGCTGATCAAGAATATATATACTTTATGGGGTCTGCGACGTCTCCTTCTGCCAGTTACATACATTTTTACAAAACCATTATACCCTGAATTCCCATTTCCAATGGGTTCAGGGTATAATAAAAAAAAGTTAAACTAATTCCATACATTCTAGTTCCATCTACTTCCGTGCTAAACCCAATTAGAAACTCTATTTACTTGAGCTAAAACGTTGTAACTGCTGATCAAACATCAGGAAGCGCACACAGCTCATTTAGCAATATTTCGCAGTCAGTTTATGAAGCTGTCTCTCAATAAATAAGTGTGTGTGTGCGTGTGTGTGTGTGTGTGTGTGTGTGTGTGTGTGTGTGTGTGTGGACTTCGAAATTGATAAATAAAATGCAGAGCCAAGAATAATAGCTGCCAGGCCAGGCCAGAGCGGTCCACAGCGAGATCTATATAAAATCTGGGTAAAAGGGGAGAACAAAAAAAAAAAAAATAGAGGAAAATATTACAGTGAACATGCTGCACGCAAGACAATGTTCACAGGCTAAGTGAGTGGGCGGACTGGGGGCGAACGGGGGGCGTGTTGTAAAGGAAGAGATGTCGCGGGATGGACGCATTGTTGCCAACTTAGATTAAAAGTGATAGCCAGCAGCGTTCGCTGTGCGCCAATTGAGAAAGCAATCACAAAAACGCACTGAGGCCAGGGCTGCCAACTGAAGAGGACAGCGCACGATAGTGCAGATACCCTTTAAATGAAAAATGAAACGCTTGCAGCTGCATCTCAATATACCCAGTGCGCAGATATATGCCAGGGTATATTGTAGCTGCAAAAAGAGATGGACGAAAATCCAAACATGGCATGACAAAACAAACATCAAACGCGCATATAGCTATGGCCAGAACTATGTAGTCCATGCTTGTATGAATGCGAATAGGTATGGGATAAGCGCAGGTGAAAAGCAATTTATAATTGAAATCAGTGTCAAGACAACCACAGCAGCACAACTAAACTAACAGCCAACTGGCAGCAGTAACAAGAATGTTGCAACTGAACGGGAATATAGCACTTAAGTCTGCCTTGGATGTGCATTCTCTTTTAGCTGGAAATTAGATGAAATTTATGTAGATACACATTAAACAGAGCGAGCAAGTGAGCCAGTGAGAGAGGGAAGAGAGAGAGCACACAAATTAGCTAATGTTAAATAAAGCCAATTTTGTTAAAGTTGTGCGACGGCTGCGGTAACGGCTGCAGCTGTACTCAGCACGTGGGCCACCACCGACCCAGGCACAGATACGAGCCCCCAGGGGCAATGGCAATGCGTCCCTTCTCAATTGGGTCAGCACACATTTGGAGCAGAAATGGTAAAAAAGCGGCAAATGCGACGAGCCGCAGCGAAGCAGCATGAAATGACCCAACCGCCTTCAAAACAATTTGTGAGTTATCCTTAAATGTTTTCTTTTTTTTTTTAGCCAACTCTTTTTTGCTTAAAGCCGCCACTAAACACTTTAAGTTCCATTAAATGAATTGTCAATTATATAACGCAGGCAGGCACTCAGCTCCAAGCACCTATCAATAATGGAAAAGTAAATTTTTGCTTTGCGCACTTTCAGTTCGAGTTGATGAGCCAGCGGGGCAAGGCAAGACAGGACAGGATAGGACAGGACAACATCCTTGGTTAATAAAATTGGCTTAGCTGTTAGTCTGAGTCTAGTTAATCTGCTTTTTTGTCGAACAACGTATAATGTAATTAAAAAAAAAAAAAAAGTATTTCAAATAGCGAGCTTAATTGTATGCCTGAGTAAAATGCAATTTATATAGCACCTGGGCGTAGAATTAATTCTAGTGGATTACTGAGAATTTACCTCAACTTGAATAATTCCAAGTTACAAATCGACCTTTGGGTTTTTTTTAGGTGTGAGAAATGCTCAGCAGATATATGAAAGCTCTCTCTCTCTCTCTATTCTAATACCAAATTGTCGATATATGCTCCGCTCTATTATTAAGAATTTATCGATAATTATCGATAAACTAAATAAGCTATATTGATTGGTTGTTTGCGTATGACTAATCAAGGCAACTCTTTATAAAATTCATCATTTCAAATAAAAATTGAATATTTAATTAAGACAAAAAACGTTTCAGGTAAAAGATAGCTCAGCTTGTGCTTCAATTGTGCTCATATTGCTCTTATGGCAAATACAGCTTAATGGCCTCGGCTCCTTGACTCAAACATATGAACTCATTAGCAGAACAAATGTGCCTGAACACTGTGAGTCAATCAATCAATTAACCTAACAATAGAATGTACATTAGCCAATTGAAATTTATGATGGTAATTAATACAAATCCAAGCTGAAATTGTGAAGTTTATTTGAACAAACACACACAGACACGCAAGCACACACACACACAGACATACAGACAGCCAGTTAAAAGCTAAATTTAAATATTACATCGGGGAATACGTAGAACAAATTCAACTTTTGATTGACTCAGCTCAACTAGCCTTTAGTTTGTTTACCGAATTTGCGAGCCTAATTAATGACCATGGCCAGTGAATGGAGTGAAGTGGAGGCATTTGCCAGTTTTCAGTTTTCAGTTTTCAATTTCAAATAAATAAATAGCTGGCCGGGTCTGGGCTGCCTGAGTTGATTTCCAGAGGCGTTGAACCGAATTTATTTATCTATTGGCCCTAATCCAAGCCAAAATCCACCTCATTATTATGCAATGCAATTTGATTAGCCTGTTGTTGGCATTTTATTAATGCATATTTAAATTGAATTCGCCTTCATCTCATACTTAGTTTTCTTTCCCTTTTTTTTTTTGTAAGTTTTGCATATTCAATTTATTGCCAGACAGGACACACAGAACCCAACAACACGTGAGCCGCTGACCTTTCGCATTTTTCCCTCTAGTTTTCCGCACAAATACCTTGGCGTTCCCTCTGCGTTCTCCAAGGATTACAAATTATACCGAATTTGGTACCATTTTTCATGTCGAAATTATTTAATTATTGGTGAAGCGGAAAGGAAAAAAAAAAACAGCAAGCAGCAGAATGGTTATTCTCACACATTTCAAAGATTAAATACCCTATAAAACAGTGAATGACTGCGGGGTAGCTTGCCATGAAAATGTAATTAAAGAAAGGTACAAGAATATGTTGGGAGTTGAGATGAATTTAACGCTGCTTTGAATATTAAAGGCGAAATCGAAAGAAATTATAAAATAAAATACCAAAATTTATGACAAATAGAAAAAAAACTATCAAAAATAAATTATAAAACATGTAAATTAAAAAAAAATATATATATTAAATGTATATGATATTTGTATTATTTTTAAAAATTATTATATTCATTTTTAGATTTTTATTTAAAAAATGCACAAAAATTAAAAAAAAAAATCTTTAAAGCAAAAAGAAACATGGCAAAAATATAAAAAAGAAATTAATAAATAAATTAAAAAAATAATTATAGTAATAATAAATATAAATATTAAAGATAATTACTAATAAATAAAAATATAAAAAAATAATAAAAATAATAAATAGTAAAAACAAATAATAATAATAATAATAATAATGAATCGTAAAAACAATTTTTAAAAATAATAATATTAATAATAATAAATAGCTAAAACAATAATAAGAAATAAAAATAATAATGCAAAATAAAATTATGAAAAGACATAAAAAAGTTTATTCAATACAAATGTAGCCCAATTTATTACTTCGATGCGAGAAAATAAAATTTCTATAGTACAAAGTTTGTTAAAGCTGAGAAACACGATAAGAGAGGTCGATTGGGTTGCTCACATGTACATAAATAAATATAAATTTGAGAATTTCCAAGAAAAGAGCATGAAAAGCAAACATTTGAAATAAACGTAAGGATGAAATCTCACGATTGCATTGAAGGTAACATAAGTAGTGGATAGAAGTTGAAGGAGCAGCATAAGTAAGGATAGCATATTCAATGCCTCAAACAAGAACTTCAGCTGAACTAGCCGGAGTAGGAGGAGTGGCGAAGTAACATTAGGAGTAGCTAAAGTAGTGGGAGCAGCACTGATACCAATTACGTTTCATTACTGTCACACATCTGTATTTCAATAAAATGATATTCTACTCAAATTCCAGGGTATATTATATATAGTATAACACACTTTGTCGTATGTCCGAGAAGGCAAATGTATTCCAATTTCCTAAATGTATCTTTTCATGTTTCTCTCCCTCTCTCTCACTCCCTCTCTCTCTCTCTCTCTCTGTCTCACTCTCTCGCTCTCTCGCTCTCTTTTCAGTTTGCTGCTGGCTGTTGTGTTTTAGGTCGTGTTTATGGCATGTATTAATTTTCTGATTTGATGAACCGTCAAGCCGTGCGAGGGCGGGCACAGGGACCTGTGGGAGGCGCAGCCGGCAGCTGTTATCGTTATCCTAAAAATTCGATCTAGCGCCTTCCTTCATCGACTCACATTATTGGCGGGCGAAATTTTGTAGTCATGGCCAGAAGGCCGTTAAGTGGGCCTAATTGTTATGGCTACAGCCATGAGTTGGTAGCGCGTTGCCAAATCTATACCCAAAATAGTAAACATGGCCAATTACGCATTTTGCCAATATTAAATTTCAAGCAGCAAAAGGGATTCTCGCTTCGCAATTAGATTATTGCATTTAACCTTTGCCCACAGCTTCCAATTAACAAAAAGAAAAAATGAATAAAAATGAATAAACTTTGCTGCAAAGTTGGGTTGGGCAACGTAAGGAATCCCTTTGATAACAAACGCTCGACTTGGACAAAGACACAAAACCAAATTCGCATTGCGCATGTAAATGAAATTGAAAATGATTTTTGCTTAAATTACAGCTATGCGAATTTTACATATATGCAGCATATGAAATTTGTGCATAATTTCTCCAAATAAGAAATATGAAAATATCATATGAAAAACTGCAACTGAAGAAAACTTACAAACTTTTACCATCGACCTGCCCACAGCTCAGAGGAGGCAAAAGGAGTTTGTTGGTTTTGCTTTGCAAACAGCAAACTCGTTCTTTTTTTTTTTTTTTTTTTTTTTTTTCATTTATTCTTTGCCATTGATGTTTGCTTAAATAAAGTTTAAAGTTTCTCTATGATTTGTGGTTGCAAGTGGCAGAGTTAAAAGTAAAACTTCAATTAAATTGTTTTTGACTCATCATGAATATAAATTTAAATTCAATTTCAATTGGCAAAGTATTATGCAGTCGTGTTGCTCAAATGAATCTTATTAAAAAATAAATAAATAACAATTAAATTATATGATGCTGCTGCAGTAAAATAACCTATGAAATCAATATGAATAAATATATATTTTAATTTATTTGAAATTACTTTAAGCTAGACTTTACTGCTAAGTGAACATTTAAGGCAGACAAAAAACTTATATGGCATATATATATATATATATATATATATATATATGTTATTTTTATTACGACCATTCGATCTATGATTAAAAATGTGAAGCGTGTGCCAAGCAGCAGCAATAATGTTTACTAAAATGAATGAAAACTCATATTCAATAAAATGCGAATAACAATGAGAAGAATAAAAATTAACAACAACAAAATTAATATTCATAAAAATGCGAAAAATAATAATGAGAAAATAATTACAAAAATGCGTTTAATAAAGAGCATTTAAAATTAAGAAAAAAAAATTAATGAAATATTCAAAGTAGCTATAAAAAAGATATAATAAAAATGTTAATAAAAATATTTGAAAATGATTTTTTAAATGCATATAATAAATAAGAAATTATTATTAACTGCTGGCAATAATAATAATTATAAAATAATAATAAAAAATATTTTTCAATAATAATGAAAGTAGTTAAAATTTAAATTTAAAACTTAAGAGTTTATATTTTTGATAAAACAAAATATTAAAATATTTAATATTAAAAAAAAAAATGATAACGCTAATGATATTAATTAAGAACATAAAAAATTAAATTGGAAATATTAGTAATTTTAAAAAATTTAATATTTAAAGCAAAATATTTCTAAATAATAATGAAAGTAATAAAAAATTAAATTTAAAACTTAAGTGTTTATATTTTTGATAAAAATATTTTAAAAATATATATTTAAATATTTAATATTAAAAATATTAAAAAAAAAAACAAAGATAATGCTAATGATAATAATAAAAAAAAAAATTAAATAGGAAATATTATTTATTTAAAAATTTTTATTATTAAAAAAAATATTATAAAAAAAATGATAAGTATAACATAAAAATATTAACAATTATTAAAAATATGAAAAACTTAAATTGAAAATATTAAATATAATAACAAATGCAATCATTATATAAATAATGAAAAGTAAATCATAGGATTAATAATAATAATAATCAAAATTTCAATCAAAGCTTGTCCGTAATTGAAAGTTTTCTATAACTTCAGTTCAGCATTGAATGTAGAGACATATAATTATCTCTATAATATATATACACTATATATACTTTATATATGTGTGTATATAGTATATATATATAGTTATCGCTTGACCAAATAACTTGGCCGCTTGCCACATGCGACAATTTGGCAAGCGAAAAAAAAGTTTTACTTTGCCGCATGACCTTGACTGCAGTGAATGCAACTGTTCGCCATTTCAGTCACGCACGCACACACACACACACACGTAAGCAACAACAAAAAAGTTGTTGGCAAAAGTTTTGAGTTGTTTTTATGTTCAATGCGAAAATGCGAGTCAATTAATTACAGGCCAGCGAGAAAATAAGTATACCAAGCTTTTTTCCCTTTGACTCTCCCACTCTCCCACTCTACCTCTCCCACTCACTCTTCTCTCCCATCATCGCGGCTCTGCCCCACTGTGGTACGTGTTCGTTTGATTTCTTTATGTTAGCATTCAGCCGGCCATAAATAGAGCTGCCTCCACGGCGTTTTTTTGGTTGCCAAGCCAAAACCTCAAATAAAAATGTTTGGATACATATATACATATATATATGTATATGTATATATATGTATGTATAATTCTTTTGTTCTGCTCATCTCTTGCTCAGCTGGTTTTTGGTCTTTTGCAGCAATTGGAGACATCAGCCATGTGTGGCATCACACAGCAAATGCTCTCACTGTGGGTGTGTAGTTGCATAAATAAAGAGGATAAATGAAAGGCTAATGAGGTCAAGCGGGCAGCAGTAGCAGCAGCAGCAGCAATGGAATGTTTTATATTCGACACATTCACTTTTAGCTTCGCTCGAGAGCCACTTATCTCAATTGTTGGTCTGTGAATCACTCTACATATGTATATGTGTGTGTGTGCTGTGACTGCTGATAAGAATCAAGGATGTTTGTAGTTGTGTGTGTGTGTGTGTGTGTGTGTATGTGTGTAGCACACTTACCATAAACAGTCTGGCCAGCAATTAGCAGCATTAGCAGCCAACAGCTAAGCTGGCGCACAATTCCACATAACCATCTGCTATGACTCCTCATTTTGTGTTGCGGCTCGTAGAGACAGTCGCCTCCGTTGTCTCTGTGTGCTATCAGCACCTGCTGGGTCCAAGGGGTCCACACCTGCGCTGCCAGCCGTAACTGTAATGGAAAAACATTTATGCCAAATGTTACACAGAAGCCACATATATCAAATATGGAAGAAAATATAGCTGAAACATAACAAAACTAAACTAATGAAAAAATTATTTATATTTCAGAGTCATGTTAATTAAATTTGTTTTATGCAAAAAATAAATGTATTTTTTATTGTGGCTTAGTTTCTGCAACTAAACTAAACAAAAATAAAAAAAAAAGAAATGTTATCTATATTTTCTATTAATATTAGTTATTTTTTATCCTATTTATTTTTTGAAAGAGTAAAGAAGTTGTTATGTATATTTATATTAATTATTTTTTATTTTTATCTATTTATGTATTTATTTTGGTTTGTTTTATGGAAAGAACATGTTTTTTATTGTGGCTTAGATTCTGAAATTAAAATAAACTGAAATTAAAAAACAAAAATTATTTATATTTTATACCCACATTAATTTTTTTTTATTATTTAATTATTTATTTATTAATTTATTTATTTTGGTTTACTTTAGGGAAAGAAAATGTTTTTTTTTTATTTACTTTTAGTTTCTAGAACTAAAATAAACTTAAATAAAAAAAAATAAATAAATAAAATTATTTATATTTTATATTCATATTAATTTTTTTGTTATTTAATAATTTTTTTTTTTTTTAGATTTATTTATAGAAAAAGTTTTTTTTTATTTATGTGGCATAGTTTATGCAACTAAACAAAACTAAAATTAAAAAAAATTGTTTTCTATATTTTATATTTATTTTAATTATTTTTTATTAAATTTGTATATTTTTTCCATTATGTTGTTGATCGTTTTCAATAGATTTGACTAGCAAAAGTACAAGAATATTTAATCAACGAACATTTTCTCAACTTTTCACTTAACTTTCCGCTCAAGTTTTCTTTATGTTTTCCTTTATTTCAAAGTCCTCTTCTTACATGCTATTTACTAAAAGTTTGCCAAGCGCTATACTAAAGTATTACAAACATAAACTTGGTAATAATTTCATATTGATATTGAATAGGTAATTTTACTATTATTTTCTTAAGAATTTGCAAAATATTCAAATATTTGTCAATTCAATTTACTCAATTTAAATTCATGATTCGTAACGTAAATGAAAATTGAAATTGTTTAAATACATTTAATGCAAGAGCAAATATGCCCAAAGATATATAAATTACTCTGCTGCAGCTGTTGCATCTTGAGCCAGCTTAAGCTATCTTTGTTTATATGGCAAAATCAATTTGCATCTACAGTCTACACTGGAAGTGGAGCTGCAACCAAAACAGAATGCATTCATAAGGCTTCAGTAGCAGCCGCTAAGAGAGACCCGAGGAACGTAGAGTGCAATGTTTGTAATTTATAATAACACAGAGACCTGAGCATAACTAAAGCTCTCTAGTGCAGGTCCTTAACCGCTTCAATAAACACTGCAGCAGACTAGAAAATTAGACAATCTATCAGACAGTAGCAATATACATATATATATACATATATATATATATATATACATATATATATATATACATATATACATATATATAAAGGCACAAGGACCTGCCTTTCAGCTCTCTTAAGATTATGTTTCTCACACATATAATTAATCCATATTCCAATTAATATTATCAAACTGAGCAACAGCAGCAACAGCACTAGCAACTGCTGTACAGCAAAATGGATTGGATGTTATCAAATAATGTTAATAAAGTCTGAAAGAAATTTAAAGATAAATATCGAAAAACAAACGAATATTTGCATTATGCTTTCTATGCAAAAATTAAAATTTGCCAAAAACCATTGACAACTTTTAAGCATTTCTATGGATTCATTGCTTTGATTGTGGCTTGGCAAGAGCTCAAATTATTTTTATTTTTATTATTTTTTTAAAATCAACATTTAGTGAAATTAGAAAATCTCTTTCAGAGACATTTAAATTTATAAATACATATACATTTTTTTTATTTATATATATTATTTGTTTATTATACACTATTCTTTCAAATAGCTAACATTTTATTTATTTATAATTAAATTAAAATAATTAAATAAATTATATATATTTTTTTATTTATATATATTCTCATTTTTTTTATTATTTATTTATACACTACGCCTCAACTGCCATTATTTGCATTATTTTATATTTTATTCGACTTGCCAAAATAAAATTAGGATTATCGAAATATATATATATATATATATTATATATATATATATATATATATATATATATATATATATATATATATATATATATATATATACATATATATGTTTATTTTTCATTTTGCTCACGGAGACAGCAAACGATTTTGATTGTAGGAGAATAAATGAATGTGAGAGCTTAAAAACATCTAAATTTGCCAGAGCAAATATTGTAATAAAATCATTGTTGAATTTGAGACTCAAGGTGGTCGACCTTTTAAGAGGGTCACATGCCAAGAAAGACCATATAAGAGATTTATATTTGTGAAATGATTTCGCTGATTCGTTAAGTTTTCTCTGAATTTTCAACATTCGTGTGTTTGTTTTTTCTTTCTTTCTATTCTAAGCGCTCTTTATTCGAGCAGCGTATGAAGCTAATGCCTCGGCAACTGTGAAGATTTGCCTCAGTTTGCCTGTACAGGATGCCCCAAAAATCATGCATGAAGTAATTTTGATAGAAAAACAAAGGCTTCCAATTAAAAAGTGCAAACTTTTCCGTAATTTATATAGCATATAGTAGACAGTATAGGATTATGTATGAAATAGCACATTGGGTAAATGGCCTCCAGGACTTTTTTTGGCATATATGCTTTTGTGAAGCCCTTTTGAAACAGCAAACTGCCTTGAAGCCATTAACAAATGCTGCACTTTTCGGGTGCTGGATATCAACTTTAGCTTTATAATTTAAAAGTAACATACGCTTAAAGTTTTCACTCTACAGTCATGATTATCTTGTCTTACATCACTTCTCTGAAAATGTTTGTTCAAACCTTTAGCAATGGGAATACATAAATATAATAGATACATACATATACACATTAATGTACGTATAAATATAAATTGGACACATTTAGCTGCCACTTGACTTTCAATTTAGTCCTTTTGACATTCTTTTGCTTTTTGTTCTTTTCTTTTCTTTTTTTAGCTTATTGTGCAGGGTCAGCTTTGGTCAGAGAGCGGTTTTAGTTATCCAAATGGATTGTGCGCCTATTTGTCTGGTGCTATGGAAATTGTGCGAGTACTTAACGCCACGAGCCGCTGTCGAAAGCAAGTGAAGCGCAAAAAATGTGAAAAACATGCACCCACACCATAGAATAAGAGACAACAGGGAACAGAGACAAGAGAGAGCATAGACAACAGGCAACATCCTGCCCAGCCACTATCCTTGAGGAACGCACAGTTGAGGCGTGTAATCAAAGTGTCTGATATCAAAGCAACAAAAGCAACGACGACGACGACGACGACGACGACGACAAAGTTATGCATAAATTTTGGACGCCAACTCGACTGAGCGCAAAATCAATACAGGAAATAAATTAGTTTCGGCTCAAAAGCCAAACGAGAAACAAAACAAAATATATACAGATACATATACACATAGATACATACAGTTGTCAATTCGTATAGCGATACGGATGCGGATGCGGATGCGGATGCGGCTGTGAATTTGAACTTGCTACTCTGGCTATACGTATGCGAAATTCCCCACAAAAAAGAAGAAAAGTACTAAAGGGCGTCGCTGGTTCAGTATGTGCCCCTGGTGGCATCCAGCAAATGACAATGTTTTGTTGTTATTCCTCCTGCTGCTGCTACTCCTCCTGCTGCTGCTGCTACTGTGGTCGCCCCACCAATTGTTTACCCAGCCCCAAATTTGGCTTACAGCGGAATGATGCGACCGGAGTCCGGACAACACTAGAGCCTAATAATAGACGCACATAAAATTTTATTAGCCAGAGCGTAACAATTCAATTGGGTCATGCTTTATGGCGCCACTGGCCGCATTTTAAAACCAGCCAGCGATGTGGGTCACAATGCAGGTGTCGCGTCCACCTGTCACCTGTCACCCAATACCTGACACTGCACCGACCTGTGGCAGCGTGACACAGCGCAAAGTGAACAAAACATGTGAAGTTGCCTAATAAACTTGCAATTCTTTTCAATTCAACTGCTGATTAGCAACTCTATAGCTGTATAGTAAACAAGCTCAATCCACAACATATATATATGAAAACATTGCTGACTCTAATCTTATTGTAATATATGTTTACTTGAAGCAGGCGCAAAAGACTCAAAATAAGATATATTCAATATGCTTAATGGCCAGCTTCGCTTGATTTTCAATTAAAGATTGAAGTAATACCTCAACTCAGCTAGAAGTCTCGTCTAATTGGACATTTTATCATTTACAAATGAATAAAGTTATTAATTATTATTAAATTTTTTGTATATTGTTATTTTATTTTATTTTATAAAATTAATAAATAAATATTTGTATATTATTATTTTATTATATAAATTTTTTATTAGTTAGTTATTCTATTTTATTTTTAACTATACTTATTTATACAAATAAAATAAAGTAAAATATAAAAAAAAGCAAATAACAAAAATTAAAATTCAAATTAATATTTGTGTTTATTTTATTATAAATATATATATTTTTTATTATTTAGTTCTTTTATTTTTATTTTTTTATTTTAATCAATATATGGCAAAATAAAATATGTAAAAAAATAAATGAATATTATTAAATAAAAATACAAATAAATACTTTTATATTATTATATTATTTTTAATTTTTTTTTTATTTAATTATTTTATTTTTAGCAATATTTACGTTAAAATAAAATAAAAACTAAATTTTAAAAAATTAATAAAAAAAAAAGCAAAAATAAAAATACAAAGAAATATTCTTGTATTTTTATTATTAATATATTTTATATATATACGCTCAATTTAAATCAAATTAAATTCATACAAGAGCTGCGTCAAAAATCAAATCAATGAGAACTGTGGTAAAATTCCATTGGGCTTTGAATTGCGTTCGCCTCCGCCGCATTCTACGAAATCTATTCCCCAGCGACTTTTTTCCCTCAGTTCCCAGACGTCAAGAAATTTCTAGCTGCATGCAAAATTAGTGTCAATCGCCGAAATTAAGCCAAATTGTGCTACAAGAATATTATTATTTTGATGCCAAAAATATGTTTGTTCCCTAATTAATCTATGAATATATTGAGTATTTATATTAACTATATAACTATGATATAAAAACTCAAGAATGCTTCGCAAACTTTAGGTTGAGCAAGCTTTTAGTCTATACCGTATAAAGCGCAAAGGCTTTCACACTTTTTGACGAACTCTGCTTCAAAGAGTTTCTCCTCTAATGCCAGTGGGAGAACCTCTTTGAAGCAGAGTTCGCCAAGAGAACTATGAAGATGCTATTGCTTTTCCTGCTTGTGCTCTTTGATGCATTACAAATTCCAATTGCTTCATTCATTAGGCAACTCATGCAAGTTAGATTTAGTTTTACAGCTCTTTCTTTTCGCACTCTCCCTCTCTCTGTCTCACTCTCTCTCTCTGTCGTCATCTCTTGAATAGCTAAAGCTGCTTTAATACATAGCTCATTCACACATTTATTGAGTTCTTGCCCAGCTCATCTGTGGCAAAGCAAGCTATGCACTGTTAAGCTCTGATCATAACAATTATCATAAACGTATGGTAGGTACATCATAGATTTATATATATGCATATATAAATATGTATATTTATTCATATTTATGCTGATATATATTAACATCAATTGGGCATAACCTATGCTTATGCTGCCATGTCTTGCTCTTGGCAGCCTTAACCGAGCATAACTGTCGTGTTCTTTATATAGCTTCAGCGACACCGCAACAGCCATAAAGTGTCGTAAAGTGCATTAGAGCGCACTTGGCACAACACGCACCCACAAACACACACACACACATACGTACGCACACACACGGAAGGCATTTCCACGCTGCAGAAGAAAAGAAAAAGCAGGAAATCAGCAAGTGAAACAAAAGCAATACAGTGTCTGCCCTTGAAAGCTGGTAAAGAAATGCTATGCATAAATATTCATGCGCCCACAAGAGCCACCAGTGTCTGCACCGCCAACACCACCAGCAGCAGGAGGAGCAGCAGCACCAGCAGGAGCAGCAACAGCAACCACTATAAACGACTTACACCTTCAGGCGCTCAACAGAGCGATGGGAGGGCGCGGGGTGTGTTGCCCCGAGGGGTGCGTTGCTGATTCTGCATACTTTATGCCATTTCTGATTGTTTATTATTGCGACACACAACGCAGACAGCGACTGGCTGGCTAGGTAAACGAGCGGAGGGGGGTCGCAAAAGAGTTCCAGCTGCCAAGGCAAACGCAAAAACAAAAGCAAAAGCAAAAGCATTTAAATGCTTTGGAACATTTATTGGCGTGTTTTACGCGCCATAAACTGAAATTCATAAACATTTTATGCACTACATGTGTAAATGTGTGCACGTCAACCTCTGTGTGGACTCTGTGTTCTCCTGGTCACGCCGGAGCAGCAGTCCCAGTTCCCAGCTTCACTCTGACCCCTCCTGCTGCCAACTCATCGGCAAGCTGCAGCTGCAGCTGCATACGTGAGCAGGTCACAAACAGAGGCATATTTTTAGCCGTTAGCCTAAAGAACCAAACAATAAACAATAAAAAAAGCAAATGCAAATGCAAATGCAAATAAAGCAGCTCAACGCGACTAACGACTGCTCTAACGTGCTATAATATTTATGCGCCAAGAGGAGCAACAATATTTCAATATAAATATTCTTCCATTTGCCACGCCTAAAAGGGCGTGGAATATAATTTATGAGTTTGTCTGTGAGAAGAGCTAGCAGTGTTTCAATTGCATCTATTGATGATTTAACTCCAAGGCCGAAGATGAAGTTCTTTACCATATTTAGCTCTTGGGCCGACGATGAAGTTCTTTTCTATGGAGTAAGATAAAATTTTGTGATTCGCAAAGACCACAATGAGCGTAGACTTAAGGCTTTAATGAAGCCAAGCTGGATTGGTGTAAGTAATATGCGCTGAGACTTTAGCTCAGATAGAGGTAAGAATATAATGGGATAGTTTAAGTTTTCAAGTTTTTAATATACTAGTGATAGAGAGAGGTAGATAGGTAGCTAGGTAGATAAATGGGTAGATCGATCATAGATAATATGTAAATATCTTGAGTTAGGTAAATAGAGATATATACACATAGATGGATAGAGAGATAGATAGATAGATAGATAGGGAGATAGATAGATAGATTGAGAGATGGGCAGCTAGATAGGGGGATAGAAATATAGATAGATAGAAAGATAGATAGTTTGAGAGATGGATAGATAGATAGGGAGATAGATAGATAGATTGATAGATAGATAGATAGATTAATATACAGATAAATAAATATATACAAAGTTGGGCGATGGAGGCGTTACCCTAGTCAAATGCACAAATGTTCTATTTGGAAATTTAAATATATAATTTATTTATTTCAGATTTACTCTAAGCCAGCAATTAGTCAAAAAATCACCATCAACTCATGCATTGTCATCGATCATTCATTCATTGACTATGGACTTCAGATGGTAAAGATATTTTAGCCAACTCGCCGACAATAGCCCTCTATTGTATCTCTATCTTTCTATATTTTAGCACACTTTGTACTTGATGTCAAGCCTCGGCATTTATAATTAAAGAGCTAAACTAATGTCTGATTTAACAAGCTCTTCCACTGGCCCTATATCAATGTTCACACTTAATCAAACGAGGCTGCAAAAGTCTCTCTCTCTCTCTCTCTCTCTCTCTGACATTCATGCAGCGCGACCTAGTTGTTCATTCGTTTACATTGCACAAAACCAATTCACTTCATGGGATCGCGCATATAATCCGCTTTCATAGTCAAATCTCGCAGTCAAACTCGATCAATCACACATGCTGAATGTGTAGTAATCGATCAATTTGCCGCCACAAACTGACAATTGCAGCGCATATGCTCGCTGTTGCATACGATTTGTTGTTAACTTGTTTTTTTTTTTTTTTTTTTTCGGCAGCTCCAACTGCTGCCCCTTTCCAGCAGTCAACAGCAAACAGCAGCAGCAGCAGCAGCGTGAGAGAGAAAAGGTAGCATACTTATGGGCGCAATGCTGCAGGCATTGCGAAAATGCGACATAAAAATTCATTTTATAGCTTCGCGTTTTTATTGCTGCCAGGCATTGTTTCTATAGCCGCAGTCATTCGGTAATTGTTACAAGCGCCTGCTGCTGCTGCTGCTGCTGTTGCTCCTCCTGCTGCTGCTGCTCCTCCTCCTGCTGCTGCTGAGGCATCTTCTTGCTTTGCTGTTGTTGCGCATACGACGCGTGGTCCTCATGCATATGCAAACAACGCAAAAGGCCCTCATGATCCGCTAAAAACTCGCAAGTGGCAAGTGGCAAGTGGCAAGTGGCATCCGATAGAGCGTGCGTGCGTGCGTGTGTGCCGCGTAATGATAAGCGCATTTAAGGCTTGACTGGCTTCATTCTCCATTTCGTATGGCCACCGACATTTGCCCATTTACCCAGCCAACAACGGCCATTTGGCCTTTAGTCTCGTTTGGCCATATTCGATATCAATTTTCAGCTGCCAAAAACACACGATAATTGCTCCCAGATATTTTCGCATAAGGTCAAAAGGAGCCAAACAACCTTTATTTATTGTGCACCTGTCCGGCTGTCTGGACGTCATCTCACTTATTTTATTTTCTTTTATATATATATATATATTGTTTTTTTTGTTTTCTGCCAATTCATTGGGCCAGCAGCCATGAAAAATCTGTTTTCATTTCCAATTATTATTTTTATGTGCATTCATTGTCTCGCCTTTGCCGAAAAGCCGTATGCTGAATCAGCAGAATGTCTCAAGTGCCCTTCAATGTACTTGATTAATTTGATCAACTTCCAGACACTCGGCCCACGCCTACACCGACACCCACACTCGTACCCATACTCATACCCATACCAAGGCCCACGCTCAATCTATCCCAATTACCTTGCTTATATTAACAACTGGCAGTCGTGCCCCACTTTCTACTTTCCACTTCCCACTTTCCACTTTTTGTGTTTCTAGAGGCCTTCGCAGCCGCATGACTTCATGCGACGCTTACGTGTCGCATCTGTGGGCTGAATGGAATTGAAACAAATTTGAACATGGCCCTGTCCATTGCCGACTGCCGCAGCAATCTTCCTCTTATATGCTCGCATCTACATATAGCTACAACAACATCACGACAAATCAGAATCTCAGTTGCTAAAGAGAGTGCGAGAGAGTGAGAGAGGGGACGAGAGGGGACGAGAGAGCGGGCAGCGCGCCTGGCCTGAACTAAACCATATCAGTGACGGTTGTCAGTCCATCGTCAAGTGCACTGTGGTTCAATATATGTCGAAAAATGCATCAATTATTATTTTAATTCAATATAAATTGTTGAAAGTTTTTAAACAAACTTAAAGAGACTTGAAATGTAGTTAATTTATATTAGTTTGATATATTTGCTATTATTATAAAAAAAAAGATTAAACAAGAAGAGTCTTTTGAGTCAAAGATGACAACGGAATTCCCAAACAAAAATCAGCATTTGCCATTTTTTTTTAAATATTTAAAATTAAATTTTTAATATATTTTAATTTTTTCATGCGACTCTCTCTCTCCCGCTCTCTCTCTAAATCAATAAATCAATAAAATAAATAAATAAACAAATAAATCAATCAATAAACAAGAAAAAAATAAATTAATAAATTAAAAAAATAAAAAAAATATATACATAAATAAATAAAATAAAATAAATAAAAAAATATAATAAAAAATACATAAATAAATAAATTAATTATTTAATTTATTCATTAAATAAATAATTCATTTAATTAATTATTCATAAATAAATAAAATAAATAAATTTAAATAAATAAAAAAAAATAAATTGAAAAATACATAAATAAATAAAATAAAATAAATAAAAAATAAAATAAAAAATACATAAATACATAAATTAAAAAAAATTAAAAAATTAATAAATTACTAAATCAATAAATTAATAAATTAATAAATTAATAAATTAATAAATTAATAAATTAATAAATTAATAAATTAATAAATTAATAAATTAATAATTTAATAAATTAATAAATTACTTAATTAATTAATTGAATAAAATAAATAAATAATTTAGTCTAATCATTACTAAAAAAAAGAAAAAAAACACTACAAATATTCATATTCAAAGATTAAAATCTTGATGTGCGAACATAAATTTGAGTGTGTATGTTTGGTATATAAATGTATGTATGTTTGTATTATTTGCTCAATTACTGACTCTCGCTATGCGAACTTCAATCGTTTCGCTCTCTTAATGATGTTCGTTACGAATCAACTCACACGTTCAACTGAAGCCACTCAACCTGGAATCGAAAAGAAACGAAATTTGTAGATCGTCAGGAGAGCGAGTGAGAATGATCTAGCGAACCGAGTGAGTATCTCAATAATATTTAAATTTGATGAATAACTGCAAGCAGCTGCTGATATATAGAGTAACTAATATCTCTCTTCCAGCTAAATTATAAAGATTACACATACGCATATGCATATACACATGTATGTATGCATATATAGAGCCGTCGCTCAACGAGTCAAGGCGAAAGCATGTGTGACTGAGCTTGCCAGCTTATTTGATTGTGTGTACCACTGTGTGTTTAAGAGGCGTTGAAATTAGCTCTCCTCTCCTGCCTGCTCGCCATGCTGTGTCCTGCGTCAGCTTCGTTGCCGCCAGTTCAAGTGGCGCTAGATAAATGCTGAATTCGTGTCTGGCGGGCGCCCAACACATTATTCGATGGGTGGCCGCCGCTCCCTCTCTCTCTCTTTCTCTCTCAGTCATTGTATGTGTGTGTGTGTGTGTAGGTGGTTAGAGTGAGATGGCATTTGGCAACGCCCTCTGTTGCCGCGTTGGCAACACGCTTTAGTGCACATTAAGACTTGTTTACGAATTTGTGTGTAACATGAAATTAATTTGTAAATTTAAAGGTTGCCCAATGGGGCGCCATCCAGCAGCCGCAACGGATCACGGCTAGGTAATAAAGATAACAGGGCTGCCATCACTGCACACACTTGCACGTAATTTTTTAATTATTCGTCAAGGTCCAACGACCGCATGACTGACTGACTGACTGACTGACAGACTGACTGACAGACTGACTGACTGACTAAGCAAATCCAAGCAGGCAAATCCAACCAAGCAATTCTATTTGTTGGCATTTCACTTCTTTCAATACAATCCCCCAATTTGACTTGAAGTGAACTCCATATCAATAGGCAAAGCTCTTTCAATTGCCATTAATCAAGGAATTAATGTGATTCCAGCTCATTCAAATCACAAATGCGTAATATATTTGTGAAATTTCCTTTAAGCTCATGGCAACAAAGGCAAGGCGTCAATGCGACTTTAAATCTTTTATGCCTACGACGACTTCATCATCAGACGGCGAGTTTGATTTCTACAGTTTGTCTTGATTTAAATGAAATTCAGTGAGCAGCGCGATGGCAAATACTTGGTTTGGCATTTTGGCAACTTCCGGCTTTGTTGGTTGGCCAACTTTTTGGCTTGTACAGCACTCAAATATACGGACTAAGTACAAGTTTATGTTGCCTTAGCGCGCCCGTTGCTTCATTAAAAGCGACTCACGACTCACAATGATGTGGGGTGCGAGCTGAAGCAGCAGCAGTTGCTGATGGGGGGAGGCTACGACTGGGCCTGGGTGTTGCTTGTTGTTGGTGTTGACGCGGCTGCTGTATCAGAGTCAGAGTCAGAGTCAGAGTCAGAGTCGCTCTCTCTCTCTCTCTCTTTAAAGCCTTTGCCCATTTATCAAGCGAAGGCTAAGTTTGCGTGTGCCGTGCATAAAAACTAACTACATGCCGTCAAGCTTTTGCTGTTGCCGCTTAAGCTACTTAAAGCGAACTTAAAACATGAAACAAATCCCCAACGAACGCAACATCACACCCAATGGCCGGATGGGGACGCGCGCAGGGCATATGACAGCATCTTCAAACTGCCTGATGTGAAAGTAAATTTTGGAGTGTATTCGAGTCTGTTCACTAAACATAGACCACCCACCCACCCATCCAAAAGAGTATTCGGTAATAAAATGCATTCACATTCACCTTTGGAGTCAAGCAGCCGCTCTTCCCATCTACTACCTCGCTAACCCTTGCTATTGCACCTGCATTGTCATGCTCTGCTATTTTCCCAAACATATAAAATATGATGGTCTGTTGATAATCTTACGCTGAACACTTCTTCTTCTTCTTCTGCTGCTGCTGCTTGCTCTTCCCTCCACTTGCTAGCAATGACTGTGCAGCTGCATGAGCTGGCATCTATTCAGCTGCTGCAATTGCAACACATAGAATCCTATCTAGATTTATTTTTGGAAAATACTCAACTATTCCTTGATGAAAGCTAATGCCACTCCAAGTACTTTGCCTGAAGGAAAAACAGCTGTATAAGGCTATGCTCAACTGCTGAACTCCTCCAGTCCAATCTTAGACTTGGTAGAGGATTTCACATAACAACTGATCAACAAATCAATCAATATATGCTCAATTTGTTTTTATATTTTATAAAAAGCATTACATAGAAAAAAGAAATAACAAGTTATTTCCATAAGGAAACGAGCTATATCGATCGATGGAGCCGTCGATAGTATCGATAATTGAAACAAGCGATAGTATCGTTGATTGAAAGCAGAATCGCATAGCTAGAACCACAGTCAACTGTGTTTCTGCTCTACATAATCTTTTTATTGAACTCTGAACTCTGAACTCTTTTGTTATCAATTTTTATGTAAAACTAGATTAAGCTGAAACTAGAGCTAGCAGTAAGCTCGTTAATAGAATATCAAAATTTAAATAAAAAAAAAATGTATATATATCTCTTTCTCTTTGTCTTTTTATCTGTCTCCTACTCACTCAGTCTCACTCTCTCTCTCTGCCTCCTCCCATCTCCATGACTTTCTCTGTATCGTTCTCTCTCTATCTTTCTTTCGTTCTCTCTCTCTTTTCCTCCCTCTCTCTATTTCTATCCCTCTGCTCTCAGTCTCTCTCTCCCCCTCTCTACCTATTTCCTCATTCTCTCTCTCTCTCTCTCTCTTTTGTCCTTCTCTCAGTCCTTCTCTTTAGCTTTCTATCTCCCACAGCCTCTCTCTCTATCTCTCTATCTCTCTGTCTCACTTTCTCACTCACTCTCTCTATCTCTCTGTCTCACTCTCTCTCTCTCTCTCTCTCTTTCTATCTCTCTGTCTCACTCTTTTACTCACTCTCTCTCTCACACTCTCCATCTCTCTCACTCTCACTTTCTCCCCCTCTCTCTCGCTCACTCACTTATTCCTTTAAATTTCCCATGCCCTATATAAACACCAAATTTATTTGCAACTTCTCACTCTGCTCGAGACTTTCAATCTTGCCAAGCCACCCACAAATTACAAAAGGCTGAAAGTACAAATAGATTTTTGCTACCAACTACAAATGACTCATAATTGTCACATAAACTGAGCTCCTGAACTGCTCCTCACCCAGAGCCACGCCCTCTCTCGCTCTCTCACTGTCGCTGTCGCCCTCGCTCATGCCAACTCTCTGTTACACTGGCTAACACACGTTGACTTTTGTTCCGAGTCAACAGCGTGGAATGCCTAAAGCCGACCACTAGGCAGGCAAAAGGCACCTAAAAGGCGGCAGCAGCGTGAAAAATTCATGTAAGCAGTCGGTAAACTGCCGTACGATATATCATAGAGCCCGGTCGGAATCCGGCAAGAAGACGAACAAAAAAACAAAAAAAAAAAACCTAAAAAGGATTTGGCCAGCAGCCATGGTGGGGCGCAGGTTCGCAGCAGTCATGTGCTCAGGTCCTTGTGGCTAGGCGCGTGTTTGGTTCATAAATCATTAGACTCGATTGTGTGTCCAACACGTTCTTGTGGGCGACTATACTATATGTGTGTGTGTGTGTGTGTGTGTGTGTGCAGAACAGTGAGGCATACTACATACTTTGCTGCCCTGGCACACACTAAATTAATAAAGCATTTGCTATCAGCACCGCTTGCCCCAAAGAAAAAAAAAAAAATACAAGAAGACAAATAAAGAAAAAAAAATGTTAGCCCCAAGCTCAAAGCTTCACGTGTACTCCATGCTCGGCTGCCCATGCCAACTTCAAAAAAAGATAATAAGCAATGAATTATCCTACACGCAACGAGTATCAAAATTAACCTACCCGCACACACACACACACACACACACACACGCACATATATATATATAGCTGCATGTATGTGTTTGCTGAGTAAAATTTATCGCACGATATGCCTGATGCTGAAAGTTGTAATTTTTCATGAGCTCACACACACACACACACACACACACACACATACACACATGCAAAGAGGCAGAGAGTGAGGCAGAGAAAGAGTGTGTGTGAGAGAGAGAGAGAGAGAGAGAGAGAGAGTGTAACGAGATTTGAGTTGACGACAAAGCTGGCAACTGAAGATGTTTGCCCACACTTGGTTTCAAATCCAACATGTTTAGCAAATTTACTTAAGAGCTTTAGCTACTTTTTTAATATAGTACTATGATCAACTATGGATCGTTGGTAAAAAGAACAGATTTTATATATACATATATATTTATTTTCTTTTTAATTACTAAATTTAATAATATTACTAAAGTTGTTGTATAGACTCTTTCCGAATACCATGTCACATTTATATAACTTTTTGCTCGAAAGGCTAGCTCAATTAATAATATAAATTAATATATAGAATAATATAATAATATAATATATAGAATAATATAACGCTAACTATCTAGTCTTAAGTACAATTTTTTATTTTATTTTTATTTATTTTTTTATTTTTTATTTATTTATTTATTTTTATTTATTTTTTGCAATAACAATTTTTTGTTCCAGTCTTAATTTTTACATAATAATAATAATTTAATAAAAATAAAAATAAAAATAAAAAAAATAAATACAAATAAATATATGTATACACACAAAAATTAATATTTTATTTAATGTGAATAAATAATTATATAACATTTACTAATTATATTCTAACTCCAATTCTAAAAATAAAAAAAATAAAATAAAACAAAAACAAAATATATATATATATATAAATAACTGAAATAAAATAACATAAATAAATAAAAAAAAATATTTAATGCACAAAAGTTTATATACAATTTATATGTCAATTAATAATTAAAAAACGTTTAAGCTCTAATTTTAATTAGAATTTCTGATTCTAAAGAATAAATAAATAAATAAAGTCTCAGCTTCAATTCCAACAACAAATATTAAAACACACACAAATATGTATATTTAATTTAAAGGAAATAAAAAAAAAAGTAAATAAATAAATTTTCAAGCCTTAATTGTAATTCTAAATATAATTATAAAAAAGGAATAAATAATAAAAGTAAATAAAATTTATTTAAGCACACAAAATGCAAATTTCATTTAATGAGCTCCAATTAAATATTAAGACACACAAAAACGTATATTTAATTGAATATGCAATTAAAATTTAAGGAAAATACTAAGCAACAATTAATTAGTACTTATATTAAATTGAAACTCTCGCGTCTAAAAGCTGTCAGCCCAAAATACTTGTTTAACGAGACTATCGAGCGTCTTCTGCTTAGCTCTAAGGCTTTTCAAACTCTATTCACAAACTTTGTCAGAATCCAGTTTCAACTACATTTGCTGCGCGCACACATGTCTTATCCATCAGGTGTGCGTGTGTGTCTGTGTGTGTGTGTGTGTGTCTGCGTGTGTCTGTGTGTGTGAACCGTAAGTACTTCATGAAAGGATAAGCTGCTTTTGTTTTTGCTCGCAACACGCGGCACATTATGCAAGATTAATTTGTGAAGTCGTTATAAATAAAAGCTCAAGCATTTTATAACTCGTTCCAAATGTTGGCAATGCGCGATGCGACTGTCAAGCTGTATACCCTGTAAATTTTGATTTTGTTAGCAATGCTTGCTGCATTTAAACAAATTCCTAATGATTAATCAGTTAAGTAACTGTAACATTAACTGCAATGCGAATTACCTTAGCATTAGTCAGTGTAGAGCATTTGCTAGTCGTGTATACCCTGTCCTAACCACTGTCGAACATTTGTCACTTATTCTTGCAGTGACCGCATGCGTCCGTCCCAGTTGCCCCATCCAAATGCTTCGCATTCTACTATATGGCGTTCATTCTGGTTTTGTCGACATTGCGGTCTGTTAGGTAATATGTGGCGTTTACGGATGATGCGAGCAGCGGAAATGAGAGCGAGAGAGTGAGCTGGTGAGGGTGAGGTAACGGCTGGATGGCTGGGTGGCTGGGGGTGAGACTGTCAATGGCCAACGGCATGACCAAAGAATAATGTTGCATTTTATTTCTCTCGACAGTAATTCGCGCACGGAACGCGTTTTGTTCACATAATCGGATTTGCAGCAGTACATAGATACCCACACACACTCACACACACACACACACTCATACACACACATACTCCCACACAGTAGTTACAATTTGCCGAATGACTGAGAAGTCGCATTTATTTTTCACTCCTTTATCGCTAAGTGACACAAATAGTGTAGAAGAGCGAGTGAGAGAGAGAGAGAGTGAGAGAGAGTGGGAGAGCTGCAGAAAAAAGAGCGACATAAGCAGATTTTCGTGAACAAGTGCAACGACGACTGTCAAATGCTAATGCCATTAGCTTATACTAACGCAAATTGCAATTACTAACAGAATTAGAAATTGTAATGCTCGACAAGCTAAAAAGCAACAGTCTACAAGCTGCAAGCTAGCAATTGTCAATAAGTAAATCGAATGCACATATAGTAGATATATAGACAAGAAAACTCTGTCAAATAAATTCCTAATTGCAGTTGTGCATAGGAAGTGTTTCAACTGTGACTGAAAAACATTTAGTGTATATACTAAAAGAAAAAAAAAAAAAAGAAGAAGAAATCACAGCTAGTTTAAGTGTTCCTGCTCCCTAAGAGAATGAAATAGGAATTGTTCAATGCGTAACTGAATCCCTCTCACTCCCTCACTCCCTCTCTCTTACTCTCTCTCTCTCTCTCTATTTTATCTTTGTAACTATCTGTCTATCTATCTATCTGTCTACATATGTATATATCTATCTATCTGTCTATCTCCCTCCCACTCTCTCTGTCTCTCTCTCTGTCTATGACCCGATAACAAATATGTAAACGACCAAACGCATCGAGCTTCAAATTCAAGAGTGATTTTATTGCTCTATAAATGGAGAGCAAAATGTGAAGGCATGCTAGCTCTAACAGCTTCCTTTTGGCACAATCTCTTGCATTGCTCTGGCATAAAATGCCGCAATTAAAATGCCTTAACAGTAATTACTGCATATATCTCGCCTTGTCTCACTCACTCTCTCACTCACTCTCTCTGTTTTTGTTTGTCTGTCTCTGCCTTTGATAGTTCTAGCCAATTTGCCAATTCATAGGGCAGCATAGCTGCAATAGAATTTGTGTTTCAGCAACCGCCTTCAATCAATTGAATATTCTTAGGTAATAAATAATTAAAAGCAATGAAAGCAATATTTTCAGTTGGCATATAGATTTATTTTATTTATTTTTTATATTATTTATGTTTTTATTGGAAAGGAATTGAGATATAGCTAAATTAAAACGCAAGTGAGTCTCATGTTTTTCTCATATTTAATAAATGGCATATATCTATTCATATATCATAGATAATAATAATAATTATTATTATTATTATTATAATAATAAAGAAAAATAAAAAAATTCTTTAATTAGTTTTAGCAACTCATTTAAAAATGAAAATTAATATAAATCAAATAAAATAAAAGTAAGTAACATTAAAAAATTACAAATAAAAATAAATACAAAATAATTTCACTTTATTCTTATCTGCTTATAGAATTAAAATCCATTAACTGCCAACCCAACACACTCAACGTCCCATTAGCAGTAAAAACATCTCCATGAAACATCTCTCTCTCTCTCTCTCTCTCTATCTCTTTCGCCCCCCTCCCCACCACCCCTCTCTCACTATCCTTCTTCTTCTCTGAATAGCGCACCTTTTAGCTTGATTTCAGCTTCCAGCCAGGTGAGAAAAACAAAACGTGTCCACAGTTATCACAATTATGGCGCTCTTTACATAGCCAGACGAACGATGCGCTGCCACTCGAACATTTTGCATTAACAATTTATATGCGCTCGCCACATAAATAATTAAGCACAATGCCAGCATTTAATGGCTGTGCATGTGTGTGTGTGTGTGTGTGCGACTGTACGCGACATACTGAAAAATGCAATGAATTTTCAAATATATCGAAATGCGACAACCTGTGAATGCTGCAGCTCTATGTAGAGGAGCTTGATTGTGGACTCTGAACACAATGAATATGGAATTAAATTTCTTGATGCTTATTTATGCAATATGAATACAATTTTAAAGGTGTCGCCTGGCAGCAGCAGCAGCATTGGTCGAAAAGTCCACAACTGGTGTGTGTGTGGGGGGGCTAAGCAGACCATCAGAGCCAACGTTCATTCAATTAGCCCAAGTGAGGATATCAATCAACGCTTTCCAGTGCTCCATAGCAGCCATTGCTGGTGGGTGGCTTGGTAACCCCAGTGGGTCACTGGCTCTCTGTGTGTGTCTGTGACTGTTCAAGTATTGACCACGAAGCGGAGATGAAGCAGCAAAAGCAGCAGCAGCAGCAGCAGCAGCTGGTGCTGCTCTAGTTATTGTTGTTGTTGTTGTTGCTGTGGGCAAACAGGAAGCATGCAAGTGGGCGCCAAGAGCGATTTGTGAGACCTGAAGGCAAACACATTCCGGGCTATTGCCAAGCTGGGATACACACACGCACACACACACACACAGAGAAAGAGTGCTTAGCTAGGCAAGCAGCAAAACGATGCTCAACAACAGAGTCTTCTAGAGCTGGTGCTCAGACTGCTCTTGTTGAGCATTCACCAATTTGTTTGCACACTCATCAATATGTTACTACCACGATTTCAACTTGTAGCTGTACTTAGATATACTATATATATATATATCTAAATATATATATGTGTGTGCTCTTCATTAACTTGACCTGACTGTTAAGGCCAGGCGTGCTCAATGAAAAATGCAATGCATTTAATTAAATGTTCATCGGCGGCCCGATAATAAGTACAAAAAACGTAGTTATATTTCCACGACTTTATTTTGTGTAAAAGCTGTGTCTCTTTTTTTTCTCTTCATAGTTAAGTGTTGAGTCGTAATGTAAAGAATGTAGGAAGAATATCCTAATCGCCGATTGCGAACCAAAACTGGAGTGGGAGTTATGCTATTAACAGAGCATAACACTGTTAATAACATAGCATGTCGACGTGAGGGTGGAGCAGCTCCTGTTAATGCAATCTGACATTAACAACTATAATTCATTGAGTACTAATAAAATATTGCGCATACGACACGTTGGGCATTCACTAATAACTCTATTGCAAAGCACTTTTAAAAGTTAAAACCAAACACAAAAGACTCAAGCAAGTCACAAATCCATTTGTTTAGCCTTAACAAATAATACTTATCATAAAAGACCAATCCACAGAGAGGCAACAATTCAATCTATCAAATGTAAACACGACAAATACAATGCCATACGACAAATGCTCAAACTTTCAGCTTGTCGACATGAACAAAAGAAACAACAAAGTGCACAAGAAGCTGGCAACAATTGCTCGACTTGCACATACCCTGGCCAGACAATGTGCGGAGCACAGTTGAAATTATTCTCAATTTGTAGAACTTTAATGAGCTGCATTTCATCAGCCTTAACATTATGTTAACAGTTAACAGTTAACATGCTTGGAGTATGTTAATTAAGGTATGTAAAGCAATTTATTTATTTGTGTGTAAATATGCAGGAAACAAATCTAGATACAAGTTTTTTAGCTAGAGCATCTTTAGGGGATTTCCATATTTTAGAAGATTCTCTGAGCTAGGGTGACCATATTTGAAGCAAAGTAAATGCCAATTGTAAGTAAATGAATTGCTATGCCTTTAGCAAAGCTCTTTTTAGATTTTAAATATTTTTTAAAGTAACGTGTATATATTAAGCGTCTCTGTAAAGTTCTTGACTTGGGTGCATGATAGATTGTCAGCTATCAAACAATTTGGCCTGCCTCGAAGTCATGTTCCTTATAGAAACTTCTTAGTTGTTTTCTATACCCTTTAATTTCATTTCAATTGTTTACATTTATTTAATTTAAATAAAATAAATAAAAAAAATAAAAAAATAATTGTAAACGATTAAAAATACAAATATAAATTTAACAAAAATTTGAATTCAATAAATACAATGTTAATTTAGCCTTTGCTGACTTCTATTGCACCATTAACAACATAATCAGTCAGTAGCAAAAAAGATTAAATCAAATTCACACACTTAGCACTTATTGATGTTCCTTTTGAGCTTGTCTTAATCATAGAAATGATTTCACATTTATTTTTATGTGCTCACGTTATTGTGCATTTTCCAGTATGAGAGTTTTGCTCGAACTCACTTCAAATTTCATACATTTATTTGTTGCTTTTTTATTTTTTATTTTATTTTTTTTTTTTTAGTTTTTTGTTTTGTTACTTTTGCGACTCATTGAATAAAATGCAGTTGTTGTTCTATCTGAGTGTGTATAAGTGAAGTGAAACAGAGGAGCATCGCTTCATATTGTTGTGCATTGTGCAAATTGTTGCTGCTGCTGCTGCACAGCTGGTCTAGCTCTAGCTCTAGTTCTAGTCTCTCTCTCTCTCTCTCTTTCTCATGCACACTCTCTCTCTGTCGCTGGCTGGCAACCGCTATGCTGGCCACAATCCGCCTCGCCTAACGGAGTGCTGTTGGAAAAGTTTAATTGCTTGACTTGGTGGGTCTTTTGTGCTAATGCTGTCCAGCTTTTTGGCTTCGGCAATAGCGATTTTGGCCGCACTCGCTGCAGTGCAGTTGGGCACACTTTACACACACTTCACTGGAGCGTTTTTGAAAACTTTTTGGCGAACATTTAAAGAAACCCAAATGGCACAACAAAACACACACACACAAAACGTGCCAAAGCAGGTCCGGCAAAATGCCCAACAACAATTGAAAATCAAAATAAAATCAAGACAATGTTGCATATATATATACACACTATATATATATATATATATATATGGGGGGAAAGAGCCTTGGGCAGAGGCAATAGCAAAGCGAGTTGGAGCAAGAGAAGTTTAATATTAAAAACTAACAACTTGCAAATTTACATTGGGCAAAAAAACAGTGGGACGCGACGCGATGCGACGCGACGGCTGCATGTGAAAAATAGTAAAAAGCTGCCATCGCAATAGCAACAAAAAAAGAGACAAAGAGAGCGAGAGTGTGAGAGAGAGCGAAATGCCAGCGAGTTGCAAAATGGCAAGCAGAAACAACAACAACAACAACAATAGCAACAACAGCAGCAACAACAACAGCGAAAATCACAAAAAGCAACAGCAATTATTCAACAATTTGTACGGCCGAAGTGCTTCAAACTTTTGCTTTAAATAATGTGTACGAAAATTGTTGAATATTGTTTTATTCTCTTCTTCTTCTTGGCCTTCTTTGTTCTATTTGTTTTCACTGTAAGCTCTGTTATTTATTTTCGTTGTTGCTATTTTTTTTTTTTTTTTTCTTTTTTTTTCGTAAGCCGAAAACTATTGCAAACATCTATGCAGATCAGGCAGTAACTGTGTTAATGGTTGAATCAGGGAAGGAAAACTATGTGAAGCCTCCAATAGAAAGCGTGAAAGAAAATGCAAATCAAAACAAAATATTTGTATAAAAATTAATATAAAAAACAATAAACATCTAAACTATACAAATCCCAACTACAACAAGACAAATATAAAATCCTAAAATATAAAATATAAAATAATAAAATATCAAACTCTAAAATATAAAATATAAAATATAAAATATAAACTTATAAATCTAAAATATAAACATATAAAATAATCAAATATCACCCTCTACAACTATCACATCCCACCTCTACCTTCCCCCTCCTCCCTATCACATCTCCCCTATACAATCTCCCCTCATACCCATCTACCCCTCTAACCTCTCACTAAATAATATAAATGTAAACACAAAATATAAAAAATAAAACATAAAATATAAAATATAAAATAGAATTAATAGACACATCTTTAGCTCTGACAAAAATAATATTGCTTTCATCAGTTCATTTCTCACTTGGGCCAATCATCTTCTTCTCGTATAGTATATTCATATACCAAACTTAGTGTTAGGCATTATCCAAAAGGCTTTTGCTAACCCAACTCGCATCGAGCTCTCAGCTGTCACTCATTTGTTGCTTTGTATTTCATGGCCCATTACACGCTGCGATCGTCCAGGTTCTAAGCTGTTGGGTTTGCTAAACCAACTCGTTTGTTTACCTGCTGCTCAGCAGTCCCTGTCCCTGTCCCTGTCCCTGTCCCTGTCCCTGTCCCTGTCCCTGTCCCTGTCCATGTTTCTGTCCACTTTCTCGTTTACAGATTTCGCCAGGGCATTAGCTTAGCACAAACTTTGTCCGGCACGGCACTGATTTTGTTTTTCTTCTAAAATATGAGCTCGAATTGTGCACACACAGACATACGCAAAGCCAATCAGTTTGCCAACTGGGGCTCGGGGGGGTAGCTGGCGGAACTGAGCCACTGTGGGTCTGGTGTACACACACAAAATTGTGCAAAGTTTTATATTTTCTTGCTGGCAAATTTTTGGACAGCGTAAGAAGCAAGATGGAAAAAAAACGCATGTAAATTGTAAAACCCACAAGCAGCACAATGTGTGTGTGTACGTGAGTGTGTGTGTGTGTGTGTGTTTGGGATAAAAGAGTGTGCCAAACACACACACACACACACGCACATATATATACACAGTTACAATGGCATCGCACATATGTCTCGGGACTTGCTCTTTGGGGCGTGACACTGAAGGTGTATTTGTCAAATGTGCACTCATTTTGTTGAAAAATTGAAGTCTATGCATGACTGCTCCACTGCCCCCGTGTTCGTGTGTGTGTGTGCGTATGTGTGTGTATGTGTGTGTGTGCGTGTAGGTGTTTTACTAAACTATACTGAAGTGCGAATCCTTTTAGTGTCTGTGCAGATTTTCAAAGATTTCCGGTCACTTCACTAATAAGTTTTACAATGTTTAGCATAGAAAAATGTGTTGACACAACGCCTGCAATCCGACCATGTGTGTGTGTGTGTGTGTGTGTGTGTGTACAAGCATGCTTAATTTAATTTCCATTTTCATATGTACACAACAAATTGCCATAGAGCCCAGCTCATGTTTGTCTTTAGCTTTGGCCCAGTTCCACATTTAGTTCCACAGTTCCAGTTCCAGTTAACTTTATCCTTTATCCTTTATCCTCTATACTTTATCATTTCAGCCTATTCGTGCGTCTCTCTCCCTCTCTTTGTCGTAAAGCCATTATTCTCAACGCCATTAGGCCTGGCAACTAACAAATTGTCATATGTGTTTGCATGGTTTAGTTAAAGAGCGTTGTCATTTTACAATAAACTAAAGCTGAGCAACTCGCAATACTGAAGCATTTCAGCTAAATTATTAAGGGGAATTTGAAAAATTATTGCGATTCTCAACATGTTTTTACTGGAAGCCATGCACTTGAAAATATAATATAATACATATCAACATATGTATGTATCTAAATCTATCTAATTTATTTTTAATTTCTGCTAAATCTATGACTCTTCTCTTGCTCTCTTGTTCTCTTCTCTCTTTGTTACTTTGTCCCGTTCAGCCTGGGCGTGAGAATTGCATCAAGTGCGAGAAGTGCAGAACTTGGATAATTGTCCAACACCTGGCAGCACTGTGGCCACAGATGAGAGGGCAAACAATGAAATTTTCTACTGGCAATGTCAATGCTGAAAGCAGAAGTTTTGTTGGCTGTATGACAGTGTAGCGGAAAGATAGATGTAGAAGCTATGCAAGCACTTGGAAATATACAAATAATAATAATATCTATGCTCCAATAAAATCTTATAGATAACATTATAATTATCGAAATGAAAATTAATCATACAATAAAGATTATTAATTACTCTATTAATTTTCATTAACATATATATTAATCTTCTCTATTTGAGCAGTCATAAACGTACCAACTTAAGTATTATAGAAAAAGGAAACAACGAAAATAAGTGTTGTAATATTTTTTTTTGTCAATTATTTTGATTGTATTTTACTATTAACAGTATTTTTGATATTCATTAATCTAAGTCTTATTTTTGATTTGTATTACTTTTAACTAAAAGGGGGGGGGGGAAAGGGGGAGGAGAAAAAGGGGGGAGGAGGGACACACAGAAGGGGGAAAGATTCAATAAAAATCTCTATATCCGCAAATTGCTAATAATAGTAATCACCCGGTTTTAAATACAAATTTTTTACTATTAAAATTCATATTTTATATTAACTATTTTTATTGGGCTGAAGATACCATTTAAAATATCTATGAGGGGATTTAAAATATCTGCTAAGTATCTATATATTTAAAAAAAAGATCTTTTTTATGGGGGGTAAGTAGTATTATGGTATTTCATTTATTACCGAGCTCCAATTCATCAAAGAAAAAAAAAGTTATAGAACGTGCAAATTTAATAATAATAACAACAAATATACAGTGATAATGATACTTTTAGGGTGTAACCCATGTTGGAGGTTTATAGGTGTGAAGATAATTTTATGTTCATACCAAAAGAACACATTGGTTTTTTCTTATTCTTTGGCGCAATAAGAGGGGTGTGTTGCTAGGGTTACAGGTCGGAAGGCTGTTTGTGTCGTTGTGGCTCGGATATATCGCGTGTGGGGTGGCAAAATAGATGGTAGTTATAGAGGTGATTGATTAGTATTGGCAGAAGCAAGAAAAAAAGAGATGGAGTAAAAAGAAGTTAGGATAAGAGAAATGCAGAATGGTGGGGGCATGATGTGTGAGGATATGCCATGATAAGGTGACAGGCACTTTATTTATTTTTATTATTATTATTATTATTACTTATTATTATTATTTTTATTATAATAATAAACTTGACTTCATCACTAATATATTTAATAATTTATTTTCCATATAATAAATTAATCTCAATTCCAAACAACAAATCATATTTCTTTAGTATTTTCATCCAATGAAAATGCAACAACTTTCTATAAAATTTTAAATAAATCAACGCTTTTTTTAGCGACTCTGCGTGAAGATATATATAGTATATCATTTTTTCACTACTCGCTAAGCTGCAATTGTTTTGTTTTGATGTCAGCTGACATTGTTAGCTTAGGGTTTGGTCAGTGCATAAATTGCAGCAGCCCAAAATACTAAATAGAAGAGAGGAAATCTTTGCTGCAGCAGCCACATTTAATTACAAAAGTTTTTCCCAAATTCGGACGCTGCAACTCTACCCTTCTCTCTCTCTCTCTCTCTCTCTCTCTCTCTCTCTCTCTCTCTCTCTCTCCTCTCTCTCTCTCTCTCTCTTTATATATAGTTTGGCAACAGCCTTAAATCAGCGGTATTTTGTGCCCAAAAATTATGACACACACACTTATACACACGCACACACACAGAGAGAGAGAGAGGAGAGAGAGAGAGAGAGAGAGAGAGAGAGAGAAGCACGCACACCCTCACACCCGTTGGAAACGCTTCGGGCGCATTCACAGTTTACAGCGTCCAGGACTTTTATTGGCTGCCAAATGGGCGACACTTGGCTACTTGTCCACTTGGCCAGTTGCTCAAGCCTCGTCCGTCTGTTCAGGACAGCCAGTTTGGCCTGACAGTTCCTGGCGCAGCCATAAAGGGTACTCTACTTTTTTTTTATATTTTATTTTATATCATTTTTTTTTCTGTTGAACGCTCGAAGCGTTGCCCCAAAATCAGTTAACAGGCAATTTCAACTATTTTACAGGCTGTGTTCGGCATGCCAAATGACCGGAGCCAAATGTCAATACCATCAACATGCTGAAAGGGGCCGAAGAGTCATGAAATAACCAACAGCAGTGGGCCATGCCATGGGCGGGTCAGCCATCGAACAGCATCGATAACAGCAAATCCTCTTTAAGTTGACTCGTTTCTTTGACCTTATCAATTTCCGTTTAGGTTTGCCAAATGGTGTGGTATTTTTTAAATACTAGCTACATTTTAGGCAGAGAAATAGATTTTTGAAATAGAACTTGCTCTAAATAGATCTGTTAGTTATACATATCTAGATATCTATTCATTATATTACAAGATTATTTAAAGTTACATTATCTTGTCCATATTCTATAGTTTTCCATTAGTTTCCATTCTCAACTTGATGCATTCGCATGAAATAGGAATATGACGATTACTGTAACTACTACCAAGTGTTTGTTTTCCCCCCCAAGTTGCGTTTTCATACATTTTCTAGGAAAACAAGAAAATTGTGAGTACCCGGAACTCTAACGCAAATTATTGTGCCATTTGAAGTATTGACTATTTGTTTTGCTGTTTAACATTGTTTTCATATTTGGTACAGCTCCCACACAGATCGATAAACAAATTTAGCTAATTTACTAAGAGCATGCACCATGCTAACAGAATGCGCCGGCAAGCTACGCATTCCAAAAATGTGGACCGCTGATAAGAATGCCGGCACTTGGCTATAAAAAGCAGCTCGACCGATCGGCTTCTACATTCACTTTTAGAAACTTCAACTTCCAAAACACATATTCTTTAAAGCCATACAATGAGAGTTTGTGAGTTGACATTACTGTTCGCTTTGTCATCCAATCAATTAATTATTAACACATAAAGAACGAACGGCCATATAAAGCATTATCTTTAGCATCAACTCAAACAGATTACTGTTCACTGTTGTACTTTGCCTTGTTTGCCGCTGGCCTGGTTCCGAGCGAGGGACAAACGGAGTCACCGTGCACTAATCCGACATCACCGCACAAAGCCAAACCACTGTAGCTACACGACCAAGACGAGCCCGCATGACGAACCTATAAAGCGAAAACGGCACAACCCACTGGATCAACTACAGACAACGTGAGGCACCAGGTACGCAGCTACTCCCCTGTACTAGCAACCACTTGAGCCACACAAATTGAGCTGAAAAGCGACGAAATTACACGAAACGGCGCCACCGCTGTGACTCACCGTACAGACTGCTCCACGGTCTATGGAGCGACCGACCGCCAGCGCTGAGTACGTAGGAGAAAAAAACAATACAACTGAGTCTGCCACACTTCTGTACGTGACTCTGCGACGATCTCCTGTACCTAACGAACGACTGCGCCACCCTGTACGACTCGGACGGCTAAGACCGCCACCTCTACTGGACTTCCACCCCTGTACTCCTACCACTGAGCCACCCTGTACTACTACAAACTGAGCCAACACTTTACAATAACTACAGAGAACCACCCCGCCCCCTCGGGTGTGGTACCTAACACCGAAAAAAGAAAAAGAGCAGACAGACTGAGAGGCCGCAGCCATTCCAGAACTACGAGGGACGACTACGCCCACCCTTACTAACATCAAACTGTAGTCACCTCCTAGACAGCGACCTCACGAACGGGGGGCTGCAGGCCACCCTGTACTACAACGACTGAGTCCCTTGTACGAACATACCTACACCGTCCTGTACTACCACAACTGCCACCCATTGTTCCGACTCCGACTACGAGCCAGCCCTGTACGACTAACCCAAAGCAACACCCACGACCCCCTGTACAACTACGAACGTCCACACCGCTTCTTTTTCTTACGCCCACCATCTGGTACTACAACGACTGAGCCACCCTGTACTACAACGACTGAGCCACCCTGTACGACCACTGAAGCACCCTGTACTACCACTAAGCCACCATGCAGCACAACTAAACCGCTCTGCACCACCACTAAGCAACCCTGTACAACCACTGAACCACCCTGTACCACAACAGCAAGCACAGATGCAGCAATAGCACCCATAAACCTGACCAAGTCCCAGTGTGTATGCCCCGCTGGATTAAACGATTGCAACTGCCCCACGCTAGATGATGCTGCATCTCTGCTCTCGGCACACGCTTGTCGTGGCCTCACCGATGGCACGATCTTCACGGATCCCATGCACTGCCGCAGATACTACGTGTGCCGCAATAACCGGCCCAGACGCCAGACCTGTGCCACGGGTCAATGGTTCGATCGCAGCGCCAAGATCTGCCTGAATCGTGCGCTGGTAACAAACTGTTTGGTCGGCCGCAACTGAGAGCTGGACACAACCAGAGTGTATTCCAGTGGCTATCAATCAGCTAGCTTATCTACATGTCCTCGTATATATTTATAACTATTTTTTTTTTTTGCTCTCTCTCTCTCTATTCAAATAAAGTATATAATAAATGCAGCAATAATTCGCCTTTCTTTTTTTTTTTATACAAGTCGAGCTACATTTCGAACGACGCTGATAAATAGTGGCTCGTTCCATCGTCTATTAATGTCGTTTTGTTAATAGAAATCCGGGTCTAAGCTGACGATTAAGCTGTCTCGACTGCCAGAAGCGTCTTTGCCAGCCAGGCAATAAGCCAAGGCTCAACTGACGGTTTTGCTTGTGCTCTTCACGAGCTGCCATCAATTTTCGTCTAAGGGCCAGGCAAAAAATGGTTGAAGCTGTGAAGAACTTTCAATCAGACAACAACAACAACAACAACAACAACAACAACAACAAATGGCAAAGGCAAAACAAGGCAATAAATTTGTCAACACTTTAGGCCAATAACCGCGAGCGCAATGTGAATGTAACTATAACTTTTGTCTGTCACCCCTGATCCCCTCTGGAATCAAAGGGGTGTGGGTAGTGCGAATCGGAATTGGAATTGAAGTCGGGAGTTGAAGCTGGATTCGGCATAAGAAACATCAAGGGATTCATGTTACATGCGCTGCAAACTTTTGCAACAGCTCTGTGGGATTTGCTATACATTTATGTATATAGAGAGAGAAAAAAAGTCGTCAAATTTTGGGCGCCAGAGAGTGCGACGTTTGTGAGTTGTTGCATCTGGCGTTATAATATTGTGTTTTTTTACTTACTCATACCCTGTAATCATTGAAGAAAGGGTATGCGAGAGTCAACGATTGCATTGACTGTTTAATGGGCACATTCGCTATCAAATAGAAACCTTTTTTCGCTTGGTTGAGTTTTATGAAGCAAAAAGACTTTTGTATATGTATTGGTTCGCATAAACTCTTTGATCGGCTCACTTATTGAAGCTCGTCGTGCGAGCGTCAGTCGTATCACTCTCTAAACGAAGTTCGGTATGAGAGCATCACATGCATAGTTCGACTCGCTCGACCGCAAGCGAAAAGAGCCGAAGGCCCTTGCTGAGAGCGAGATCGAGGGAGTCTGAAATGAGCGTGAAGACTAAAATGCTTAACAACTATTTAGAGCTATGAATTAAACCGAATTTGTTATAGAAGACAATCTACAGTTGAGATTATAATTGTTAGTTAACTAAGTAGAGCTAAGTAATCTCTCTTTCTCTCTATCTCTCTGCATCTCACTCTCTCTATCGCTTTGCTCTTTTCTTGAAGCTTAACTAAGAACAGATTTCAAATTTAGTACAACTGAAATGAATCAGCTTCACTAACCCATCGATCTGCGTCATTCTGCTTGAGCATGCTTACAGAGTATATTTTAGTCATGTATACTCTATATTTTCACGCACAATCATATACTCGTGAGAATCAGAGCTTTAGTGAGACATCTAGCGTGATTTGTGCATTTTTGGTATCAATTTGGAAATTCGGTAAGTTCTCTAACTGTCTCCCTTGCTCTGCCACCACTCTCGCTCTCTCTCTCTCTCTCTCTGTGTCTATCTCTCTCTCTCTCTCTCTCTCTCTCGCTAGCACACACATGCAGTAAAACGACTTCAAAATGCAGCAGGCATTATCGTATATCCGCTTGTGCATTATTATTTTTTGCGTCTGCCTGTCGATTTTTGCTTTTGTTACGCTTTCGCTTCGCTTGTTTGCGGCATTTTGCATTTTTGTGGGTCACAAACACAAATCAAAAGCACTGCACCACCACCCTGCACCACATAGCGCACACCGTGCCGAGTTGTATCATATTTCACAAGGGCATTCGACGCTCCTACTGCTGCTGTTGCTACTGGCATTGCCCATGTTTCCTTCCAGTCCCGGCCATTGGCAGCGCAGTCTTTTTCCTGTCCTTTTTCCATTACCCAAAAAACAACCGCAACTTCAGCCAGAGACGGTGCAGCCCAGCCCAGCACAGCAGCTCTCTGGCTCCACTTGATTCTGGCTGAGGACATTGCACAAAAAAAAAAAAAAAAAACTATAAATAAAATACAAAAATGCATAAAATTCCGCGAAAACTAGCTTTAAATACAACAAGAGCTACAACAAATTTAACTGGCATTAGGTTCGTTTCGCCCCACATAAAATATTCGACGTCCTACTTTCGAGACTGGCTACATAAAACCCTAAATAGACATCAACGGATTCTGTAAGCAAACAAGGTTAAGTCTTTGAAAATTTAGTGCCGCTTGCGCTTATCAGTTTTCATATATATATATATATGGATAGAGACACTTGACTGCAATCGCTGGTAATCGAATTTAGCTGCTTATATTCAATAAAAATCTAGATAAAAACTATAATTTGCTAGTATTACATGGAAGTATATAAATAAGCTGTAGCACTTGAAAGATTTGATATAAAATGCAATTATTTATAAATCGATAAATATCGATTATTAAGCTAATTATAAAATACAAAACTTTGAATCAAAGTAAAAAATTCAAATTTTGTTTAATGACAAGAAATATCAATAAAAACAACTAAAAACAAAATAACTGTCTTAGCTTAATAAATGTTAAAACTTGATAAACTTTATTAAATATTTAAAGAAAAATATAAACTTTTGCAATTTATCACAAATCGAATCACAAAAAATTTGACTGCAAATAAAAACAAATCTTAAATTAAGCAAAAATCAACTTTGATCTCTTTAAAGTTTTTTTTTTTTAATTTGTTTTTATTTTATTATTTTTCCCCCTTTTTTAATTGTATATTGTTATTAATGACATTTTGTTGCATGCTGATATTAATCTAGTTGATAATTACAAATGTTGTTTCTAATAAATTTGTTTTCATGTTTATTGTTGCTTTACAAGTCCCTGGGGATGATGCCGTACTCACCCATACACTGCTACTCTATTAAATACGCCAAGCGGGTATGCTAGGTATTCATATTTATTACATGCAGGCTATGTAGGATATCTGTCAGTCAGTTAACATAAACTGAGATCATTTTTACAAAAATATATATTTTTGTATATCCTGAACCCATTGAAAATGGGAATTCAGAAAAAATAAGTTGAGCCCTGTCCGTCTGTCCGTCCGTCCATCCGTATGAACGTCGACATTTTGGCAACTACAAAAGCTAGAGAGCTGAAATTTCACATATATCACTTGTATGTTAGTTACGCAGTACGAGTTTATTTTGCTTTTTTCGATAACTCATCCCATTTCCAAATTATCGATAACAATCGAAAATTCGTTTACATTTTTTAGGTTTTTTGGAAATAACTTCTACACCGTTTTAGCTAGAGACTTCAACTTTATATATTTAGATAGATATTATGGATACGCAGAGTTTGTTAATTTTCAGATTTTGGATGCCACGCCCCCTCCACCCCCAATTGGAAAAAAAAACGCATTTCAAATACTAGAGACTTGCAATTTGACATAGATTTAGATATAGATTCATAGATTTAGAATAGATTCAGATACTCTTAATCTACTCTGAAATTTCGTAAGGATCGACCATCTAAAAATGGAGTTATAAGCGTCCAAAGTTCAGCCCAACCCAACCCCAAGCTGCGGCAACAACTGCGCAGTTAGCAGAGCGTGCGCTCATAAGTGCGTAAAGAAGAAGAGTATCAGTTTTTTTGCTGGGTTCAGGGTATCTCCTAGTCGAGCCGTCTCGACTAGAGCCTTCTTACTTGTATTTTTTTTTTTCTTTATATACATTTTTTAGCTGCCATTAAATGTGTATTTCGAATGTGGTCAAATTGGAAAAAAAAAATCATTTGATTGTTTTGTGTTCCATTTTTTTATTTTTTTTTTTATTTTTTATTTGTCGACTCGTTAGTGTTGGTCAGTGTCGTACATGAGACTGGCTATGTTTGCGGCAGGCAACAAACGCAGTCGCCCGCAGCCACAGCATAACAATTAAATATAATTGGTACGTGAATTATGACACTTACCTTTAATCAGTGCTTTTAACAAGTGGCGTTAATCATGCGCCATGTTGCCCCGAAGGCTGTCGCCTGTGTTTGTCGCTCTTTTGTTGTTCTCTTCTTCTTTTTTTCTGTTTTATTTTTTATTAATAATATATGTATATATATATTTATTTATATTGTGTTTTCATTGAATTGAATTTCTGCAGCTGTTTGTGATTACTTCAACTCACTTTCAATCAATTGTTGATCTCGCTGTGTATTTTCATTTATCTGCACAGGTAAATTAATGTTTTTTAATGTGCCAACAACAACAGCCGCATTTTTAATGAACCACTTTAATGTAATTAGAGCAACAACAACAAACAAATAAATAATAACTAAAGTAAATAAATAATAAAGAGAATATTTGCAAGATATTCCATGTGTGAATTTGAAGCATTCGCAGCTAATTGCCTTTAATTCATTAATGCGCATTAAAATGTCCTTATCAGCGCCATATCGAGAGATGTCAGCATATATGTATATATGTATATATTATGTTTCGATTGAGTGCTGGATTCTGTTATGGTAACATTAAAATTCATACGAAATGTATATGAATAATTGCATTGAAATGTTATTCGTAAGCTTTTTTTTTTTTTTTGTGCCTCGAAATTGGATTTATTCTTATGCATATACATATATATATATATATATATATATATATATATATATATATATATATATATTTTTTTTTTATTAAATACATATGAATACAATAAACTAGCAAGAGTTTTCTAGGGCATGCCCAGCTCAAAGGTACCCTGTAATGAGAGACTCATACATATGAATGTATAAGCCTCATTTTGAATGGGTTGAGCTCTAATTATTCATATAAAATATATATTCTCGTCAGTATTTATTTATTTCTCTTATTTCATTTTATTTTTATTTATTTTTTATGTAACCCTTTTCAAATACACAGCATTGGCATTATATTTACAAGTTCAATATACTCTCGTTATACAACCTGAACGAGCGTGACAGGGAAACCTGATAAGGGCACAAAATGCGAGCTGAGTATAATGGTTCAAATATTTTTGGCAGATTGTGCGCTGAATTTTTAATTACAAATGAAAATTTCTAGACTGTAACTAACTTGAAATGAAGCACTTGCATTGCACCCACCCACACACGCACACACACACACACACACAGACACACGCACACGTTGTACAGCTAAGGGTTGTATGGGGCGACGCGCTTTAATGGGTTTTCAGTGCACTCTAACGATCTGGCAACGCTGGCATTGGCAACGGCAACGGCAGCCAGTCAGGCGGGCAGGCAAAGAGCGAGCGGCACAGTTATTCTCCATTATTAATTAATGTGACGGCACTGCTCAGCCAGACAACATTTACAACATACGCACACACACACACACGCACACACACACACACATTCATTCACACTCTCTCACACACTTACACTCTCTCACTCGCGCGCAGTCGGCGGAGCAAAAGTTTTGCGCCATTTGCAAGTGAAAGTTGCACGTAAGTAAAATAGTTTTGTGTAGCAATTGAAAAACGCTCAACGAACTTGCCACAGCAACAGTTCATTTTCGATCCACAGCGGTGTCGTCGCCTCAGATCCGCAAGAAAAAAAAAAAACTAAATAAATAGCAGCAAAAGGCAAAAAAAAAATGCAACTTGTGCCATTTCGCTCGATTTGTAAATAGTTTTTTAATTTCGTTTTTCGTCTACTTTTTTTTCCCATGTATGTATATATATACATATATATATTGTATAGTAGTTGCAAAATACGCTTGGTCAGGCAAACAGCTGAATTCAATTAAAAATAATTTTAAAAAATAAATAAAAACTAACTGCGAACTGGTGAACTAGTTCCGAAATGTGCAATTTTTGTAAACTATGACAGCTCGTGGTAATATGTGTACATCCTTATATATACAGCTATAAATATATATATTAGTCTATATATATATATATATATATGTAAATATACCATAAAGCCATAACTACTCCACAGCATATATATTTATATACAATTAATTAAAAAAAATAAATAAATAAATTGTACTTTAAATTTTCTACATGAAAATTTTATTATGTTTTTTATTTATTTTATTAATGAATTTTTTTATTATTTTTTTTAAAATTATTTTTATATTATTTTCTAATTATTTTTATATTATTTTTTAATTATTTTTTTTTATATTTTTAAATTATTTTTTTATATTTTTATATTTTTTAATTATTTTTTTTATTTTTATATTTTTTAATAATTTTAAATATTTTTTGATTATTTTTGTTTATTATTATTATTATTATTATTATTATTAAATATTTAATTTAATTTCTTTTTTAAATAAATTTTAAGTATTTAATTTGACTTTTAATTTTTTTTTTTTACAAATTCAAACGATTTAAATTTGTTGAATTATTTCATAGAAATTGTGAGTATTTTATTTTAATTTAAGCAAATCTTTACATAAAAAATCTCGAGCTCTGCAACTTGAACTCAATGAATTTCTTTCGTCTTTTGTGTGCATATTTTGGCTTATACATAGATCTTAATTCACTTCTCCAACTTTCAAGATCTGAGCACAATCAGCAAAGAGCTTACAGTTCAGCTGATGACTAAGCTCTTTGAGATCCTTAAAGTTGTGTCAAGTCTGTAAACACTTGTCGCATAAATTAGCACGCACTGTGTCTAACCTTCAAAATACATCCCTGTGTGTGTGTGCGTGTGTGTGTGTGTGTGTGTGTGTATAACTTTTCCGGCGCTAAGGAAAACGGCAGTTCCATTTTGATGATGTTAAAGCTCGAATGCTAAGCATTCAGCGAACGATGTCATAGTTGAAATTGAAAGGCGCTGAGATCTTAAGTGGTTTATTCAAGAGCGGCCAAGAATAGAGGCGGCGCAAGGGGTCTGGCGGTGCAGCCGGACTCGCGAGCAGCTGCTATAAAGGGCAAGCGAAAAGTGAAAGTGAACAAAAAGAAACACAGCAACAAAAAAAATGCGAAAAGAAGGAGAAAAAAAGGCGAACGAAAATGTTGGTTTACACCTTCGCACGAGCCAAGCAGCAGCAAAAAAAAAAAAAGCTAAGCAACAGAAACTAAGCACAACGTCGAAAAGAAGCGCAATAAATACAAATCATATGAAAGCAACAACAAGCGAGCATAAACAACAAATTACAGTCGCTGTTGTTGTTGTTGTTATTGTTGTAGCCAAACATACAAGTACATATAAATTCTTTGGCAATTTATTATTAGAAAGAAGAAAAACGAAAAAAAAAAAAAAAGCAGACGCCGAGGCCGAGCGAGAGAGCGAGACAGTTTGACATGCCTGACTGGATACCCTGGCCGAGCTGAATATTATGAACATGTCACAAATTGTGCAGCATTATGGCCATAATTTCTTAGCCATAACTAGATATATACACAGATATATACGCATATATATATGAGCGCTGCTAAAGAGTTAAAAGTGCTGCAATTGTTGCTGTTGGCAAGGGTATTTGATATTCGCTAAAGATGATAATATAAATTTTACTCATGTCAACCCATCTGCAAGGCGCAAGGCACACGGCAAAGAGCTCAGCGACAGCGTCAGTAAGTGGGGGAGTGAGAAAGAGACAGAGTGAGGCAGAGTGAGGGAGAGAGAGGTAGAGTAAAATATTTGCCATGTTATTATTATTATTATTATTATTTTAAAGAAACAATATGATATAGTACAAGTATATATAGAGAACAGGATGGCGCTTGTATCACACACACACACACACACACACACACACACACTCCCTCTCTCTCTCTCTCTCGCACACACACACAACACACGCTGCAGACACGCGCGCCATATGCTGAAAGTTCGAGCGTCGCAGCGTCTCTTGTGGCGATTGGCGTTTGCCTAGTCAATATTTCATTTGGCACTTGAACCAAATACTTTTAGTTCGCTGTCGCAGCGCAGACGAAGGTTGCAGCAGATGCTGGCGCTGACGCCGACGTCGCTGTCGCTAATGTCGACGCCAGGCGACAGAGCAAAACTTTAATCATGAGCAACTACAACAACAACAAGCACACATATCTGCTTATGTATATGACAAACACACACACACACACACACACACACACACACGCACAGTAATTGATTTGTGTTTATATTTGGCTAATTTAGCCGCTGACTCGCCTGCAGCAGCTAATTTTGAGTTCGCGACACAGCATGGCGTATGCGTAATTTTTTCTTCTTCTTCTTTTCTATTGAGCGTAAAAGTCAAGCCAAAAAAAAAAATGTATATATATATTGAAAGCAATGTTTGTATAGACATAGGCCCATCAAAGACACATTCAAAACAGTTCAGTTACAACACATGCACAGCAATCGAGATGCTCTCATTCATATCCGAAAATCAAATAACATTTTGTAAATATACAAATTAATATGGAATTCAATTGAAATTTAAAAAGACCTAGACCATAAATTGTGGAATGGGCGAAAATTCTAATAATAATTAAATTAAATTAAATTAAAAATAAATACAATTATATTCAGTCAACCAATATGATTTGCATGAATGAAACTCTAGCTAAAATGAAAAAACAAAGTTAAAATAACGCTCTTCTATGCGATTTTCATACAAACACTTTTTCAACTTTTATTTTAGTTTATATATATTTTTTTTTATAATTTATTTGATTATATTTTTTCTATATATAATTGACTAAGCCATGTGCACTCGAATAACTAGGAAAAAAAAAATAATTAAATATCGCTCTTCTATGCGATTTTCATACTAACAAGTTTTTTTTTTTTCAAGCATTTGTTATATATTCTAACTAAAAAAAAAAAAAAAAAAGGTTATTACCACAGAGCAAGCAAATGCTATTGAATATTGAGTTTTTAACAAATTTTTAAACTTTAAAAATTTATTTTTTGTAAGCATTTTTTATATATTCTAACGAGAACTTATTTAATATATAATAATTGAGTACTTGGCATTTGTGTTAAGAATATTTGTAAAACTTCAAAAAACAAAGAAATCAAGTTTTATTAATAATTTGTAGTAAATATTCATCTTCCTATGTGATTCGAAATCTATTTTAAACATGTTTCAATAAGAACATTTTTCAGAAAATATTCCTAAAGTAATTTTTTTTTAAAATAGTAAATAAATAATAAATGAATTAAGCTTTAGCACTTGAAAATTGAAATTGCATATGCTACAATATATGCTCTAGGCAGTGCTGCCAATTAAGCTATTTTCCCACTAGATCCAGTGGGTTGCAACAAGGGAATGCGGGATAAGTTGTGAAATAGCGGCTAGCGGGAATAATAGCTATTTAAAAAAAAAAAAAAAAAACTAGCTTTATATTCATATTTTTGAAACATCTGGTAACTTGGTGTATTTCTATGCTCTATGATGCCACATCGATAAGCCAAACGAGCATAAAATCTTATCGATGTCTGTGAAGTCTACCGAATCGTGTTTTATGGCATCACTCAAGATATTCTAACGTTTTTTTTTTTTTAGCTACGAAGAAACGTTTCTAGCCATTTCTAGCTAGACTCTCTAATATACAAATTTAAATATTTCGACTCTACGAGACTTTTATCAACTTGATGTATTAGCAAATGGCATAGAATAACCCAATTGATGCATGCTCATTTGATTATGGCATATATATAAAGTACATACAAAGAGATAGAGAGAAGGAGAGAGAAAGAGAGATAGCGGGAGGTAGAGGGAGCGTGAGAGATAGCGAGAAAAGCTATAGAAAAATATTTGATAACGAACATGCGCTTGTATACGCATAATTGAGTTAACAACACATTTGGCCCGCTTAACACATTTGCTTCATTTCGTTCTTTATTTTCTCATTCAATGCCTGAATGAGAATATAATAAAAAGGAAAATGGAAACAAGTATGAAGGCTCTAGTCGAGACAGCTCGACTACGAGATACCCTAAACCCTGCAAAAAAAACTGATACTCTTCTTCTTTACGCACGTATAAGCGCGCGCTCTGCTAACTGCGCAGTTGCTGCCGCAGCTTGGGGTTGGGTTGGGCTGAACTTTGGACGCTTATAACTCCATTTCTAGATGGACGATTCTTACGAAATTTTCAGAGTAGATTAAGAGTATCTGGATCTATTCTAAATCTATGAATCTATATCTAAATCTATGTCAAATTGCAAGTCTCTAGTATTTGAAATGCGTTTTTTTCCAATTGGGGGCGGAGGGGGCGTGGCATCCAAAATCTGAAAATTACATTATCTGCGTAACCACGATATCTATTTAAATACATAAAGTTGCAGTCTCTAGCTGCAACGGTGTAGAAGTTATGCCTAAAAAACCTAAAATATGTAAACGAATTTTCGATTTTTATCGATAACTTGGAAATGGGATGAGTTATCGAAAAAACAAACCAATTAAGCTCGTACTGCGTAACTAACATACGAGTATTCATATGAAATTTCAGCTCTGTAGCTTTTGTAGTTTCCGAAATCTCGACGTTCACACAGACGGACGGACAGACGGACAGGGCTCAATCAACATATTTTTTTCTGCTGATCAAGAATATATATGTATACTTTATGGGGTCTGCGACGCCGCCTTCTGTCTGTTACATACAATTTCACAAAACCATTATACCCTGAATTCCCATTTTCAATGGGTTCAGGGTATACAAAAAATTGGAAAAGTGAGACGGCAACGAGAATTGGGCATCGCTCTGGCCAATACAAATGGAATCTTTATTGCGAATGGATATGATAAATTGGGTATAAAATATAATATATGCACAATTCAGCCCTCCTCCATATTGATTGCTTTTATTTGCCCTTTTTGTTGCATTTGATTTACATTTTTTTTAAACTTCTTTTTTACTTTTTTTTATGTCTGGAAAATGCAATTGCTCTGTTAATACACAAATTGAAGCTTGTGTGAATTCTATTCGAAATATTACAACATTTTCAACTTTGTTTCAATGAATTTCAGTATTTGCACATTTTTCACGTTTTATTAAATTTACGCCAAATTCGAATGATTTCAATCATAAAAAAAAGAAAAACAACACGAAATAAATTCACATTTTAATTGAGTTAAAATGAAATTTCTATATATTAATTATATTTGTTTTTTTTTTTTTTTTTTTTGTTTTTTTTTTCTGGGAATATGTGGGCAAGCTTTTGGTGAGTTTTTCGTTGGAAATATTTTTAAAGAACTTGCAAAGAAACGCAATTTAATTAGCTTAGACAAAGACTTGAAATAATTAAAAAAAAAAAAAAAAAAAAAAACAAAATAAATGAAGGGAATACACGACTAGCGTATACTTTAGAGCTGTCACTGCTATCAATTTTATCGATTGCTAGAATTATCGATATTTTTAAGCTCAACTGCATTCCTATTAAAGCTCTCTAGTTAATACATATATGGGCTCGATCATGCCTATAATAATCTTTTTTTTAAATAAGCAGCAAAAATTTATGAATTGAAGGAAGTAATTTTTTTTTTGTTAAATTTTATTACTATTTATTCATATTTATTTATTCAAATATTTATATTTTATATTATTCCATTTAAAATATATTTTCAAATATAGATACATTTGTATAATAATAAAAAAAAAATAATAAAAATAATAAAAAAAAAAAAAAACAATGTATATAAAAAAAAAATAAAAAAAAAAAACAATTAAATAATGTAATATAAAAATATCAATTTTTCTGTTAATAACAATTAACATAAATATTTAATAAAATTCCAGAATGCATTCCGCACAAGTTTCTACAAAATTCTCTTGGCAAATGACAAAAATGGAATTTGCATTTTGGCTTTTATTCGGAAATATTCAACAGGTTTTTTTTTTTTTGATTTTGTTTTCTTTTTTGTGGTTTAGTCGAGAACATTTCAACTAATTGCGGTTATGCCAGACAGTAGACAGCAGCCTAGGAAAGGGAATGATGTTTGTGGTGGTGGGGTGGTGCGGTGGTGTGGCGAAGGGGTCGTCGAAGTGGTGCAGCGTTAAATGCGAACACAAAAAGGATTTCAATAAATGTCATAAATTTAACAGACGACTTAACAAATTGCGAGCTGAATGAGAATGAAAATCGCTGTGGAAATCGAAATGAAAATGGAAATGGCAAATGGAAAATGGAGCAGCCAAAGCAACCGGCAGTCGGCAGTCGGCAGTCGGCAGTTGGCAGCTTCAATGGAGCTGGAAATGGTAATGGAGCTGCTTAGTTGCGGTTCACAATGAAATGATTTCCTTTGTGGCCAAGACAACAGCCGCAACGCACCTAGCCAAGTTCCACTGTCTGAACTGGCGATGATTATCATTTGAGCTCTTGTAAATGCTGTCATAACAAAAAAAAAACAGCGAAAGCCAACAAATGTGAGCTACAAAAACTTAACAAAAATTATCTTTAAAAAAAAAAAGTAGATATATATAAATTAAAAATTTTCGCAAGCTTTGCTGCTGCGTTGCATGAAAATGGGAAACCAAAATTAAATTTCCATAAGTAAAACAGGCAAAATAATGCAAACATACAGACATATATATATATATGTATATATATACAGACGAGATGAGCTGACTGGCCGAGAGGTACGTCTGCTGACTGTGGCTGGGGGCAGCTGGCAGGGGAAGGGTAGCGAGAGAGAGAGAGAGAGAGAGAGAGAGAGAGAGGGAAAGAGTGCGGGTCGCGCTGCGGCTGGGCAAAAATTCAAAAGCTTTCACTTTTTTAGCCAAAGAGCATTCTTTTTTTCCGTCTTCTGGTTTTTCTTTAGGTTCTATTCATATTATTTTTTTTTTTATCTTTTGCGTAATAATGAAATTAAATTGCCGCCTTATACACGCACACAAATATCTTTACGTGTATAAATATCTGTTTGTGTGCAGTGCGCTTATGTATCTGCTAGATACGAAATGTATGTGCGTATTTTTATCTTTTCAGTGTTTTTTTTTTTCGCTCAGTCTTTCTTCTTGCTCATATCTGTGGCAACTGCAAAATTGGGGCATAATCAACTGAAGCCGCGTGGTTTGAGCAATGGATTAATAATCGATAACGTTAGGTAATCGATAAATCCAATTGCTAGCTAAATTTAAATGGTTTGATATCATTTAAAATTGAACTTATATAAAAAAGTTTTATTTGACTTGATGCCTAAATAGTTAAACCAATTTACGAATAAAAATATATTCTAAAAAAAAATAATAAATATATAAAATTTAAAATTCTATATGATCTTTATTTATTATTAAATAAGTATGAATCATAATTGTTTTTTAATTTGTATTTTTTTTATAATCTAAAAAAATAAATGTATAAATAACATTTAAAATAATATCCGATTTTTATTTATTATTAAATAAATTTGAATCATAATTTATTACATTTGTTATTTTTTATATATAGTCTAAAAAATAAATATATAAAATTTAGAATTTAAAATTCTATCTGGTCTTTATTTATTATTAAATAAGTCAGAATCATAATTTAAAAAAAAAATTATTTTATTATTTTTTTTATATAGCCCAAAAAATAAATAAAATTTGAAATTTTAAATTCTATCTGATCTTTATTTATCATTAAATAATTCAGAATCATAATTAAAAAAAAAAAAAATTATTTTATTATTTTTTTTTTATATAGTCTAAAAAAATAAATAAATAAAATTATTAATCAAAATTGATTTTTAACTTTATATAAATTATATATAAATAACAAATTATTTTCTTTATTTCATTTAATTAATTATTGAATTATTAAAAAAAATATATTCTTTAATTCAGCAATCGATCGATTAAGCATAACTATAATCGATTAATATCGATGAAAGATATAAATAAATGTGTCAAATAGACGACTAAAAACATGCAAAAAAAAAAAAAAAAAAAAAAACAAACAAAAAAAACAAAGTAAAAAACATTTCATAGTTTCCCCCTTTGTGATGCCCTGGCGATTCGCTTATAATAAACTTGTTGGCAAGTTGAAATTTATTATTGAAAGTTTTGGTTTAGTTGACAGTAGACATTTGCATTGTATTACAAGTATCTGCATGTCATCCCAGTTTTATTATCTTACATGATTATAGTTGGTCACTTTTGCTCGTGTAGTTGAGGGCAGGCAATGTAGGTCAAGAATTTACATAAATAGCTGCAAATGTTTTCTGGCCAATTTTCGGGCCAAGTTGCTTGGCGTTGAGCGAAATTACCAACGTAATCCGCAAAATAAAAATTAAAAATAAATAAAAATAATAATAATAATAAGTAAAATAAGAAATGAAAACAATTTTGTGAACCGTGAAAAGTTCCGGTTGGTATGAAAATGCAAAATGGCGACAGCTACAACGACACAAATATATAGAAATATGTATGTATGTAAACATATATTTATGTTTCGGCTAGTTCAATCATATTTAATATAAGCTAGAGTGAAGTAATTTATTATGCCTTTAGGATTTAACTTATTTTTATTTTCCATTAAAATTGAAACTTTTCGAAAAGCTTTTAATTTTTTTAAAAATAATTTTTCAAAGTTATTTTAAGATCAAATTTATTTGAAATAGAGCAGATAAAAATGTCTGGATTTCAGGCAGTGACACAATTCTGATTGGGAAACTGATTGGGAATGCTTGGGAATGTTTGGGAATTTCTAGCGCAGTCGATCGCTGCGTATTAATAGTGGTATATTTATCTATAATGGTATATTTTATGATGATATTTAAATGTTGTGCTAGTTGCGCATACCATATGCTAACCTCTTTTATATTTTTGTGGGTTTGGGGGAGACGAAACAACATGAGACACAACAACAACGACAACGACGACGGAAAACAGTGCGTGTTAGCCTTGAGCTACATTCGGCAGACAAGACAACACGCAAAATTCTACACGTTCATAATGCAAACTTTGCGGCGAAAATACAATGCCAGCAAATATGGGGAACAGAATAAAAGAATGGGCTGCTATGGCAGACCATGGGACCTTCGTCAATGTTGCCTTTATCAATATGTTCTTCATGTTGTTGTTGCTAGTTGCTATTGGCTTGAGGCAGCATGAGAGCATTACAACACATATGCACATACACACACACACACACACACACACACACACACACAGAGTCATATGTAAAAATTTGTGTGAGCGCAGCTGTGCTGCGCTCTTGTCGTTGTTGTTGCTTAATGCAGAAGGAAGTCAACAGGAAAAGCAAAAGAAGAACGAAGAATGTGTGTCGATGTGTCTGTGTGTCTGTGTGTGTAGTTAAGAATACATGTGTAAGGGCAGAGATGGATGACACTCAAGAGTGAGCGAGCAAGCAATAGCGCCAACAGAACTTGATGGCATCTGTTTAATTTTTGCTGTTGTTGTTTTTATTAATGAATTTTTATGCTCAGTGGGCGGCAGCAGCGTCTGCTGCCGCTGCTGCTTCCACATCTTCATATTCTCTGTCCTCTATGCTCAGCTGTTTGTGTTGCTGTTGCTGTTGTTGTTGTGGTTGTCTTTTGGCTGCGTTTGCTTTTTACTTTTGGGCTATGGCTAAAAATATGTCTGTCTGCCAATTCGCTAAGTGGCTCAACTTATTCACATACATATATACGCACACTTATGAGCATTTATGTATGTATATGTGTGTGTGTGCTCATTGGTGTATGCATGCATATACAGTGAAGCTCTTTCTTATGGTGTTGATTCAAGTGTGACTGTGTGAGTGAGTGTGAGTGTGTGTGTATGTGTGTATATATCTGTGTGTGTGTGTGTGTGTGTGTGTGTGTTTGTGTGTGCTTACAGCTGAGTGCAGTGACAATAGCTGCCAAAAGCTTCAAACATATTTATTGATGTAAATAATAAATTAAAAGCAAACAGTAAATAAATGGATATAAATAAAACAGAACACAAAAATATTACAAAAATATATAACAACAAATGATAACAGATAGTAGTATAATAAATAAAAATACTAAGAAGAGTATTAAATAAAGATGATAAAAATACCAAAACTAAACTAAATAAAATAATTAAAAATTTTATAAATAAAATATTAATAAAATATAATATAGTATATTCAAATTTTAATTAAAATACATTGATATTTTAAAATAAAAATAATTTTTAAATAAATTAAAATTTTTATATTTAAATAAATTAAAAAAAAGTAAAATAAAGTAAATAAAATGATACATAAATTATATATTTATATATTTTTTATAAATAAATATTATAAATACTCAATAAATAAGCATGTAAGAGTTAACTCAATATATTTAAATAATTAACTTTACTGAACATTAAGTCAATTAACTTTATTAATTTAAGAGCAAAAAAAATATACGAATTTATTTTATTTATTTATTTTCGTCCTATATTTACTTAAGCCAAGTAACTTTAATAATAATTATAATAAAAAAAATTATAATTATTTAGTAAAGAATTTATTTATTCATGAAATTCATTTTCAACCTACATTTATCTGAACATCTGCACACAATTGCACTTGTGCCTTTTAGTGATGCTTTACTGTTGTCAGATTGCTTTTGTCTTTGCTGCCGTCTGTCCGCTTTGGACGATATCTAACTGCAATTGCCTCGCTGCTTGTGTTATTGCTGTAATTAGCTAGCTGTTGTTGTTGCTGTGTTTTTTGGGTTTCTCTTTCTTATCGGAATTCGATTTGCACTTTTCTTCTTTTTTTCTTTTTGGCGCGCAATGCCGTTGCACTCAGTTGCCGGCTAACGGCATTGGGCCGCCGACAATGACACACAAATTGCGTTTCTATCTCACACAATCGCGCACAAACGAAAAAAAAAATATATTGACAAAAAAAAAAAAAAAAAACAAAAAAATATTTTCGTACAATTAATAATATTTAGTTATGTCGGCTGTATATTTTGTTGTATTTGTATTTCATTCAATTGTCGCACTCTTGTTTTGTCGTACTACACACACGCGATGTTCGCGAAGGAAACAAACACACAGAGAAATTCGCGACACGCTGCGCTTGTACATGTCCGTGCACGTGGCGAACTCGACGCTGACTAAAGCTGTGGCCGCAGCTACTCCACGACGGAGCGAAATGTACCGTTTGTGGCGTCCGCATCGGTTGCCTGCGTTGACACAATGACTCAGTAGCGGCCATAGCCCAGAGCCGTCGTCGCCAGGCAAGTCACGAGCGCAGCATCGTCGGGCCGAGGCACGAGCAAGACACGAACTCAATAGCCGAACACTGGCACGCGATACCTTTTGAGCTATTTTCATGCTGTTATATTTTTGGCTACGTATCGCACTGTTGCTCACTCAAACCAAACATAATTTCCCAATATTTCCCAACTCTACCGAGGCAGCGGCCAAGAGAGCAACCCACAGCAGCCGCCTTTGAGTGAGCAATGCAAAATTGTGAGAGCGCGAGTGGATTAGTTTTGAGTGCTTTCAATTCATGTGACGCTCAGTTTGCCAGCCTTTTGGCTCATTTCCGCTTGTCGTGCGTAGGACTTCCGCTGTCGTTTGCCCAAGGAAGTTGTCTCAACAACTGCGAACGACCACGAACTTGATTACGAGCCACATACCGAATATGTCGGCTGCTGCCTTTGTGAGCCGTCCATTCAAACAGTCGTTCAGGATCGCAGCATTTGACTCAATGGCGAACTACGTATATGAAGAGGCTCAATTGGATGTTTGCCTACAAGTCAAGGCTCAAATGAGGGCTTTCTTTGTTAGCGAGTTCTATGCTGAGAGTTTTACGCGACTTGAGATACTCTATAAAAATAGAGAATGAACAATTGAAAAAGCTCTAGTCGGAGAGGATCCTCTTGTGCTAAATTAAATTAAATTTATGAAAATTTGAACTCGAAATAATGAAATTTTAAGATTGACTAATCTCAAAATTCTGTCAACTATTTATGAAATGAAGCGCAAAATCTGTTGTTTATAACTTTAAATATGTACGAGATATATTATTGATTTTCTTGATTTTCGATTAGGTTTTTAGTCGATAACATGAAAACGGTCAAAGTTATCGATTTTTTGATACAAACTCAATATTCGTTTGCTATATAGCGGCCTCCCTAAGGCTCCTTCAAGTTTCTAGCTCCTCTGAGATTGAGGTGCTCATACATAAAGACAAACGAACGAGTGTGGCTAAATCAATGCAGCTCATGGTCCTGATCAAGAATATATATGCATTCTGCCAGATTTTAACGAAACCGTTAAGCCGGTATATCTAATTTTCAATCGGCTCAAAAATTACAAAAATGGAAAATTTTTATTATATTTTGCTCTTCTCTACTTTTCACTTTCATCTCTTTTCTTGATTTCTTCCCAATTTGCCTTGCCAAACAACATACCCTTTACCATAATCGTACAGGGTATAAAAAGCATTACTCCAATTGAACTTAGAAAGCAGCGCCGTTACTCTGCCAGCAGCAGCGCCCGCTGCCTGATGCCTTTCCGGCTCGACCCATTGCGAAGGCGAAGCTGCTGCTGCAGCTTTGAATGCAGCCAAAAGCCAGCAGAGCAAAATGCAACAAAAAATAGACTGAAAAAAAAAGATTGGCAAAAACAAAACGACATTGGCAAAGGGAAAATGGAATTCTTTTTGGCAGCAGCAACAGCAGCAGCAGGCGCTACTGTGGCTCGATTGTATTTGTTACAAGGCCCAAAGCAACAACAGCAATAGCCACATCAGCAACTGCAGCAGCAGCAGCAGCAACAACAGTAGCAGCAGCAGCAATAGCCACAGCAGCAACAACAACAACAGCAACAGCAGCAACAACAGCAACAACAACAACAGCAACAACAACAACAGCAACAGCAGCAGAAGCAACAGCAGCAACAACAACAACAGCAACTTCAGCAACAACAACAACAACAGCAACAGTTGTTGCTCCATTGAATGGAGAATTCTCTTGTTCGACTCCCGAGACATATTGTCGCTGCTGCGTTTTCAGTAGCATTAAGTATTTGTGTTGTGTTTTCGAATCTAATATGTGTTTCTACAATGCCAACAACAACAGCAACAGCAACAACAACAGCAACAATTGCCAGCGGCCAAAAGCAGAGATGCATATTAAGTAGCAGCTTCATTAAGCAGTAGCTAAACAGCCCGCTCTCTCTCGCTCTCTCTCTCGCCCTCTCTCTCTCTCTCTCTCTCTCTCTCTCTCTCTCTCTCTCTCTCTCTCTCTGTCTCTCTCTCTTTGTCACTCACATTTAACTTAATAAACGCCTTTGCGGCACAAACAATCCAATTGAATTTGAGTCCAAGTACTCTTGCATACCTTTGTGCTGCATAGGTTAGTCAAGCAATTAGCCCCTGAATACCCTGTAAATGGATAAGGAAGTGGCTCAAATCAGCACTCACTCATAGTAGTGCTGCCTGGCTGTACAGGGTATGTTGTAGTGCTTGTTTGATTATTGATTCAGTTGACAGCCTCGAGGTGAGCTCCTTAATTAGAGCATCCTTTGCGGGCTTCCTGCTGCCATGCAACTTTCTGGTATTCAAGTGAGTTGAACAACACATTTATGCTCTCCGATACAAAATTGTCATTCTATTTGAATATATATAGATTGGTGTGAGAGTGCGTCGATCGGGAATGCCCGACTAAATGATATACACGCAGTGCTCAAAGAAGACAAGGCTTAAGAGAAGGTAGGATTATCGAGATATTGGACAAACGAATAGAAAGATGGATAAGCAAACAGATAAACAGACGGATAAATATTGGAATAAACAAAGATAGGATAATCATATGGATAAGCCGACGGATAAACAGACAGATAAAAATACTTATAAACAGGCAGATAAGCATGTGGATAAACAGACGGATAAGCAGACTATTAAACTAAAGGATAAACAGTCCATTAATCAAACAGATAAACAGTCTTAAAAACAGGCGATAAGCTAGCGGATAAGCAGACGGATAAATATGCGGATAAACAGAAGTACAGATAAACATATAGGCAGATGGGCAAATGAGCGAATGACAGATAATCAGCCAGCGGATAAGCAGGCAGCTAAAAAGACAGATTGATTAAAACTAAATAAACGGATAAGCAGAAGCATAAATGGATAGGTAAGCAGAGAGGTAAACTGACTGACTAATGACGGATAACATTATTGATAAACCAACGGATAAGCAAACGAATAAGCAGACGGATAAATGTGCGGATAAACAGAGGTACAGATATACATATAAGCGGATGGACAAATGGGCGAATGGGACTATTAATAGCCTTTTCAGAAGAATAGCTTATACGATGGCTGAATAGTCAGGCGAGCAAAGAAACGGACGGACGGGTAGACAGACGGATAGACAGGCGGATAGACGGACGTGCGAGTCGACAGATATTGGAACAGAAAATGGATAGACAGACAAGCAGAAGAACAACTGGACGGGCGGAGAGACAAAAGGATGTACGAACGGATAGATGAAGGCTCGCACGGATGAGCAAACGGACGGACAGACGGACGGACGGACAAAGGAGCAAGCAAAATGACGTACGAAAACAAATAGATGGACGGACAGGTAGACAGGTGAACAGATGAATAAACAGACAAGAGGATAGATAAAAAGACGGACGGAAAAGCCTAAGAACACGCGGACAAATAAACGAGGACTATCGGAAGCTCGTATGGAAGGCATGTCGATCAACTCGCTCTCGAATAGGAACAGCCACTTCCCTTTACTCACCTCTCATGGAAAAGGAATGCATTCGATTTACCCAATCATTTACCCCATTTACCACACCGCAACGATGAAAACTATTCCGTAAATTCACACAATCCCCGCTGGCTAAAGCTCGCAACAAAAAGAATACAACAAGTAAGAAGGCTCTAGTCGAGACGGCTCGACTACGAGATCCCCTGAACCCTTCAAAAAAGTGATACTCTTCTTCTTTACGCACTTAGATGCGCGCGCTCTGCTAACCGCGGAGTTGCTGTCGTGGCTTGGGGATGGGTTGGGCTGAACTTTGGACGCTTATAACTCCATTTCTAGATGGACGATCTTGATGAAATTTTCAGAGTAGATTAGGAGTATCTAAATCTATCTATGTGCCGAATTGCAAGTCTCTAGTAATTGAAATGCGTTTTTCTTAAATTGGGGGCGAAAGGGGCGTGGCATCTAAAATCTGTAAATTACGTAATCTGCGTATCCATAATATCTATCTAAATAAACAAATTTGAAGTCTCTAGCTGAAACAGTGTAGAAGTTATGCCCAAAAAACCTAAAAAATGTAAACGAATTCTCGATTTTTTATCGATAATTTGGAAATGGGATGAGTTATCGAAAAAACAAAATAAACTCGTACTGCGTAGCTAACATACGCATGTTCATGTGAAATTTCAGCTCTCTAGCTTTTGTAGTTTCCGAAATCTCGACGTTCATACGGACGGACGGACGGACGGACGGACGGACGGACGGACGGACGGACGGACAGACGGACGGACGGACGGACGGACGGACGGACGGACGGACAGACGGACAGGGCTCAATCAACTTATTTTTTTATGCTGATCAAGAATATATATACTTTATGGGGTCTGCGACTTCTCCTTCTGCCTGTTACATACATTTTCACAAAACCATTATACCCTGAATTCCCATTTTCAATGGGTTCAGGGTATAAAAACACTTTCGCACCGATTCGAACACATAATTCAAATCAGATTTGCAAATCAAAAGCCACGGACAACGGGCACCACAATTTAGCCGTAAAATATAATTCGATTGTTATGGGCTCGATGCTGATAGCATTACGAAATTTTGATAATTTTCCAATTGAGTTGGCAAACAAAGAGCATTTGAAACGAAATGGGTAAACATTTGGCATTCATGATTAACTCAATGCTGCGCCACCTGTCCGTCCACCTGTGTTCAGGGCGGGGCGGGACGGTGTTGCATTGGTAAAGCTCTGTGGCTTACGGCTATTAAAACAACAATTGTGACGTCGGCGCACAACTAAAATAATCAAAAACGCATTGCGGCTGCTTGCGATGCGTGTTTGTTTATTCAACAGCCACGCCCCATGGACCCACCGCCCCACCGCCCCACCCATCAGTGCATATTTGTGGCATGCTGTGGCAACTATTTATTAAACGATGCGAATGTTATTTGGTGCACTTGAAATATTTAACAGCAAGTCGCAAATGAAGCGAAGCAAGCCAGTTGCAACTGTTGCACGAATATGCGAATTTGTGAATCTGGCTAATGCAACGGGCCAACAACAGCATTGAAATGCCTCTGGCCACAGCGCACTGTCCCAGCTGACAAAGGGCTCAAATGGGCTTTGTCAGAGACGGCGACACTTGCACATGCACAATGCCCAGAGCGAGGGACGGCAAATGGCAACAAAATTTTAAGGCCTAAAGCTGTAAAGTGCGGGAGGAGGGGCGGGGCAAGGTTGTGTTGTGTTGGCGTGGGCGTGGGCGTGGGCGTGGCATTTGCCATGTAGATGAATTTGTATTCATTAGCTGCAAAGGTGTATCCACCCCCTCTCCCCCCCCCCCCCCTTTCCTTATCATAAAAGCCAAGATGATGTTGTGCCTGACTCGAATCCTGCCCAGTGAAAACGAAGTTTTTCTTTGTTAAGCTTAAAGGCATGACAACATTTCAGTAATGAACAAGAAAAAAAGAAGAAGAAGAAAGCCAAATAAGCATGAGGTTCATTCAATATAAAGATTTATCACTTAAGGTAATGAGAATTGCAGAGAAGGGCGCGAGAGCATAATCTCTGATGAGAGCTTAGCTAGAAATTAGAGAAAATTCAATTGGGAATTATGAGAATTGCAGAGAAGAGCGAATTAAATTCAGTTTGCATTACTACTGTATTATTGAGAATTGCAGAGAAGAGCGAATCAAATTCAATATGAAGGTACTTGATACATTACATAAGATGAGAATTGCAGAAAGATCTAAAGAATTCAATTGAAAGTTATTTGAAGTTACTAGAAATATCACCTAGGTTAGTGAGAATCGCAGAGAAGTGTGATTGAAATTCAATTACTGAAATATTACTACTAAAATTTATGGAAATTGCAGAGAAGAGTGATTTGCATTCAATTTGCAGTTAATGAGAATTGCAGAGAAGAGCTTTTGACTTAGAAAAATCAAATTTGATTTAAAGTTGCATGCTAATGAGCAGCGCAAAGAGGAGCGCGTGGGCTTCCTCTGCACTCATTTATAATATATATAAATTATTATATAAATTATAAACTATATCTAAGTCACTGGTCTTGATATGGAAATTTAGCTCACGAACTATTTTCAGTTCATGAGAATTGCAGAGGAGGAAGAAGGACGAATGAGGCTATCCACACCTATAAATATTGCCGGAGAGAACAATTTGACACCAGTTCAATTTTATTAGCTGCTGGAGATCGCAGCGAAGAGCGTTTCAGCTAATGGCAATTGAAATTCAAATCCAGCTCACATTGAGAATCGCCGAGAAGATCCATTGAACTGACTGTTAACACATATAATATTGAATTAGCGGCACACTGGTGCATCACGTATGCTTATGAGAATCGCACAGAACGGCACGTCGGTCAACGCAGCTTGACAATTACAGCTCACAACTTTGGTAAATAAACATGCAGCGTGCAGTGTGTCGCTTGGTTATGTAACTGTGGCCAACCACATTGAATCTAAAATATGTTCCACTAACTGGCCGAGACGAGTGAGCGAGCGAGCGAGCGAGACAGACAATCGGCAACAGCAACAACCACTGTGATAACAACGGCAACATTACGAACAATCACAACATCAGCGACACTAAGCAAACACGAGGCACAAACTGTTTGTCAACACTGTGCCCTGACGAACTGTCTGTCTGTCGCAAACCACAAATTGTTATTGTTGTTGTTGTTGTTGTTGTTTGTTGCACAATCATTGTCAGTCGACAATGCCTCGAGTGAACTAGCCAGCAACCTGAAAACTGTTCACAGCCTGAACCTATACAAAAAATAACATAAAATAAGGGAAAAATGACACAACATAAAAGAGAGGGATGGAGAGAGAGAGAGAGAGGAGAGAGAGAGAGAGAGTGAGAGGGAAGGGAAGGAAAGTAAGGTCCTGGTGTCGACAATTTGTGAGAGTTGTGCAAAAATACGCACGTACATTTTATTGTTATTATTTATGCAACAAAACTGTAGCCATGGCCATAAGAAAAGGACACGAATAAAGGAATAGACAAAAAAAAAAAAATAAAATAAAATAAAATAATAATAAATAAATAAAAGGCCAAGGCTCGGTCCTATTAAAGGCAACAACAAGATTTTTGCCACAATTGGCCAACCCGTTTTAGCTCATTTAAGCAAATCAAAGCATTTTGGCCGTTCGTCTTTCATCTGCTTATGAAATTCATTTTCATTCATATTCATTCTTATGACAAGTATGGATTCCACAATAAATATTAAATTTACAAGTGCTCAAGTAGGAGTTCACTCAGGAGAAATTGTTGTTTTCAGTATATACGTATAACACTATCGCAACAATGCCTTAGAGATAAATTTCATAGACAAGTAGTAATATCTAACTAAAATAATATCTAATCAAAACCAAGTGACTAACAGTCGCTGGATGAATAAGAAGATAATGAGAATCACAAAAAAAAAAAAATGTGTATTCACTGCATTCCATAGCTCGTTAATAACTATTAGCCATTTGAGCCTTCGCGCTCTATACGCGAGATCAACCCAAGAAAAGCATACTCACTCGCTCTCACTCTCAGCAAAAGCAATCCAAAAATTCATGCGCACTCGCTCTCACTCTAAGCTAAAGCCTTCGTTCCTTTTCATTTTCCTTTTCTGTTCAGCGTCTTGAGTTGCGCTAGTCGTGTGACGAATAACAAACTTCGTTTAGGTAGCGAAACGATTGACATTCGAAACATGAAAGTAGTTGAGCAAATAATACAAGAACTCAATGCAACGGTATTCACATTTACATATCTACACATGCACTCAATTCACGAGCGCGATTGCCAGCTTAGCTAACACAGTCTACGCATTCATACATACTATCACATACACAAAGGCAAGCGAATTAGAATTGCTAATCTAACACAAACAAACAGTCGTGGAACAAGAGAGAGGAGAGAGAGAGAGAGGAGAGAGAGCAGAGAGGCAAAACAGAAACAAACGCGTGCAAGCCGATCGCGAACGAGCTCGTTAACGAACCGATGCAATCGGCTGCGCTCTGAGTTCTTACTCTGTGTGTGAGTGAAAGGCGCTTATTGGCAGACACCGAGCAACGGTTAACAGTTATTTGCGAACACTGTTTTATTCACTTCAACTCGTTTCGGTTGCCAATAAGAATAGTTTTTACTCAAAGTTTGTATACAAAAATATGTATGACACACTTTACCCGAATAAATGAAAGTTGACTCTTGAATAAACAAAAAAACAAAAAATAATAATTCGGAAATAGCTGGCGGCCTGTGCTACAGCTATAAATAAAGTATAAAAGAAGAAAAACAACAAAGTTGATGTGCCAATCGTTTACAAGGTTTGCAATAACTCTTTACACACAGATACTCACAGACGCCCACACACACACACACATGTGTGTATGTGTGAATGTGTGTATAGACAGTGTATCCACATGCATATACATAGTTATTCATATTGAATCGTCACTTAATCATGCCACATCATGCACACGAACGCCTGCGGTTTGCTGACACACACACACATGGACATACATACACACACACACACGCACACACACACACACACACGAACATTACAAATTTACAATACCCTTCCTATCAGCCCATATCGTGTAAGGGCCTTTGGGCGGGGCTTTCAATTTGCGGCTGCTCGAGTGGCTTTTGGCAGGCCGTGAAATTGTATGCAAAAATATTTTAATTGAATTGTCACCACGATTTTTATGCCCAGCTACCCATTAAAATGTAACCAACTGGCCAATGGGCATAATCGTTTGGCAACTGGCTATGTAACCGACTATGAATAATCTAAACAATTTCTAGAATTTATGCTAAAAAAAAAAAAATAAAATAAAATAAAAATTCAGTAAAATTAATAATAGTGCATAATTTGAAAATATTTGTACTAAACAAGCTTCAATAAATCTTTTTCTTTTAGTTTGATATCAGAGGCTTAAAACGGTTTGAGCTTTTTCGTTTATTTTTTTAAATATATATTTTTGTTAAGTAATTCCATTACAACACATTTGAAAAAATAATGAAAAAAAGTTATGAATTTATTTAATTTAAAACATTTTTTTTTTTTCAATTTTTCCATTTTATTTTAATTTTTGTACTTTAATTTTAATTTTAATTTTAATTTTAATTTTAATTTTAATGTATTTGTACGTTAAAAAGTAAATATTTTAGCACTATAAATTATTGTTAATGTCAGATTGCATTAACAGGAGCTGCTCGTGCCTCACGACGACATGCTATGTTATTAACAGTGTTATGCTCTGTTAATAGCATAACTCCCACTCCAGTTCTCGTACTGTTCTTCCTACATTCTTTGCATTACGACTCTACACTTACGACGATATGCTATGTTATTAACAGTGTTATGCTCTGTAAATAGCATAACTCCCATTTTATAAATAGATATCCTATAAATAGACAAACAAACATTTAAAATTACATTTTGTTTAATTCTTCACAGTAAAATATAAAAATGTGTCGCAATTTCAATGCTAATTGAATTGAATTAAAATGAAACACTCGAGTATGTTACAGGGCATTATGCGATGATACGCCATCGTCTGGCAGCTGCTTAAATGATTTTCACTTCTGTTTTTTGTTGTTGCTTTTTTTTTTTTTTTTTTTTTTTTTTTTTTTTTTTTTTGCCATGGCCAAACAAATTTTGCTCATTTCATTATTTGTTGAGCTTTTAACTTTAATTTAATTTTTAAATACCTCTTTGTTTCATTTGATGTTGAACGCTGGCATTGTTGCCGTTGGCCATATTATGGCCGCTGGCATCAACAGCGCGAATTGTAACTGCTGCCGAGAGCGGCTCCTTGTTGTTGTCACCATGAGAGTTGATGAAATATGCACGAGATGGCAGCGCTATCAGGTAACAACGGCAAGTAGCGGGTAGCGAACAAAGGCTTGCCAGTTATAATAATGACGCTCATGACAATGACAATGACACCGACAATGGCCAATTATGTTGGCCAGAAAGCTGCCATACAGACATGCTGCGTTCTGGATCACTAATTAGAATAACCGCTCAAACGTTACCAGGCAGCCAACAATAGCAACAACAGCAACATCAGCAACATCAGCAACAACAACAACAACAGCAGTCAGTAGAAAACACATGCCAAGGGCAACTTCAGGTATTTCATTTGCTAAGCGTTGCTCATACGCCGTGTGGTACGATTCAATTAAATGCCACACAGCAGGCAAGAAACATATTAGATTTTCTACGGAATTACAACTTGATAAGATTGACAGCTAACACATTGCCAAAGATCAAGTTACATCAAACAACTTGCTAATATCATCTCTAAATGCATAATCAAATGTGACATATATATCAAGAAATCATCTCACTTTTGAAATCTTTATAAAAACTTAAATCATATTCAATTCGGACTTTAAATTTTATTGCAACTTTTATTTCAAAAGCTCACAAGTTCTCACTGCATCGTAGTTGTTCAGGCATGAACATACATAATATACCAAATATATATATCCCTTAATTTAATTTTTTTATGTAATTAAACATTTTTTAAATTAAATTGATATTTGAAATGAACAATTTTATTTATTTTTTATGAACAATTTTTAAAAAATTAATTTGAATTAATGTTTAATTTATTTCAAAGTTTAAATTTATTTAATTTTATAAATATATATTTTTATTTAATAAAAAAAAAGTTCATTGGAGGATAAATAATTATTTTTTTTATATATTTAACATTTTTCAATTAAATTTATATTTGAAATTAACTTTTTTTATGAACAATTCTATTATATTTTTTTTCAATTAAAATTATTTCAAAGTTAAAATTTATTTTATTTTATATTTTAATTTTAATTTAATTACAAAATTTTTAATAAAATTTATATATAAAAGAACTTTTTTTTTAATGCAAAATTTAATTTATTTTACATAAAACAATGTATAGTTTTAAAAGAACTTTTGCATAAATAAAATTATAAAATTATTTTTATACATATATTTTTTTTAATTTCAATGCATTTGAATTTTTATTATTATTTAATTCACATACGAATTTACATTTTTAAAATTACATTTATATTTTTAAAATTTTTTTTTTTTATTAAAATTGTTTTAAAAAATATGAAATTTTATTTCCTTATTTTTTTGAAATTAATTAATTTTAATTTTGATTTTTTTTTTTAAATTTTGTTTAAAATATAAAATTAATATTTTTTAAAGAACTTTTCCATTGACTAAACTTTAATTTTTTTTGCATCAAAACAATTTTTTTTTTGTATGAAACAAATACAATTTTATTATGTCATATTTAAGTCTTGAGTTAATATTAAATAAATTTGTAAAATATTTATTAAATTTATCATAATTTTTATTACGTTATATTTAAATTGGAATTTCAATTCATTTTGTATGCCATTTACAAAGAATTTATTTTCAAATTGGAAACCTTAGAAATCACTTTGCTAATGCCTTAACAAGACTTACAGCAGACAAATACTTTAATCTATGGACAAATGAGAGACAAAGAGAGCTGGATAATGTGGATAGTAAGTATTCATTGTCGTCATTTCAATTGCAACAATTGTCATTTAATCGCCACAAGCCGAGCCTTACATTGTTTTTTTCTTTTTCTTTTCTTTTTGTTGTTTTTTTTGGCATGGCGACAAAATTTAATTACTTGGCCTGGAATAGACGTTAGTCTGAGGCCCTAAACCCGGCTACGGCCCGAAGCCCTCTTACCCTATGCGAACCCTCTCCCTGTCCTGCTGAGCACTGAGCTGGGGCTTAACACGCCACTCCGAGGCATGACAATGCGTGATGTTGTTGTTGTTGTTGCTGTTGTTGTTGCTGTTGTTGTTGCTGTTTGCCGGTGTGATTACGTAATTACGCATGTAGTGAGTGTGCACACTTGTTGTTGCTCTAAATGTTGCTTTTATTTGCACGCCATGATGCTGCAGATGCCTCGCGTTGTCATTGCTCATCCTCAACCACATCGTACACAGTCGCAATCCCCAACCCCCCAAACCCCCAACCCCCAACCCCATCGCCTGTAGCACAAATTAAAGAAATGCCAAACGGGCTTAACATCTTAAGGCAGCTCATTCTCTCTCACTCTCTCTCTCTCTCACACACACGCTCTCCCTCTCTCTCCCCTTCCCACACCATGTATGCGTGTGTGTTAAGACTGAGAAAATTATGAGAATGGCTGAGAAACTGCGGCTTTTTTGGGCTCTTGCCACCTGCGTCTGACTGTTGATTGTCTGCAGCTGAATCTTGTTGCCTTTGTAATTGTTTATTTGCATATTTGGCTGTGGCTGCTACAGATTAGCGACAAGATTTCATTAAATAACATTTCAAGACAGGACAAAAAAAAAAAAAAAAATACAAGAAAATGTTGCGAAACCAAAAGGTATGCAGATAAATGCGAGCATGCACGACTTGTAGATACCTGTATACAGGTATATATTGTATATATACCTGTATAACTTAGACGCTTATAACTCCATTCCCAGATATATGACCTTGAATATGAATAGCATCCAAATGTGTGGCATCCAAATTGCAAGTCTCTACTATTTGAAATGCGTTTTTTCACTAATGGAGGCGATGGGGCGTGTCATAATCTGCGTATCCATAATATCTATCGAAATATATAAATTTGAAGTCTCTTGCTCAAACGGTTTAGAAGTTATGCTCAAAAAACGTAAAAAATGGAAAAGAATTTTCGATTATTTATCGATAATTTGGAAATGAGATGACTTATCGAAAAAAACAAAACAAACTCGTACTGCGTAAATAACAGACGAGTATTCAAGGTAAATTTCAGCTTTCTACTTTCCGAAGTTTTATACTGATCTATTTATGGGGTCTGCAACGTCTCCTTCTGCCTGTTACATATGTACATATTCATAAAACCAATTTACCCTGAACTCCCATTTTCAATGGGTTCAGGGTATAATAAAAATGAATCTTATAATATAATATGCTTAAAATTAATGTAATAATAAAATATATTTATTTAAATATAATTAAAATGAATATAATTTAGTTAATGTCTAATCTGTGTCGATTATTTGCAATTTCAACTTCATGCAGCTCAAATTCTTTCTTTTTTTTCTCAGTTACTTTCAACACTTCTCTCTTTATTTCATTCCTCGCTTCTTCTACATTTTCTTCGCTTCAATATACCCTTTCAGGCATTTGCAATTCAGTTGAGGGTATAAAACTTTGCAAACTTTTGTGCAATTACGCGTATGAGCAGAACGCTTAACAGTGTTTGCTAAAAGTTTCAATACTCAACTAAAACTTTGGCAACTTAAACAGTCGCAAGAAAAAAAAATTACACACATACGACTATGCAAATACCCTGTATTTATGCCATGCCACATATACCTCTTAGCGCCTGGCAGCTTAGGGTATGCTCATGCCATAAATATTGCGAATAAACATGCAGCAGGAGGCAGCTGAGCTCGAGCGAATGCTGCGATATCCGCTTTGGTAATCGAAATACGCCGCACGACAACTGGAACTGTAAGCACATAATACATGTACTATAAGCAAACACACACACACACACACACACACACACACACATACACACATACACACACACACACATACATACATAGCTATGTATGCATGCAAGTCGAAATGTAAATGGCAAACGCCCGAGCCAGACGCGAGGGCAAGCGACATTCATTTGCATGGCAAACGCAATGCTTTTGATTTAGCTTTTCGATTTCATTTTGTGCTCGGTTTGGTGCCAAATTATGCAACAACTTAAGATTGGAGCGCAAATTTCAATATTTTTAAATATGCGTGAGATCTGCATACTATATACATACATATGTCTGCATACTGAGCCGACTGACTGTCGAAAGTGTTCAATGAAGTGCATAGAAAATGTGATTTCAATTGTGGCTAAAATCGATGCTAAGTTATATGATATATAGATTGATGTAATACTATATATATATATATCTCTTTATTGGCTAAATCTGTCTGCTTTGGGCGCAAGAATTCAGAATTTCTCTATGCCAGCTCTACATTCAGAAATATCGACTGTATTTTACTTCAATTAAAACTACATTTACTACGCAGCGTTAGCAGAAAATAAAATATATGTTTTTTATTTGAACATATAGTAGTCTTAGGCATTTTTTTTTTTTTTGTTTTTGACTTTTTTTATTTTAAAGAAATTAATACAAATATTCATTGGGAAAAATGTGAAGCTTTAGATTCATGCTAATGATGCGCAACATGTGCATGCATTGCTATGAAACTAAATCCAAACTATTTGGATATTTTTACTCAACTCAATGGAGTCTCATAAGCTTATGTAGAGCTTAGCTTTAAGCAGCTTTTCTTTCTCAACCGAAATTTCGTAGAGATGCCAAGTGAAGCCAAGTGCTTGCATGCATAATATTTTGAATACAATTCTGAAATATAATTGGCAATAAAATAAAGTAATTTTAGCAAATTCTCTTACGCCTTCAACTTTATTGTTCTGCCTCCTTTACGCTCAATTAATTTGCTCTCTTTCACAAACCAAATTCTACTTTCCAATGTGTATATAAGAAAACAAAGGTTCGAAATGAAAATTTATTAGAGTGATTATTCAACCTTGCCCCATGCCCAAATATCATCTCAAATAAACGTCCGAAATGCAGAGCCAAAAACAAAAGGAAAATCATTTTGCATCGCTTGGTAACCTTTGTCATGAGCTGCTCTGCATTCACTGAAAAAGCGGGCATAACAAATTATGTTTATGCCCTCAACACAATTGCACAGTGTATAATGGTTTTCTTAAAATGTATGTAACAGGCAGAAAGAGGTAAAGTATATAAATATATATATATATATTTGTTATAATTTGTATGTAAATTATATGTCTGTTAAGTTACAGAGAAGTTTTTAACAGAGCTCACAATGAATGTTATTCGTTTCCCGGCGTCTGCCAATAAGCGCCTTGCACTCACACACAGAGTAAGAATTGAGAGCGCAGCCGACTGCATCGGTTCATTAACGAGGTCGTTCGCGATCGGCTCTTGTTCCCCAACCGTTGAATGAAGTCCTCGTGTATGTGTTCGTATGTATGCTGGCAATCGCGCTGGCGAATTGAGTGTGTGCATACGTAAGTATGTATGTAAGTGTGACTACCGTTGCACTCTCTCATGATGCGAACGCCAATCGTTTCGCTACCTCGTTAAAAGACGTGTGAGAGAGTGAGAGCGAATAGGCACGCTTGTATTTCGGCTGATCTCGCGAATAGAACGCGAAGCTTCAAATGGTTAACAGTTATTTGCGAGCCATGATTCTTAAGCAAAATGTTTGGTCAATTGCAAAGAGCGCCAAACGCACACATTTTTCTTATACATTTATGCATGTATGTACATGCTACGCATATCTTCAAATACATTGCCTATTCCAAGAAACGCAATTGCGATTGAATTGTATTTGAATTGATGGCTGCGGCTTCAATTTGGATTTCTCACTAAGCGTTCAAGCTGTTTGAAGCGGCGGGGCGTGTTGCCAGAGAATTTATGAGTTCAATTTTATATCATTTTTATTCATTTTTATTATTGTATGCTATTTGATTGTAAGCCTGTGAATTCTAACGGTTCGGGGAACTCGATGATGTTTTTTTTTTTTTTGTGCTTTCCAAAGAAAAACTCAAATCGGATTTGAGGGTATCTCCAAGTCATGCACGTCCACTAGCAATTTCTTTTATGTTTTCTTTAGCCATGCTCCATAGACTCTTGCTAGGAAGTGTTACGAATACTGTGCCCATTTGATTAAATGAAGCCCCCATTGAAATTACTCCAAAATTTTGCAGAAATTTGTTATTCAAGTTTTTTTGTTCACTTTGCTGCAGACACAAAAAGTTGCAGCGCTTTAAAAAGACAGAGTGAGCGGGAGAGCAAGGGCTGTAAGTACTTGTCATTTGTCTATCTATTTGTCACACTCGCTCTCTCTCTCTCTCTGTCTCGCTGTCTGTCTGCCTGTCTTCTGCACGTAAGCATTTCATCATAATTCAGTTGCCTGGAATTTGTCAAAAAAGAAAGAGAAAAAGCAAATCAGGAAAAAAAATTTAAATATTGATTCTTGAGTGAATTGAATTTGTGTTGCTTGTTATGGCCTTCACGCGGCGATGCACAGTCAATGGCTGGATAACATGGCCAACACGTGTAATCTATGGTATATCTCAACCTGAGCATAACTCTCTGTCTGTCTGCGTGCGTGTATGTATGTGTTTGTGTGTGTGTGTGTGTGTGTGTGTGCTGTAGTGCGTGAGTCTGAAGTATGTGCAAACAGCTGTCGCGTGTCACCGGCTGGTTAGTCGCTCGCATGAAACGGAAACGGAAATTACGTGCACGATGGCTGCCGCTGCTGCTACGCCAGTCGACAATTCATCGATGGCTGCTGTTGCTGCTGCTGCGAATGCTGAAAAATCCGTTGAACAACATTTGCCAGGCAATCAGACGCGCTGCCCACTTCGTGCCATCTCACGCCTCTGGCCACGCTCTAGTTGCGCTTTAATTAAATCGCAAAAGACGCGCCGCACATAATGAAACTCATTTATTATATATATGTCAGCCAGAGTGTGTGTATATCTCTCACTCTCACTCTTACACTTACTCTGCCTACCTCTCTCTCTCTCTCTGTCACTCTCTCTGTGTGTGCCCGGTAAGTCGGTCTGGCCAGCGTTCTGGCGTATGTTTAACACCTACAAATCGCCAAGGGTTCAGACTCCAAAGATTTTCAACATTCGGCCGAAAATTTATGCAGCATACTTTTTGGGGCCCGCATCAAACTCTACGTGGCTTATTAAAATTATGGCTTGTTGCTGTTGTTGCTGTTGTAAGCAGCGTAAAAAAGTGTCAAAGTGACTCAAGCAGCGAGCAAACTTTCAAATTTTCTCGCCTGCATTTTAAAAACCAACCCGAAAATTGTAAATTTTTAATATATGCCATAACAATTTTACCCTTAACCTGAAATATATATATATATATTTGTTATATATATGCATATATACATATATATACAATGTATATATATATATATTTACGCATCGAAATTGTAAAGAAAGCGTTTTCTGAAGCTTGTGGCATATGTAAATGGGCTCAGCTCCAGCGCACTGCTGTTAAAGAGCAAATATTGTAATTTTCATTATTCAAGTAATTTACGAGTGCGCGCTTCCGTTGCTCAGCACCTGTTCAAGGTGTCCCCAGCTGCCCACAGCTGCCCAACCAACCCCCCCCCCCCCCCCCATTCCATTCTTTACCTATTTCCCAGTAACTGCAAATGACACAAATGGCTGACATAAAGCATTCTTACGATTAAGCGAAGGCTAAACCCTTTGCAAACGAATTCATTTCATATTCGAGCACAGGCAAACCCACCCGCAGCCCCTCCTTACGCCCCTTCCACGCCCCTCCCTCGCAGGCTGCGGAACGTATGAGTAATTGGACAGTGCGCGCAATTAATTTGGCGTTGTTTCGTTTCGCCTCGTTCCCCATTGCGTTCCGTTTCATACCGTTTCGCATGCTGGCCATTTAATTATATTATAAAGCACGCAACGCCATGCCGTGAGAGAGCAAAGCAAGAGCAGACTGAGAGCCGAGCAGAACAGAGCAGAACAGAGCAGAGCAGAGCAGAACAGAACAGAGCAGAGCAGAGCAGAACAGAGCATCAAGGCGGATTAGCAATCAGGAAAACAAACAGGAGACGCAAACAACGAAGCGAACGTGCTGCCACAATTGAATGTAGCTGACAAGCAAATACCCTAAGCAGAGAGTGGGGATCGCACTTTGAAGTGATTTGAGAGAAGGCGAAAATCTAAGAGATTGAAAATTGTTTTATATATATAAATTATATGTTATATATAATAATTATGAGAATGCTCAAGAGAAATGTCTCGAAAATAAGTCACGCTCTCTCACGCTTGAAAAAAAAAAAAACAGTTTCTAACTGTTCCCAACGAGCTCGTTTCTACTCAGACAGCAGCGATCTGTGTTTGGTTGTTTTTCCACGATCTTCATTCAAGGGCGTTTTTGTTGCGCTCAATGCAGTTAAGCATTTTTATACTCTGTTCCCAAAAGGAAAAAGAGTATATTGGTTCTTTTACTGTATGTGTTGGTGTATGCGGATGTTGTTTTCACTAAGCACATCGATAGCGTGCAAGTGCGTATGTATGTATATGTTGATTTGAATCAATATGATCGTGAAATAAGTCTCCTTAAGAGAGTTTAATGCGAATCGCTCACCGCAAAACTGTCAGACGAGGAAATTAACGGAAAAAAAAGTCTTCTGCTCTTCTTGCTGTTCTTTTCTGAATAGACTGAGAGAAGTGACGTGGATAACTGTAATTGGCGAGCTATGATATATGTAAGTTAAGCGCTCCAAAATTACGAGAGTATATATTAGGGTCGCTGAGTTATATTCTCGCGTAAACACATTTGGATTCAATGAAATAACTTTTTTTTTTTATCATTTTGTATAATTTGGGAACAATAGGTCTAAACTTTGAATAGAATCAGCTCCGTTGGCTGTGTTCTTCCCTCGAAGAAAAATAATATAAAATTCATTTGCTCGAAAATCATAGAAAGAACAGCTAAGCAGCTTCAAAAGACAAGAAGTCAGTAAAGATGTTAATGAAGAAGATGAATGATAATCAAAAGCCATTTAATTTATTCACTCAGCTGTTTACTCTACAATATTTTAATATAATCAAAGTAAATTCAATTCAACTTCAGCTTGAGTCAACAACTATCATAGATAATGGACTTGCAATAATATTTTATTGACTCTATCAAAATTGCTATTGAATGAGCATGTATCTTAGCTCTCTCTCTCTCTCTCTCTCTCTCTGTGTGTGTGTGTTCAGGTGTTCAGCTTAATAGTTCCCGCAAATCTGCAAACAATGCCCGCAGATTATGTACACTCGACCACATTCAAGCCGCTCAAATGCAAAGGCCATGCAATTGCAATCGGCTGTAAGCGACTGCATAATGCTCGTTCACGATGCGGCAAATAAATAAGTTAATGGGTGAAATGAAAAATATATATATTTTAATTGATATATAAATGGGAAAAGCTCTGCTGAAGCTTGTTGGCTCTACAGGTGTGAGAGTAGAATTTTTTAAAATTTCTCTTCAAGGCAGCTTAGTCCTAATTTTATTGTATTTTATTTTATTTTATTTTTATTTATTTTTTTATCGGTCTTTAATAATGAATATTTATTTATTTCTGTAATTTTATTTATTTATATATTTTATTTTTCATTTATTTATATGATTTATTTTTAATTCTTATTCTTTAAGACAGCTCAGCTGTAATTTTTTTTATTTTTTTTTATTTATTATTATTATAATTAATATTATTATTATATTATTTATTTTTTGTTTTTGTTGATTGGTCTTTAAAACAGCACAGTCCTAATTTTATAGAGACAGCTCATCTGTAATTGTATTTATTTATTTATTATTTTTTTTTTTTTGGTATATCTTTAATCTTTCATTTATTATTTATTTTATTTTCATGTTTGATTTTGGTTTTTCAGGCAGCTCAGCCGTAATTTAGCTACAATTTCACTACAATTTTTTAGCTGCAAAATTGTAATAGTTATATATATCTATATACTCTTTGCCTTGTCCCTTCGTGTATTAATATCAAATACAATTAATTTCACAATTTGTGCATCGCATTTGAACTGACAATTGGCATCGATGTTGCAGCATCAGCTAAATATGCACACATCAGCAACAATGCAACACACACACACACATATATATATATATAATATATATAGAGTATATATATATATATATATATATATATATATATATATATATATATATATATATATATATATATATATTATATTAGCACAAACTATCGCAAACAATCGATTTGAATGCATTCATAAGTAATTTGAAAACTCACTTAAATTCAATATGCAATCGCAATGCATTTAAATGCAAATTTCATTAAATGATTGTCAACTTGCATTAATAATTGATGAATGCGTTTAAATCAAATAGAAACGATTTGGCTTTTAACCAAATTGCAGTGTCATCAAACAAAAAGAAAAAAAAAAAGGAAACAAATGTTGATTTAAATTATGAAATAATTTATAATAGGTGAGTTTGAGATGGCGTAGAGAGAGAGAGAGAGAGAGAGAGAGAGAGAGCGAGATATGGAGAGAGAGGGAGAGAGAGAGCGAGAGAGAGCGAGAGAGAGCGAGAGAGAGCACAGAGAGCTTGGTTTGCCAGTCGCTGACTAGGAAATGCCCTAAAGCAAGCTGCTATAGCAAATATGTCTGGCTGATCTATATCCATACATGGAAGGTGCATTCGATAAAAAAAAAATAGAAAAATTAATAAATTATTATAACAAATTATCAAAAAAAAAAAAAAAAAAAAAGATATTAAATATATAAACGCCGACATTTCCACGATTCAAACTTAAATCTCCGAATCTGAGCTCATGTTTCAGTTTACGTTCTAACTTATGCAGCCCAGGTATGAGATCATTTTTATAGTTATTGAATGCCATAGGGAAAGCTTACATATCATGCATGTACAGCAAGATGATGATCCCAAACCCAGCAGTAAGAAAGCGAAGCAATGGTTCCAGGACAATTCAATCAACGTTATCGAGTGGCATGCACAGTCGCCGGACCTAAATCCAATCGGAAACTTGTGGGCGAATAACAAAAAAAATAGTTTCTGAATCTTAGTCAACTAATGTAAAGATGATTTGGGAAGTCGTTCTCGAGTCCTGGGATCAAATTCGCCTTAAACGATGCCAGCACATGGTTGATTCCATGGCTAGGCGTTGTGCAGCTATAATTTTCAATTAGGGCAACACAACAAAATACTAAACTTCAGGAATATTATTATTTTCACTTATTATTAAGTATAAGTTAAAGTTTGTAACTTATTTTTATTTAAAAAAATTAATTTTAGAGCCAAATGACAAAGTGGTGCAATTTTTTTGTTGTCGATTTTTCGACTTTTTTCAGCATTTTTTTAATTACATAAAAATGTTGAATATTTTTATGAAAATTCTTTGTTGTAGCAATAGTTAATAGTTTTCTGTCTTTAGTATATAAAATATTTATGAATCTAATGAATAAAATATTTATGAATCTTGATTGAATGAAAACAATATACCCAAAATGCACATAATCAAAAAAGTTAGAGTATTAATCCAATCATTTCACTTTGATTAAAATAAAACAAAACAAAAAATAAATAATAGTAATAATAATTGTAATGACAGCTTTCACTAATGAAAAAATAAAAATAAAAAACAAAATCAACGTTAAATAACGAAACGAACTGGAAATGCACAAAATTCAAAACAAACTCACGATAAATGCTTAATAATATTCAGCTTTGTCCACTTAATGTATAAAACATTGTTATACTATGATTACTAATGAATAACAATAATTAAATTATTTTTTTTTTTTTTTATGATTGGGCAAACACATATTGAGCCTCAGAGCCAGTCAACTGCTTTTTGACCTGGCTGACCTGCGCCTCTGTGCCCACACGAAAAGGTTCGAGCTCGAGCGAAGAACCTTGAGACATTTATGGTTAAAGTACGGCGTGGGCCTCTTGCAAAGTTGAAGGATCGAACTTTTGCCATTGCAGCGAGCGAAACGAGGCGATTCTATTGCCATGTTGTATTGCTTGTAATTTATGTTAAACTTTGTGGTTGCCCTCGACAACAGAAGGCCAAATGGATGGCTGGACTCTGACCAGTCTGTCCGTCCGTTCGTCTGGCTGTCTGGCTGTTTGTTTGTTTGTCAGCTTAACTGTTCTGCTGTTGGTTATATATATATATATATATATATATATATATATATATATATATGTATGTAGTTTGCTCTGGCTAGCCACGACTGCAACATTGAGTTTGCTGCTGCGCGCACTAATTAACTGACTTGAAAAGTAATTAAGTCATTTGTCTGATTCCCAGACGGATTTGCCTTCGACTCGGCGCAAGTGTTTGACTTGTTTTTGTTTTGTTGTATTCTGGCATGCTCTCGCTCTCGCTCTCACTCTTGCCCCCCCCCCCCCCCCTCTCTCTCTCGTTCTTTCTCTCTCTGTGTTTGCTGCTGTCGCCTTGGCTCGTTTGGTAATTGCTGACCTGAAGCCGTAGATAATCAAAAGTGGAAATCCTTGTCTCCACGCGCCAAACTTCGTGTCCCATGCCCAATGCGACTATGTCTATGACCCGTTGGCACTGACACTGTACTAGTTATAACTTTTGGCAGACTTACAAAACCAAGTCCCAATCCCAATTCCAGTCTGTGTTTATAGGTGACTTTGCTCTATCTCCCTCTCTCTCTCACACACTTTGACATGAAACTTTTCCGTTCAGGCTATCAATTTACTTGCGCTGCTAATCCGACCGTTGAGATCAATTAGTGTGCAGAGACACACGCAAGCCTAGAGTTGAACTTCGTCAACAATTCATTCACAGCCCTCCAATTGCAGTACGTCCACACACACACACACACACAGCTTTAATATTATCATCGACCTCACCTGTCGACACGTGACACTTGTCTTTGAAGTTGCGTACAGGTAAGAAAGCCTTAACCAACCAACGCACCTTATACACCCACACATAAGCTGGCGCGGTAATCATTGCCATTGACATGCTGTCAAAGTTGATAAGTTTTGTCAACAGCCAAAGCCAAGGCCATTATAAGCCCACTGTTTGCCCCGCAGCCAGATCCAATTACCGTTCAGCCTTTGGCCATACTCGGAGTTGGCTCTTAAGTTGAATCTAGTGTAAATAAATAGACTGCAGAGTTATTTAAAAACTTAACATGATAATTTCTATGAATATGAAACAAAGTTCAACAAAACTTTACCTAATTCGGCTTGAGCTGAGCGAGTAGTTAGCTAATATGCAGTAAGAGCCGGATGAAAGCCACAATTAAGTGGCCAAAGCCAACTTATTTATTGACCAAGAATTTTGGTCTTTGTTATTTGTCTAAGCTCAAGTGGAACAGATATCATATATGGCGACATTTCTTTAAGTAGAGCGTGAGTAGTAAATCAGCCGATAACAATCCTACTCACTCGCTCTCACACTTGCACTTCGTTTCCATTCGTTTTCTGAAATATTCGTGTGACGCTCTTTTGACGAACATCGTTACCATGAGAGTAAGTAGGTGAGCAAATAACATAAAAACTAAATGCAACGGTATTCACATTTACATACCTACACATGCACGCACTGAATTGCTGGCTTCGCATAAATACATACCAACACATACACGAAGCACTTGGGGAACAAGAGCCGATCGCGAACGACTTCGTTATTGAACCGATGCAATCGGGTGCGCTCTCAGTTCTTACTCAGTGTGTGTGAGTGAAAGGTGCTTATTGGCAGACACCGAGAAACGGTTAACAGTTGCTTGCGAGCTATGCTTGTTTGTTGCTCATACTCATGCTGAAACTCGCATAGATCGAAAGAGATAGATAGAGCGCTGCTCTCACTCGATTCACTGTGTCTGCCACACTTACTTACAATATAAACCTAGACTTAAGGCAATTTAGGCAATGCAAACCTTCTGACGCCACTTTAGGGGGCGTGGCATATAGCATATACCCTGTTATTTGCACAGTACTACACGCCTACTAGGAGCATCTTCTACAGTTGCCCATCTATCGATAGATGAAAGAGAATATTTCAATGGAAAAAGCAAACTGGCAAACGATAGCAAAACCCTAATGCATGCAAGTGTTAAATAAAGGCTTACAGGTTTAATTTGCAAATAGGCTTAGTGCACGTCGACAGTGCCAAAGCGTTTTAATCCTGTTTTGGGGGCATGGCCGTGGTAAGTTCAACTTGCATTTGGCAATGCTTTGGGGCACGGCCATATCGTATTTAACTTTTAGCATGGCAAAAGGCAAATAATATTTACCCAAAAAAAATGATGTGGCATGAAAATTGGCATGTGCCTAGAGCAAAAGTGGCATGCGGCATGTGGCATGTGGCATGTGGCATATGGACTGCTCAGCCAGTGCAATGCAAAGCGCATTAAAATGGCCACAGCCTGGCAGACAAAGTGCTTAGCTGCAGCTAGAAGCGGCTAGCAGCTGTCCCAAGGGCCATGCCAGCTGGAGGCAGGCGAGGATTCGTTTAGCAGCGCCATTGTTCGCCCCGGCTTGGCTAGGCAAACAAAGTTACAAAGTGCCGACGACTAGGGCCCCATGATGACGATGACGATGACGATGACGATGATGATGATGATGATGATGATGATGATGATGTTGATGGGTATGGGAATGGGGATGCAGCAGAGCTGCAGCTGCATGAGCGCTTGTTGACTTTGGTCTCCATAGGCGCAAATTAACCGCAAAAGGACCAGGCGGGCAATACAACGGGCTGACCACCAAACACGCACACACACACACACACACACACATGACATGATGCGTGTGTGTGTGTGTGTCTGCCGCAAATGCTGTTCATTACTTGAACTTAAACAATCGAATTAGCTCCAAAAACAAACAGCAACAGGAGCCGAGGCGTCAGCATCAAAACCAATGTAACTTGACTTGCTGTTCGATAGGTGAAATGACCCGCCCACCCCTTGAACAGCCACCCAACGTGACCTCAACTGAACCCAGACTGACAATCGAAAATTGACCAACTGATTGCTGCTCTTTGACATCCAGCTCAAGTATCTGCCCGGCCTTTGAGCAGCGAAATATGCGATGTGCATCAGCTTGATTAGCATTACTTTTGCCGAGCAGCCAGGACATGGCATGAACACAGGACACTGGACACAGATTGGTTACCGACTGGACTTTTTAATTGTTCACTTTGTTCATCAAACCTGAGAACCCACACACACAGAGAGAGAGAGAGAAAGAGAGACGCGATTCATGGCAGAATAGTATATCTTTCCTCTCTATAGACAGACTGGCCGCATGTCAATAAGGTTCAGGTTAGGCGACAATAGTTTTGTGTTGATTCAATGGAGATTCACTCTCAATTGAGTCAATAGACTCAATTATTATAGAGTATATATGTATAATGCATTCATGCATCCAAGTATCAATAATGTTTATTCAAGAAAATTGATGCTCAGAAAAGATGAGATGAGCGCGTGAATAGAGGAAAGGTGAAGACAGAAAGGAGACGGGACATGAGAGAGAAGAGTCATGAGAGAATGTGGGAAAGAGTCATGAGAGAATGAATGGATAGAGGAGAAGACAGTTGGGGGATAACATAAGAAAGAAGAGAAAATGAGAAGAGAGTAGGGAGAAGAGAATAAAGACGAGGCAGAAGGAACAGGAGAGTATGAGGAATGAAGAAAGAGAAGAGGAGAAGGGGAGAGGGAAATGAGATGGGAGAAGAAAGAAAAGGAAAGTAGAAGGAGGAAATGACAGAAAATAAAAGAAGAGAGGAGAGAATTTTGATGGGGGCGAAGAAAAGGGAAGTGAGTAGAGAAAAAGGAAAAGAGTGAAGGAGAAGTAGAGAGAACGAAAAAATTAATTAAAGTTAATTGAGAAATAAGAGAGAATTGAGAAGTGAAAAGAGATCAGAGAGAAAAAATGAAAAGGGAGAAAAGAGAGCACACAGAGAGATAGTAAGAGAGAGAGAGAGAGAGAGAGAGAGAGAGAGAGAGAGAGAAAGAGGCGAAGACTATCAAGAGAGAGTTGAATAAGGTCTGGAAAGAAAAAACATACGGATATGAAAACTAAAAGTAGAGAGAAAGAAGGAAAAAAAGAATAGAAAAGTGAGTGGAACCGAGGAATCGAAACTAATAAGCATAGTGAAAAGTGAAAACGAAAAGAGAATAGACAATGGAAAATGAAAAAGAAATGGGGAAATAGAAAGAAGGGAAAGAGAAGTACATTGAGCAAAGAGCTTAATTCCAATTTCAAATAATCAACTAAAACAAATTTATAGTTTTAATCGATAGATCAAATACAGCCAGAGGAGACCAGCAAATGGCAATTGAAATGTCGCAATATGCTAAGCAGCTCAAATGAAGGGCGCTGAGTGAGCAGAGCAGAGCAGAGAAGAAGAAGAAGTGCCCTGAGTGGACTCTGAGTTAAGTGGGTGGGGGGCGGACAACTTTGATGCTGGGCGTGGCAGCTACGTGACCTGTCGAGCAGCTGACATATTGACTCATCAACTTGAGACTAAGAACGGCGACAAGTCAAAATGGTAATGATAATGACAATTGCCGAGAGCCACCCAAACCATCAACGACTCTTTCCATTGCCATTACCAGTGTCACAATGGCTGTCGCTCTGTGGCTCTGCCCGCCACCGCTTGCCCCTTGCCGCTGCACCACAGTCACTGCCACTGCCAATGTCAATAGCCTGTCCTGGTCCGGGTCTGGGCCGTGGCAAACAACGAAAAGCACAATTTTTATGTTAATGAACATCATTTTTCTCTGTTTGCTTTCACTTGCGTTAAGTGTCGCAAATAAATTCATTAAAGTGGCATTTTTCAATTTTAATGATGACGACTCCGACTCCGACTCTACACCCCGCCCGTCCACCAAAAGCGACCCAAATGCCACCCAGCACAAGCGCCCCAAGCTCATCGTGTATTAATGAATACTTTTCGGTGGCCTGGGTAAACGAATACAAATAGTTAATGCCACATCAATTCACCACACAGCACCACACAGCACCACCGCACCACCCACGAACAGCTTAAATGCATCATTTACAAATGAATTTCACATTATTTATCGCTCACTACTTACGGCCATTATTATCATTATTATTGGCAGCACGGCGCAAACTTTATGCTTTATGGTAATAAACAATCTTATCAGCTCGTCAACTGCAAATTGTTTGCATGCAATGCAATGCGAGTCGAGATTTAATCACTTGGTCATTCGTTTAACGAGGCCATGGCCATGTTGCCATGGCCTGTGCACGAGACCATTGCAAATGCCAAATAAACATGTTCGATTATGGCTTTAACCCTATCAGCACTTGGCGTGGCCGGGGCTTAAAGGAGTCTATGGCATCTTTGGATTGTACTTGAGATATATATAATAAAATATAGATGCATGTACAAATTAATGTTTATTATTTAATTTATTAATTTTATTTATTTTTTAATTTAATTATTCATTAAACTTATTAAGAGACTCATGAGATATTCATGAATAAAAATTTGGCGATTGGCTTCAAAAGATTTAATTAGATAAACATTAATGTATTTAATTAATTTATACATAATTATTTATTATACCTAAGAGCTAAATTTAATGAAATATAGATGAATGTAAATATTAATATTTATTATAGATATTCATTAATTTATTATTTCATTTTATTTTAAATTTAATTATTAATTAATTTTAAAATTTAATTACTATTAACATTCTGTCTATTGCTCTTTCACTCTTACAAATTGCTTAAGAATTTTATACAAATTAATTTAATGAAATGATTTTAAGCAAATTTCCTGCTACTGAAAGACCTCAGGTATTTCCATGCGAATAATAAGAATATTTTAATATTTAATAATAATTTTATAATATTTTAATAGAAAAGGATAATTTTTTACAATTTTCTATGCCCAATGCAGTGAAATTTTATTTTGAGTGAATTAACTTGAAATTGAAATGAAAATAAAAATATTTTCATATGAAGGCAATCTATAATCAATGAGTATAATCAATCAATCTATAATCTATAAAGAAGATCAAGAGTTGTTTTATTTTCCAGAACCTTCAAATCTGCAATGAAATGCTTAAGCTGCCAAAGCTGAACAAATGCACAATTTCAACACTTTATGAGAAAAGAAATAAAAAATGTATTTATTAAGATTTAATATTTCAAAATTTCAAGACTTAAGGATAGACGAAATATATACATACTTATATATATGTAAAAAAAATCAACAACAACAATTTACTCTCTTTACACTTCTTAAGCAAGCTTAGCAAATAAATTGCAGTTGAAGCTGTTTGTCGCTCAGAGGCAGCTCCTATAAAATGAATAACTTTTTTTTTAATGTGCAGTTAAGAAAACAAAAAAAAAGTTCTCAACTATTTTCCTCTTCACTCGCAATCATAAAATATGTATTAAGTCGAGTTATATATTTGATGAAAATTCTTGTACATTAAAAATTGTGTACGACAGCTGAGCTGTGAAAGGAAGGATATTTTTAATGCTCAATGCTTAAAATAGCCAATGAAAGCCTCAGATTCTTGTCTTCGCTTCTCTGTGAATGAGTTCGCACATACGATTGCCAAGGCAACGTTTGTAAATTTTATTTATAGTTGAGTTCGCTAGAAAAATCGGGCAACTTGGAGCCTTCTGCCGTCGCCTCAGATGTGAAGATTGTGACCAAGGACGATTGCCTTCCAGCGAAACCATGAAAAATAAAACCTTGAGTCCAGGCCAGGCCAGGATGGCCGCTGCTTCAATGCTCAAACAAAAACGAAAAACTTGTACCACTCAATGCAAGAATTAAACTCAAAAAAAGAGCGGCTATGACGTGTTTGAGCAAAGCTTTGTAACAGACTAAAGCAGGTGCATGTTGTATGCCTATATAGTGAGCTGATCTAGCTAGGTTTATTGCTCTGCCTGTGCGATCTCATAAACTGCAAGAGTTAGAGCTGAGAAAAGAGAAATATATAAGTTTCCCATATGTATATACTGCAGTTTGGTAATTCGTTCACTATATATCATTCTTTTTACTTTAAAATCGATAAATATCGATATTTTAATATAGTATACGTAGCAAACAATGAAGACATTTAGAACCAGATAAACATAAGTTCCAGTTCATATTCAGTTTGGTATTGCGGTTATTATATCATTTCTATCTATCTAGTTTAATATCGATAAATATCGATATTTTAATAGAGTTTATAAAGCATGCATTGAAAACATTTCCAACTAGATATAAGTTCCATTTCATATTTAGTTCGGCAACTTGTTCACTAAAAATCGATAAATATCGATATCTTAATATGAAACATATATTGAAATTTAGAACTGGAGACACAGCTTTTGAATGTTGTATCAGAATGTTGTATGTATGGTATTTCATTTGCTATATCATCGAACTTACTTTAAAAACGATAAATATCGATAGATATGGGCTTTCCAGCGGAGCTTTCTATCTAGGCAAGTGTGAATAAAGCTATATATAAATCTAGCAGTAATGAAAAGCATTAAGTTGACTTCGAGCTCCTTATCGAGCCTGAGTCACTGAGAACTCTGTCTCTAACTTTACAGGGTATTTGCTAGTCAAACAATATTCTGAGCTCTACTTTGATTTCAACAGAAATAAAGACTTCACTTAGCTGGAGCAGAAGTTAGAAGATGTTCGTACTCATATTACGCATTTTATGTACTCATTCCCATTACATAGGGTATTTGCTAGTCAAGCAATATTGTCGCAACACAATTCAGCTTTCTATTAAGTCGGTACGCTCAATAAAGCTGTTATACAACATTAAGGAACGAAAATTTATAAATTCATGAATTGCAAACAGAACTCGACAGAAAGGAAACGAAACGTAATGGATGTGATCTGTTAAGGACTTATAAATTATACTCAAATAACTGAATGAAATTGTGTACAACAAGCAAGTGATAATTACAAAAATGATGAGTTGAGTTGAGTTGAGTTGAGTTTGTTGTTGCTGTTGTTGTTGACTTTGTTGGCTTATCTTGGTGTGCAGTCAGAGGGAAATGTGAATCGCAGAGACAACCGCCGAGGCATCCGCTGAGCTGAGCCAAGCTGAGTAGATGTAGCCCGCAAGTCGTAAGCCGTCAGGACTAAGAACTGTGAACTGTGAACTGTGAACTGTGAACTGTGAACTGAGAACTGTAAACTGTGAACTGTGAACCGCATAGGCAGGCTATATAGCCCACGGCCGACTTGCGTAGGACCCTTATCGAGACCTCCACCTAGCTGGCCCTCATTCTAGCGAGCTTACCCAATTATGAAACATTAAAAATACGCGCATATAAATCGCTTCATTTTTATGCGCAATTATAGCACGACTCCAACTGCGCCCGTAGACGCGTTGCCTGGCTGCCTCGCCTTGCCGTCTCTCAATTAACTTAATTCCCTTTTGCATAAACTGGATGGCTGACTGGATGCTGGGCTGGGCTGGGCTGGATGCTGTTGCTCATTTGGCCCAACGCATTGCTCATGTATATATATATATATGTTTGTATGTGTTTGTCTGTTTGTTTGTTCTACGGATTTTACAGCTCAGCCGCGTAAACTACTCAACCGTGTGCACTTTGGCCAAAGTGTCAAATGTAAAGTGGAAACGGAAAAGTGCTCAGCAAGCAGACCTAAAAAATAAAAAAAATACAAATTAGCTGCCGGAAATTCAAGCCGCATAAATAAGAAAAAACAAAATCACAAAAAAAAAAAAAAAAAAAAAAAAAAAAAAAACAGACGAGAAAAATATAACGTAAGAAATAATATTAAACGCTGTCACTATAGAGAATGCGTTCGTTTGGCTAATGCGATTTTAGACAACGGCCGACATTTAAGCAGGCTCGGCTCCAACTTCCAGTTAACGAGCCGTTGGCCGTGTAGCGCTCTAATGGGATTACGATGCTGTCAGCGACAACACGAAGAAGAAGAAGACGAAGAAGTAGTAGAAGTTGCTGAAGAAGAGGCAGAAGAGAAAGAAACTGAAGCAACAGCAACGGCAACGGCAACGGCAACAGCAAAAGTCCAAACCAAGTCTCGACTTTGTAGCTGATTATCTGGCCACGTTGACAGCTAAAATTCAAGAAGAAGAAGAACAACAACAACAGCCACAACAACAAGCAAGTAGCTGTAAAAGAAGAAAAAGAATAAGAAGAAGCGCATTGGTAACGAAAAACACGAACAATAGCAAGTCTATCTAACGGCGAACGGAATGCTCGAGCTGATTGAGCCCTGAGCCCAGTGCGGGACAAGACGTTAATATTATTATACGCTTTGTAAACAAATTATGAATTATGCTGGATAAATAGAAAAACTTAATAATAACTTGATTGCGGCATTTGCGCTGGCGCTGCTCAGCTTCTGCTCAGCTTCTGTTCAGCTTCTGCTGCCACTGCCAGTTGGCCTTAACATTCAGTCGAACAAAAAAAAAAATAAAATAAAATAAAAGGCGACCGCAGCTTAAATACACTGCAAAAAACAAAGAAATCAAAATTTAGGTGAATATATAATATTTATAAAACATTTAACAGTGTTCAGTATACAAAACAAATATATTTAATGTGAAAAAATATGAAATAAGATCTGAAGTAAGTTAAATATTACAAATTTATTCTAGTAAAAAAATATATATATAAAAAAATAAATAAATAAAATAGAGTACAGTTTAAGCCATTAAAATAAACAGTTTAAATATTATAATAAAGTCAAAAATAATATAAAGCATATATTTTTTTTAGTAATATTTAATTATTTTTTAATTATTTAAGTAATAATATTTAATGAGTAAATGTTAAAATAAAATATTCCAATATAAAACATTTATATTTTACATGCTTGCATGAAAATAATATATTTAAGAATTATATTAAAAAATTAAATTAAATTAATATTGGAAATATTGGATGGACTTTTTGAAAAAAAAAAAATAAAAAAAATAATAATAATAATAATAATAATAATATATAATAGTAATAATAATAAAAATATAATAATAATAATAATATATAATAATAATAATAATAATAAATATATAATGATAAGACCTATAAATTAATAATTTACAAGAATAGAACATTATTCATGCTAAATTCTTTACTTTGTTTACTACCAAAAAAGTTCTATAAATTGTTTATGTTTTGTTGTCCGAAAATATATTCATACTTTTTAAACGTGCTTCAATTCTAAAACATATTTAAAAAATTATATATTTTTATGTCGTAGCGTTAGAATTATTATTCTCGCCTTTCATGATATGTTTGCTTGACAGCGAATTCTCGGTGTCGCCGACTTCTATTACTTCTTTCTTACTCAATCGTCTCTGATTAAGTGCGCTATTTCGACTCTCTTGTCAAACTGCCTCTTGGTTGCATATTCTCGTTCATCAATATCATAGCAACTCTGTGTGAAGGACATGTGTAGCTCTCTCTCTCTCTCTCTAACTCTGCGACATCCGAGACCACGTGCAGCAACAGCTATGGTTGTCTCTTTTCTAATGACACATCCTTTAATTGTCACTAAAATGCCTACTAACAGTCCGATTAGTGCTAGTTGTCAGTTTCTCTTTGATACTACTGCAACTGTCAATCGCAACATAATAACTAACACAACGTCATAATGTCACACCGATACGACATATATATTATATATATTTAAAAATGTATAACATTTTATTGTAATTTTTATGAAGCAACTTTTTTAATTTCTTTAAAATATTGTTTAAATGCCTATTTATTTATTTTCAAAAACAAATTTTGTACACTTCAAACTCAACATTTTGTTACTCGTGTTAAATTAGCTAGAGCAGCAAAGCGCATAAAACTTTGAAAAACTAAAATAAAATATTTTAATAAAGCTCTAAATAAAAGATGATTGAATTTTCCTTTGCCCATATATAATTCTATAAATAAATTGCATTTATTTATATGCTAAAACATTTTTGATTAGACTATAGCGTGCTATTATTGGAAAATATTTCTAATCAATTGATTGATTATTTTATAATGGATGACTTTTGCCTTTTTATTTATTTTGCTTTTCATTTTTTTTTCTCTGAGTATTTTTCACAGTGCTTGCTAGCAGCTTTATAGATTCTTTTTTTTTCGGATAGATAGTGTAGACAGGAGAATGTGAGTGTCCTTGAGCCGGCCGGCAGCGTTGGCGACTGCTCTCTCCCTCACACACACACACACACTCTCTCTCTCTCTCTCTCTCTCTCTCTCTCTCTCTGTCTCTCTTTGACGGCCGTGGCCGCGGGCCCTGGCGGCACGTTAATTATGACACAAAAATGGCCCAAATTGTGTGCTGGCTGGCAAAATACAAAATGCTTAGCGGGCGACGGTATCTGGCATCGGATGGGGGCGTGGCCCGGACGCGCTCATTGCAGGTTGTTGCCGGCTACGACGACGACGACGAATGAAAGAAAATGTAAAAACAAATTGAAAACTTTTCCACGATATAAATTTGCATTTATTTTGAGCGCTCTTTGCTACGCTGCTCCCTTTTGTTTAGCTGTCCTTTCTTCTTCTTCTTCTTCTTCTTCTTCTTGTTGTTGTTGTTGTTTCTTTTAGAACTTGGACTGAGCGGTATTCAAAGAGCAGCAGCGGCCGGTCGCTCTCTCACTCTCTGCCTCCTGCTCGACTCTAGTATTGGCAGACAGTGTTAGCATACCAGCACTCTATATACCTAAAATATATACAAATTGCTTAAATCGAAAAAGTTTTACTTCTCTTATACATAGATATAAATAAATATGTCTCTGTGTGTGTGTGTGTGTGTGCGAAGGCAATAACTGAACTGAACTGAGCTAAGCTGAACTGTCCACCGAATGCGGAAATCCTGTGCCTTGTAAGCGAAGCTTCTCCACAATGCTCTGTCCAAAAAGGAGCTTCTGCAACACCAGCAGCAGGAGCAGCAGCTGTTGCTGTTGTCACATTGCTCTTGTTGTTGTTGTTGTTAGCTACCTTTTTGAATATTTATGAAAAATTGAAACGTTTTAGCGCGCGGCCCGGTGGCCCTTTGCCGGATTTGTTCCCTTTTTATACCCTGCACATAGACGGGTATAGTGAATATGCCAAAATATTTGTATAATAATATAATAACATATTATCTCATATAACAATAAATGTAAAACCTCAAGCCGAAGGCCTCAGTAGCCAGTGCTTTAGCTTTTAGTTAGCTTTAAATTAACATTATCTCTAACTGATATAAATAAATAAATAAATATAATAAATAAATTCTTAAAAACTTAACTTTACTAACAATTAAAAACAAAAAAAAGTCAAAAGTGTTTATACAAATAAATTATGTATATGTTTACATTATAATATAATGAAATATTTATTTATATTATTCTATTAAAAAATATTTGTTAATAAATTAATACATTTATAATATTGCTTTAATTCAATTATTTTCATATTAAAATAAGTATTTATTATTGTTATTATGTATTATTTATTATTTATATTTATTATTATTATTCCATTAAAAAAAAAAAAAAAAAAAAATTAAATACAACATATTTTGTTTATATTTAGTTTTTTCTCATTCAAATAATTTGTTTATATTTCAAGTTATTTATTTTATAATATTTATTTATTTATTTTATTTTAATGACCTAGATTTTATTTTTTATTAGATTCTTTAATTATATTTTTGGTTTATCTCGTCTCATTAAAATATTTTATAATATTTTTCTTTATTTTGATTCTCAATGGATTTCTTTTTAGATTTTAATTTGACTTAAAAAAATTAATGTTTAGACATCTTTTATTTGAATGCTTTTGTATTTAGTTTTATGTATATTTTTTAATAATGTATTTTTTGTTTTTTTTTCCTTTTGCTTAACATTTATTTATATTTTTATAATGCTTAATTCTGCATTATTATTATTAATTTATATTATTTTTTGTTTATTGTATTTTAAAATGCATTTAATATTTTAAATTCAAATTAATTTCTTTATAAAAACGATTTATTTTTAATTTTCTTATTATTATTTATTTTAATTATTTTATTTTTATTTGTTTGTTTACTGAATTTTAAAATGCATTTAGGAATATTTTAAATTCAAATTAATTTCTTTATTAAAATATATATTTTTTTAATTGTCTTATTAGTATTTATTATTATTATTATATTTAATTATTTGTTGTTTACTGCATTTTAATAACATTTTGGAATATTTTAAATACACATTAATTATGTATAAAAACTATTTTTCTTATTCATAGAGATTTGTATACATTATGCTTACATTTATTATATTTTATTTTTATTATTTATTTTATTTTTATTATTTATTTTTTTTTTTTTTTTCAGTTATTTCAACAAACTAGTTTTAAATTAACTATTCTTTGCAATTTTGTCCACTTTCAACACTTATTTACAGGGTATTCCAGTGGCATGCAGCTTGCAGGGCATTTGCTGGCTGATCATTTAGCAATTCAAACCTCTGTCCTTGTGTGAATTCGTTTTTTTTTTTTTTTCATTTTGCTTTTATGTGATGTCTGTTGGTTCCATCCCACTTGTTAGTTAACTAATTGTATTTTTTTAAGGCCCTTTTAGTTGATGTTGTTGTTGTTGTGGATGCTTTTGTCGCGTTTCGTGTTAGTGGAAACCGCCCACGCACAAAAATGATTTAAGTGCGCGTTCATTAATTACGTTTTACCACAGCAGCAGGAGTCGCAGCAGCAGCAGGAGTCGCAGTAGTCGCAGTAGGTGACTGTGGGATGGGTGAGGAGTAGAACGGTCGCAGGGACTCAAGCGGCATAAGTGGTTGAGGATGCTAACCAGCCGTGGCTGCTGAAACTTTAATAGACCGTATTTCAGCATAATTAACACGGCAAGCGTATGAATGATGCATGACAAATCGCTGCGGGCAAACGTGCCACAGTCTCTGTATAAACCGACAATCAGCGTCATTTTCCTCACTCACACACTCACACACACACACGCACACACCCACACACTCGCACACACTCGCACAGTCTCGCCTTGCTTCAGTCTAATAATTGCAAACGGTTAAATGTAAATTGAGATAAAGTAAAGCCACACCCATCTACCGTCACATACCAAATTACGTATACGCCGTGAAACCAAAGCATTTTCATTTTTATGGGTCAGCAAATGGTATGCGGAAAGTGGAAAATTCGCTTTCTGGACAAATGGCGAAGCCACAATAATACTATAAATATGAGACTAGATGGATTTAGATGATTTCTAAAGCATTCATTTTATTTTATTTATTTTTATTTTTTATCTCAATTGCATAGTTGTACTGCTTATAATATTAAATGATATTCATTAGCTATTTCACATTATTTCTACATTTATATTAAAATAAAGTATTAAATTTCATACATCTGCTTCTCATCTCATCTCATTTCTTCTTAATGTAAAACATATTTAAAATGGATATTATCTCAACTTCTCTCAGAAAGAAAGAAGGAAAGAAGTCGTTAAGCTTCCATTCCTAAACAATCTTATCCAAGCTCTTTGTCTGATTAATAATTGTCTGATTATCTCGATCAGCATTGAGCCCATAGTAGAGATAGTGCTTAACAAGTTAGTCATCTAACAATGTAAGAAGCAAATAAATAAAGTAAATAAATAAATTAATAAAAAATATATATGTGTCGTAGCGTTAGAATTATTATTTTCGCCTTCCATAATATGTTTGCTTGACAGCGAATTCTCGGTGTCGCCGACTTCTATTACCAAAACGTCTTTCTTACTCAATCGTCTCTGATTAGTGCTAGTTGTCAGTTTCTCTTTGATACTACTGCAACTGTCAATCGCAACATAATAACTAACACAACGTCATAAAGTCACACCGATACGACATATGTATATATATTTAAATAAATAAATAAATTTAAAGCTATTTCATAAATTCTATCTAGACTGGCTAGACAGACAAATATCTCTCAGTCTGTGATGAAATGCTCAACTCAAGCTACGCTTGTTCAGCAGAAATACTCCGATGCCTAAAACTATGCAACATATTTCGAACAACAGCTATGCTGCCTGCCGCAAAGTAGACTTAATTAACTAATTGAATGGCGCGCACACACAGCTGAACAGGTGTTAAGGAGGCGGCGGGTGGGGGAGAGATGTGAATGAAGAACCGGTACCGCTTGGGTCAAGCTAACCCAATTAGCCAACGCTCCGTGCTCGATGCCTGAGAATGTTGAACGCCCCGGCAGCTCCGGCAGCAGCAGCCAAAAACCAGTCGCATAATTTCTCGACACTTCAATTTGCCAAACTTTGCGGCGGAGATATGTCAACTGAGCCACAGACGTCATCGATGATGATTCAATGTGTGCGTGTGCGTGTGTGTGCACACACACACATACATACATATTTGCATGCTTGACTAGAGTTGAAGTTGAATTCAATGCAAATGCTAATTAAACTCACATCGCATGTCACCTGGCAGCGTATCAATAGAAATTTATGCATTTGCCTTGCTGATTTGTTGCAGATTGCTAAACCCGAGCGCTCGAGCTTGAGCTTCATATAAAAGTGTTGCAACTGATTGCGGGTTGGCAGGCATTTAACGCTGACCGTAGACATTGGACTGGAGCTCACTCACTCTGCTATCTCTTGGCCAGCTACTATTTCCGCCATTCATTCATAGCGCTCTGCATGATGTCCGCGCAGTCGCCGCCTACGCCGCTGCTGTTGCTGCTCTTCATCAGCTTTGGCTGCATTGCTGGCAGCTTCGCACAGGGTTTGGCTATGCCCACGCGCCAGCTGCTGGCGCCCAGTCTTGGCTTTGCCGAAAGCTTCGAGATCTTCGATGGCGCCGTGACGGACGTGGAGGACGTGGTGGGCACGGGCGAGCAGCTAAGGCAACTGCTGGGACAGCAGCTCACCAGCGCTGTGGCACCACTGACAGCTGCACCACTTGCCGTCTTGAGCGGCCGACGTCCCGCCATTGTGGCGCCCAGATCGGGCGCTGCTGCTGTTCGGCTCTTCACTGACTCGGCTGAATCCGATGAATCTGATGATGGCGAGGACAGCGATGAGGCGGACAACGATGCGGACACGAATACGGATGCAGATGCGGATGCAGATGCGGATGCAGATGCGGATGCAGATGCAGATGCAGATGCGGATGCGGACTCTGATACGGATACGGGCCCTGCACAGGAGCCCCAGCCACAGCCACAGCCACAGCCACAGCCAGTGCCTCAGGAGTCGCCTCAGCAGGAGTACAATCCATATCGCGACAACTTCAACGATCGCAACGAGGATGGCAGCTACGTTTTCGGGTGAGTCAGCAGCCAATGGCAGCACCCACAATCATCACCAGCTCTCAACCATTGCCCAACACATCCAATCTAGCTATTCGCTGCCGAACGGCGTGCGCCGCTGGGAGCGTGGCTTCTTCTCTGAGCAACAGCATCATGGTCTAGTCGTCGAGGGCTTCTATGCCCAGCCGCGACACTATGGACACGACGTTCAATACGAGCTGCGCTGCTATCGTGCCGATGCCCATGGCTATCAGCCACTGGCCGGTATGTATATACTATATATATTATATATATTACAATATGTTTCTATATATTCTCTGTTTATATATATTTTTTTTCTGGCTTGCAGTGGAGTATCTGCAGCAGCCGCCTCGAGTGCGTCGCTATGAGCTGCCCAATGTGAGCTGTTTGAGCTTTAATCGATAACTAGAATATCGATAACTGACATATCGACCAGAATAATCTTAGCTATCAATATTTAATGAGCTTATCTTTTTTTTTGTGCACGTAATAAAATGAAATACCTGTGAAGGATTTTTAATGAACTGTGTTTTTTACCTATATTCTTATATATATTAATTTATATATTGAAAAGTTGAATATAAGAGTAGAGTTGTAAGAGAATCCTAATGAAATCAGTCGAATGGACTAAGTGTTCTAATCACTTCATATTGACTAATCGAATGTATTAGTCTCTTCCTTTCATTCTCTCTCTCTCTCTCTCTCTCTCTCTCTCTCTCTCTCTCTCTCTTTATCTCTCTCACTATCTGCATATCTCGCTCTATCGTTTTTTAATGTGTTAGTTTATCTTATATCTCCTCTTTCTCTCGCTCTCTCTCTCTGTCTCTCTCTCTCGCACACTTTCACTCCCTGTCTCTATTCCTATCCCTATCTCTGTCAGCTTATCGCTACTTCTCTCTTTCTCCCTGTTAAATATGTGTTAACTTATCTTAAATCTCCTCTTTCTCTCTCTCTATCTCTCTCTCTCTTTTCTGTCAGCCCATGGCTATTTCTCTCTCTCTTTCGCCCTTTCCTAGTCTTAGTTTGGCATTTCATATCCTAAATTTATTTTTTATTAAAACGAGACGCTGAGTCGATCTAATCATTTCCGTTTGCTCATTTTCGATACTTTTGCCTATTATCGATAATGATCGATAATTTGAATTGAATTTGCTGAGTTTGCGAACTTCATTATTGCTTGAAAATCAATTAGGTAAATAATTTATTTGAAGAAAAATTCTTATCTAATCTAACTCAAATTGATAATTCTATAGAATCTCTTACCATGATTATTTATATTCCCACTCACATCTAAGAGTTCGCTGACTGAGCTTGATTAGCTAGTCAAATTACTGAATTATATTTATTTATCATATTAAATTTAGCTAAGCTTTCGTTTTGCTCATGCAGGGAAATGCAATTTGTAAACTCAAGACTTTTGCTTCTTCTGCTTTGCCTGGCGGCCCGCTTTCTAGATCTCGAGCTGCTTCCAGAGTTTAATTCAAATGGCATTTTAAAATACTTTTTATTTGTTTTTATTGTCTTCTGGTGACTGTAGATTGTATGTTCTTTAATTTTATTTTTTTGGGTTTGTTTCAGTTTTTTTTTTTGTTTTTTTTTTTTTTTTTCATTTTATTGTGTTTTGTTTTGAGAGCCCGAGATTGTTATCTGGCTTTTGTGTGGGTGCGTCGCAGCGTCCGCTCACTCTCACTCTCTCTCTCTCTGCATCTCTCTTAGCCGGCGTCTGGCGTCGTGTGTATTCCCACAGTTTTCAATTTTTGGCGATTTGTTGCGGCACTTAACGGTTTGTTAGCTGTCATTGTTGCTGGTTGCGTTGATGAGGCGCCTTTTGTTGGGCCAGCAACGGAATCCGCTGTCGACTCCAAAAATTTGAAGCAATTGTCTTTCGGCGCAAGGGGGTAGTCACATCCGCTATTCTATTGTCAATATTGTTGCTGTTGCTGTTGCTGTTGCTGTTCTTGCTTGTTATTGTTGTTGTTTAAATATAAATTTGCCTAAATCAACAGACGAGCGTCAAGTTTTGTGGCGAGTATCGCCGCAAGTTTTGTTTATTTCACAAGTAACATCATCCCATTGTCGTCTGTTTGCATATATCGCGCGTGGGGCTGTCCCACAGATAAACAGACAAAAAACACACACAAAACAATAAAAGAAAACTGGTTCACTTGCCGCACGTTTTCCTGGTGTATATATTATATAGATACATACATACATGTATATACATTGATATCCTCCGACCGCAGAACGGACACAAAGTGTGTCGAGCGAGTTGTTTAGCAAATACTTGGGCATAGATGCCAGAAGATTGTCAAAAAGATCTTATCAGCGAGAGAAAGAGCGAGTGAGAGAGATAGAGAGAGAGAGATAAATAATTGTAATGCGAGAGTAATCAGTATTTAGTATCAGAAAGAGACAGCGAGAAAGAGAAAGAGACAGCCAGAAAGAGAGAGAGCGAAAGCAAGAGGGAACTAATGTTAAATGAATGAAGGAAAGGGACGAAGAATAGATAGGAAGCGAAATAGAAAAAGACATAGAAAAGAGTAGATAAAAGAACGACAGAACGAAAGTAGGAGAGTATATGAGAAAGAGAAGAAAAGGAAGACATAGAGAGTTAGAGAAAAGGTAAGAGAATGTGGGACAGAGATAGGGAAAGAGCGAGAGCGAGAAAGAGAAAGAGAAAGAGAAAGAGAAAGAGAAAGAGAAAGAGAAAGAGAAAGAGAAAGAGAAAGAGAAAAAGATATAGGTATTGCGAATGAAAGAAGGATGAAAATCGAGATGAGCAAAGACAAATTGGTTGAGAAAATGGATACAAATGACAATAAGAGATATAGGAATGTGAAGAGGATTTGCCCTTGGTAAAGAGAGAGAGAGAGAGAGAGAAATTATAATGAAATTGCTACAGAAGAAAGAGAAAAATGGAGAGCGAGAGTGAGAGGAAGAGAGGAGGATCTCGGGAGTAAACAAAATATAATAATAAGAAAGAGAGGAGGTAGAGAGAGAGAGAGAGAGAGAGAGAGAGAGAGAGAGAGAGAGAGAGAGAGAGAAAGAGAGATAAGAAGAGATAAGAGATAAGAGATAAGAGAAAGGCGGAGAAGCAGCAGATAGCCATAGAAGAGTTAGTCAGCTAGAGAGAGGGACAATAATATAAATTGAAATGAATAGATCTTTAATATGTATGTATTTAGTATTATATTATTATATATATCATTTTCAACTATAACTGACCCCTGATTTGTCTTTGCCATTGAGGGTTAAAGTAGCCAACTCATGTCTCACTTTTAACATGCATTTACATGCAGTTGAGCAAGCTGAGTAGACAACTAAATTGAAGCTTCATATATATTGTATGGCAAAAGAAATGAAGCTGCTAAGCGATTCTACGTGTTGATTTCAGTTGTTTGCCATTGCGCAAATTGAAATGCATTGACTGAACTCAAGCAAGTGCAATCTCTATATCTCTCGTTTACTCTCTCTCTCTCTCTTGTTCTCTCTTTCTCTCTTGTCCATGGCTTGGTGTCATCTGACCTTTCGCCTGCAGCAATGGAAAGAGCTAGCTAAGCGCCAACATGCGAAACATTCAGACTAGCCAGGCTTTGACTGACTATGCAGACTGAATAGTTCCTGCTACATATGAAATGTTGTCTTTTTGTTTTTTTGTTTTTTGGGGCTAAAAAGCGTTTGACTGATGCGCAAATTTTTACGCAAACAAGTAAATAACTCAAGTTGTCAGCCAACTTTGCAGTGGAAATCATGCAGTAATCAAGTTGATGCGAATTTTGCAACAAACTTTCTGGCAAACAAACAGACAGACAAAGAGACAAGCGAGCGAACGAACAGAGAGACAGAGAGACAGACAGACAGTTAGACAGACAGTTAGACAGACAGTTAGACAGAGTGAAGCGAGCGCGCAGTGGCTGCGTTTTGGCGTATAATTGAGCAATTTACACCAAGACATGGCCGTACGAGCAATAGATGTGTGGCAGCAGGAGGCATAGCAGGAGGCATAGCAGGACTCGGCAACAGCGTAGACATTGTATAGGGTCCCGCATGAACGCTTAATATGTTTAGTCGGACTGCTGACCCGAGTCGACAAGTTTTTGGACTTTGTTGTGGCTCTGCAGGATCAAACAGTGTGTCGACATGGCATGGAATGCGATAAAAATGCTGAGATTATGTAACCGAAATACTTTCAAATCGAAATCGACCAATATAAATTCATGGCTCAGACACTTGCACATGCCAACGTGGGGGGCTGCCAGCTGACCAGCAAGTGGGGTTGAAATCGAGTTTTTTCTCTAGCGTTTTTTTTTTTTTTTTTTTTTTGTTATTTTTGTTTTTGTTTTTAGTTTTGGTTTAGGTTTAGGTCTAGCTGCTTTGGCTGTTGGGGAATGCTGCACGGAAATGCTGGCAAATGAAATATTGTGCAAAATGCCAGCGCACAAACAAGCTGAGTCTCCATTTCGGTCTGCCGGGAGAGAGAGAGAGAGCGGGAGAGAGAGAGCGGGAGAGTGGGGGGAAGGAAGGTATGGAGGGAGAGGGTGCTAGGCAGCTGTCCTAGCTATGGATCTCTCTACTGTATACGGCCGCATACACCAAACTTGAAACAATATTTTATGCTTATATGGGTAAAAATATTTATTAGTTTGTTGTTTTGCGTAGAAGAGTGTGTGAAGAGTCGCTATGCATGTGTGTGTGTGTGCGAGTGTGTGTGTGTGTGTGTGTGTTTGTGTGTGCTGACAACAGATTTGCAGCTGCAGTTGGCGGCCACATCGCCATTTGAATTCATTTTTTATGACGCTGCATTTACAGTTGCGCGAAATATGCAATACTCGCTCAACAGCTGAAGAGAGTATATTAGTTCTATGCAAAGTCTAGCTGTGACGTGAAAGTGTTCTCTCTCTCTCTCTCTCGCTCTCTCTCTCTCTTCTGCATGTGCTCCTTGATGTCACGTTGAAATATTTTTGCTGCATTAGAAATGCAATTATATAAAATTTTTAATTTGCAATTAGAATTCATGTGGAGAACTCAGAGATAATTAATTAATAATATAATAATATATGCCTTCATCAATTATAAAATTATTTAAAAAAAAAAAAAATTATTAATAGCTTAAATAATAATATTAAAAAAAAAAAAAAAATAGTTTAATCATATTTAAAATTGATTTAATTTTAAAAATTTGCCCTTTGATAGTGACTCCCTTCGATGAAATATTATATATGTTTCAATCTTGAGCATAATATAAACCTTTCTGATTTTTATATGATTCAAGGCATAATAAAAAATAAATAAAATAAATAAATGGGGTGTCGCCAATAGCTTTAATGCTCATAGACAAGTTTTGCTTTTATAGTAAAAATATTAAATAAAATAAAATTATTTAAAAAATTAAAATTAAAATTAAAAAAAAAAAAAATATATATATATATATATATATATATATATATATACAAAATCAATTGCTGCTAAAATTCAACATATGCAAGCAAACATTAGTCAACATTATTTATCGAAATTTATTAATTAATAAATAATTTATATATTGCTTCATATCTACGATAGGTGAGACGATCTATCAACAACGAAGCAAAAACATGGACATATAGCATAAATAAATAATAATATATATACATACATAAATAAAAAATAATATCGATAATATTGATTCTATAAACCACAAATTATATAAAGATGCCTCTTGACATCTGGCAATATTACGCACATTTTTCTCTATTTTTCTGAAAGCTGCTCATGCTAAGCATTTAGATCTGCATCACAGATGGATATATCGCTCTGCCATTTAGTACTTCTCCGATCCCAAAAACAATTCGTAAGCAAGTATTATGCAGTCGCTCATGGCCGTCGTTCTGAATTGTTATTGTTGTGGCTGCGCTGACTGCGGCCGCTTCTCGGCTCTGGTCAAGGGTGCTGCATTAAAAGCCCTAACTGAGTGCGCTTCATCTTGGCGAGCTAACGGAACAGTCAGCCTCAGCTGTCAAAAATGCAGTGAAATAAACGTTTAAATTTATTAATTGTGCTTTCAGTTTGACAGGCGGACTTTAATCTGGCCAAGTGTCTGGCGCGACTGTCTGTTAACTGCTAATTGCAGTTGCTTAATGGCCAACGGCTTGCCCAAAACCCGAACTCTGTCACTTGACACCCACCGCAGCAGAGAATAGGAGAGAGAGAGAGAGAGAGAGGGGGGTGGGGACTGAGTAGAAGGCTGCTCCGTCAGGTGTAATGGCTTGACGCAAGACGCGCTTGCCTCCTTCAGCATTAACACGAAAATTTAAGCTGAAAATATATTTTGAAAATTCCTTTGGCCTAATTATGTCAATCAATTATTTATGACGAAAGCCACTTGGCAGAAACAATTAAAGCTCAATTCAATCAATTTCATTGATTTAAATTGAGAATTTAGAGACTTTCGAGAGCGATTAGCGAGCGTTAGGTGCTATTAAGTCAATTAGTTGTTGATTTAACTTGAATTGCGTCTAATCAAAAATTGAGGCAAAATTAGCGGAAAATTCAATTCAATCGACGATTGATAACACGTGCAATGCAAATGATTGAGGCAACATTAAGTGCGGCGACTGGCAGACATTTATCAAGCAGCAGCCGCTGCGCCCATTGTCAAGGACATGGGCAAGTGTTAAACAGAACATTGAAGAAAGAAGAGGTGCAGGAAGCAGAGAGACAAAGTGAAGGAGTGGAAGTGAAAGAAATGTGCACGCCCACATCTTTTGGACAGACTCAATGGAGAGAGCAGCGGCATGAAGCGAGCCGCTGTTGCCGGGTCCCTGGTCAATGAACTGTGACGCTGTCTGCCGGGTCTCTGGTCTGGATCCTGCCTTTGGCTGGGCTCTGTGCCTGACACATATTATAGCCAGCAGCGGCACAACAAATACAAAGTCCCACACACTTTGGCTCTGGATACGAATTCAGATTCGCATTTGAAGTCAAAATCAAAAACACAAAGTCAAGTGGGCTGTCAATGCCCAAGAGCTGAGTGTGGGTGTGTGTGTGTGTGTGTGTGTGAGGATTTCGAGGATTAAAACTGTGGGAATGAGTGGCACCAAGTCGTTGCCACTGACGTGCGAGTTTATTATGTTTTCTTCACTCTCTCTCACACACTCTCTCACTCTCTCTCTCTCTCTTCTTTGGCTTCACTCTCGAGTAGTATAAAAGACCGACAGGCATCTGTGCAAGTAATCAATTATTAAGCCTGTAGCTGAGCGAGAATGTTGCGTGCCCCAAAGATCAAGAATTGCCTCCTGCTACTCCTCCTGCTACTCCTCCTGCTGGCAGTCAGTCTGTGCGCTGGCAACGCACGCCGTATGGCTGGAACCACAGCTGCTATGCCAACAATTGACCGACATCGGCATGTGCATCACTGGCCACCGCTGATTGCCCCGCAGCGAGAAGTGCGTTCCACAACGGCTATTGATGGCCTGATTGAGAGCTTCGATCAACGCGCCCTGAGTGGCGAGCACGAGTTCAGGTGAAGTAGAGTGAAACCTATGGCAAATGCAGTTCACTCTAATCAAAGCTAAACTTGTGCAGATATCGTCTGGGCAATGGAGACGTACGCTATGAGCGCACCTATTGGCTGCCCGTGGGCGAGGGCTTGAAAGTGTTGGCACGTCGTGGCTACTATTCGATGCCGCTGCCCAATGCCCAATACTCGACCGTCTTCTATAGCGCCGATGATCGGGGCTACCATGTGGATATGCGTAAGTAATGCAGCCGTCTCCCATCGTTGCCCATTGTGGCTGGCGCGAGCTTTCGTGTGCGACAGAGTGTAAAATTTGTTGCCCAAAACGCAGACACATTATCCGGCGAGCAGCCGCCGTTGCCACGCACCCTCGATGTGCCCCATGATGATGATGATGTGGCAGGCATGCAGTCAACGCCAACAGCTAAGCGAAATTCAATAAGCGTGCCAGAGCGTAACGATGAGCAGCCAGATGCTCAGGCCATGGCCAGCAACAGCAGCAGCAGCAGCAGCAGCAGCAGCAGCAGCATCATCATTGGCGTCACAGCCAAAGGTCAAACAGTAGCTGCTGTCCGCCTGCCAGCAATGGTAAGTGGCCGCCACGGTGGTTCAACCACTGTCGTTTCCTTTACTCTGAAGAAAAAGAAGAAAATGTTACAATTGCAGAGCCAGAGCCAGAGTCAGAGTCAGAGTCAGAGTCGGAGCCAAAACGAAATGAAGCCAACAACTATGGCTACACTTGAGGACATTTTTGCAGCCAAAGTTGGCACAGCATCAGCTGACGGTGCTGATGATGATGAGCATGGCAATGATGATGATGATGATGATGATGATGATGTCGCAGCCAGTAACATCAATGCAAACTGAATGCTAGCTGAAAACGAGGGCGTAAATGTGCTTGAGCAGGAGGAGAATGAAGAGTAGCAGCAGGATGAGGATGAGGAAACGGATGAGGATGAGGATGACGATGAGAATAAGAGTGAAGGCATGGTAAGTTTGTCGTCAGCATGGCAAAGTGACATCAAATAGCTGCACGTGTGCAGCTGGATCTGCTCCAGTGCCACAGTTGCCACAGTTGCCACATCGACTCTGTGACTTAAGGGGCTTTTCGCTTTGCAGCGCTTTCAAGCGCCAGGCTTCAGTTGCGCCAAATCAAATTGTAACAATTGCCAGAGCAGCAACAAGACATCATTGAATGCTGCCCATAGAGCCGCAGCTGACCTGGCTCCCGTTCACAATCATTTTTTGGCTGTGCTCCGTAACACAATTTACCAGACCGAGAGATCGAAAGACATCGAGACTGGCAGCAGCAGCAACAGTAACTCTAGCTCCAAATACAACAGCAACAAATATATATATATATACGGATATAGATATCATCGAGTCAACAACGATTCACATCACCAATTGCTCACATTACGCCCGCATCAGCATCAGCTTCGACTCAGACTTCAAATTCGATTTAAGCTAACAAATATAATAAAAATTATTGCGAATATTTCCATAAAAATGCCTACATGTTGCCCCAGCACATTCAATTTCTCGTCTCTTGTTCTTGCAATTTTTCAATTCAATTAATCAAATGTCCATAAATTGCTTTTGCCAGCGAAAATGGGCTGGAATTTTCTTTTATTTTCCCTTCTCGATCAAATGCACTCAATTTCTTATGCGATATTATGGAAGAGCATTAAATTTAGAGTAGAGAGTACAGACTAGAGACTAGAGACTAGAGACTAGAGACTAGAGACTAGAGACTAGAGACTAGAGACTAGAGACTAAAGACTAGAGACTAGAGACTAGAGACTAGAGACTAGAGACTAGAGACTAGAGACTAGAGACTAGAGACTAGAGACTAGAGACTAGAGACTAGAGACTAGAGACTAGAGACTAGAGGACTAGAGACTAGAGACTAGAGACTAGAGACTAGAGACTAGAGACTAGAGACTAGAGACTAGAGACTAGAGACTAGAGACTAGAGACTAGAGACTAGAGACTAGAGACTAGAGACTAGAGACTAGAGACTAGAGACTAGAGACTAGAGACTAGAGACTAGAGACTAGAGACTAGAGACTAGAGACTAGAGACTAGAGACTAGAGACTAGAGACTAGAGACTAGAGACTAGAGACTAGCTAGAGACTAGAGACTAGAGACTAGAGACTAGAGACTAGAGACTAGAGACTAGAGACTAGAGAGACTAGAGACTAGAGACTAGAGACTAGAGACTAGAGACTAGAGACTAGAGACTAGAGACTAGAGAGACTAGAGACTAGAGACTAGAGACTAGAGACTAGAGACTAGAGACTAGAGACTAGAGACTAGAGACTAGAGACTAGAGGACTAGAGACTAGAGACTAGAGACTAGAGGACTAGAGACTAGAACTAGAGATAGAGACTAGCGACTAGAGACTAGAGGACTAGAGACTAGAGGCGACTAGAGACTAGAGACTAGAGACTAGAGACTAGAGACTAGAGACTAGAGACTAGAGACTAGAGACTAGAGACTAGAGACTAGAGACTAGAGACTAGAGACTAGAGACTAGAGACTAGAGACTAGAGACTAGAGACTAGAGATAGGAGGATGAGAGATAGGAGACTAGAGACTAGAGACTAGAGACTAGAGACCTAGAGAATAGAGACATAGAGGACTAGAGGACTAGAGACTAGGACTTAGAGACTAGAGATAGAGACTAGAGACTAGAGACTAGAGACTAGAGACTAGAGACTAGAGACTAGAGACTAGAGACTAGAGACTAGAGACTAGAGACTAGAGACTAGAGACTAGACTAGTTGACTATCTATTTATTAATATTTTTTGTTATTTATTCAATTTTATTTTTTTTTCAGTTATTTGTTTATTTATTTTAATTTATTTACTTTATTCATTTTATTTGTTTATTTTATTTTTATTTAATTTATTTTATTATATATTTTTTTCAATTTATTTTATTTTATTTTTTTCCATTTATTTCCATTATTTATATTATTGTATTTTATTTCATTTCTTCTGATTATTTTATTTTATTTATTTCATTTTATTTTATTTTACTTATTTTATTTATTTTATTTTCATTTATTTACTTTATCCATTTATTTATTTGACTTATTTAGTAATTTATTTATCTTATTCATTTTTCTTCATTTTATTTTATTTTATATTTATTTGTTAATTATTTATTTATTCTAAATGAAGATAAATAGTTAAATAAAGTTAAGTTCTTCGAGCTGTCTGACAATTCTACGACACATGACTGTGAAGATGGCATAAAGTTCACTGAGCTGTTGCCTTTAAAAACAATATTATTACAGCAAATTGAATACATTTCTGTTGTGTCAACAGTATAAAATGATAATAGAGGGCAACATTAGATGAGTAGGAAAACAAACTGATTTCATGTGAGAATCCTGCCGTTGCATAACTAAATATACTATTTAATTATTTAGTTGCATTCATATTTCAACTGCATTTTGTGGCTAAAGATGCTTGGACTTGCATATAATTAGCATGCAGCATGTGGCATGTGGCTGAGAGAGAGAGAGAGAGAGAGCAACTGCATCTGGCTGTGGCAGAGTCAAAGGCAAGCTGAAATTTGTCGACCACACTATTCAATTAGGGAATGCCTTAAGAACATCATTTGCCAGCCTAAACACGACAATATGAGACCAAGCTGAGTAAAGTCCAACTGCCATACTTACTTACGAGCCATACAGCACGGCAGCTCTGTGCGAATAGTTCGGAGGTCTGCTTTGTTGAGGGACAACGCCAGCGGACAGATTGTCAGCAGCAATTCGGTGAGCATTCATAAAACTGACTGAGTAGCTAACAGCCAAAAGAAGCAGCAGCAGCAGGAGGAGCAGCAGCAGGAGACGGTGCTGTAGCTGTAGCAGCCAGAGCTCTACGCCCACCTTTGTTATAGTTTTTATGTCGAGCAGCCTTTGGAGATTGGGACTGCTCGTAAAATGCACACGAGGCTATAGCAGCAGAGGCTCTGTCCAAAAACCTGTAAGCAAAAGCTGAGACCGAGACTAAGGCTGCGGTTGAGGATGAGCCTGATGCTGATGCTGAGGCTGAGGCTGAGGCTGGAGCTGCTGCAGCTGCAGTTGCAGCTATTCATTTCAGCTACTAATCCGATGCGGGATACAGTTTTATTTACGAGTCGGCCTCCATAGCCATCTAATGAATGAGCACAGCCTGAAACTGAAACCGGCGCAGGCGACACAACGAGTGTGAATGACTGACTGACTGACTGAGTGACTGACTGAGTGACGGAGTGAATGAATGTATAAATGAATGCATGTGGCCCAAGGCGTCTTTGGCTTTTATGCAACTGCCTTTTTTGGGTGGCATAAAAAGCGCAGTTTGTTCTTTATACGATTTGAATTCTAATTGCACAAATGAAGCCGCCGTCGCAGCCGTCGCAGCGTCATGGCCTTCATAGTTGTCAGGCAGTTGGCGGGAATTCAAGGTGCGGGCTTTGCCCACATGCATATCCAAATACATGCATATACATATATGTACATAATACATAGATATATGTATGTATGTATGTAGAGCTTTTTGAATGTCTGCATTCAAGCTGTTTGCCTCAACAAAGCGCTACAAATTACAAACGGATGCAGAATGCGGTAAAATTATGAGAAATGCTTGCTAAACTCAAACGATTTGCAACAATGGCGTTGATGTGCAATTCCTTTTTCCCTTTTTGTTTTTTTTTTTTTTCTTTGCTACCAGCCATGTCGATCTGTTGCAACTAGCCAACATGAGCTGCATCCAATGCATTGCAAACTGGCGATGCTGCAGCAGAGAATGTGCTAGGGAAAAATTCTGATAGTTCAAATATTTTATGCATAAAAACTCAAATTATATTTATAGTAGAAGAGACTATAAATTTATTAAAAAAGATAATAATAATAAACAAATGTAAATAAATAGAATAAAAAAATATAAAATATATATATATATGTATAAAAAAAAGCTAATAAAATAGCTAATGTATTTTGCTTTGGAAAAGCTGTTTATCTAAAATAATATCTATTCTCGCTTTATCTCCCCTCTTCTCTTCTCACAATCTCTCTTCCATTATTAACCAACTCAGCCAAAATTACATAGTATTTGCTAGTCGAGCACTTGTAATCAACAATTTCTTTATGTTCGACATTTGGCTTAACTGTGGTGTATGTATGTGTGTGGCTAAAAACTTTCCAAGTGCCGAAAAGTAGTCACATGCTGGCTCTGCCAGCTGGCGACAATACGAACTATACACGCCCTTATAACGATGCTGATAATTAAGATGATAATGATGCAGTGCATGCCCATTGTAGTCCCTTGTCGCTCACACACACACACGCACACATGTCCTGTGAGACTGACACACACACACACACGTCCATTTTGGAGTGTGAAATTCTCTTTAAAAGCTGGCAAACTATATAAAGTAAGTTTGATTGAGCATGAGCATGTGAGAGAGACAAATAACATTTTCGTATTAGCTTCAGCAGCTAGTGAAGTGTGTCTAAAGTATGTGAAAAATTAACAGTTATGTAGACGGTATGTGTATATGTATATTATTCACATATGTATAGAGATAGACATATAGTATGGAGATAGACATATGTATGTATATATCTGTGGTCATGAATAGAGCAGTGTGATAATTTCAGTGATAAGCTCAATCATTTTTAAAGAATTTGAAATGAATATAAAGATTAACTTATTTTTTTTATTAATTTTTATAATATTTCTTACATAAAGAAAAATTAGGAAAAATATTTTTCAACAATTTGAAATGAATATGAAGATTAACATATATTTTTATTTTTTTTTTTATTAATTTTTATAATATTTCTTTACATAAAAAAATATCAGAAAAAACTAATTTTTTTAATAATTTGAAATGAATTTGAAGTAAAATATATTTCTTTTATTATATTTATATAATTTTCTTACATAAAGAAAATTATAGAAACTTATATTGTAAGCAATATGAATTAAATAAAATTTTTAACATTTTTTAAATAAATTTTTACATAAAGGAAAATTAAAGAAATTTATTTTATAAACAAAAAAATGTAACATATTTGTTTATTACATTTATATAATTTTATACATAAATCAAAGTAAGAGAAATTTATTTTGCGAGTAATTTAAAATTTATATTAAGCTTAATACATTTCTTTATTAATTTACATAATTTTTTAAATGAAGAAAATTTAGAGAAATTTATTTGTTCATGAAAATAGTAAAAGCTGCTAAAAAAAAAAAAAAAGAATGACTAACAACTATATATGTATATGTCGCTATTCATAGAGATAAAGTACGACTGAGCAAACATTTAGTGAAAAAGAAGAAAAGAATATATTTTATATATAATTTGAAACAAATTTTAATTTTTAAAATTTTTAAAACGAAGCAAAGCCGAATCAATTAACAAAAAATTAGTTGAATTTTTCACACAATGATTTAAAGCTCTCTAATGTTAATATATATACATTATTAGCAATAATTATATTATAATAATTCTTCTTTTTTTTTATAAGTTTATCTCAATCAATGAGCCAAGCGCCATAACTATGCCAATTAGCCGAGCTGCAAAACCAAATCTAAATATAAAGAAAACCTGTTTTTGTTGTATAACAGAGAGAGTGAGAAAAAAAATCAGTCAACAATAGGTGGAACCCCATTTGGGGTTCAATAAACCCACCAGACGAGTCAACAAAACATTTGTATATGATTTAAATACTTTGGCAGGGGGCGAGAGCACTTGTTGCTATTTATAAATGTGATAGGGTCGCAAAGGATTGGGCCAAGTCAACTCGCACTGTGATTTGGGTAGACTACAGCCAGGGGGATTCGGGCGATTAATAAGAGCCAGTGTGTGTGTGTGTGTGTGTGTGTGGGTCAGTAAGAAGCATATGCATAAGCACATGTTGAAATCTATTTCCAGTTGAACGCCTAGCCCCATCATTAATCTATCTTCAGGGTAGCTCAACAAGGCTCCAAATATAATGCAAGCATTCACAATGGATTCAATTTTTTACGTTTTTTTTTTTTTGTGCCCTTCCGTTCGATTCCCCAGCGTCACAAATATTTAGATAGCATGCCGAAGGGCCAATCGCATTGAAGAAGTCCATAAATAATTGAATCGCCCGCAAATAAATAATAAATTGAGTAATAGCTTTAATTGACGTGTCTAAATCAAATGATGGCCAGCTGCTCTATACCCCGTCCAGTGCTTTGCGGCTAAGATGATAACGGATTTTTGAGATTCAAGCATCGTCAGTGTTAGCGTACGTGGAATTTCATAAATACAATGCTTAAAGGGCATGCTTGACGTGAATATACCCAGCATGATAACTTAATATAACATGCTGGCTACAAATAGTCTTAGTGATATTTTTTGTAATATATTTTAAATAACTCTATAATATATTTATAATATTATTTTGTATTCATTTGATATATTTTTACCATATTTTTGATTTATCTAATATATATTTGATGTGCAATATTTTTATTTATTTATTTATTTTTTTTTTTTTTTTTATATAAATAATTTTTTTTTTTATGGAATGTTTTAAAATATTTTTTATAATATTTTTTTTGTATATTTATATTTATATTTTTAAATTATTTTATTTTATTTTTATCTCTTTATAACAACTTTATATTTTTAGAAATATTTAATAAATATTTAATAGATAATTATATAATTTGGAATATATTCAATTTAATATTTTTGATCTAATTTAATATAATTTAAGAAAGATAAAGAGAAAGAAATTTAAAAAAATAAATAAATAAAAAATAATAAATAAATAAGAAAAAAAAATAATCAAATGTAAGTACAAACTCTACCAAATGCATATACCCTTTGATCACATTTTAATAAGTATGCCAGAAGAAAAATTGAATCATTTACCCTATCAACGTCAGTTTCAGTGCGAATGACTTGACTATTAAATATGTGCTCAACTTTTGAGCCTAAGCTAAATTTATGTTCGTTTAACAAGTCGCAAGAAACAAAAGCAAATAAAATCATCTATGAAATGGCTGCGGCTGCAATTTGAGTTGGTCTTCAGCGGGGAGTGTTACACTCCACAGCATAGCCAGACTTCATAAATATCCATTTGTATATAGTATTACTTTTTTGTCTTCGCTCTGAGTCTCTATTTGACTAGAATGTAGAAAGCTTATTTAAAATAAATGTGATTATCTTTTAATCAGCTCTGAACTAAGCTCAACTTGAAAAGGAAACCAAAATAAAAAACTACGAAAAAAATAAAATAAACAACATGTGAGGTACAATAAATAAATTTGTGCCTGACTTACACAGCTCTCTCTCTCTCTCTCTCTCTCTCTGTCTGATTAAAGCTTTAAGCAGATGGGAAACAGACACGTCCTAGATAGCTAGAGAACTACAAGTGAATCATAAACATTTCTGCCGCTTATCAGAAGCGCACTCAATCTAATCTTGAGATTAATAATGTGGCTTTTTGTAAATTTCAATTGCTGGCGTTCAAATGGCTGGCTGGCTGTCTGGCTGGCTGCCTGCCACATACACGTAGAGTAGAGTGCTGGCAATCAAGGTGTTTTTGGTTTTGGCCGCCCCAAAAAGCAGCCACAAAATGAACATTTAATGAATGTAAAACCGGAGCCTCAGCTGCAATTGGCCATGGCCAAAGCCCTTTCGCAACGAGTCTAAAAACCAGCTTGGACTGTGCACGGCAGCAAAAGGCTTTTATAGTTAGAAATTTTATTGACTTGGATTAGTTTGCAATGCTCTAAGTGGGCTCTGTGTGTGTGTGGGTGGTAGCGGGCGTATAAATGTCTTCCTGTGTATGTGTGTGTGTGTGTGTGTGGGCAGACACCTAATGAAGTGCGATGCCCGGCCAGCCATGTACAAACACTTGTATCTGAAAGATGCCCTGGGCTACATTGACTGTGCCCATGTTGGACCAAATTGGCCACATTTTGATAATTGCCAATTGGCAATTGTGTTTCGGTCTAACTGGACGGCTACTTAATAAATCTGTGCATACACACAAGTATATATATATATATAGTATGTTAGATTGTAGCCATTCGGCATTTGCTGCAGCACCTTTAGCCAGCTGTAACTGTTTAGCAGGAGATTTTTGTGCTTACAGTGCTTGCGGCATTTATAATTTATGCCAGAGACACCCAGCAAAGACTCGAAGCGAAGCGAAACGAAACGAAACGAAACGGGACGAGACGAGACGAGATGAAACGAGACGCGACCAAACTCAGCCGTAAGTCTTGCAAATTGTTTTGAGATGCTCGGCATATCATAAAAAATGAAACTCTCGCACATAAATGGACTGCGGCTGTTGAGGGCGGCCAGAAATCTGAATCAGTTTTGAAGAGTTCCGCAAGAGCGACGTGATTTGATGGGAATTATTTTCCGTGCCCAGACTCAAGAGTCCCAAATACCCAAAAACCAACGACGGCAACAGGCAGCTGGCAAAAGCCACAAAAAGTCGGCAACAGCGTCAGCCGCAGTCGGTGGTGGCGATGGTGGTGGCAGTGGTGGTATTGGCGGTGTTGGTGGTGGTGGTGGTGGTGTTGGTGGTGATGGCGGTGCTGCTGCTGCTGCTGCTGCTGCTGCTGCTGCTGCTGCTGCTTGGTTATTCGCAGACATCGGAGCCAACTTTGGCTGGAGCAAACAACAAGTTAAATCTCGAGACGTCATGTCACGTAGCTGCGCTACATGGACCATTCATACAAATTTTGTTTTATAAGCTACTTTTATGCATTATTTGTGTGTAACTTTGCCCATTCGTCTGTCAGTCCGTTCCCTTGCTCCCTCCGTTTGTCCGTCCTTCCGTGTGTTTGTATCTCTGCTGTTTGCGAATCTCTCTATCTGTATCTGCATTTCTGCCTTTACTTCTGTCTGTGAGTTAACTTTTTTACGTGTTCTTATACCCTGTACTTATTGACTTAGCTGTCAGGGAAGGGTTACGCCAATCGAGACAAAATGAAACGTTTGCTATATTACTATAAACGTATGTATATATATGTCTATAAGAGCTGTGAAGATATAGGGTATATGAAGTATGTAGGATACAAAATTTATATAGGGTATATGAAGTATATGGTGTATATAGGGTATTTAAAGTATATGGGCTTTACAGGATATCTCTTAGTTTGTCTTGTTCTCTGCCTTCTTTGGATTCAGTCGCACATTGAAACGAATTATGCTTAAACTTCTTTCACTCAACTCTTTGACAACATGATGTATGAGATTTGGTAAACAAATTCGATAAATGCTGTGAAATTTCATGGCGCATTCGTTGCATCAATCAGAATAATCAAGAGCAAATTCTAATTATGAATACGGATGCCAAAGCAGCTGGAAAATATTATGAACACGATCGTTATTTATAACTCATATTGCATGCATACGAATTCATGCAAATCATCGCATATTACAGCTCTTGTAAAATATGTTTTTTTTTACGTCTATCTAGAATTGTCACTTTTGTCCCACTGTGCAGAGTGTGCAGCTCTAGGGTGGGTCACGTAATGCGCTTAATGCAAACGCTGCTGATGCCGTTGACAAGGACAGGGACAACACCTACAAAACCATTGTGGCTGCGGCTACTGGGCTAAACACGCAGGCAGCACAGCTAACTCGAGAACAGCAACAACAGCAGCAGCAACAGCAGCAGCAGCAACAGCAACAACGGCAATGCATCGAGCCCAAAAATAAACGCCGCCTGCAGGTAATGACAAACTGCGGCCCAACAACAATCGACACAGTACCAAGAAACACTTCCTGTCACGCCGCCAACAGTGCGACATCAGCAACATCTGCCCTGTCGCCTGCTGCTGCTCGCGTTTTTTTGTTGCTGCTGCTGTTGCTGTTGCTGCTGGAGAGTGGGACGCATTGTGATTTGTTGGTCGTTGTCTTTGTCATCGACATACGAAACAAATGACCTTGCCAGGCGCTGTTGTCAGCAATGTGGTTGCTGCTGCTGCTGCTACTGCTGCTGCTGCTGCTGCTGCTGCTGCTGCTGCTGCTGCTGCTGCTGCTGTCGACGCAACAAGTTTGGCAAACATTTTGCGCTTTGTATTTTAATTTGTGCTGGCTTTCTGGGTCTTTGGCTCTTTGGTTCCTTGGGAATTTGGCTTTGTTCAAATGCAAAGCGAAATCTTTTGGTCGAGTCAGCGATAAATTGCGTTTATAAATAAATCAGTTTTTGTTGCTTTTTTTTTTGTTTTGTTTTCAAGTATGTCATTGCCTTGGCCAGGATGTCGACGCCAGCAGTTACCACTTTCGACTCTCACCCACAGCCGCAGAGAGTTGCGCGCTTTTGTGGTTCGCTGACTGGCTGACTGGCTGACTGACTAACTGACTAACTGAGTGACTGCATGCTGCCGGTGTTTGTTGTCACTGTCATTGTCACTGTTGCTGTCACTACCACTGTCACTGCCACTGCCAGTGTCACTGTCACAACTGCTACTGACTGACGCTCTGTCAACGAATTGGTGAACTGTGACTTTGACTCTGTAACACTAACAGTGAACCTGCCGCGCGCACCAACAATGCAGCGTTATAAATTTCATGCCACTGACAATGCCAACAATTGCATTGCAATTTTTTATGGCTTACACCCAGAGCAGCCCCAAGCTGTGACCTTAACTGTGCGTGTGTGTGTAAATGAATTCATCGGCGATAAGAGCCTGTTGATGTATCATCTAAGCGAGGGGCGTTCAGCTGGGCAGCTGCTGGCCAGCCCCTCATTAACTTTGGCCGACTGACCAAGTGCAAATGCATCCTGCTGCTGGCTAGCTGGCTGTGTTGGCTAAATCGCTGCACATTAAATGCAATTAAGAAATGATTGAAATCATAAATTAGCCCTAATTGGCCATAGGAGGCGAAGATGAACCCGAGCCTAAAGCGCTTACTGCTGCGTCTCCTCCTGCTGTCGCTTGCTGTCTCCTGCCTCCTGCCTCCTGCCTCCTGCTGTGTGCCACAGACGACGCATCGGCACGTATTCGAACAGGTTGCACAAATTGTAGGGTGCACTGTAGGCCGTATTTTTAGCTACCGTCCCGGCAACAGTGGAACTCATTATCAATTTATTGTCCCATTTAATGCGAATGCTGCTCTGAGTTGGTTTTCATAATAAATTCCATGGATTGCTTCATCGAGAACGATTCTAGACATTGTTGTGAAAGGAAATTCATTTAATTACATTATTACAATTAAATTAAATACTTAACTATTAAGAGAGTTTGAGTTAGTTTTGTAAATTCTTTAAATGATGTTGATTAAATATATAAATTGATTTAAATAGGTAATTAAAATAAAAATAAAATGAATAAGGTGTATAAAATATATATAAATATTTCGAAATATGTGAATAAAATTTTTATTTTTATTTAATTTATTTTAAAAATTTACAAAATAAACATATGTTGAATAAATTAAATAAAATATAGTAAATATAAAAAATAAAACATTATATTTTTTTTTAACACAAATTGACAGAGTCTAAATATATATTTTGAGTTAAATAAATTACAAATTTTTACAATAAAACTTATAAAAGTTTTTATTTTATATTATATATTTGATTTGAAATTAATTTAAAATTAAATCAAAATACATATTTTATATAAATAATGGATTTTTAATATATTTAAATTTATTTTACATTTAAAAATAAGTTAATGAAAAATAAACATATTTTATATATTATTCAAAATAAAAGAAAAAAACAAAAAATTTAAAAAATAAATCAAATTTTCATATTTCGAAATTAAGGTACGATAAACATGAGTTTGGAAATATATTCATTTATTCAGAAAAATTATATTTAAACTTAAAAAAAACTTGTTATTCTTATTTAATTTATTTATATTTTTTTAAATAAAATAATATAAGAAAAATGAAATTTTTACATAATTTTATATTCTTATTGAATATATTTATATATATATTTTTTAATATAATAATATAAAATATGAAATTTTTTACATAAATTAATTTTTGATATAGTTATATAATAATATTTATAATTAAATTTTAGAATTCAAAACAAACATGGAAATTTTCCAAGCCATTGCATTGCTAACACAATAATATATTATAAATAAAAAATATTTTTTTAATAAATATTACAAAAATTAAAAAAAAAAAAAAAAATGCCTTGAGCAGCTCGTCTTAGATGACTTATTACAGCTGCACTTGAGCTGTTAAAAGCACTTGTAGAAAGTGCGCATCCTGCATAGAGTTGGCTGTTTAAGCTTGAGAGATCGTAAACTATATGAATTAAAGAGCTCACATTGACATTATTTGGCTTAAGCATCCAGTGTGCGTTGTTGGATGAGTTTTGACGGCGATTTGTCAGCGGCGCGAACGGATTGCAAAGCAAACATGGCAAAAGAGAGGCGCAGCCTAATTGCCCAGTTAGCAACCTGCTGATGCTATGCCGCGCCGCCCCGGCCCCGCCCAAAGCAACAACATGGGCAGCAACAACACTCACACACACACACACACACGCACACACGCGTGTGTGTAAGTAGATGAAATTAAGATTTTTTTCTTACTTATTTTTTTCTTTTTTTGATTAAGCGTTGAGAATTTTTGACGTTGCCGTCGCTGTCGCCGGCTCTGCTTTGAATCGACAGCAACGGCAGCGGCAGCTGACGCTATCATCCCAATTGGGCCGCAGTCGCGTCCCTGCTGGTTAAATTGTTGCCGCGGTCACCGACGCAGGCAGCAGCAGACAGCAGCAGGCAGCAGCAGACGTCGCAGCCGCTGAAGTTGGCATCGTCGCAACTTCGGCTATAAAAAGGCAATGTTACGCAGTTTCCGAATTAAACAGTTAACACAACAACGCGACATCAGACCACGTAACCACCATCAACCATCCCAATCCAGCAGTTACACCAATCTCTCCCACACACACACTCATACAATGGCCCAGGACTCCAGATATCAAATGCTGCTGCTCGCGCTGCTCGTCTTGCTCGTGGAACGTAGCACTGCCGCACCTAAGCTAAGTGAATACCAACAGCCGGAGGCTAGAGGCGCCCGTCTCCTAGATCGTTTCAATCATCGCTATCCGGACGGCAGCTACGAGTTCCGCTTCGAGCTGGACGATGGCACGGCACGCTATGAGCGCGGCTACTTTGCCATCATCAACGAGGTGAAGACGCTGATGGTCGTTGGCTATTATTCCTATCGCATGCCCGATGGCCGTTACATCACCGTCTTCTACAATGCGGATCAGTTTGGCTATCGACAGAATCAATGTAAGTAATCAAGACAAGACTTATATATGTATGTATATAGTCGTACAAAGTTTTTATTGAGAGTTGACTGAACAAATAGTAGATTCATAATATGAGATTCGCGTCTTTAGGAAAATTTAGTTTATTTTTTTATAGACTGGGAAAGTAACATGTTTTGTTGCTATCCCTTATGATTATTGTATATTATTTATTATATATTATTTTTTCACACAAGTGTCGTTATCAGTCTGTCATCTTTAAGCAGAGTTGAGGTCATTATAGCAAGCTAAGTCAAAATCTAAAATCAGAAAAGTATTTCTTGTTAAGTTTATATAAAAAAGTGGGTTTAAATTAACTTTTTTGAGCATGATCAAGCTTGTCAGTAAATTTCCGCAAACTTTGTTGACTAGTGTAATTTTTTTGTGAGAAATAGAGCTCTTTAGAAAAATATAGATTTTTTTTAATAAATATATTTTCCTGCTGATTTGTTGGGCAATAATGTTTTTATTTTTATATATATTTATATATTTTTCTGTAGATTTAAATGATTTTTGGGAAATATAGATATATACTTTTTTATTTATTTTATATTTTATTTATTTTTTTTTTTATTGAGAAAAAATGAATTTTCTGTAGATTTGCTTAAAGATTTCTTTAGTTGTTTTGTAGATTTTTTTTAATAAATATATTTTCTTGTAGAGGAATACATGTTCTTATTTTTATATTTATTTATTTATGTTAATAGTCTTATTTATTTTTTTAAAGCTATTTAGTTTTGTTATTTTGCTTATTTTGTTTATGTTATTTATTTTATAAACTTATTTTTTTTTTAATAAATTGTACTTAATTATTTTATTAATTTTTTTTATAATAAATGTTTTATTTTATTAACTTATTTTTAAAAATAAATTTTAGTTAATTATTTTATTAATTTTTTTAACAAATGTTAGTTAATTATTTTTTTAATAAATGTTAGATTCTTAGAGATATTTATTTATTTATTTTATTTTATTTATTTTACTTATTTTATTTTTTATTATTATTATTATTTATTTTTTTTTTTATTTTATTTTTATTTTTATTTATTTTTTTTTTTGAGAACATAATTAATTTTCTATAGATCCGTTTATAGATTTCCTTGTAGAAATTTGTTGTATTTTTTAATAGACTTTCTTGGTTTGTAGAGGAATTGATGTATATATTTGTTGTAGATTTTGTGGCTATGTATTTTTTTTTTTTTTTTTTTAGATTTTTTAGATTTTATTGTTATGTAGATTATGATATATTATATAAAATTTTTTGTTATTTTTTAACAAGAGTTGAAATGAGACAAGTAAATAAATTTTTATAGTTCTTTCTTTTTCTTTTGCGAAATAAATATTTTCTTTTACATTTTTTTTTTTAATTTACAAAGTTTTAAGAGTGTTGGAAAGTGATAAAAAATAGAGTATTATAAATTTTTAAGGAACTAAATCCAGTTTCTTATATTATTAATTAATTAATTAAAAAAGCGTTTCAAGCTTACAAATACAAAGTCATATAGACAAGCTAAGACTAGGTTTACCTAAAAGAAAGTCGTACATTTAACCTATGAAAATAGTATGAAAACTTTATGTAAATCAAAATATATTTTAGTAGAACAATTTGGAGTTTGCGCTTCTGGTTGCTTAGATATTAGAGCTCAAGCTAAGTTAAAGCTTGTTTGACAAGACAGCAAAGACATAAAAGAGATAAAATGAATTTGCCTAAATGATAAAGACTTGTGTTCTCTCCACCTCTCTCACTCTCTATCTTTCTCTCTCTCTCAATTTCTTTCAATTTGCAACGAAAACAGCCATCACACCTGAGGTCTATCCCAATTTGCCGCGCTCCATCGAGGTGCCCCTGGTCAGGGAGTCAAACGAGGTGCGACAGCAGACAGCGACAGCGCAACCACAATTCCGACAGCCCAGCCCCACCTCCCGCACCAGCAGCACCTCTAGCAGCAGCAGCACCAACAGCGTTAACTACGTCAGCTCCTTGTCCAAAGCGACGGCGTTGCCCACTCGCAGGGGCCGCTTCTGAGATATCTGGCTGGCGTAATTATAGGCTCTCAGTTTTTGTAACTACTTATATTGTATTATTATGCTTTAAAAGGTGATTTTCAATTTTTATTTTTTATTTATTATTTTCATTTTTTTTTTTTTTTTCTTATTCTTATGCCCTTTTTTTTTGTAAAGGAATTAAAAAATAATAAAAATTTATTAAGGCAAAAGCGAAAATTATGAATTTATTATTGACGACGTTGTGAGCTTCTTTTTTTTTTTTAGTTTTTTTTTTGGTTTTCTTTTTTTTTTTAATTTTTTATGGCCACTGGGTCCAGCAGGCAAGGCGTTTCCAAAGTGCTGCCCGCCCGAGCAGCGATTATTCGCGATATTTCGAAAGCCGCCGACAATTTGGCAATAAATTCACCGCAAAGCGGCTCTGGCAATAAAACATGCTCGTACAAGTGCAAAAATTTCTGACTGCTCTGTGTGCGACTGGCCATATCGATGGCTTATATATGTATAATACTCAGATATATATATATAAATGTTATATATGCATATGCAACGCAAATTGGTAGTAAAATCAAGCGGCAGCAAATACAGTTTCGGTTTCAGTTTCAGTTTCAGTTGCAGTTGAAGTTGGACTTGGAGTTGCAGTTGGAGTTGGAGTTGGAGTTGGAGTTGAAGTTGCTGGCCCGACGAAGGTCCGTCATAAATTTGCAAGTGCAGACGGCTGGCAATTGGTTAGCCTCGACCCTGCCACACCAAGCGATGCAAGCGTGGCAAGCTGGCAAATGTTGCTGCACTTTGCTTATCCCACAAAACCGATCTCGGAAATGCCGATATCAAGTCGTAAAGTAAAATTATGAGCACTTTAATGCCAAGCGATTCATATTCCGATTGCCTGTTTAATTGCAATCAGAATTATTTGCACTCACATAAACGAGCACTTGGGCACTCGTTAAATCCGACTATCAAATCCGATTACAAACTCTTTAATTGATGTCCGTGTGCGAGCATTTATACGAAAACGTGATATCGCCACGATATGAATCAAAGTCAACGAATGATGCTGCCGCTTTCAATTATTCAGAGAATTCACTTGAAATTGCTGCTGTTGTCGTTTGATGTGCAAACATTTCTCATAGCAGATGACTAATGCAATATAAAATTCGTATTCAATAATAACTAATACTAAACGTTTAGGAATTCAAGCCAGCTATTTATTATTATTCCTGCGTGAATATTGCATTGAATTGATTTGCCAATGAAGACTAATGAAAGTGAGATTTTAAAATAACAAATGATTTGGGCATATCATTGGAATTTTATGAACAGAGCGAAATTTGATGCATATAAACTTTGAGAGTAACCCAAATGTGATCTGAAACCTGCTAAAGAAATGTGCTGATAGCTATGAAAGGATAGCTAGATGTGCTGATAAAAATTTTTAAGATTAATTTATATTTATGACACACAAGTTTTATATATTCATATAAAGAAATCGTAATGAAATCCAATGTGTAATAAATCATTAATTATTCTTAATTAAATTTAATGAACTCGAAATATTAAATATAACTTTGTCATACTAAAATTTCAAATTTTGACTGAAACTGCTTATATGTAATTTACAGATGTACTCTATTCTACTTCTACTTTATGTAAATCTAATATATTAAAGGCGTAGCTAGACATATGCATATATTCATATGTATTGTTGTAGTGCCGGCCCGATAATAAGTACAAAATCGTGGTTGTATTTCCACGACTTTATTTAGTTGAAAAGCTGTGTCTTTTCTTCCTCGTTGTTAAGTGTAGAGTCGTAATGCAAAGAATGTAGGAAGAATATCCTAAACGCCGATTGCAAACCAGTACGAGAACTGAAGTGGGAGCTATGCTATTAACAGAGCATAACACTGTTAATAACATAGCATGTCGTCGTGAGAGAGGAGCAGCTCCTGTTAATGCAATCTGACATTAACATGTGTATATACGACGTGTGCGCGCTACTGTAAAAATATTTCTTCTATGATGAATGCCAAATACAAATATTCTTTATAAAATATCAAGACTTCATAATTTCCATTAAAAAAAAAAAAAAAAAAAAAACTTTTTATAAAAAAAACTTTAGTTAAAAAAAAAAACTTTTTATTAAAAAAATAAATTAACAAGTAATTTATATCAAAATATAAATAAAAATATACGAAAAAAAAAATTTTTAATTCTATAAATATTTTTAAAAATGTTACATTTAAAAAATTTTAAAAATTTATAAATAAAAAATAAAGTATGTAATAAAATTTCCAGCATACAAAAAATTCTCTTTAAAGAGATACACACAAATACCATGTGTAAAAAATTTAATCTGTATAATATATATAATATATATAGGCATATACATACCCTGTCTAAGCAAATATCCCCTAAAAATTCCATCTTATCATATAAAATTGATACAGAAATACGCTTTACATTCCATAAGGAAATTCGCTTCGCAAAGAGAGATCACAATTACTACTTTATATTTGTGTTAATATCTTCTCTATAGAGATACCATCCATCAAAAAGTTCCCTCTATAATGAAATTTCCAGTATAAGAAAAGACTCCCAACAAATAAATACCCCCTACTTTTTTCCTACTTGTACTCAAGCACCCTCTACAAATATCTTCCATAAAAAAAACATACGTTCCATTAAGATAAACCCTCTCCAAAAAACTTCTCTCTAAAGAGACACTTTCCATAAAGAAATTTACCACTTTAAATACATTTTCAAGTAATGCCCACTTCAAAGATATGCACCCATAGCAATAACATATTTTAATGAACTACTCTCACTCTCTCTCTCTCTCTATACAGTACTAAGTCCTATGCGAAAATTCGCTCGAAAAGTCAACTTGGTGAAGACTTTTTTATTTGCAATTCATAAATCTTTAAGCGGCTCTCAAACTGTGAGCGAATTCATTCATGGAGTCAACAAATGTCTTGCTACGTATTTATCTTAGGGATAAAATGTAATTCAGAATTAAATGTTGCATGCGCTCTCTCACAAGGGCAATTAAAATTACAGCTGCGAGTGAATATGGGACTTCATTTAAATTAAGATTTAAGTGAATAAATTGTGGAAATTTAGTTGCTTCGTATGCTCCATTAAAAATCGCTTTGTCAGTGGATAAGGCATGGATGGATGTTGAGGATCGTAAAGGGCTGCATGTAAATGCTACAATAAAATTAAGAAATGAAGTGGTCCACGAGAGGACAAATTCTCTTACTCTCCACCTCACTCTCTCTCCCCCTCACTCTCTCTCTAACTCTTTCTGGTTCTGGTTTGACTGCGTTGCAGTTTGTTTTCGTGTGCGATATCAAGCCAAAAACTTTTTGCACACAAAACGAACTGAAATTGTCGCTGTCTGCAGCGAGAAGACAAAACTGTGCAAATAACATGAGAAAAAAAATACAGAAAAAAAAAATACGAGTGGAAAAAGTAATCATAAAACAACGGCATAAAATGTAGCTAATCAAAAAAATTAAATTAAAAAAGTAGCAAAAGCACAACCAACAGAGAAAAAGAAGAAAAAGCAAACTTTGTGAAGCTGCCGCCATAAAAGCAACACTTGATGCAGGAAACTGGTTGTGCATCGGAAGGAGACGGAATATTGGTATTGCCGGATAGTCAAAGCCAAGACTTCTCTAATGAAAAACTAATCAAAGTTGGCCCAAATGATGAACGCATAGATACGCTAGAAATAGCTATCAAGAGAGCAATGTAAAGCTGAAGTTGCATCTTAATACTTTTAATACTGTTAATAAATTTAATACTTTTAATACTTTTAATACTTTTAGTACTTTTAGTACTTTTAATACCTTTAATACTTTTAGTACTTTTAATACTCCTATTACTTTTAATACTCTTAATACTTTTAATACTTTTAATACTTTTGTTACTTCTAATACTTTTAGTACTTTTAATACTTTTAATACTTTTAATACTTTTAATACTTTTAATACTTTTAATACTTTTAATACTTTTAATACTTTTAATACCTTTAATACTTTTAATAGTTTTAATACCTTTAATACTTTTAATACTTTTAATACCTTTAATACTCTTAATACCTTTAATACTTGCTTCAAGAGAGATCTCCTAGATCAACTTGACAACTTAGGGTATTTAGTCGCGCATATTTCTCACGCATGCCTCTGCAAGGGTATTTAAAGAAAAGCCATGGCTCTAAAAGCAACTTGGCAAAGTGCTAAAAGCGTCTTTTGAGCTTAGCACGAGCCGAGGCACACACAGCCGGACAGCTAGCCGGATGGCCGGCTACATGGAGTAGTTAAAATTATCAATGAAAGTTTACAATCACGGCACGGGGCACACAAAAAGAATTGAAACTTCGAGTGCGAACCAAAACTAAGTGGCAAGTGGCAAGCGGCAAGTGGCAAGTGGCGACGGGCCAGCGGCAGCAACTGCTCAAATGATTCAGCGCCAATGAGCTGAACAAAGTTAACAAAGTTGCAAAGATGCAGCAGCTCTTGCTCTTGCTGTAGTTGTAGTTTGTTAACTTTGCCCAGCCACCTCTACCCGCCAACCCCATCCCATTAAAGCCAACCAACACACACGCATTAAGAGTTTGCCATAGAGTGACAAGAACTAACGAGCAGCCAAGCCAAGCCAAGCCAAGCCAAGCTGAGCTGAGCTGAGCTGTGCAAAACGGACGAACTTGAACTTTGGGCACACAATTAAGAACTTAGGCCCGGCCGTTAGTAAATATGGCTGATCCTGTGCCATGGGCCGTGCCACTATACTCATTAAATGTCCATCAACCCACGTCGGCCAGGTATAACACGCTTAAAAAATAGCTAAAAAATAAAGCCAAACACAAAAGGAATCTTGAATGTTTAAAATGTTGCTTTTCGCTCGTATAATCAAAACGCAATAAATATTGCAAATGCGACAAAGTAGCCAAAACTTGACCCCCGACTCTAGCGTGGCCAAAGCCCATGAAAGTGAAACAGGAGCCCGAAACCAAATCCAAAAAAAAAAATACAAAAAAGCAACGCCAGGAAATGGCTGCAAAATGTTTGCATGCTGCGGTAACACGACAGCTAAAAAAATGGAAAAAATGGAAAAAATTGTAGAAACCAGTGCCAAAGGATAAAGAATAAACAAGGCGCGCAAAAATGCGAGGCGCGTGGCACTGGGCGGACGCTCGGTGGGTGGCTGGGTGTTAGGTGTTTTGACAGAGGCTGCGACTACACACACACACACACACATACATATATATATGTAGAAAAAAAATTAAATATAAAATGCAAAAATGGCTTTTAAGCAGCGAAAGCCGCGTTTACTGCTGTCTGCCCCTTGCTTCACATTTTTTTTTTTTTGTTTTTTTTTTTTTTCTTTTTCGGCTGTAGCTGGAGCGGTCTGTCCCTGGCCTCCTGTGTTTGGGGGCGTGCTCCCGCAAACGCGACAGAATGTGCTAAAAGGACATCGCTGTTGCCACTGTGACGGCATGCCTGAACCACTTTGGGTGAGCGTGTTTGTGTGTGTGTGTGTGTGTGTGTTTGTGTATACACTTCATCAGCGACCGCAGCAAAAGGCAACGGCTATAAAATAAAATACCAAACGCAAAAGTATGAAAGCAAACTGAGCAGTAACCATCAAAAAATTGCAGGGCTGAAAGACACTTGGCAGATCAAGCAATATGCGAGTAGATATTCATATAAACTAAATGAATTTATCGAGTGAATGTAATTTAAATATTGTGAAATTTATATATAAAAAATATATAAATAAATGAACAAAAATAAATAAATAAAATAAAAATAATATAATTCCTAAAATTACATTGAAATATAGTAGAGTATACATTGAAGTATAGTATAATAAAAAAAAAAAAAAAAAAAAAAAAAAAAAAAAAAAAAAACTATATAAATAAAAAATATAAATTTATAAAAAAAAAATAATAATAATTAATGAGATATTTTTAAAACTACAAAAATAAAATACCCAAAAAAAAAACTACAAAAATAAAATATCCAAAAAATACTAAAATTAAAGAATGACAAAAATGTGATAAAAAAAATAAATAAATCAAAACTAAACATATTAAAACTTATTTCTTTGCTGGAAAAATAAATAAATATAAATTACTATATAATATAAAAAATATTTTAAAAATGAATAATAATTATCCACATACAAAAACCTAAAAAAATGAATATTAAAAATGATTTCTTTGCTGGAAAAATAAATAAAGCTATAATAAAAAAAGATATAATAATAATAATAATAAATTGCAAAAAATTAATAATAATTAGAAATGACAAAAGTGTGTTTAAAATTAAATAAAAAAATTAAAACAAAAAAAGTTAACTTATTTCTTTGTTGGAAAAAACAAATGAAGACTATTTATAACATAATATAATAATAATAAATAAAAAATAATATGCATCATTAAGTCAAGTAAAATTTAGATATTAACACATTTTCAAAGAAATGAAAAATATATATATGAAAAAAAAATTCATTGCAATACAAGTAAAAGTTGAAAACTGAAAATAAAAACATACATGAATACGTAATACGGAATACAACTTCAAATACAGAATAAAAAACTAAACAAATTGTAAATAAATAAAGAAAAAAAATAAAATAAATAAATAAAAATAAAATGGAATACAAATCTAACAGAAAAAACATATTAAATTTAAGCCCAAATAAAAAAAATAATCAAAACCTATACTAAACTACCATTGGCGCCTTATAATAACTAAATATCAAACAAGCTGAGCTCAAATTCTTTGAGACTGAGCTAAAGAAATAAACTTGAGAAAGCCTTAAAAAGCTTAAAAAAATTAAAATATATTATTAATAATATTAACGCACGAATTAAACCAATTCAAGCCTTGCTTAGCAATGTCCAATCAGAATATATTCTAATATTCCAATTAGAGCAGTTGCTAGCAGCTCTGACTATGACTGACTCTGCGCCAGCCCTGGAAAAATCAGTGTGCAGTCCGCGCGAGTAACACGTGCCTCTTACAATGAGAGTTGCCCATGCTGCCAAGTCAAGCCGCAGCGGCCGCATAGGAAACGGCTTGGCCCGGCATTGCGTTAGCCTCGCTGCCCCAATGCCCCGTTGCCCTTTAGGCCTCCATGCAACTGACAACTTGTAATGAAATTTGCAATCCAAAGTTGCCCTAAGTCGCAGCTAAGCTGCGCTTCCCAAAAGCGGCTCACTGCCACAGAAACCATCCAGTGCTATGACTAGCCCCGACGCCGACCCCGAACGCCGCCCCATGGCCTAGTCTAGCCTGCTTGACAGTTGGCAGTCCTGAAAAGCTGAAAGCATCGGAGCTGGCGACATCTACTCCAAAAACTAAAGAGGCCAAGCTAGCTAACTCCGGCTAACTAACAGAGTAACTCACTTTGTTTACGGAAGCGGAAATTAATTATTTTACGTGAGCTGCGCAAATTATGCAATGCATTGCTACAGAGAGAGAGTGAGAGAGAGAGAGAGAGAGAGAGAGAGAGAGAGAGAGAGAGAGAGAGTGAGAGTGAGAGAGGGCGTTACTTGGCACGCACTAACAATTTAGCTAATAAATTGATAATGAACTTAATGAATAGCCAGCTTTATATATAGAGTCTGCACTCAGACATTGCGAATAGGAATTTTTCATTAAATTTCAGCTTAAAGAGCTCTAAAAAAAATAACAAAGTTTTCATTTGTAATTGAATAGAAATTACTCTATATAAATATTTTCACACTTCAGTGCTCGGGCGCTTGCTGCCAAATATCTTTATTTAACTAGCAGCACAGCGCGTCTTTATTATTCATAAAAGCAATTTCTTGTTCTCTTGCTCTCTCTCTCTCTCTCTCTCTCTCTCTCTCTCCTCTTCTCTCTCTTTTAAATAATAAATAAATACATATTTGATAAGTCCCGAAACATTTTCCAGCTCTAGCGCACAGCTTTGATAGGTAAATGTCCATAGCTTACAGCAAGCTAACTGAATATGTGTTGGCCCTGTTTGTTGGCCTTAAATGGATCTATGAGAGAGCCACTTATTCGCTTAAGCCAACAGCAATATAGAGAAAATGAAATTCAGTTTATGAAGCTAAACAATTTTCGACTTTAATCGGACTTTTCATATTGTCCAGGCTTCGCTTTGTCCATGGGCTTTATTTGCTCACAGCCAGCTAAAATACTTGATTCTCTAGTTCAGTTTGTCATTCGTATATTTGGCACAGCGGGTGACTAAATATTAAATCAAAATTGCACGAGTTCCATGCTTTGTCTCTCTCACTTTATTAAACATTTTCAGCGTTGACTAACTTATTGCCTGCCTGGATGCATTGTGTGATTCACTTTGACACGCTTTTTGGCGGGCAGCATGTGGAGAGTGCGTATATGACAAAGTGATCGACTAGCAGATGCTCTATAGCATATAGAAAGCAATAAATTCTAGATAGAGTTCCTGAATCTGAACATGATCAAATCAACTTTGCTATTAATACTCATAAACAATCCATAGGCTGAGCCAAAGCTCAACAAAACCTATATACCCTGTTTGCTCACATGCTCCATGTGTTCTGTGTAGCTTTGATGTTTGCCAAAAAGACATTTACCTCCTGCTGGCTTCAATCAAACTACGAAACTTTGATTGATATTTTTTATTAATATTTATTCATTTTCTTCATTTCAATATTCATATTGTTTTACAGATTGACTGCACAATCCATCAATCAATATTTGACTTTAATAAAAATTAATGCAAAAACTAAAGTGTACATAAATTCATACATATGTACTTAAGTAATGAAATATCAACAGGGCTGAGTAGTATTGTAGATTAAATGAATAAGATTTTTAATTAGATCTAACATTTAAATAGTTGTCAAAATTTTAAATGGTTTGCATCTTTTACAGCATTTTAGATGAAGCAAATCGCCTTTTTTAAAGAGCGTGTGTACGAAAAAGACAATTTAATATGATTTCTAGCTCATAGCTTGCAAATAACTGTTAACATTATCTACCAATAAGCGCCTTTCACTCAAACGCTGAGAAAAAACTCAAAGAGCAGCTATCGAGTGCATCGGCTAGTTAGCGAGCTCGTGCGCGATCGGCTTGCATACGTTTGTTTTTTGTTTCGTCTCGTTCCCTGTTGTTCCCCGACCGTTCGTTTGAGTTAAATGAAGCAAAATTTCTCTTGCGTGCATGTGTGGGCTGTGTTCGCTCACGTTTGAGTGGTAGCCTGCGCGAGTGCATGGTATGCATAGGTATGCAAATGTGAATACCGTTTGCATTGAGTAATTGTGCTATTTGCTCACTTACTCTTATTATGCGAACGCCAATCGTTTCGCTACCTAAACGATGTTCGTTTAAAAAGAGCGCCACACGAGCTCAACTCAAAGCGAAAAACTAAGGGAAACGAATTGCCAAAGTGAGAGCGAGAGAGTATGATATTTTTTTCGGTTAATCTAGCAAACAGAATAGATCAGAGATAATTGTATTGCGAAGGAAGTAAATGCATGATCAAATAAAGAAAAAGTTTAGAATAAAAAATAAATGGAAAAAATGTTTAAATAAATAAAACAAAAAGAATAATTGCTTTGATTTTAATAGCTTTATTTTAAAAGTTAATGACAAAATAGTAAATCGACGATCTTCTTCTGATGATAAACCAACTCTGGAGTGTTAGTTAAATTTCTACTAGCCTTACAGCTCAACTCTTATTTCACTCTATATATACTTATCGAGGGTCTTAGAGTCGTGCATAGAACAAATATATAATATATAATAGGTATATGTGCACGCCATCTATATATGTATATCCAACATCATCGTCGTGTCGTATTTTCAGTACAGCCTTTTTTATGGCCCTGGTAATTATCACTTTAATGAACTTTGCTATTTTGATGACGCCCAACAAGGCGCACAATGGCAACAAGGCGTGGCGAGACGGGGCGGGCAGAGGCTTGACGTCCATTCGATCCGAGTCGTCCGGTGTGTTGTCCTTGCGGATGTGAATCCTTTGGCACCCCTCGAGCCCCGTCTTCCATTCGCCCTTCCCATGCTGAGCTGCTACGTGCACCAACTATTACTTCGTCGTTGCTGCTGACGGTGCCTGGGTTTTTATTAAGGAATAAAATTAGTGAGCACGTGCCGAGCACACCAAGTGGCAGGTTGCACGTTGCAAGTTGCAACTCGAAGGCAGCAACCGGCAACCTGCAGCCTGCAGCCTGCAACCTGCACCACCGCGCTCTCTGTGCACCACCAAAACACAAAGTAATGTGATACGAATGTGCACAAAACTAGCGCAAGATAAACGCGCAAATTTTCAACAACACAAAACAAACAAAAAATACGACAGCTAAATAGCTCAAGAGTATCTGAATTTGCTTGCCGGCAGGAGGGAAATACAAATGAGAACTAAGGCATAACCGACTGCCTAATACCTGATCAGGGTAAACAAAAATAGGCAGACCCTAATACTTATGGTTAGTAGATCTATCTATGAAAGAAGTCAACAATAATTCTACGTAATTCAGCCTACGTTTTTGGACTAGTTTACTTGTTATTCAAGCTGAAATCTAAAAGAAGGATGATAAGAATATTCATACTGCTAAGTCTTATATATTTCCAACTTGTAATCCCATAATCCCATATACTCTTCTCAGACTCCTGTGTGGAGTATAACAACAATGCACATTAATTTGCCATAAAAGTAGAGAAAGGAGTCGGTAAAGTCCTTCATCGTTAACTCAAACAAAAAATGCATTTACAAGGCCAAAACGATTATGCTTTAGCGCCAACATAATCAGCTGAACGCATTAAATGGTTAACGAACATTGAAAATATTAAATCGGATAACAAAAAGAATTTTGAGAAATATTTTATATATTTTAAATATAGTTAAAGAAATATATATTTTAAGTTATATTATTGAAAGCGAATATGTTGTAGGTGAAGTTATTAATAGAATGACTTGTTAACTCACTGATTAACTGAAGGATCGGCTGACGCGAACTGATTGAATGATTTACTGAATTCCAAGATTTTGACTTCAATGCGTCCAATACTCTGACTAACTGACTGCCTGATTGATTGATTAATTGAGTGACTGAGTGACTAACTAAGAAACAGATTGAGCGGCTGACTGACGGACTGATAGATTGACTGACTGAGAGATTGACTGACTATGATTGATTGATATGATCGGACTGACTGATTGACTTGATTGACCGACTCACTAACTGACTAACAGGCAAATTAACTAATTGACTGGTTATGATTGACTGATAGATTGATTGACTAACAGTTTAAATGGTTGACTGACTCTGACTGACTGATTGACTTGATTATCTGACTCAATCACTAATTAACTGAATCATTTACTAACTGATAGATTGACTGGCTAATTGACTGACTATAATTGAATGACTGACAGATAAACTAATTGATTGTTTGGCTAACTCACTAGCTGACTGACTGATGGATAAGCTGCTTGATTGATTCTGATTGACTGACTATAATTGATTGAGTGATAGATTGATTCTGATTCATTTACTAATGACAGATTGAGGGACGGATAGATTAACTAATTAAATGACTTATGTTCTGATTGATAGATTAATGATTGACTGAGTGTCCCATTGATTGATTGGCTGGCTTATTAACGGATTGATTGACTGTGACTGACTGATTGACTAGCTGTCTGTCAGGTGAATTGATAAACATACTTATTAACTAACTGAGAGTTTGACTGACTAATTGCCTGACAAGCTAAATGATTGATTGACCATCATTGTATACACTCTATGCAGTATGGAATTAGACTGACTAGCCAGCCAGTTGTTATTGAATGATTGACTAACTGGCTTACTAGTAGATAGCAGAATTTATGCACGTACCACACACATACTATATGCATATATATGCAACATAATTCAATTTGCTTTCACTGCACTCTCTGGCACAACTCTGCGATAAACATTTCGCTCACATTTTCATCGTTTTTTTTTTTTAGTTGACAGCTTTGACTCTCCTGCAAAGTGAATGAGCGTGAGGTCGAAGTCAAGCCTGATTATTTAACCTACACTGAATGGAAGTCATTCGAAATGCTCTCCAAATGAAATTTCCCAGCATATTGACAACAACAACAACAAAATGTAGTGCCAGCGGCATTTTATTCTGTTCTCGTTTTTTTTTTTGCCCCTTTTCGCACCACAGGTCGATTAATCATAAAAACAGATTTTAACAACGCCCACGCTCCAACCCGCTCAGCAGTGCACACAGACATGTGTGTGTGTGTGTGTGTGTGTGTGTGTGTGTGTGTTTGCATGTTGCTTGTTGTGTCTGCACACCTCGTCGCAGCGCTGTTCAATTCGGTTCGATTCGCATGGGCCACGGCACATAAAATATGCAAAATATCTTGTAATGTGTTTATCACTGCGTATATGTATTTAGCATACTCAAACAAACTGCGAGTGCACACAGTTGGCCACCGCGAAACATTGGCTCGTAATGTTCAATGTGGCTTACACGCTTACATGCACATACACATCTCTCTGTGTGTGCGAGAGCACTGTCAAAAAAGGAGCTCACTGCAAGCTCTGTCTCTCTCTCTCTTTCCCCCTCTCTCTCTTTGTCTCTGGCTGCCTCGCTGAAATGAAATTCATTGCCTCAGCTTTATGTCGATTTAAAAAAAAATTTGCCTGATGCTTTGCGGATTTCATTACATGTACCAGCACCAATGCAACACGCCCACACACACTCTACCGCCCCCATACGCCTTTTTTTTGACTTAACCAGACTGGCAAACAAACGGCCATCGGCAAAGTTTCGTTCCAAAATGGGCCAATGGCTGCTAAAGCTCTTAGTGGATTTACGTTAAAAATTTATAGAGAGAACTCCACAAGCACGCACACAGCTACACACATACACATGTAAATTACACTTTTGCTACCATTACTTATGCTCTTATCTGCTTAAAATATATTTATATATATTTACATATATATATACGTGCTCACATTTATCAACTATTTTTATGAACTGATCATTGCGGCATTTTGTGCATGGATTAATAAATAATAAATGTTTAATACATACATAATATGAAGAGTTTAAGTGTTTTTCAACTCAATGATTTTTGAATGAAATAAATTTCAACAAAATGTTTACTTTTATATATAGAAAAGTTAAGTGGCAAAGACTTGGCCAACTAAATGTGGCCTTAAGCTGACATTGCATATGCAGCGTGAGCAAGCAGAAGAAATAATTAAGTAGAATAGTTTGAGTAATTAAATAATCATCTATTCATGCACTATTATACGAAATAAAATATAAAATAAAATAAATATAATTATAAATATGATAGAAAAAAATATATTTATTTAAGCATATTCTTACTTACAGTAAAGTTTTATATATAAATATTCTAATATCTATTTGAAATTAAGAAAAAAGCATTTCACTCTAAGAAATCTCCAACAACAACAATCGAACAGGAAAATTCGAACATTATTTGACAATGGATTAGTTAATAGATGAGATGGATAACAATACAAATTCAAGTTGGTGTCGTAAAACTTGTGGGCAATGCGTATGCTTTGGCTTTAACGACAAGTCGCATCAAAAAGCACTTTAACTGGGCCAATAGAAATATTATCTATACAATATCTGGCAAGCGCAATGCCTTAAATAATAATAATACCAGGACGAAACTTTCGATTGGTGCCAGCTGCCACAGGCTGACGAGCAAGCAAAAGTTTTCAGCTTTTCTGGCATGAGCAGCAAAAGACCAGAGTACCCAAAGCTCCTCTAGAGGGTGGGGGCCGGGCACGGCTGCTGCAGGGTAGGTCAGAAGCCATAAACTACAATCGAAGAAGCCACGAGTGGAATCCTTAAAAAACAACAAAACGAAATAGAAAATAGAAAATAGACAATAGAATAAATAAAATGGCAACAAAAAACAGAAAGAGAAACAGCAACAGTAAGAAAATATAAATAAATAAATGTCTACAATACATTCATACATATGCAAAAATGGCTAAAGGATTGGCCAAAAGTGAAACACTTTGATATGCATCTAAATGGCATCATCAGCATTGACTCGGGCGCCAAATGCGGCGACAAGGAACATCAGGAAAACAATGATGAAGAAGCACAACTACAACAACAACAACAACAACAACAATAACAGCATGGACAACAACAAGGATTCGCAACTAGGAAAGCAATCAAGAAGCGTGCGATTGAGAGACACAAACAAAGGCGCAATCCGGAATCGTAGTCCATAGTTCCCAGTCACAAGCGGAGCTGGCAAACAACAAATAAAACAAAATAAAAAAGTACAAAAAAAAAAAAAAAATGAAAATGAAAATAAACAAAACAAAAGCAACAATATCAGAAAAAGAAAACACAACAAAAAGTGCAAATCATTTTGCGGGCGTTACATTTTATTTGGCATCTCAGCCAGCATCCAGGCCAAAGTTGAAACCGGAAGACCAAAATGTTTGCAACGCGTCGCACAGTGGTTTGCACTTGTTAAAACAGGGCATCAAGTGAGTAAATCTTAGATGTGATATATAACTAGATTTAATATATAATATAAGCCATTTCAATATTTAGTATATATGTGTATAATACTTTTCACTAAAAGTTTCAATAATAAATTATCGAATATGAAAAGTATTTAAAATATTGCAAAATATTGAGCTGGAATTAACTTTGCGTTAGAATATCTAAACTAAAGCCAATGTAAAATCTTTTAACATAATTTTTGCTAATTTAATAGTCTGTGCATACTTATATGAGCTAAACTCTTACCCAGAATGTTTATGGGACACGAAGCAGTTAAGGTTTAGAGCTTATGAACGATGAGCTGCAATAATTAATTGAGTGAAATGAGTGAATGTTGTACAGATTGTCTGTATCGACAGCTAGGCGTCTCACTCACTCCCATGTTCTACAGCACCTTTTGAGTCTACAAACGCTCAGAGGCGAGCGGACGTGCTTCACTAGAGAGAAAAAATTTCGCAAATTGTGAATTCAAGTAAAAGCAATGGACTACCGGACAAATGCTTTGCCCAAATATTTCTCATTAAAAAAAATAGAGTACATTTTTTTCTTTAATTTACTTTGCATTTTTGGTTAAATTTTGAGTTTAATGATATGGGTTTTAGCCCGAAGATTTGAAACAATATTCATTAAAACTTAGTTTCAATAAAATGTACTTTAAAAAGATTTAAATACATTTAAAAACATGTTTAATTATTTATTTTATTTTTTATATTTAAATTATATTAAAATTATTTTACATTATTTTTTTGTTATATTTTTTTTTTTTCATTTTTTCATTTTTTTTTTCATTATTTTATTTTTATTTATTTAAATCAAATGAAAATTATTTCACATTTTTTATTTTATTTTATTTTTTGTACTTAACATTATTTAAATTATTTTATATTTATATTCATTATTTTATTTTTTTTTATTTGAATTATATTAAACTAAAATTATTTTTATTTTATTTTATTTTTTATAGTTTACTTTATTTACATTATAAATATTTACATTATTTAATATTTATATTTATTATTTTATTTTTATTTTTTTAAATTAAATTAAAATTGTTTTATTTTATTTTTATATTTTACTTTATTTAAATTATTTTATATTTATATTCATTATTTTATTTTTATTTATTTAAATTAAAATAAAAATTTTTTTTATATATATTTTATTTTATTTAAATTAAAAAAAAATTTTAATTGCAAGCCTTTAGCAAAATAAAATTTTATTTAATTTTCTCAGCTATTTCATTAAAGTCAGTGGAATATCTAGCGCAATCAATGGCTTCTTTAAGTTAATAATTAGTAAAAGAAAAAAACAAATAATTTGTATCAATAACATAATAAATAAATAAATGAATCAAGCTTCCAAAAAAAAAAAAAAAAATTAAATAAAATAAATAAATAAAAACTGAGAACCATAAACAAAATATAAAAAAAATCATTACATATATTTAGAAATATTAAAAATAGACATTTTTATAAATTAAGAAAAAAAAAAAAAAACTTTAATCTAAATTGCTCATGCAGTTGCGTTCCACTGTGCGACGCGTTGATGTCTCCACACTCTCATATATTATTTGGCTTAGGCTCTGGTGATTTCGTGGCCTTCTGACGCACCGTCGATTGAGGGCCCTGCTCAACTGTTTGGGTGGCAAAGATATTGGCCATGATAATGATTATGTTGATGTTGATGTTGATGTTGATGATGATGATGAGAATAAGGATAATGATAATTGAAGCTGCAAACTAAAAACGGAACTCACTTTTGTAGACGTTATAGCCGCGCTCGTCGGCAATATAGTAAATCGTCTGGATCTGCGGCTTCTGACCAGCGATAGGAACCGAATGATAGCCCTCCTGCACATTGATCTGGCGGTCGCCAACGGTTTTCCGATACAGCTTGATGTAGTTGGCCAGCCCATTGCTGAGCACCAATCTGTGAATGCGAATGTCGAGCGAAAATTGAGAATTGCAATGGGCCAGAGTCGTGGTGTGGTGGGGCGGGGGTTGGGAGGGGTGGCAGGCATAGGGTCTTGGCTTGGGCTTACTTATGCTCCTCGGTGCCGTTGGCGTATTTGATGCGATAGTTTTCGAGCACATAAACTGGCTGCGGCGGGTCGGGTCGAGGGGTTGACTTTGGGGTCGTTGTGGATGTGCCTGTGGTTGTGGAGGATGTGGTTGTGGAGGATGCAGCTACTGGTTGCTGCTCATCAAAGAAATAATCAAAATTTTCCTCATCAAATTCCATTTGTGGAAATACGACCAATTGATCCTCATATAAAGGCAACAGTGTAGGTGTTGTTGCTGCTGCTATTGTTGTTGGTGCTGCTGCTGTTGTTGTTGTTGTTGTTGTTGTTGTTGTTGCCATTGTTGTTGTGGCAATGTCATCAGCAGCCCCAACATCCGCTGGCCAAACAACCACTTGTAATTCATAAAGGGGCTGACTGCCCGACATCGAGTGTCGCAGGACATTCGCCGACTCCTGCTTGCCATCCTGCGCCTGTTCGTGGTTATCCTTGTGGTCGCTGCCCGCATCCGCTGGCTTATTAGTGCCGCTGCCTGCTTGCTGCAGCACGTTGCAGTCATTGTATTGCTGCTGCTGTTGCTCTAACGAGTCCATTGTCGCATCGAAAGTCAATTTGCAGTCAATGCGTTGCGACTGCTGCTGCTGCTGCTGCTGCTGGTCCTCCAGTGCCGTTTCACTGCTGGTGGTCAGCTCCGGCTCCGACTCCGGCATTCCAGCTGCTGCTCCTGGCAGTGGCGTTGCCCGTGCACAAATCACGACCAGCAGGAGGATTAGCGACAGCGGCTCAGCGCCACATCGCCACATAGTACTATACGTTGTCATTTCGGGCTGAAATTGCGTTGGGGACTTCGAGGCTGGTTTCGACTGGCACAAGGAATTGGGCGCAGTTCAATTCACGCTCTGCTGTTGTTCCTCGGCCCGTGCGGCTTCTTATATTTATACTCCGAATTTCGATTCGTTGCCATTGACAGCGACAGCGACGGCGGCAGCGACGTCAGCATCGACTTAATCAACAGCCAAACACTCTTTACCGTTATGCGTTAAGAGCAACAGCAGCAACAGCAACAGCAGCAAGAGCAGCAGCAGCAATCAGTTAAATGAAAATACGATGCTTTGCCAAGCACAGCCATAAATGCAAAGCTGGCAAAGGGCAACAGGCGATGACGCAGATAAAGGCAAAAGCCGAAGATAAGAATGCGACAAGCATCAGGAACACTTTGGCTTTGAACCAAACCAAATTGAAGTCAATTGAATAAAAGGCAGACGAGGACGCAATCCAAAAAGAGGATACGAAATAAAAATGATTTCACTTAAAGATGTCAAATGCTGCAAAGTTTAAAGTACAATTTAAATATTAATTTATAAATATTAAATATAGGAATTTTTCTTTAAATAAAATGAAAATATTTATTTTATATGTTTTAATTTGCTATAAAGTTCTGCTTAGAATATGCATATATTAATAATAATTATATATATAATTGATAAAGATAATTAAAAAAAAAAAAAAAAAACAAAAAATTTATTTATAAATATTAAAAAAACACACACAAAATATATATATTTTGTAATATATTTTTATATTTATTTTATTTTTATATAATATTTACATAAATTTATAAATATATAGTTTTTTTAATAGTAAAAATAAAATGCAGAAATGTTATATATTTTTAAATTTATTTTAATAATATTATTTATAATATTTATTTATTTATTATTTATAATATTAATTATAATATTTATAATATTCACATATACATATACATATATATATACATATACATATACATATATATATACATATACATATATATATATATATATGCATTTTTAAATATAAAAATAATAAATAAACTAAATGTATATTTTATATATTTTTATATTTTTTTATATTTATATTTTTTAAATATGTTTTTAAATTATTATTATTATAATATATTTTTTTAAACATTTTTAGATATTAAAAATAAAAAATTAAAATTAAAAGTAAAAAAACACAATATATATTTTGTAATATATATTTATATTTATTTTTATTTCTTTTTTTTTTTCTATTTAAATATATATAATATATCTATTATACTTATCAGTTTTTTTTTTTTTGCTGTTTAAGCAGTCTATTGTATAGATATTGGCCCAGTTAAAATGTTTTTTGATGTGCTTTTTTTGTTTCTTAAATTTAAGCATGCCATAAAAATAATTTCTGCGAAACTTAACAAAGCAAAGCAAAATCAAATATATTCTTGGAAAGCTTACAAAAAAGATGCTTAAATACAAATGTTAAACAAAATAAACATCTATTTATTCATATACATATAAATATATATGAAAGTCAATAATAATAATAATAATAATAATAATAATAATAATAATAATAATAATAATAATAATATTATTATTATTATTATTATTATTAGTAATTGTGTGCAGTAGAAACAAACGCCAGGCGCTAAATAAAATATTTGTTCAGTCACTTGACTGGCTTGTAAGCCATTAATTATGTCAGGTAAACCATACTTTGCACAAAGGATATATAGTATATATATACTCAACTAATCTCTACTATAACTGGCAAGTCATGCTGCTGTCAAAGCTAAAGCTTGACTATGGTTATACAGCGCAGGTTGGTTTAGCTGTCATTCGTTTGAGTGATCTCAATATTATAATTTAGCTCTTTCTCTCACACTCTCTGCCACTCTCTCTCTCTCTCTCTCTCTCTCTCTCTCTCTCTCTTTCTCGCCCCCCTCCCTCTTCTTCTACGCCATATTTCCGTTGGCTTGCACTTGTCATTCTTGAACATTCTTTGGGTCATTTGGACGACATCATTTATAATAAGATTTTCATGCCGGACAGCCAGCTCAAAAACAGCGTTGGCAACGGCGACGCCAACTGCGACAGCGAGAGCAGCAGCGAGAGCGGCAGCGGCAGCAGCAGTAACGTCCGACCGCTTAACGAAACGCTGCTGTCGACAACGCTGCCTGCGTCGCTTAGCTTTTGTTATTGTTATTGCATTTCTTTTTGCACTTTTTTAATGAAGCTGCTGCTGCGGCCGACAGTGCACAGTGTGACCAAGATCAAAATTCAATCAATTTTTATTTTTATTTAATACATTTGATACAAATTAAATAAAATGCCCAAAAATTCGATGAATGATAATTATCTAATTCATTTTTAATTTTGTATATAAAATAAATTTTTTTATTATTTTTTTTTATTGAAATTTACATAACCTTGAGAGAAGTATTAATAAATTATGTTTTAAGAAATCAATTTTTATTTATTGATACTATAATAAAAGTAAATAGAATTGATTCACATTACAAATAATTTATTTGGTATTCGATAATAAAAAAAAAAAAAAAATAATATAAGAAAAAATTTAATTGAATATAAATATAGAATTCAGATTAAAAAAAAGGAGATAAACAAGTTTTTCACTTATTTACTTTTTATTTATATTACTATAAATATTTTATATAATATATAGTAAAAATAATACAAAATTTGATTCATTATTTTTATAATATATTTTTAATAAATTAATTATTATTATTAATTAATATATTTTTAATTTTATTCTTTTAATTTTTTAAATTAAAAATTATTTTTTTTATATTATAAATTATGATAGTAATAATGTTAACTAAATTTTTATAATTGAAAAATTATTAATACAATTTAATAATTTTTTAGATTTTTCTTTTTTTTTATTATTTATAAAAATATTTGTAAAAATAGATATATTTTTAATAAATGAAATTGAAATTTAATAAATATTTTATTTTATTATAATTACAATTAAAATTAACAAACTATTTTAATTATTTTTTAATAAATTTATTTATTTATTATTTGAGTATATTTGAGTAACAAATCAATTTTGAGCTTCGACTTGTTATCAGTACAGTGTTTTGGTACCACTGTGCGACATCGCTACCAGCAGACCACGTCGCTAAGCATCTTTTTTTATTGTTATTGCATTTCTCAGTGAATGTTGTGGTTGTTGTTGTTGTTGTTCCTGCTGCAGTATCGCCTCCGTTGTTGTCATATGCCATAAAATATATTTTATGTAGAAAATTATTTTTAAACTCAAGTTTTGTGCCAATTTAGGTAGATATGCAAACGGTACTTACATGCGTCTGTATTTGTGTGTGTGTGAATAACATTCTTAAGTTTGCATTCGCATACATATATATATATATATATATATACATATATGTATATGCATACAATGAATAATTCTATCTGGTTCGATTCACATTTTCAATTGAAATTCCCCTGTTGGGGCAGCATCTGTTACACATAATATTTGTGCATTGCGAATTCAATTTACAGCATAAACAAAACAACACACACAAAATGCGTCTTTAATGTGCAATTTGTCAAAACTTATTTGATTTATGAGCCCAGCAGCAACAACAACAACAACGACAACAACAACAACAGTCGCCAAAACTGTCAAACAAACCAGGAACAAGCAAGAGGAACATGTTTAACAAACTTGCGCCCAGTCGAAATGCGCCGTGCCAGGTTCCCCATTCAGTTCAGTTGCCGGCGAGCCATTAGGGCCACGCCCATGTGCCATGTGCCGCCCCCTTCGAATTGGAATGGCCACTCTGCTGTCGTGCTGCTAATCGTTCAAAGCGAACTTTAAAGCACAACAAAATTGAAACTTCACCCACAAAAATTGTTCATGTTTACGTCCACGCTGACTGGATTTTCGATTTTTCCAAATTTTCCGTTCGTTTTTGCCCATTTTTTTTTTTTAAGAGAGGGGAGGGACTTAAAACCGCTGACAATTTTCTCGCCGTGAACATTTGGCTCTTTAGACTTGTTTTTTTTTTTTCTTCTTTTTTTATATATTTTGTTGTTGTTGGCTCTGGGCAGTCACACGATTTTTGCTTAATCTAATTTGAAGCTCTGCAGCCGGGCACTTTCATCGTGCGACCGCTGGCGACTTGTCACAGCTGCCGAATTGAGGCCTCAAAGGCACTAACATGAAAATCATTGAACATTTAATTCCATTTACATATTTCAATTTAATTGAAATTCAATTAAATTCAATTTCAACTTAAGTCTACACTCGATACAGCTCTTCTTTTTTTTTCTCTTTTTTTTTACTCTTTTGTTGGTATTCTATTATATGACATATTTGAAAGCAATTGCTATCCATTGAAGGATATGCGTTGCATTTGCACCTATGTATATACTTATATGTATGTCATGTGCATAGGCTAATAAATCAGCTGCCCTTAAGAGCTCAAGCTGACCAGCCAAGTGCGAGACCATTTAAAATGGCTATATTTCAACTCGAGCTCAAGCTATCAATATTAATTTATTTAGCACTTGCTGCAACTTACAAATTATTTGGCTATTTTTGCATTTAGCTATATTTCAGCTGCTGTTAAACAAGCTAAAAATAATTAAATATTAAAATTATGCACAAGTCTTGCCATTTATCTAATGCCTTATAATATTTATTGGGATAGCAATAAATCAGGTGATTTAGCTCTCTTATATGGCAGCTTAAATAATCAATAAATTATTTAGACTGACACATTAAGTGTGATACTATTTGAAAGAAGAACATCTTAGCAGCTGTTTAAGTTATCAATCATATTTAAATGTCGAAATCATTTAAAGAGCTTGCCATTTGTTTTTTACATTTGCAGTAAATACAAATTTATTCCAGCTGCCAGCTCAAGCAACTTGATTTTCTTTGTCAAGTCATTTGTCATCGTGACTGCAATTCCTAGCTGCGAGCATGAGAATATCCTTTTTGTAAATGCAGTTCTCTAGTGGCATAGTAGGAGATTTAGTTTGTTATATTTTCTGAAGACTGCATTGCTAAAATACTAACCATGCTTAGATCAACTTTTCCAAGTATCGTTCACTTTGATCTTTTTTGTTAACAATTTTTATGTAAAACTAGATTGAGCTGCCACTAAAGGTAGCACTTGGTAAACTTGTTGCAAAAAAAATATATATGTATTTACAAAAAATAAAAATAAAATAAATTAATAAAATTAAATATAAAAAATGTTTTTTTTTTTTTAATTTTAAATTAAATAAAATTAAAGTAAAATAAAATATTAAAAAAAAAAAATAAAAATAAATAAAAAGTAAAAATAAATATAAAATGAAATAAAAATCAAATAAAAATAAAAATAAAAATAAAAATAAACGGAAAATAAACTTAAAATATAAATAAAACAAAATAAAATAAAAATAAATAAAAAATATTGTTATGAAACAAAAATGGCTGGATATATGAAATCGTTTCTGCTTTTATATATTAAAAAATAAATAAATAAATAAAAAATAAATAAATATTATTATTATTTTATTTAATTTTTTTTTTTTTTTGTTAATATATAAAAGCAAATATGAACTAAAAGCAAATTTGACTTTCAGTCAAAAGCATCAAATATAAACTTTAATCAGATCAGCAATATATGTATGTATATTATATACATACATATTTATAAATAATATATGCTCAAGATCTTACCTGCTCCGAATCTGACCCACTTGGCGCTCAATAATAATCATATTAAGTGCAACTGGTTCCAGGCCCATAAAGAATTGATCATAAAAATATATGCTAAAGTTCTGAAACTGATCGTAAGCTGGGCATATAAAAGACTTGGCCGATTGGGCACTTCGACAGAACAGAACAGAACTGAACGAGCATTCAACATGAGAAGCTATCTGGGTTTTATACTCTTAATTGCTGCTGCAGCTGCTGCAGATGTCAGCGAAAAGGTAACAACAACAACAACGGCAACTCCAACAACAACAACAACAACTGCAAGTCCAACTCCAACCAGAGCAACTGCAACCAAATCAGATCAGAGAAACAAGCGACAATTGGTAAGTGAGAAACAAGTCGAATTGGAAATGTAAGAGGCTGAATCCCACACTTAATTCAAACAGGGCATACCCGTCTACTATGACAACTTCAATGCGAATCCCACAGTGGAGCCACTGCAGCCACTGCAGCCACTGCAGCCAGTGGCTGTGGTCACACCTGTTGTGGGTAAGCCAGTGGGTCAGCAGCAGCCTGGCTTTCCACAGAATCTGCCCATTGTGGGCACGCTCTTTACCAATTTGCCGCTGCAAAATCTGCTCACTAGCCTCAATCTGGGCCAGCTGGGTGGACCCGGCAATTGGGGCAATTGGGGTAACTTTGGCCAGGTGGGCAATGTGCCCGGCTTTGGGCCAACAACGAAGCCACCAGTGGATAGCTCACCCGCCCAGACCTGTCCACTAACCCAGAAGCTAAGCTGTCGCTGTGAGCCGTTGGTCACGCTGCCATTGCGACAGCCGGAAGACCAGAATCTCGTGCAGATCCTCAAGCAGAACGCACGCCACAACGAGGACGGCAGCCAGGAGCTGCATCTGTTGCTCAGCAATGGACATGTGCTCTATCAGCGCACTGACAAGGCCACCAACAGCCAGCAGGGCTACTATGCGCTGCCCTTCCCAGCGGGACACTATCTGAACATTCGCTACAGCATCAATCAAGCCAACTATACGATCAAGGCCGAGGTGGACAGCCTGGCGCCCAATACAGACTTTCAGCTCTAGAGCGGATCGAGAGTCATGTCTACATAATATCTAAATTCTCTTTTTTTTTTCATAACTCTAAATATATTCAAATAAACTGAAATGTTTTGAGCTTGAACTAATTTAAGCTTGGGAAAACTCTGCTGAAATATTTCAAGTTAACTTTGATTTATAAGAATTTTTGCCCTGCACTGCTTAGAATTGGCTTTGGGAATCTAATTGGAAATGCGAGTTGACAGCAATTCAATTTCAATAATTGAACTTCCTAATTTGCGCGCTGGAATATTGCAGATTGTGCAACAAGTTGCTGCAACGGCGACGGCGACGGCGACTGCGGCATGCCAAATGTGGCACAGGAAAAACATTTTCCCAATGCTCTCAATTTGCGGATGGCAAATGGAAATCAAGCTGCAATTGCAATTGCCAACTTCGCTTCGACTCAGGCGGAAGCAACGAGGCGCCGACGAACACGATAATGATGACAACTTTCGCAGCAAACAATTTGACAGGATGCCTCTACGAATGCAGCCAGAATTGCCAGCCAACCGTTGCGCAACAGTTGACGAAATTCGACAATTCGCCTTTGGGGCCAATATTCACAATTCCGCTTTCAAATGTTTAGTCCAATGAGAGCTAGAGAGAGAGAGAGAGAGAGACAGGAAAAACGATATAACGGCAAAGGATGTGAATTGCCAAACCTCTTTCCTTTAGAGAATCCTAACTGATGCTTTTGCCTATTTAGTTTGAGCTCTTAGCAAATAGTCTTTCCTGTTAAGTGACTCAGACTCCAACTGTTAATCTCAGCTGCTTTTGCTTTCAATATAACTCAATATAACTCAAAAGATTAGCTGAAATCTTTGCTCACCTAAATAAGATTTTAGCAAAGACTCTTTGCTATATAGAACAGACGAAGTAAAACTCTTTCATATTCGACTCTTAGTCATATAGCTACGATTCTTATAAAATGCGCTCGAACTCTAGCCTAAAGCAAGAGCAAAGATCTCTGACTGATCTCTGACTCTTTGCATATATTCTGCTCTACGTAACTCAAACCTCTTGGCTAAGAGTATTATCATATGGTTTCCCTTATCATATACTCTCCCTTATCATCTACTCTGCCTCATATGAGTCTTAGCTCTCTTAGCTGTATACACTCTTACACTCTTACCAGATACCCTGCCTCACATTAAAGAGGTCTTTAGTCATTTCTATACTCTTTTCTCTTGGCATTTGTAGGTCAAACTCTAAGCTTCTCTCTGCCATATATACTTCAGACTCCTTTCCATTATGACTCAGACTCCTGGCATACACTCTGCCCCATGTAAGTCACACTCCTAACTGTTCTTCTTTCTTATATACAATTGCCTTTGAATCTTTTAGCTTACTCTTAATACTCTTTCCCATACTTTTCCAACTCTCACACACTAGCAGTTACTCTCTCCTTTTTAGTTCAGACTCTTTCCCTTACACTTACTTATTCAGATTCTCTATATGATTAGTAAAATCTATACGAGACTGAGCTCTCTTACTCATAAGAAACATGCACTTTTGCTGTTTGCTTTGAGCAGATATTTATTTCTATATATGAAGGTTGGGTTAGTCCACTTATTCTGCTACTCTACCCATATACTATGACCTATGCTATTCTACTCAGCTCAACTGATACATACATACTACATATGTATATATTTCACACTTATGCCTCACACACATGACTCAGTCTCAGATTGACTCTACCTTATGCAGCTCAATGTCTTCGCTAATTCTCATCCCTATATTGCTTATACTCTTTCTAGAGCCTATTAGCTAATACTCGTTACTCAATGCCTTCGCTAACACTCATCCCTATATATGTTTTTCTTTTACCAGAGCCTCTTAGCTAATACTCATTCCTATATACGCTTCTCCTCTCATATGCCGTTTGCTATTGCGTCAAGCTCTCACCCTGTTGCTGCTACTCTTTCCTATAAGGTTTGGTTATCTAATCTGTTACTCTACATATTATAGCTGAAAGCTCTACTTCAGAGCTCTGACTCTAACTACTATATAGCAGCTGAGCTATAATAGGTAGAGTCAGAGCTTTGAGCTCTAACCCTTGGCTCTTACCCAGAGACTTCTTTAGCTCACATTCCCTGTGCTTTTCTTCTTAATGAATCATTTTTGTTTAGCTAATACCTTTATGTAATTTTTCAATCTATAATTTACCATTTATTGAAAAAGCAAAAAACCGAATATTAATGTGATACGCTGCATATAAAAAAATCGAATCTATATTTCACTTTTCACTTGATGAATAAACGTGAGTATGAAATTGCATTTGACTGGGTGCAGTAGTTAGTTAATGACCGTGAGTAAAATAAAAGTTATGTATATAAATAACATTTATATATAAAGAACTTTATAAAATGAAAAAGACTGAAAAGTTGTTCAAGCTCTAAACAGCTTGAACTCTTGCCAAAGAAAATACAAATTTGAGGAAAACTTTGACACTTTCTTGTATATATATATAAATATATGATTCAATTAACATCTATGTGTTATATATGGCAGCTGTCAGCTGTTGACGTGAGTGGCGTGCGTGGCGCTCATCTGGCTAATGGTTGGCTGAGCTGTAATATTTGTAAGTCGACATAAGACGCTTACAGCAATTAGCCTGGTTATGGGAATGAACAGCTAGTAACTGAAGCCGCTTAACAATATCATTGAAAATGCTTATGCACTTGCCACTTGCCAGTTTGTCAGGTGGTTGCCAAGCAATGGCATCACATCGCATCGCATCGCATCGTGCTTGCAACAAATTGTGGCAGCGACAACAATTGAACTCGCATTAAAGCGAATAAGTGAAGCAGCAGCTAGCGGTAGCTGGCGGTAGCTGGGGGCAGCCACAGCCAGTGCTGTGAGGCCATGAGGCATAATTGCGCTTTAAGCGCTGACTGGCACTTAATAGCAGCGAGCGAGCCATGCCACCCAATCAGATTTTAAAGCTGCCCAGCAGCGGCGTCTTTAAGTGCTGCCGATACGCTGAACGCGTCATTAATTCGTTCGAATGCTCTTGGGCTTGGCTAGCTATGTGAGTGGGCTGAGTTGCCTGCATTTGTTTGTATTACAAGAGGAGCAGGAGTTGCAGCAGCAGCAGCAGCAGCAGCAGCAGCATCGACTCCTGCATCCATTAGCAGCTATGCCATACGGCTGGGGCAACCACAGAGCAATGTGACTGACCCCGTAAATGGCAATGTTGCTAGATTGACTGCGCGCTAGTCCCTGCCAACTGGAAAAACAATAGTCACTTACCACACCACACACCACACAGCCACCCATCACCCACTCACATCTATGGCACTGACCATGCCCCATGCACCGCCAAAACTGCCGCATTGTGTGGCCAAAGGGTAACCGCGACTCGCTCCAAACAGTCAACGGAAGTGAATTGAGAGCGGAAAGCGTCACAGGTAGTCCAGCTGCACACACACACACACACACACACACACACACACACCTCTCCCGTGACAGTGGAACATTTTCTTTCAGAGAAAAAAATTCAAAATTTCTTAAATTTGTTCAGCTGGTTGTTTTTTTTTTTTTTTTTGACTTTGCTCAGCTTCTTTATGGATATGCAACACGTTTATACACACCCGCAGCTGCAGCTGCTGACTACAGTGAACACCACATGCAGATTGGACAACATGTGCTCCACTGTATTGCCAGCCAGCTGTAGCCCATGGGATGCCCAAAGTTGGCCCCAAATAGTTGTAAATTGTCGAAATCGCAAACAAAAACTGCGATTGTTAAAAGCAAAAAACAAAAGAGCTGCGAAAAAGAAATAGCTGAATAACACAATATGTGGGTATGGTCGACTGGAATGTACCCTATATTCTAGATACACATGTATATAATATATAATATAATTGTAATTTATAATAAATAATTTCTAAAAATACTAGTCATTAGATATTTCGAATTATCGGGATATAAATATAATAAATGTAAATATATCTATATTTATCTATCTATAAATAACAAAACTCATGGCATTTACAACATTTACAGGGTATCGAAAATCAATGGACTGCCAGCGCGCCCAACGCATACGCAGCGACCACTAAATAAGTCGAGCACGTGCACAAAGGATACGAGAGTAAGCCCCATGGCCGAGAAGCTGCAAACAAATAAAGGATCAACATACATAGCTCCAAGTGCAGCCCATTCCATATTTTGATTGCCAAAAAAAAAAAGAATAGAAAGTAAAACAAACGGGCATATTAGACTATACAAAAGGAATGTAAGAAATGTTTAATAGATAAAAAATAAAAAATAAATAAAATAAAATAATATAAAATTGATATTTGTATAAAAAAGAATAATAGTAATTAAAGAAATAGAACAATATATATTTAAATAAAAAATAATAAGTAAAATAAAAGACTTTTTCGAATTATATATACTAGTAAAATATGTAAAACTATAAATTATTTTGGTAATAATTACAAAAAAATACAAATAAATAAAAAAAATAAATAAAATAAAATAAAGTAAAATAAAAAAGGTAAATATAAATAACTTATTAAAATTATCCAATTAAATTTCAATTATATGAGAAAAAATATTAAAATAAAATATTTACATACATATATAAAAAGAAAGATAAATTGAGGTAACTTTAAAAAAAATTGTTTATTTTTTTTACATTTAACTAAAATCCAATTAGAGGGTATTAACAAGTCGCATTCGTTTAAAAGAAAAATTCAGCATGTCTACAAGCTGTGACGTCATCAAATAAAAGAGCTACAACAAATTCTCAATCTAATTTTCTAAATCATTTCACTGCATTGCATCCTCGCTCTCCCCTTCTCTCTCTCACGCTCTCTCTCTCTCTCTCACTTCTCGGATATTATTCAATTTGATTATACTTATTTGTTGCACTCAATTATGTCATAGACATAATACGCTACGCAATCAACAACTTTGGAAAGTTTCGCACTGCTGCAGGGGATTCGAGTGTCTGCAAAGTCGCTGCACGGCATTTGCCTAGCTGGCGGAATGCTCTTTGCGCGCTTAGTCGACTTTAGCCCACTTTTCGCGTAAAACAAAATAAACAGCAGCTTACTTTATATATATATTTTTTAAACGGATTGCGAAGAGCTTCAGCAGGCACTAGGCACGGAGCGAGAGAGAGACTAATGGAGCTATAGTGGGTGGAGCTGCATTTTGGCAACGGGCTTCGGGTCGACGTTATCTCTCTCTCTCTTTCTGTCTCTTGGCATGGCATGATAAGAACGCGCCCAAGTTACGGCAAATGGGTTTGCTAACTGTTGTTCGTAGTCCAAGTTGAACGACACTGGAGCTTGCACAGAATGGCAGGTGAGTGAGCATTGCATTGATAGGCATTAATATCGAGAGAGCTCATTGATGTCACAGACCACAGCTGGCTGCACTGCAGCCATGGCAATGTGCCGCCAAATGCCGTGCTGGTTGGCCATGACTCGGACGGGAATGGCATTTATGTGGGACGCGCCTTCTACTGCAATGACATGTTGCCGGCCAAGGTGATACCGAGCAAGGGCAAGGCCTATGTGGCCTATGCGCAGCAGGAGGTGGAGCTGGATAGCTATGAGGTGCTCAGCGGCAACAACTTTGTGTGGCTGCAGGCGGATAATGGAGCTGTGCCCGGTGATGCTGTGGAAGTGGGCCGCAATGTCGACGGCGAACATCTATTTGCTGGCCGTTGCTATCATGCGGGCAGCGTGACCATGGGCAAGGTGCAGCCCTCGCACGGCTGTCTCTATATACCCTACGATTCGAATGAAGTGAAGATCTTCTCCTACGAGGTGCTCTCCCACCCCGTGCGCTGGGTAGACACCACAGCCTCAAGTATGCCCATGGATGCCGTGGTGGGCGGACACGACTCCAACGGCGATGTCATCTATGTGGGTCGCGTTCTCTGCAATGGCGATCTGCTGCCCGCCAAGGTGGTGCCGTCCAAGGGCACTGCCTATGCGGCCTATGCACAGGCTGAGCATGAGGTGAGCAATGTTCAAGTGATGACCGGCGATAGATTCCTGTGGCTGCCAGAGTCCAACGGCAAAGTGCCGCCCAACGCAGTCGCCTCCGGTCCCAATGTGGATGGCGAAACGCTCTACGTGGGCAGGGCCAACTATTGCGAGAGCTTAACCGTGGGCAAGATACACCCATCGCATGGCTGTATCTATATACCCTTTGGCGGCGAGGAGGTCAAGCTGGAGCAATACGAAGTCCTAGTCCGCTGCTAGCAACATCCCAACAATGATCAGAGTCCAGACGTTGCATGACATCCATATAACCTCTGTGTGAAATATATTGTCGTTTATCGTCTTACCTATTTATCTGGAGCTCATTATTTGCGATGGAAACTATTAGCTGACTGCAGTAAATTGCCAATATTGATAAGCCCTTTCGGCTGGCTTTATGGGCGTATACGCAATGGGGAAATGTCTGACATAAATGCCATGTAATTGTCAGATAATTTTTACTCACTGAGTGATGCACGACAATATAATGGAAACGTGCACGTGGAATGCTCATAAATTGATTATTTAAATGTGCCCCAGCAACAGAATTTTCTAAACGAATTTCTTGGCAATTATTTAGCACATAAATCAAATTTGAATTTGAGCCACGACATCTGTTGGCAGTATTCAGGACTATATATACAGCGCCATCTATGCTATTAATGTTGCAGAGTTGCCAGTGTGTGGCAGTGGCAGCGCTATGATCTCATTTTTTCGATAGTTTTCATGCTCTCAGCTGACTTTGAATTGTTAGCGCGCAACCCTTATAAAGCCAGTAGGCTACATTGAACTAGTATATACAAAGCACAGCAACTATTATTGAAATATACTAATAAAAATGTATTTTATATGAGTGCAAACTGCTCAGCAAAAGAGCAATAAAAATAGCATCGTGTTGCCACATGACGCAGCAATAATCAGCTGTTATTGCTTACAAATAGTCGATAGTTAATCGACTGCCGTCACACATTTGGCATGGTATCGATTGCGTGCGTATTTATTCAGTAGATTTTTTGCGGCTCCAAAAGTCGGACGTGCTCGTGCTTATTTGTTTTATTTTTTTTGTAAATGCAAACACTTGCCAACAGTAAATACGTGCACTGCATTTGTTTATAAGTGAGCGTGCAGTGAATGCAAGTGCAACGGTGTTCTGTGTTGCAGCCAAGTGCGATTGTATTCCAATAGCAAAGACCAAGCGCAACAACTGCAAGTGATCAAACACAAACACACGACAACAAAAATTAAAGCAGAAATAGAAACAGAAGAAGCAGAAAGCGAAGCAACAACAAACAACGCTACTGCGTTAGCGCAACTGATTGAACTCTCCTCACACGCCGCCTGTGACACGACAACACAAACCAAAACACAACACAACTGTTGTTATTATTGGCGCTACAACCTTGCCCAGGAAGAGATCCATTGAGCCAGCAAACGAATCATAATCTGATGAGACAACAACCCGCACGAGTAAATATTAATTTGATATCAATTTGTAGTATTTAGACAATGTTCTATTCCCGCTTATCTATCTGGCCATTGGCAATAACATTAATAACAACACAAGCGCGCCACACACCGCAGCAATCTCTCTCAGCATTACCATAAATATTAACATACAAATGAAATTTAACTTAAATTCCGCCCAACATACGGCAATATTTCTAAACATCTCTCTAACGCTCTCTGGCTCTGTCACATGCAGAGTTGGACATACCGCATAGACCAACAACCACTACTCAGCAACGGCGGCAACGGCGGCTGCGGCGGCTGCGGCGGCTATTCGCAAGGCAACGTCAGCGCAAACGAATTCTAATCAAGAAGTTCTCTCTGCCGATGTCGCGGCCGCGGCCGTTGCCGCTGTTGCTGTTGCTGTTGCTGTTATTGATGTCGTCTTCAGCTGTGGCTTTTTATACTCTTCGCCCATTAGACATGTGTAAAGTGGGTATATTGATTCTGTGCACATGTCTGTAACAGTCAGAAATGTCATTTCATTGACTTCATATGTGTGTGTACGAGGGTAGCTTAAATTGTTGCCAACCAAAGTTTTGTATTATATTTTTGTTTTATATTATTTCGTATTGTATATTAATATTTTACATATTAAAAAATATATATCTGTATTTTTCTTTCTTTATATATCTGTATTTTTCGTTCTTTATTCGTTTACCCTATTTAAATATTGAAATAATATTTAATTATGTTTCACTTTAAAACTTATTTGAATGCATTTTTTTGTATGTATTTACAAACCTTTTTCTTTAATTTCACATTAAAATTGTTGTCTCGATCCGTTTACAATTTTCCATAAATTATATGTAGCTAAAACTAGATAGATATTTTATTTAATAGATTGATCAATAAAATAGATACTAAATAAATACAAATGCGATATCTACATTATATTTATTTGCCTCGAATTCAAATCCTACAAGAAACAAAATGTGTTCTATAGACGTTGCCATAGCCTTAACATATCCAGCATATTTGAACTTTTCGATATAAAAATACTTTTTTCAGTCTTCAGCCAAGGTATTCCCCAAGTCAAGCATTCCCCCACATCAGTTCACTTTTACTTATTTTTCTATACAAAGCCTGTGATGTGCGTGTGTGTGTGTGACAATTTGAAGAGTTTGCTGGCGCTCCATTTGTTCCTGTGCCTCCGCCTCTGACTTCGTGTAAGCCTCCGCCTCCGCTCCCGCGCCATCGCCCCAGCCCTAGCTTGTAGCCCGCGGCAGTAGTTTCGCCTTATTTTGTCAAAGTTTATTGCACTTTTCGGTGGCGCGCAATATACATGCATAGTGTGATGGGTCGCATCACAGCGGCTACCACAGTTATTCCAGCAACGCAGCCTGTCAACGTCAGTGAGCTCCAGCGGAGCTCTTCAATAGCTAGCTACTAGCTTGCCAGCTTGCCAGCTTGCCAGCTGCCGGCACACAACGCTCGTCTTGTCTGTCAACGTGCCGCAACAATTAGTCGCACCGAAAACAGACAAAAGCTTTCCTTGTTGCAGCCAGCCGAAGCTAGAGCTAGAGCTAGAGCTCCATAGACGTGAACTTCAAGCTTTAGCGCCGCCAACTCGCAAGTGAATTTGCCACAACATCTTCAACATGTCCGCTGTTGCTCTGCTGGCAAGTGGGCCAATTGGGTGTATTAGTTGTCATTTCATTCAGCTCACCCAGAAATCTTTGCCCAATACAGTTGCAAGTTCACTGCTATAGTTGGAGAGTCACTACAGAGTATTTGTACAGTCGGCAGATTGAAGCAAAGCTATTTTATTTATGTACATAATTCACTTGGCACTTGTTATATTTATACTCGGTAGCATGTGGCATGCAGCGTGCGGCATGTGGCATATGCAACGTCACTTCATCTTCAGCTTTGAATAGCCGAACGAACAAACATTCGCCATTTCCCAAATGAAATTAGACTGCAGCTTTCAGTTGACAGCTGAGAGTTGTTTCGCACTGAATAACTGAATAACTCAATAAGTTAGCTCATTGCCATGCAAATTGAATGTCCAACTGCACGACAGTGTTACAACCACATACAGTGAGCCCTGACCCACAGTGGACACGCATGGTTGTCCTGCAGCTAAAGCTCAAGTAAATAAATACATATTCAAATGAAATATATTGCTATAGATTATTTACATTTTGATTTGCTTTACTATATACATAATAATCGAATAATTATTCCCAATTTCATTCTTTTTGCATTGCACATAAATCGTAAAGTAAGCAAGGCAATCAGCATATGGAGGCTTCACTGTGCAACTTTGCGTGTTATGCACCAACTGTTTAGAAATGGATTTTCATTTAACTGTGCGCTTAAATCGTAATCGTAATTACTTTTCTTTCGACTCGAGAATACTTAAATTGCGAAAAACACGTTCCCAACACGACCAGCAGAAACTCTAGAAACTTTCGCACATATTACGTATGGATTATGACTCAACCAATTTGAAATGCTCCATTTAGCTTTGAGCGTAAATTCATCTTTGATTATGTATATGTATATATATATATATATATATATATATATATATATATATATATATATATATATATATATATATATATATATATATATATGTATATATATATATATATGTATAAATGTATGTACGAATATTGGTTTGTAGGTGAATGAGTATTAATCAGCACTTTTTATGAAGGCGTGTCTAATGCCATAAAGCATATGATAGTTATAGTATAGCTTCGTCTGCCGCGCCGATCAAGTCTGTCACTCAGAAAATCTTGAAAAGGTCTACGGATCAAGTTTTACCTTTTCTATCAGCAGTAGAGTTTTTCTATTTCCATAAAATTAATAAATAAAAAATAAAATAAATAGAAAAAAAGGCAAAAAAATTTGTATTTTACGTTTATAATTAATTTAAGTTTTTTTTTTACATTTTTTTAAATTTATTAAATATAAAAGTAAACAAATTTGGAATACAGATATATTTCTTATTAAATTTTACCATTAGTCAAGCATAATTTCTTTAAGGCTTAACATTTTACCTAATGAAATAAATATATAAAAAAAATACATCTTTTTCCTTGGCTTCCTAAAACATATTGAAGGGAATCTCCCTCATTTGCCCTGTTTCGCCTGTTCGATTTGTAATTATTTGAAATATAATTATGTTTCGCTTTCTGGCACGTCATACAAGTTTGTCTAAATTCGTAAACTTTTCCAACAAATAGTTTATCAATTTTTCATTTTCAAACTTTGCTTTGTTTTAGAAGTTTAATTAAACATGTGCATCCATTTGGGGGCGATACAATGTAGCTGTTGTTTTTTATACCCCTGAAAATGGGAATTCAGGGTATAATGGTTTTATGAAAATATAGTATGTAACAGGCAGAAGCAGACGTCGCAGACCCCACAAAGTATTCTTGAGCAGCAGAAAAAAAATAAGTTGACGTAGCCCTGTCCGTCCGTATGAACGTCGAGATTTCGGAAACTACAAAAGCGAGAGAGCTGAAATTATATGAATGCTCGTGTTAGTTACGCAGTGCGAGTTTATTTCGATAACTCATCCCATTTACAAATTATCGATAAAAAATTTAAAAATCGTTTACTTCTTTTACGTTTTTTTTTTAGCATAACTTCTACATCGTTTGAGCTAGAGACTTCAAATTTTTATATTATTTATATATTGCATGTCACGCGCCCTTCGCCCTCAATTTGAAAAAAAAAACGCATTTCAAATACTAGAGACTAATAATTTGACAAATCAATACATTTAAATGCTATTGATATATTCTAAAAGTTTCATGAAGATCGTCCATATAGAAATGGAGTTATAAGCGTTAAAAATATAGCCCCACCCCAAGCCACGGCAGGACTCAGGGTATCTCGTAGTCGAGCAGTCTCTACTAGAGCCAACTTACTTGTTTGTATTGTATCGATTCAAAGCCAAACTCGCTTGACTGAGCAATTAAAAAATATTCGCTGCGTTTTATCCTTTTCTTGTATGGACAAGGAAATTTTTGCATTAAAATGTGAACAAAGCGCTTCAAATATTTACGCTTTGATAAATGAAAAATTTAAATTAGCAATTAACAAAGTCGCTGCCAGAGCTTACAGTAAATTTCTTTACTTATTTTCTTTATTAAAAAAAAAAAAAAGAAAAATAAAAAGTCGAGGCGATGATTAATTAAATTGGGATTGCTAAACCAATTAAAAATGTCAAAGCTACGCGAGCTCATCTGTTGTCAAAGGCCCTTAATGGAGTCTGCCCAACAGTTAAGCTGGCTTGAAAAACTCTTGCATTGCATTTTATTTTGTTGTACTTTTTAGCTCAAGTAAGCCATATATGCATGAAAAAATATTTAAATATATATATATATATATATATATATATATATATATATGCATTTACATCCAAGCAAAATGTCAAAGTCTGTGTTGTAGGTCAGAGCTTCAAATGCATTTTTCAATTTGCTGATGCAAAGCAAACGAAAAAAAATTTAAAAAAAAAAATTATTTGTTAACAATAATAATAATTGGAATATTGCCAGCGCTTTCATTATATTGTTAACGACTGTGCTGGCAGATATATAATTATTATTGAATTTTTGACAGAACAATAAAAAAAAAAATTCGTGGTAAAAATCGCTGTAGTCGAGCGCTTTCACAGCTTAATACTCGTTCACGGTCCACTGGACTGGCCATATAATTTAGAGTTATAGCTATAGAGGAAATCAACTTGGAGATTGCAGTTAGCTTGATATCGTTTAGAATTTCCGATATGCCACGCCCTTTAATAAGGGTTTGGCGCTGGAACATATAGTTCTTGAGAATTTGTTAGCTCACAAGTCTTATAGAGCACACGTTATCAGACGAAACACCTAACTGTCAAGTCTCTGTAAATATATAGCAATGCGAGGTGTGTTTTATAAGTTTTCATTTTCCATTAAGAATATCTTAATTTCTATCTATTTTGTTGCTTTCAACTTGATCCGCATCAGATATGAGGCACTTGTGTTCTTTTCAAACTTCGAAGCAATTGAACAAATCTTTCTTTATAATCTGCTACAGCTTCTATTTCCCTGCCGTTTTTATCTGCCCAATCGCAGCATAGCGTCGTGCTTTCATGGGCTTCTGCAGCTGTGTAGGGCACAGGGCAAGATGAGAGGAAACCCAGGTTAGCGAGGCGACAGCGTAAGTGCCCTGTTTTTGGCCAAAAATGTGTTGGATTTTTTTATACCCTGAGACCATTGAAAATGGGAAATCAGGGTATAATGGTTTTGTTAAAAGTATGTAACAGGCAGAAGGAGGCGTGGCAGACCCCACAAAGTATATATATTCTTGATCAGGGTGACGAGAAAAGTTGATATAGCCATGTCCGTCTGTCTGTCCGTCCGTCTGTCCGTCCGTCCGTCTGTCCGTATGTTTGAACGCGTCGATTTCCGAAGATACAAAAGCTAGAGAGTTCATTCTTTTTGTGTTAAGTCCGTATATGGCACGCGCAGTACGAGTTTGTTTCAGAAATTCGATAACTTGTATATTTGCAAAGTTATCGATAAATGAATTTATCGGGAACCAGTTATAAAATTCTAGCTAATTCATCTTTAGAGTTAGAGTCTCCAAGTCTTCTGCATATATATAGATACTAATTTAATACAATTTCGGTTTTTGTCAGATTTTGGATTCTGATCCCCACTTCGCCCCACCACCCCCAAATGTGAAAAAAATGAATTTCAAATACTAGAGACATGCAGTTTGGTTTAGCATATAGATATGAATATCATAATCATAATCTGAAGAGATCAATACGATTGTCCGTCTGGAAACAGAATTATTAATCATCAAAGTTTTTGCAGCAAAACCCATGTGACGCAGCAACAAAAGCAGCGAGACAGCAAGACGCTTGCAATGCTTACACACACTCAGGCGTACAAGCATAGATCAGCGTGTGTGTGCTCGTGTTTTTGCATGTATAGTTTCTTACGCGCGGAGAATCGAAACGAGGCATTCTAGGAATATGATTCGTTCGAAGAAGGGCTCAGGGGATTTCGTAGTCGAGCAGTCTCGACTAGAGCTTTCTTACTTGTTTTTCTTTTTTTTTTTTTTTTTTTTTTTGTGAATAGACAAAAATTGATGCCGAGGCAGAGCACGTCCTGGCAAAGCAGCTGTCAAAAATTAATTGAGCATTAAAAGTGGGCTTACCTGTCGGCACAAGTAAACAAAATGAATAAAAAAATAAATAAATAAATTAAATAAAAATTAAACTCAATAAAAATAGATAAAAAAATATTTTTAAAAATTAAAATAAAATAATAATAATAAAATAATAATAAAAATAATAATAAGAATAATAATAATAAAAAATAATAATAATAAGAATCCGCATAAATTCAGCATTTAGGTTACTTTTCAAATAGCGAATAAGTAAAATAAAATTAAAAATACAAATACAAATAAAAAATTAATTTAAAAAATAAAAATAATAATAATAATAATAAAATTACGCATTCATGTTACTTTTCAAACAGTAAACAAATAAAATAATGGTAAATATAAATTTAAATAAATAAAATAAAAATAAGAATAATACTAATCCGCTTAAATTCAGCATTCATGTTACTTTTCAAACAGCCCTCAGCCCTATACACCCTTTTTACCTGGTGAACGTGTATTAAATTGAAATTGGGTCAACATATTGACAGCCGCGTGAAGACAGCTACGAAATTGATAGTATTTTGCATTTCCATTCATCGACATATGTCTGCACATACTATATACATAAATGTATATATATATATTTATATATAGCACATCATCAGCACTTTTCCATCAATGGCCCGCATCGAATAAAAGAAAAAAAAATAATTAAGACAATTTTTTTTTTTTTGCAAAATCCATCGGCTTCAACCGTGCGTATGGCTCAATCGCCAGCTTTAGCCTAATTTGCTGTTGCCGTTGGCCGGGCTAACTTCAATTGGGCAACGGACAAATTGCTTCTTAGTGGAAATACGTGATACGCGGCGAGTGTGTCAAAGAACTGGGCAGCAATTTCGTTGACTCTATGAGTTGTGCTGTGCATCGATTTGGCCAAAATTGTTGAAATTCATTTCGGTTAGCTGTGAACCTGGTCTGACTGACTGGCTAGATTGTTGGCTGTCTGGCTGGCTAGCTGTCTGTCTCTCTGACTGGGTTCGTTGGCGACTTTTAGCCGCAGGTCCTGGTGCCTGCCCCAAACTTTTAATGGAGCTACCATGGTGACGCGCAATTGCCATTAAAATGGGACACGTAGACCCTCAACATGTTGATGCCATTAAAGCTGGCTGTCAGTGTCCTCCCACATGCCAGCCTGGGCATGATGGTAATAATAATGGCGATGGCGATGACGATGATTATTTCAATCGGTTAGCTAGATGATAAGCGGGCGCTGCGATTCAAATGCCGCACATATGCGAAAATTCAAATTAAATAAAAATTTAGCACGCTTATCAATTTAAGCCGCTCAGCCCGTTGACCCCTCATCCGTCCACAAGCGCACGCTCGCTCTCTCTCTCTCTCTCTCTCTCTCTCGCGCTATCCATGCCGCTGATTGCCTGCGAAAAGTTTGTTCCCAATTTGCATACAATGCAGTTTGCAGATTGGCTTCGGCATTGTGTATAGCTACACTTAAGCGATTTCGAGCATATTGGCTTTCAGTGCTCATAAACCACTTGCCAAAGTAGATAACGTAACTTGACATGCATTTACTTGTACATATATATACTTTATATATATGTACTCTTTTTTCATGGCAATTAAAGCTTCAAGCAAGATGAAGCTAATCTTATTAACACAGTTGAGTAAGCGTTAAGCTGGCCAAGCCACGTGGCCTCTCCAAGATCTTTGCTTAAGATAACGCCAAAAATACAATTTTGTATATACCATTCGAATCTAAAGAAATATATATTATTATTATTATTACTATTATTAATGTTAATATTTCATAATTTTCAGTGTATTCACGCCTGCCCACAGCGTGTTGCTATACATTTTGCACTTGCGATCTATATTTACATTTTGTTGCTATCTTTTCTGTTTATTTGGTTTCATTGCACAATTTGAAAGTCATGTTTTTCTGGTGTGTTGCATTGTTGCCGGCGGATGATGCGGCTTCATGCATTTATGTCGAATGAAATGGCTGGCGTTGGCGCTGCAGCTGCAGCTGACGCTGACGCTGACGCTGACGCTGACGTTGGCACTGACATCGACGCCGCCAATCGTTTTTGATCGATATACATCCAACAGTTGTGCCATCCCGGTGGTTCTTTGTTTCTCTTGCTGTTGCTGTTGCTGTTATTGGTGTTGCTGTGGTTGTTATAATGCCAGTCGCCGGGGTTCATTGACTTTGAGCATTTGGCTTCTTTTTTTTTTCATGTTATTTCCAACGCTTTGGTGCTGCCTGCCAACGTTGTTGATGTCTGTTTCAGTTGCTACAGGCAGTGTCCGCTGCCAGAACCAGAGTGTTAATTACTTTTTGTTTTTGTTTTAAATGCCAGCAGCAAGAACAACAACAACAACAACAACAACACACAATTTGGGAGCATAATATAATATAGCTCATAAATTTGTTTGCCGTTAGCTGTGCAAATCTCATTTGGTTTTTAAAGCCCATCGAATCCTTTATATGAGCACATTAAAAACTGCAAATATGAGTTGCATTTCTTTGTTCGTTGTGGTCTTAAGCGAAGCTAAATGCTCCAAAGATTCAGTATTATAAAGCCTTTCGAAGTGGGTATATTAATTAGTTCAACTCAATTCTTCTCTGCTGTTTCTCTCAATTAACTCTCTTAAATTCCTTTATTACTCTCTTCCTATCGATATTCGTTTCTCCCTGTCTCTATTCCGTCTTACATTTACTCTATTTCCATGTCTGTCTTCACTTTATATACCTCCGGTATTAATCTATATGCCTCTTACCTTCTCTCCGTCTGTCCTTGTCCATTCCTATTTCTTTCTATTCTCTCTCGCGCGCTCTCTCTCTCTCTCTGTCTCTCTCGCTCTCTGTCTCTCTCGCTCTCTCTCGCGCTCTCTCTCTCTCTTTTATCGATCGCTCTCACTTTCATTCTCTCTCCTTTCGCTTTCTCTCTCTCTCTCTCTCTCTTTCTCTCTCTCTCTCTCTTTCTCTATGTTTATATCTGCAGCTCTATCGATCGTTCGATCTCTGTCCGCTCCTCGATCTCTCTCTCTCTCTCTCTCTCCCTCTCTCTCTCTGCATGTCACTCTCCATCTCTCTCTCTGCATGTCACTCTCCATCTCTCTCTCTGCATGCCAGTCTCCATCTCTCTCTCTCTCTCTCTCTCTCTCTCCCTCTCTCTCTCTCTCTCTCTCTCTCTCTCTCTATGTGTGTGCCAACTTTTCCCTAGTTCACATCCTATTCTCTTTCCTCACCTCATATATATCAGCAAATTCCCTCTCTCTCTCCTTCCCTTCATATATATATAGATCTATCCCATTCACAAATTTGCCTCTCTCACCTGATCGAGTTCAATGCACTGTCTAATTTGATAGCTTAATCAATATCGAACGTCGAACCCATGTTGAATGAAGCCTTAATTTTAACCATGGTTGACATAACCAATTGAATTGGACTCTAGCATTTCACTGTCGAGTTGGTATTGGTTTGTGTTCTCGTATTCTTGTTCGTGGCATCGTGGCTGAATGCGCTGAAACGTTCAGTTTTAATTAACACATTGCTGCCTCGAACTTTCGACTCAATTACTTTAAAAACACGGCACGCTTCACTGTGCAAACGTAGCTGGAACTGGAACGGGAGCTAGAGCTGTAGCTGGAACGGGAGCTGGAGCTGGAGCTGGAACTAGGGCTGGGGTTGGGGCTGGCGCTGAGGACGGAGTGTGCTCTGCGGATTCAAAGCAATGTGAGCTTGGAGTGCTCTCTGCGCTCCACTGCGTATCGAAGGGCGACTCCCCAGTGGTCTGGCCACACCAGATAGCGCTCGGAGTCAGGCAACAGCTGCTGCACGTCGTGCATACTGTCCAAGTAATTTATAATATGAGCGACGTGCTGATAAATGAGCTGTCGTTGCGCCAGTTGCTAAATATTAACCAGCCAGTCAAGTCGCGTTTAGTTACAGTCTCCTAACCAGCAAAACAAACAAATCAAGATTCGGCTTTGATGGTGCCTAACTGCAAGATACCCTATATACCCTATTGCCAGCCGCATGTTCTCAGATCTCTGAGAAAGGTAGATATCGAGAAAAAAAACAAAATAGAGAACAAAACTTGCCAGAGTCTGGCTTATGATGTACGGGCGAGTATTTATCAAATTTGAAGTTTTGTAGCTCTTTTTTTTTTTTTTGGAGTGTGTGAGAGAGACCGGTGTGGGAAGGGAAGGGAAGGGAGGCCATGACGACCCAGATCGTCGTAACGATTCGCTTCGCTGCGTCGCTGGAAGCCTTCAAAGCGCTCTAACTGCAATTTAGAACAAGGTCTTTAGACTGCCATTAAGGCACTTTACGTTCCGGCTCAGCATTCCGTATTCGCCATCAAATCATCAACACTTCCCGGCTGCAGCAGCCCCCAAGCGTAGCGCAACATTATTTATGCAGATTTTTTTTTGTGCGTTTTTTGTTTTTGGATTTTTTTTTTTTTTTTCTTTTTTTGAAACAAAAGCTTCCAACTTAAACTGTCGCAAACGTCCCCGTCAACGCACCGAGCGCAACAAGCGTGAGAACTAGCGCCAGCCATTGATGCCACAGTGGTGCAAGAGACACTCAAAAAGTCATTAAAAACAATCTCAGCGAAATCTCTGAAGCAAAACTCAACCATTAACAGTCAAAAATCAAGAGCATAAATCTGCTTAATTGAAACTACATTGAAAGAACGTTCTTCAGCTGGAATTTAGCTGGGAGAGAACAATTAGTATGGTATATTATCTTCATGTATCGCTCTCTGGTTTATCGTTTATAAGCTATATATTTATCGATTGTCGTGGATCTCGCTAAGGTGGTCGGTAATGCCCTGTAGTCCTTCGCTCGTATGGGATATCCCTTCGTATATGACTCTATGCAACACTGAGACCGTAGGCAACCTCTCTCGCGAGTCTCGTAGTGCGGGGACGTCTAGAGCATACGGGCGAGCGCGCGCGCGCACACGCTGGGCGCGCGCGCGGCGCACACACACGGCGCGGCGCGCGCCGCGCGCGGCGCGCCGGCGGAGGGGACCAGCCAAAGCCGGGGCGAGCGCGATCGCTCTCGCAGGCGAAGACGCGAGAGCGGGCGCAGGGCGAGCGCGAGACCAGCGAGCGACGGAGCGCAGCGAGAGCGAAGCGAGAGCGAGGAGCGAGGCGAGACGCTGAGAGCGAGAGCGAGGAGCGAGAGCGAGAGCGAGAGCGATAGCGAGGCAGAGCGGAGAGATGAGCGAGGCGAGAGCGAGAGCGGAGCGAGAGCGAGAGCTTGAGAGCGAGAGCGAGAGAGAGAGAGAGAGCGAGGCAGAGCGAGAGCCGAGAGCGAGAAGCGAGAGCGAGAGCTAGAGCGAGAGGAAGCGAGAGCGAGAGTCGGAGGAGAGCGAGAGCGAGGAGCGGGAGCGAGAGCGAGAGCGAGAGCGAGAGCGAGAGGAGAGCGAGAGCGAGAGAGAGAGCGAGAGCAAGCTGCTAGGCGGGGCCAGCGAGCCTCTCTCTCACTCTCCCTCTCCTGGCTCATTCCATTCTGTATATCTATCTCACTCTCTCAATCTGTTATTCGTTTATCTATTATCTCATTCTATTGCCTATCTATCTACCTCTTTCCAATTTTTTTTCATTCAGTCTATCCCTCTCTCCTCTCTCTCTCTCTCTCCCTGTCTCTCTCCCTCACTCTCTAACTCTCAATTGCAATTCTATTGCTCAATTTAGCACCGTCCTGACATCTAGTATTACATACATATATACTCTTAAGAACTTGACAATTTCCCAGTAAGCATTATTTTTACTGCATGCGCATTTGTGGACACTGTTCAAAGAGCCAAACAAAATGCGATGCCATTAAGCTTAAGTTGGGGAAAAAAAAATGAGAAAGGAAAACTGCTAGACGAAAAGCCATCAAATAAAGCAAAACTCTTCACATGCACAAAACTTAATGTGTATGTATGTGTGTGCGTATGAGTGTGTGTGAGTGTATGTGTGTGTGTGTATGTATTGTGTTTATTTGTGGCCCATATACATATGTGGCAGTGTGTGAGTGAGACTGGACTGCTATTTGGCAATACAATAAAATTTACACGCTTATTAATTTTTACAAGACTTTGTCCGACACTTGAGCAAACCGCCAGCAACATGAGCGATGAACAACAGCAGCAGCAGCAGCAGCGAAAAACAACAACAAAAGCAGCAACAGCAATAGCACTTGGCGCTGCGTTTTCTATGGCTCCAGCATGTTAACCATTCACCCACAAGCACACACTGAATGGTAGTGGTGCTTGGCGATCATGAGAAGGCGTATGGAGCAGCTGGGCGGGGCGGGTGGTGCGAGTGGTGCGAGTCTGGGCACCTCTTTAAACAAAATTTTCAACTTATATTTTGTTGTTGGTTTATAATTTTTTTTCCATTCAGTTTTTGTTTTTTTTTTTTTTTTGTTTTTCTTTGCGCTGGCAGCTAGAGCGGACACAAAGGCGAGTGCTGCAATGGGTGGAGCGGCAAGAGGGAGCGGAGGGTGTGGGGCTCAGTTGGGGCGTCATTTTGCTCTAAAAAGTTTTGGGGCCTTTGGGCGCTGCTCATAACAGCGGGATGAGCAAAGGGTGTGAGCCACAGTGAGGAGGAGGAGGAGGAGAAGGGGATGACGGAGTAGGCAAACTGTGTGCGAATAGCCTCAGCTCGGTTACTAAAGCTATTGCAGCACTTTTGGGCTTACATGTAAATATATAAGCTCAGTCAGTTTTACTATGCAAAATATGGCAACAGCAACATTTTTCTCTATTTTCAAACGTATTTCAGGCATAGTCAGGGAACGCAAGCGAGAAAGTATATAAACAACGGTCCTGCCTGTCATGTGTGTAAACACACACACACACACACACACACACACACACGTACGCCCACACACTTGGCTCATAACATCAAAAAGGCGGTGCATGGCTCGCCGCATACTTGAGGTTTGTCCGGGAGTTCTTATCCGTTTCCAGTTGGCATCCTGACCGGCCGAGAGCTGCTTAGTAACTGTCCAACAAGTAGACGGAACTCGTACTCAGCACACACGTAGTATGTGTGGAGTCGAGTTCAGTAGAAGAGAAGGAGGAGGAGGAGGAGGGAGGAGGAAGAAAAAACGATAAGGTGAATAGAATAAAAGAAGGTGGCTGAAGAAAACTAAGCAATTTGCTTGCTTTTCAAATACGTTTAGTTTGAAAAACAGTTTGCACAGAAAAAGGAGCCAAAAAGAGAGAAAGAGCAACAAAGAGAGAGAGAGAGTGAAAGATAGATATGGAGAGAGAAAAACTAAAAGTGATTCGTCGACCGCAGGTGGAAGTTGGTCGAAAGTGTTTATAAGATGAAAATTACGAAAGTTGCTCAGCCAAACATTCAGTGAAACATTCGAGCACTTAAATACTAATTAAAAGATAATACAGACAAGCTGACTAAGCTTGCGGTCACAAAATAAAAATGATAAAAATTCCAGGCCGTTAAAATTTAAAGTAGATCCCAAATAAAATTTTAAGCAAAGCTAATTTAATTATAACGAAAATAATCTAGTAAATATCAAATATACTTTTCGAATATACAAAATTAAAATAAATAAAAAATAAATCTCAAAAATAATATTAAAAACTAAAAAAGCTTGAGATATTAATATTTACAAATATACATTTTAAAAAATATATATAAACTAAAAATACAATATTCGAATTATAATACAAATTAAAAAAAAAAAAAAATAAATAAATAAAATTAATATTTAAAAACAAACGGAAATGCAAAAAAAAAAAAAAAAAACGTTAGATCAAGTTGAAAAAAATAATTTAAAAAAAAAAATAAATATATACATATATATTTATATATAAATAAATAAAATAAAAACTTAATAAGTAAATCAAATAAAAAATAAAGAAAAAACGAAAAAGGTTATATAAAATTATTAAAAATATTATCATTTATAGAAATATGAATATATGAATTTCAAAATATAAAAACAAACATAAAATAAAAAGATATTAATATATAAAAAAAATTAATAATAAATAACAATAATTATATAATTATTAAAAAAAAACAAGAAATAGATTATATACAAATTATAAAAATAATAACAATTATAGAAATATATAAATTTGAACATATAAAATCTAAGCAGAGCTGAAATTCCAATTACCTGGCCTAAAGCTCACTTTGCTCTTTAGCTTAGTCTTCAAAACCCAAAATTTTCATAAGAATATGCAATATGCAGGGTCTATAGAATTTTAATAAATCGCCTTGCGCTGCATTTATTTGCTTCACAATTCACAGCATCGATCAATTCGATTCAATTCGGAAGTCATTTGACCTTTGCTATTTGCTAAAATTGATAAGATATGGATTTAAGTGCTCTTCACTCTATAATTCCAACTTGTTAATAGAAGAGCTACTTAGGCGGTCTAGGAGCTGAGCTGAGATGAGCTGAGCTCTGCGACTTTTGCGAAGGCAAAAGGCGACTTGCTCTGTGTCTGTGTCTGTGTCTGATTCTCGGTTTGGTTAGCTTGAAGTGGCATTGCCACTGGCCGAGCAGATGCTGTGACGGATGTCAAGCTGGTGGCATCATGTACTCAACTGAGTATATGGCCACTATAAGGTCGATACTTGAGCACTTGAATGGCAACCTCGACTGCTCGACTGCTCGACTGCGCGCTAGCTTTGGGGATTGGCATTGAAATTGGAATTGGAATTGGAATTGGGGGAATCGTTACTCGGCTGGGCTGGGCGTTGTGGCAGTAAGCAGCTTAGCTGCTCGATGCCATGCATGTCACAAGTCACGCTCATGTATCATATAACATATTGCACTGTGTGTGCGCGTGTGTGTGTGTGTGGCAAGGAATTTATAAATGTTTCTAATCAAATATAACCAGCAGCAGAGACAAAATATTTATATAGCAACATGCATAGTGCCTGTTATTTACACAGACATTATGCATGTCACAGACGTTCTATCTTTACTTATGGATAGATATACAATTATATCATATATATGTATGTATGTATGTATGTGTTATACAATATATCATTGTTGTTTGGCTTTGTTTGCTGTATTCCATCGAACTGTTTGTGCTGGCCGTTTGTTTGTTTGTTGTTGTGGCTGTCATCAACAATGTATATTCTCTATTTAGTTTCTTTGAGATGTTTGTTTGCACTTTGACAATTGTTTTAATCGTAGCTCTTCTACTTCTTCTTCTTCTTCTACTTTATTGACAGCTATGACGGAGGAAATAACCGGCAATTGGAGCTACTATGTGTATATATCACTAACATTGGTTCCAGTCTATTTGGCATTTCAGCTCATTAAGTTTTTGGGCTGGCAGCTATTTGTGAACAACTGAGCAAATAGCCAAACATACAGCCAACATACTAGACATCAACAACAACAAAAAAAACACTTGCCCGACTGCAGCCAACAGCGTGCAGCGTGCAGCGAGCAGCCCGCTCAGCAGAGTCATAATCACAATTGAAATTGGAATTGCAGTTGAGAGTTTGGAGCTGAAGCCGAAGTTGGAAACTGCTGTTCTAAAAGGTGCGTAGTCACTTGAAGGCAGTCGCCGCTGTCAGTCGAAAGTCGTTGAGCGCGCGCCAAGGACCAAAAGTGTTAAACTCTGAGCACTGCAGGCATAGCCCAATTTTAAGCTCCAGCCAGGCAGGCAGGCAGTCGTTGCATCCATACACAAAGTCGGTTGCAAATAATTTGAAAACTATTTAAATATGCTTATGACTGAAGTTTTTCACTTGCAGCCACGCTCACTGACAAGGACCCATCCGGAAGACACGCTGCGAATATAATACAAAAAAAAAAAAAAAAAAAAAAAAAAAAAAAAAAAAAATTGAAGCGAGAAGCAAACACAAATCGAAAGAGATAGAGCTAGAGCTAGAACTAAAGCTAAAGCTAAAGCGAAAGAGGTAGATAGTAAGGGATAAAGAGTGTACGAGGCCAGAAGCTGAAGAGATCGTTAAGCGCATGTCCTTTGCCCAAGCCGTGGGAGTATATAAAACATAATTTGCCTAAGTAAATATGTTTAAATTCAATAAAAATAGCGCAGTTAGCGCTGAGCACAGAGCATGAAAGCAACGTAAACGATATAAATAACAAAATTAACCGGAAAAAAGTAAAAAATCAAGAAAACGGAAAAATCGACAGAGAAAGAGAGAGAGAGAGAGAGAGAGAGAGAGAGAGAGAGAGAGAGGAGGAGAGAAAAAAAAAATAAAATAAAAATAACAGAGCCCGGGCGCCAGCTGTTAGAAATTTGTAGTTGAGCTTTGCATATTGAAATCACAGACTTTAGTTGAGGCCACTGCCAGTGCCACTGTTGGGTACACGCTGACCGCATCGAGCAACGCGGCGACGGTGAGGCAAATTCAAGGAAATGCAAAGCAATCAACATCATAAACAGCAGCAGCAGCAGCAGCACCGGACAAAGGAGCAAAAACAGGAGCTGAAGCAGAAGCTGAAACCGAAGCACAGCGAATGCCAAAGACGCAATCATAGCCGTGGTATCTAAAAAGCCAACAGCAACAACACCAAGCACAACAAACGGCAGTAATTTTAACCGGAACAACAGCCGTAGCAGCAGGAGGAGCAGCAGCAGCAGCGCAGCTGAAAGGCATCCAAGTGCAAATAGAAGCAGCAACTGTTGAAGAAAGCAAACGAAAACTTGTAGGCAACAGCTAAAGAAACCAATTTACATATTTAAGCTTGTAACGTCCGGCAAGCAGCAATCAGAAGCCAACTGCTGACAATCGGGCAGACACTCAGTGAGTCAGTCAGTCATTTGAATCAATAAGCCAATACAAATAGACGAACGGGTCAACTGCAGTCACTGGAGAGAGCAAGAGAAAGAGACAGAGAGAGTGAGAGAACTTCAGCTGACGCTGGATTTCGAAATCAAAAAGCATTTAGTTTCACACCTCAGTTGGCCGTCGCCGTAGCCAGCAGCTGTAAAGGATGCGGCTGCCATATCGCAATAAGAAAGTCACCCTTTGGGTGCTATTTGGCATAATTGTCGTCACAATGTTCCTATTCAAATTCACCGAACTGCGGCCCACCTGTCTATTCAAGCTGGACGCCACAAACGATTTGCCATCACAAATGGTGCGTATAGAGGTAAGCATATATATGCCTGATATAAGAATATATATATATATATAGATTATATACACTAACACACACGCACACATACATACGCACTCACATTTATAGCAAGCTCAGGTTTATTTACTCCTAAGGACATTGGGTATTAGGAGCTGGCGAATCAAATAAATCAAATTGTGGCCATCATCGATAGTTAGATACATATATAGATATCGTGTCGCTACCCATCTGGCGTATACCCCAAAGGACTGTATAACTAATTTCATGTTGACTGCACATGCTAACCCTAACCGCAAGCGTTGCCAAGTCATTGGGGGATTTGCTGCTTATCGCTTGGCCGAACAGCATTTTGTAAATATTAGTTGACCGAATGGCAACAAGAGCTGCAATTTTATTTCTGATTTTTATTATTTTTTGCCCAATTGTGCCCACTGTGGTTGATTTACTGCTGCTGCTGCTGCTGCACGCACTTCACCTGGAAGCCGATCAGGTGGAAAGCAAGCAAACACACACACACACACACACACACACACACACACAGAGTTATATATTCACTGCATTTTCGAAGAATTTTTTTTTTTTTCAATTTTAAACTTAGATTAGTTCACTGCAGTCGAAACGCCGAGAAATGTGAGCTTTCCTTTGTTGCTTGTTAATTGAATTTAAGTTCCAATATTATTGAGGCACTTAAGCCTTTTGACCCAACTTGGTAACTCTCCCTTCCTCCCTCTCGCTCTCTGTATGTGTGTGTGTGTGGGTTTGGCCCCAATTCAATCAAATTGCTCAGATCAATAATTCATTATTGGGGCACATTCTGTTTGCGCTTGTCGCATTCTTATCTCATCAAAGCACAGTCAGGCGATAAGAACGCACAGACTGACAGACGGACAGCAGCTAGCTAGAATTTCTCCTTATCGGATCGATTAAAATTGCTGACTAACAGTCCCAATATCGTATGTGGTCTTGGAGTTGGAGAAACCACAGTGTTAACCAATTGCCGAATCTCTTGGCAAACAACAAAATATGTTGTTATACACTCAAAAATGGGGGACTCTGCATTTCAGATGAATTAAGCAACAGCAACAGAATACAGAGGTTCAGTTACAGCGAGTGTGAGCAATAGATAAGCTTCCCAACTGTTAACATGTATTGCCATGACTTTTGATAACTAGTATATGCATTGCCAGCTAACGTATGCGATATGTTTTCATGAACAGGCCAGATTGTAAGCAATATATATATTAGATATTTCCTTATCAGCCTTTTTCCCGTCATATTAGCCAGATGTTTTGCTTAACAGGTTTCATTAACAGATTTATTTGCCAGATATTTTCATTAACTTCTAATCGATATACATATATGTATATATGCTAAATTCTTTGATCAAACTTTTTTAATTCTATGTATCGCTAGACAATCAGACTTCTATAACATGTATGAGTCATATAAGTCCCTGGCTTTAGCCAGATATTTTCATAGACTTTTTGAACTTTTTTGAGATATTTTTATATTCTTTAATCAAACTTATATGCGATATATCGCTAAACAATCAAACTTCTAAACTTCTATGAGATATGCAAGTCATATTATATTTTAGACAGATATTTTCCAAATTTTCTTTAAATTTTTTACAATATATCTACCAGCCTCCATTAACTTCTATATACAAGTCAATTACTTCCAACAACAGACTTTTATAATTTCTATCGTATTATTCATGTCAAATCAGACTTCTCTAACTCTCAATCACTCTTTCCACAGAGTATTTCGAAATTGAATATTTTTTCTCAAATATGTCTTCTCTTCTGCTTAACACAATTTCACGCATATTTTGCTTGCATTGAGTAAGTTGTTAAAGCGGGTCTCGTATTAGAGGCTTAGATTCTTGAGTAGAACGCCTGGGCCTAGGCCCGAGCATTTTTTAGCTGCGCACGAAAATCCTTTAAATTGACATTAATGCGACAGGCACGCCAAAGGTTAACGGGCTGCTGCTGCTGCTGCTGCTGCTGTTACCAATACCCACACACGTAGATAAAGATAGATGTGTGTGTGTGTGTGGGCCACGCAAATTCAGTTGACAGCTGCCTGAGGCACCTTGGCGACATCGTCGCTATCCTGCAGGCCCGCTGCCAGCAGCTGCACATTCTCATAATTATCATCATTATCGTCGTGGAGACACACGTAATTTTTGCCTGCAACTTTTCTCTAATTTAATTTTTTTTTCTCCTCCTTTCTCTCTTTCGTTTTTTCTATTTCTATTTCTATTTTTTTTTGGTTGATTATATTTGCTGTGCTCTTCTTCTCGTTCACCATCTAGAAATACGTCACAGATGACAATCAACGCTCCTATTCATACAACCGTGAGATGCCATTAATATTCATAGGTGGCGTGCCCAGGTCTGGCACGACATTAATGCGCGCCATGTTGGATGCTCATCCCGATGTGCGGTAAGTTTACACCCAAAGCAAGCCTACCAAAGCCTAGCCCCCCTCCCCCATGCTACCCAATTCCCCAACTCCCCAACTCCCTAGCTCCCCCAGCGCCCTGCCTCATCAACACATACTCGTGAACCGTCCCACAATCGACACTCGGCACACTTGTGTCCACGCAACCCCATGCGAATGGCTTCTGTGACTCACAATGTGAAGCTAACAAAGGCAACAGGTCAACAGGTTACATGAGTGCCAAAAAAAAAAAAGGAAATCTTTTTCATGTTGAATTTTCATACATTTTTCAACTATATCAAAGTGACATAGGTAGCATTATTTATAGGCTACTTTAACTTTCTATATATAATAGTTTAAATAATTTAGCCTCAAAACGGATATCAGGCTCAGATTTTCAGAATATAGTAATTTCTGATTCTAAAGTTATATAGAGCTATATTGCAGGCAATGTGAATCTTAATGCATCAAACTTTGCATCCTTTTTCAATTGATTTGTGTCACGGTGCACTTGATAAATTGTGGCAAGCATTTTCAACAGAGTTTTCGCATTGTCAAACACTCAGGTGCGATATCTCGAAAATGTTGATTTGATATGTTTAGAGCCTCAGCTATCTCTGTCAACATCACTTTGAGAGCATATATATTTTTTGTGGACTTTTTGATGATGTCATTGCTCTCTATGGGGGACTTTTCAGTGCAAAGTTTTCTAGTGCAAAGTTTGAGTAATATTTGTTAGCCCGTAATTAATACAGCAAATTCGCTTTAGATCCACCATTCATTCATTTCTACTGGGAAAACTTGCTGGAAAACTTTTTAATACTCATCATCGAACCGACGATTTTCATTTAAAATTCTTTTCCAACAACTTATGTCTATTGCCTTGCGGTTAACCATGGCGTGTAATTGAAGCCGCCGCAGCAGGCTCAAGCATATTTTGTTTTCTCTTCTATACTCGATAGTTTTTCCGTGTACATGCTTGAACATTTTTCCAAGAAAGCTGCAGGAATCTGCTTTCATCCGAGGCCAATAGCTTCAACTATTTTCTGTTAAATAAGTCTGAATCACTTGAAAAGTAATTAAAACCGTTTACCAATCTCTTGTCAAACAATTAACGTGCAGTTAATCCTCTCAATTGTATGGTATTGCTAAATAATTAAGTTGTTGGCAAACAGGAATTATGTAAATGATAATAGCAGTTAAAGCGCTACACAAAATAACTGTACAACACGTAATCATCGTAGCAGGTGTTTATTTATTTTGCAGCTATATCAAAATGTTATCGTTTATATAGGCCACAGACGCTTGGCACTGGGGGGACTTGTCTGAAATGATGGATGGCTAAAAACTGTTGTCCAGTTTACCAGGGCCAGTTGCTTGTGTTGTGCGAATGGCAATGGTAGCAGGAGGTGGTGCAGCAGAGGTAGCAGAGGAGCTCGTAGTGACTGACTTTGAATTTATGTCTGTCTGTGCGGCTATGGCGTCACAGCATGATTTAGATTATAAAGTTTATGCTACGCATGAGTAATTAGCCACGAATTTTTTCGCTGCTGACGTCCTTTGTGCCGTTAGTCAGGTTAAAGGGGCGCCATAGCACACAGAGAGACTGCATTACAACGATACAAAGGACATCAAAAGGCTATGGGGTCTGTTAGGTGTCGACTTTTGCCTGCTTATTTTATTAACAATTTGCATTTTACGCTACTGCTCTCACTCCCATTCCGTATACCCCTCTCACTCACTCACTCACTCGCTCGCTCGCTGTGCACTGAATTCCGACTGCTGACTCCTCGACTTCTGGGCTGCTGAGCTGCTGAGCTGCTGAGCTGTTGGGCTGTTGGGTTGTTGGGCTGCCTGGGCTGCTGACAGCAGTCAGCGCCACTTTTTCTGATGGCTGCACAGCACAATTTCCGCTATTTAAAAACTTACTTCCGCCCCGCAAGAGCCAGGGACGCCTTTAGTTAAATTTGTGCCAACGCAGATACAGATACGCCGCCTGCACAGTACAGATACAGATACAAGTATGTATGTGTGTGCATGTGTGTGTGTGTGTGTGTGTGTGTGTGTGTGTGTCTGTAGGGATGAATCCAATGTTTTTGCACTGGCCTCGTTAGCTTTTGTTCGTCCGATTTGCATATAAGCCACGCGCATGTAATTGCTCCAAGATTATATATATTTGTGTAGAGCTTTGCCCGGCTTTGTCTAACTCGAGTTAGAAAATTGTGGAATTTGCCTGTGACTCATGGCCATGGCAGCCGAAGCCCAATGAACGGCCAAGAAATGTCCACAGTTGGCAGTTTGCTTGCGCAACACGCTCAAATGGCCCTCAGTGAATAACGAGCAAATGGATTCCGCAGAGCAATAAAGTCATTTGAAATACTAGCAAGAATGCGTTAGAGTCTCTGCCATGGCATTCAAGTGGCAAAAAAGTGAGCATTTAACAAGGAATTTATATGAATGAAAATAAATTGTGATTCATAGGGATGCAGAATTTTGAATAGATGATATATGAGGTCCTTGTATGGGGTTACCAAAAAGGTTGAAGCTGACTTATAAAGTTAATGTTGTTGTCTTATGATCAGAAATGGTTTTTAGCACTCTTATAAGCAGAGAAGATCATAGAATATTTTCACTGCTTTCTGTATAAAAAGTAGATTTGATAGATTTGATAGCACTCTTATAAGCAGAGAAGATCATAGAATATTTTCACTGCTTTCTGTATAAAAAGTAGATTTGATAGATTTGATAGATCATATAAATTTTATATTGATGTATAAAAAGTCTTGCTCTTACCAAAAGTCTTACAAGCTGTATTTGCTATCTTAGATCGGGAATCAATGTCTTCATAACTCGCTGAGTATGAAAGATGTGTCGATGTAAAGACAATGTAGACAATTAGCCAAATTATTGGCCTGATCAAATTGATTATGTCAACAGTCCACAAAATATTGCCACAACTCTCTGCAGCTAAAGGTAATTAAATATAAGCAAATTTATATAAAGACTTACTCAGATTCTACGTAAGATCTCTACGATCTCTACATGTCTCTCTATGTCTATATATGTATGATAAGATGTTTTCACAGCTCGCTGCTTTTGCTGCCGCTTTATATGCTATATGTATGTACATATGTCAATCATTGTTCGCAAGTAACTGTTCACACGATCAACCAAAGAAATCATGCGCTCTCCTCGAAGCAACAGGCTTCGGCTCTTCTCGTGTGTCGCTCTTTTAACGAACTTCGTTTAGAAAGCGACACGATTGACGTTCGCACTGAGGCTCAGTGTGAGTGAGCAGATAACTCATAGAGAGATTGCGAACAATCTTCACATTTATACACTCACACACTCAACTCACGAACGCTATGGATGTGTTTAGCGAACGCTCTCACATACACAACTCAACCAATTGGTCGGGGAACAACTGAGAGTGAAACAAATGAAAAGCAAATGGCAAGCCGATCGTGAATGAGCCAATGCAATCGGCTGCTCTCTGAGTATTTTCTTACTGTGTGAGTGAAATGCTTACATTTGAAAAATGGTGAATATTTATTGCAATTTTGTTATTTATGTATATATTTTTAAAATATTTTCATTATAGTTTGTTTTAATAACTATATCAAATAACAAATATGGCAAGGAATGTTATTTAAAAAAAATGAAATAAATCATTAAATATTTCTACTCAGAGAAAAAAATTGTATATTCAAAGTAATTATTTTTTCTGTTGTTGGCAATAAATTTAAATGAAATTGCAAATATTCATTTATATAAATTTATAGATTTAATGTTTGTCCACAATAAACAATGCATTGTTTATTTAAATTTCTACCTTATATTTCCAACAAATATTTTCATTTGAAATTAAATTCTCTGAAAGTCCAATTAAAAATATATATATTTATATATTTATTTACGAGCTCACATAGTCATATGAAATTAGTTTTCTCTGGAATTTAATCAAAATATTTTGTAGTTGTCAATCAACTTTTATATATTATTTATTTATTTTATTTGTAAAGCCAGAAAACACATTTCTTTCTGCTGCTTTACTTTGCCACTTGCAATCAATATTCATTTAAAAGTCCCCCCTCGTCGGCCTCTGTAAAGTATGCAACATTTATTAGTCAAGCCGGCTTTTATATTAAATATCGAGCCTAATTGCTTTAAGTGAAATTCAGCTCAGTTCAGTTCAGTTCACTCTCGCATGCACAGAGCGTAGTGCAGGCCAGCTCGTCTCTCTCCTAGCGCCTGTCGTCTCTCGATTCGTGCGCCACAAGAATTCATAATTATTGCATTCAGGGAATGTAATTAAAATATTTCAGCATCAACTGACCTGAGCGTACGCAACCTAATTGATTTTGCATAAATTCTAGTGGCTGTGCCTAGACAAGTCCTCTGCAGCCTTAAATTGTAGCCCAACTGTCGATGGAAGTCTGTTTATTTGCGCATTAAAAACGCGAGTTACTTGGCCAGGCCAAGAGAGAGAGATGGAGAGAGAGAGAGGGAGAGTTTGTTGTTTTGCTCAAAAATGTTGCAATTTAACGCTTCAATGTTGCACGTCGAGTGTGCCAGCCAAGTTGGGGGCGAGTAAAGTGAGAGCACTAACCATTTAGTCGATTGCATTAGCAAAAGCCCAAAGCTGCATTGTTTTGGGGCGTGATGCGGGCATGGAGCATGCTGTTGCGTTTCAAAACCCAGCGATATCAAACATCATTGTTGTTGCGCTGTATTGTAACATGGTCCAAACTCATTCCGTTCCCCTCACCCACACACACACACACACATATATATATATATTGTACCTTCCACTTATCCTTCCGGTCTGCTGCTGCTGTACTGCATTGCCCGGCTCTTGCTTATTCGCTTTTGTATGTCTCATCCATTTAGCTGCGGGCAGGAGACGCGCGTCATTCCGCGCATTCTGCAGCTACGCTCGCACTGGCTAAAGTCCGAAAAGGAATCGTTGCGCCTGCAGGAGGCGGGCATCACCAAGGAGGTCATGAACAGTGCCATCGCGCAATTCTGCTTGGAAATCATTGCGAAACATGGTGAACCGGCGCCGCGCTTATGTAACAAAGATCCGCTGACTCTCAAAATGGGCTCCTATGTAATCGAGCTATTTCCCAATGTAAGCATTTACCACCACCACCACACAGAGACAGAGAGAAAGTGGAAGAGAAATGTAATTTGATTTAAGCGTATTTGCTTGTACTTCCCTTTAATCTACATAGGCAAAATTCCTATTCATGGTGCGGGATGGACGCGCAACGGTTCATTCGATTATATCCCGCAAGGTGACAATCACCGGCTTCGATTTGAGCAGCTATCGCCAGTGCATGCAGAAATGGAATCACGCCATCGAGCTAATGCACGAACAGTGCCGCGACATTGGCAAGGATCGATGCATGATGGTGAGTACAAGAGTAGCAGCCAGGTGGATAGTTGCCCAGGTGACAGTTGCGAATGGACAGTTGACGGTGGCTAGCTGGACAGCTGAACACATGACACACAACACACTCACGCAAAGAGACTTTGAGAGCAAAGTTTGTTAATTATTTATGAATGCTCTAGCATATCATGTGTTTGTTCTGTGTACAAAATTTTACATTTTTCGTTTCTTTTCTTTCATTCATTTACGGCTCAAAGTAATTTTAAAGTGCTCACATTTCATAGCTTGTTATATACAAAATAATAATTAAAATAATCATAGTAAATATGCAAGCATCAATTATATTTATATTTTGGTCTGGGCTGGTCTGCCTTAGCAATTAATTAAATATAAATATTACATGTATATGCATACATATGATATATCAACTGAGAGGTATTAGTACGTAGGTCTCTATATATGTTCTAAAGACTAAAGCTGCATATTATTCTGTTCCAACTGTGGGTAGTGTTATTGCTGCTCAAATATTGCTCTAGAGTTTCTTAGTTTAAAGAGTTGATTTGACAATGCAAAAATAGAGAGAAAAATCCAAGTGCAATTGATGAATACTTCATTCACAACTCGTATAATAAATTGCATTAGTCGTTCATTCATCAAGCTGCAAATCCTTTGAAAATAATTACAATAACTAAAGCGATAAGTTCATTGTCCAATTATATAATAATAATAATTGATTGAAAGTAATAGGAGCGGCATTTGAAATTGGCTTTGAAGCAGCTGTAATATTATTGTTCGCCCTCAGCTCGCTCGACCGCTGTTCCCTTTCCCTTGTTCCTCTCCCCATGGTCCGCTTCCCATATTCCGCTCTCCCACTGTGCCTTGCTGCACTTTCTGAACAAACTGAAGCATAAGTCATTGTTCAATTGAAACTCAAGGCAGTCGAACGTTATTGTTTGTTAGTTTATGAAACCTTAGTCAGAGCACGAAACCTCAATTTGCAGTCATTCAAAGCATTTTGTGCAGCTTGCTAGTGAAGCTCCTTGATACTACTTGATCATTTGCTGTCTCCCATTAATTATTCTGCTTATAAATGTAATAATTACATATAAATATCATGACAAGATTTCTGCTAGCTTAGTCCTATAATATTTTATTGAAAAATTGTAAAGCTTCTTTGGGGGGGGCAAACTTAGCCTTTAACTACCTTAAGTAATTGACTTTGACCATGTTTAAATTGCATTTCTTTCTGCAAATTGTTGTAATTGAAATGATATAATTCAGTCATAATTATCATTAGCACGATTAATGTGTCCAGCCCCAATGGTTGAGCCTTGTATTTGTGTTTGTTTTTGTTTGGTTATTAAGGCCATAATAACGGATCTCATAATGCCCAGCAATTGGAGTAATTATACTGAAATTTATTGCTTTTTGTATTATTAAATATATTTCAATGTAATTAAATTGAAATTTATCGTCATGCTAAATTACTTTCAAATACTGAAATACATTTTAAAGTCAATTAAAAATACTAAATATTAAACATATTTTTTATGTTAGCCAAAATAAATGTAATATAAAGATATATATTTTTAAATTATTAAATATTTAATTAACGCAAAATAATTTATATTTGATTAGTGAATAAAATCAATAAGTAATTTATTTGTATGAACACTAAGTCATAATTAATAACTAAATTTTTCAAATGCAGAATTAAAACTTGTAATTAATTTATAAAATATATTACAATTTTTTATTTTACCAAATTTTTAAAGTTACGTGTACAAACTTTTAATTAGTCCTGAAATTATTATAATTAAAAATTATAATTAATTTAATCAATTATTAAATTTGTAATTTTAATCAAAATTTAAACTTATTAATCATAATTAGTACCTAAATTTCAATGCATAGAATTAAAAATTCTAATATTTCTAATAATTTTATTCTAATAACTAAAATAAAATACATATCACAATATAAAACATTTAAATGTAAAGATATTTAAAATGTATAATGAATATTTGTATATATTTAAAAAAAAAAATCATTTTAATTATTTGCTTTATACTCAGCTAATTAATTGATCCAGTTGCCTGATTGACTTTTTCGTGATTTCCATTAATTGTACGCAAATGAATTTGATCTTTTTCATTGCTTGAGGATGTATAGAGCACTGGTGCTGTCTCCTCCCGAGGAGTGGATGCGCAAAATTACTAAAGTTCTTGGACGGCCATGGAACAGTGCTGTGCTGCCATCACGAGGAGTTCCTCAACCCGCCGACGTGTGGGCCGCTGTCCAATGAGGAGCGGCAAGCATTTTGTTCTGCTCCCATCGTCATCCGCAATTGCAATATTTTGCCACATTTCAAACGTTTTTTTTTTTTGTGTTCTTTTCTGTTTGTTTTTTTTGGATTTTTTTGTTTGACGCCACCTTTTGTTTATAGTGAGCGTTCGTCCGGATCAGGTCATCAGCCGGTTAACTTGAGCGCTGTCCAAATGGGTGGGCCCTAATACCCGGCGATGTGGTGGCGCACTGGCCGCCATGCTCCATGCTCTCCGTGGCTGGGCTACAGATCCGTATTCGAATCGCCGGACTAACGGTAAGCCAGAATGCATGGGTTTCGGACAATACTCTAATGTAATGTGCAACAAACAAGACAGACAGGCAGACAGCGTCGCAGCGTCAGTCAGATGTGTTCACTCAATCGCTCCGGCATGGCACACACACACACACATCCACGCACACATGCCGCACGCAACAAATACGTCAACCTCTCGACCATTACCAATTCCAATTCATTTCCATTTTTCATTCCATTCCCATTCACTGCTCTCGCCTGCCTCCCCGAATCAGCCATGTCCGATCCGGATATCCCCCAAGCAATTCACCATGGGGGCCATCCTTTTGTTGTCCGGTCCAGTTAACATTTTGGGTTCCATCCATTCATTGTCAATCCTCTCCCCCACCTTCCACTCTCTCTCCTCTCCCATCTTTTCTTTTTTTTCTCACTAACCCCCCACATTTGTTGTTGTTGTTGTTGTTGGTGCTGTGCTCGCTTTTCCGCCATAGTATTTCTTCTTGTGTTTCTTTTTGGCTGCTGTTGCAGTTGTTGACTCTTTGTCGCTCCCGTTGGCTTCTGTCATTGCCATATTTTGCACTTTTGCTTTGTGACAACGATTGTTGGCCATATTCGCAGATAACGCGTTGTTGAGCTCTCCTCCTCATTCTTTCACACACAAGGAAAAAAAAAAAGCTGAATACAGCTAAAGCGGGCTAACCTGATGCAGCAGTTATAACCGTGCTGCTGCTGCTGCTGCTCCTGTTGCTGTTGGCTTTGTCAATAGTCCGATTGAGCATATACATATATATATATATATATCGAGAAAGACAGAGAGCGCGTGAGAGTTTAAGAGCATATTAAATAGAAATCAAAACTCAAATAACTCTTTCACGTTCAATTTTTTTTTGAAATTACATTTTGCATGTACAACTTTCATCACAGCAGCAACAACTCAGACTAGACCTAACATCCAAGTCAAAGCTTTACAGAGTGAATCTGGTTACTGTTCACTCGGCGAATGGAGAGAACCTTCGAACTTGTTACTCAGCCCGATTTGTTCATTTTTATTTTCCTCTTTATTTTGTGTTTTGTTTGTTTCTTGCACTCGCCTTTTTTGCACTTGTGTGAAATTTTTCTTTTTATTTTTATATTTTTTGTCCTGTTTTTTTTTCTTTTTTTTTTGTATTTTTATTTATTCCAGGCACTTAAACATGCATTGCTGCTGCTATTGTCGCCATTGTTGTTGTTGCTGTGGTTTTTGGCAAGCTCTGCATACCTGAGGGCACAAAGCACACACAGAGAGAGAGACGAGAGAGAGTACCTGCCTGGTGCTGTATGTGTTTGCATATCTGCATTTGTGTTGCAATATCGATAGCCAGGATATTAATGACGTTTGGCTACCCATTGTTGAATCAGATACATGACTTTAGGGCACACTTAGGCAATTTATATGTACATATATGTATATATGTATTTATATATATTTTTTCATTTATATTTTCATATTGAACTGTTCTGGGCACAATAGTTAGTTGTATTGAAATGTAGGCAACAGATGTAGGCGTGGGCCCAGCAAACTTAGTCGTCTGTTCGTATGTAATAACCACGTTATCATCGTTGTGCATATAGAGATCTCTCTTTTAAATTTTATTCCAAATTATGCGATATTCAAATCGTCTACAAATTCAATGAAATATTTAAATTATGTTCAATTCACAATCATAACATTATAGTTCAGTTTTTCGTAATATAGTTCATATATAAAGACTTTTGGCCATTTTCCCCCCCCCCCCCCCCCCCCCCCCCCCCCCCCCCCACCCCCCCCCCACTTCCCCGCCCCTCCTAGCGTCCTCTGCCGTCCCTCCCTCTCTTTCCTCCCTTATGTAGGTGGCTGCTGTTCCTGACTGCTTCCTTTCCTGCCGGCTTCCTCTTCTTTTCTTTTTCACTATCCCTGTCCCCTTTTTCTGTCGCTTGCTGCCCCTCCCCCTGTTTAATTCCCCCCCCTCCCTTTTCTACCTTTTCTGTTCCCGTCTTCTCTTTCTCTCTATTGCTATTTTCGTTTTTTTTTTTATTTTTCCTCTTTTTTTCACCCCCCTTTCGCCCCGTTTCCGCCTCCCTGCCCCCCCCCGTCCCCCTGTCTATATCTCGCCCTTCTTGGCTCATCCTGCCTCCCTCTTCCTCTTCCCTCCTTTTCCCATGTCCTCTTTGGTATTCAATTTTCCTCTTTCTTTCTCCTTGGTATCTCCCCGCCTCCCTCCCTCCTCCTCCTCTCGCGTCGGCGCTATTTGTGCCTTGATTTCTTCTGCCGCTCCTGCAGCCCGTCCCAGCCCGGCCCCCCTTTTAACCCGATTTTCCCTCTACCTCTCTGCTCCCTTTCCCTGCCGTACCTCTCTCTTTATTATAACTATATGAATATAAATTGCAATATTTATGGCTATATAGAGAGAGAGTGGGAGAGAGAGAGACATACGCGCAGCGCATTAAATAGCTCTTGTTGCAATTTAGTCGTCGAGCCTGGGAAGCCAAACGAATTTTCCATTATGAGCCAAATAATAAATTACATGCAACTGCTACAGCGCTGCTGTTCTGCTGCTGCTGCTGCTGCTGCTGGCTGCTGCTGCTGCTGCTGCTGCTGTGTGGCAACCTAGAGGCATATCCTGTTCAGTGGAGAGTCCTGTGCAGCTGCTCGCCACAGACGCGTTAAATTAGCGGCTAATTAATTAGAGCAGCTTTTGTTGAGTCGCTGAGTGGCTTGCCGCTGCTCGTCGACCTGCCCTCCTGGCCTCCTGCCGCTGCCCGCCTGCCGCCTGCTTCCTGCTGCCTGCTGCCTTCTGCCCACTTGCTTGCTAGTTGGTTTGCTATGCACTTGAGCTTGGACAACTGCAACTGGAAACTGAAAACTGACATTTGCTTGAGGACTGCTCGTAAATTGAAATTTGCAAGCAACTGATAGACAAGGAGCAACAGCAACAGCAGCAACAGCAGCAGCAGCAGCATGATTGAAGTGCAATCGACTTGCGTGCCATGAATTGCCTCTTACGCTTGGCCGCTTGATTTGCCTGCCAGTTGCAGGTGTTGCACGTGTCGCAGTTGCTGCAACTGCTGCTGTTGCAGTTGCAGTTGCAGTTGCAATTGCGGTTGAAAGCATTGCATTTGAAATGATTTCGACTGCAGCTTTGATTTTTACGCTGCTGCGGCTGCTGCTGCAGCTGTCACAACACGAAATTCTGCATTTTCACAGATGATATGTTCGGCGGTGGCTGAGTGGTTCCGGCCTGAAGCTGGGACTGAGGTGGTTCGACATAAATGCCAATTTAAGCTGCAGGCAGTGCGCTTTACCTGTGCGGTCGATGCATTTGCCAGCAATTGAAATGCCAGCAATAAAAGCTGTCAGTGCAACGCACACACACACACAGAGACATATATTTATATATATTTATAAAGCTTATCAATTAATTCCTATATATATGTATATGTATATATTCATTCGCTCTGTCGTTGTCGCTCTGCTAAAGGCGTCAACTGCAATTATAATCAATTGAAAGGCCGCCAATTATATTTTATGTGCGTAATTTATGTTAATTGCAAAATTTTAAAATAAATTGCATTTTTATCACCATGGAGCCATGGCTCTGCGCAGCGTACATTATCAAAAATGTCTGTCATTCCAGCACAAACAACAACAAAAGAAAAAAAAAAATGAGAAATGAAATTAAAATAAAAATGAATGAAACAAGCATATTAAATGACAGGCCGGCCAGCTTGCGACGTGGCAGTGCGTGAAAGCATTTGCCATGCTCAATTAATTTTGCCAACTCCAATCAATATATGTGTGCATACAAATAAATATTTATATAGTACATCTATATAAATCGAGCTGATTGCAGATTAATTAGCGTTTCAAGACTTGCAGCACTTACCTTGAGGCTGCCAGCATAATCCTTTGAGGCACTGTATGTGTGTTGGTCGTTAAGCCTAGACTAAGCCTCTATTAATGTGCATTGCAGCAGCAATAACAACATATTGACAAGCGAGCAACAACAATGCACAAATGCAGACTATAAATAATCCGAGCAGCTGCAGCTCGCTCCACGTATGGATATCAAGCCAAAATGATGTTCAAATAAAAATATGCATACATAGTATTTCCGTATGCATTTGAGATGTGTGTGTAAGGTAGTATGTGTTGAATGTTGTCATATGTCTATACATTGTGTTTATATTCATATTTTATCATGTTATATATATATATATATGTGTGTTTTTCTGCTTCTTTTGCTATAGCTAAAAGCCAATCGAATGCTATGGGAAAATAAGGCGAAGCAGGTGCTGCAGATGGACACAGATAGTAATAACAACAATAATAACAACAATGATATCAATAATAATATTAATGATGAGAATAATAATAATAATAAAGTAATGACTGAGCAACTGCAGCAGCAAGCGGCGGACCAGGAACTGCAACAGGAGCAAGACCCGGAGCAGGAACAACAGAAGCCAAAGGATGTCATCGCGATAAAGCAGCTGCCGTCAAACTTCAACAGCTACAACAACAACAACAACAACAATAATAATAATAATAATAACAACAATGGCAGGCAATATGTCGGCGCACTAGAGGACACATGATATCCGCATATACCCATAAGATTGCCGCGCGGCAAACATTGAGCTGACGAACGAACGCACAGCGACAACAACAGCAACAGCAACAGCAGCAGCAGCAACAGCAGCAGCAGCAGCAACGACGACAGCAGCAACAATGCGAATGGCAACAGACAACCATCAAATGCTGGCAAACCAATTTCAAATTGTATTATACCAAGTAAACGCATATGCATATGCAAATATATATTTATATATATATATATATGTTCATAGTTAGATCTTTGTTATGACTGTGTGAGTGTGTAACCAATTGCAAGACACATTCGCCGCACAATTTATACATATGCATAATATGGATGTAAACATAATTGAAACATGTTTAGCAAATACCACCAAAAAAACAAAACAAAAAAAAAAAGAAATATTATTAATAATAATATAAACATTTAGCAAACGTTGCAGGGCGCGCTCACTGCTAGACTCCTCTTTTACGCACTAATCCCACAATATTGTTGAAAGAGTGCGAGTAAAATGTACATTTAAATATAAATAAATATATAGTATATATATATTTAATTTTTATATAGCCTTTGGCGAATTTTTAAGAGAACTTTTATGAACGTTTTTGCGAGAACTTTAATATTATTTGAATTTTTTTTTTTCGTAATTTAATTCTGTACAGTTTTCGTGTAACACAATTTTTTTTTTTTTTTTTGTATTTTTAATTTAAATACCATTTTTTTCAGAATCTCAAGCTCTCAAATAACCTAGAAATATATACTTTTTTTTTGTATACACACTTATAATGTTGAAAAATTAATAAATAAATAAATGAAAAGGAATACGAAATAACATTTTAAAGAGCTTTTAATAACGATATTTCAAATACATTAACAAACAACAACATGTGTGCATATATTTATAAAAAAAATTATAGTTAAAACAAAGAAAAGAAAAGATAGCAAAAACAAATGAAGCTTAAACAATTTTTAGCATAGCATAATATAATTATTATATAAATATATATATATGAATGTACTTTTTTTTTAATAAATTGTTTTTTTTTTTTTTTTTTTTTTTTTTGCAATAAATTGACTGAATGCAGCATCATATGCATCTGTGTGTGTGCGTATGATGTGCATACTACATATACACTTATACACAATGTCACAATAAATGTCTAAAATTAATTGAAATACAAGTTACAAGTGTCGTACAATGTGTGCATGTATCTGTGTGTGACTTAAAGTATATGAATAAAAACAAATATTTACGCATAGATATATAAATATGTATTTAATGAATTAAAATTGAAAAAAAAAAACATAAAACAAAAAGAGAAGAAAAAAGCAGGACTACAAACGCGCCTAGGCCTTATAACTAAGAGCTGTTGATGTTTCTAGGGCTTAATTCTAATTAAAATAAACTCGGGGGAATGTTGACTTTTTTCGTCTTCCTTTTGATTGATTTCCTTCTTTTTTTTAGCAAGCAGTGTGCCTCACACACACACACACACACTGACGCAGTCGATGCACTGCTCTCCGTCCCCACGCGTGTGTGCGTGGTGTATGCGTGCATCTGTGCATGTGTGTGTGTGTGGGCGTGTGCGAAAGGGATAGCAAGCATGTACTTACCGTTAGCTTAAGTCTATGGCAATTTGTGTTGTAAATGTTTTAGTCGAAACTATATTTTATGTATGCGCAATGTTGAAAATATAAAAAAAAAATATAATTGCTGACAATAACTGAAAAAAACAAAAAAAAAAAAAAAACAGCAGAAAACTAAAAAAAAATCAAATAATTGTCAAATATATGCTGTCTGCCTCACACTCGAGGCACACAGTACATATGAACATACACACATACATAAACGTCTGTATTTGTGTGCGTGAATCAATTGTGAATCTAAATGTAAACTATTTTTTGTTAGCTTCTTAAGGGGGAAACTATGTTTTAAATATTTACCCAACAACCAAAACAACAACAAAAAAACATCCCATGAAATATATGATATATCTAAGCATTATATAGCTACAACTATGTATTGTATATAAGTGAATGTCATAACAAATAACAACAAGAATTGTGGATGTGTGGGGAAGCAGCGTGCTTGCAGCTGACAGACAATCAAAGCTCAAAGATACTTGAAAAGAAATTAAATAAAAAATATTAAAAATAAAAAGAATTATTAAAAAAAAAAATGATTAACCTAAATGAATCTATTTGAATGTTTAGCAAGTTGATGTATTTATCGGAAAATTGTAACAAAGCTGTTCGCGTGCACACGCTGCCAGATGCAATGGGAATCCATGAAAATAGATTTACAAATGCAATATGCCGAGAACTGTCTTTAAATCAATAAGCCACATAACATACATACATACATCTATAGAAAACACACGTGCAGAATAATAGATTAAGCCAAGCAAATTGTACAATATTCATTAAAGACAGCAACAAGAACATGAGCAGCAGTACGAAAAAAAAAAAAAAAAAACGTCAAAAATAAAATAAAATAAATTAATTAAAATATATTAAATATATTCTAAAAAATAAATAAATAAATAACAGTTAAAAATTATGCAAAACTTGTGTGTATTTATTTTTAAAATTTGCATTTGAAAATAAGTTTAATAAAATGAAAAGCTGGCGACAATCTTTGTAGCCAACAATTGAATGCAGATTCTTTGGCATAGTCAAAAATCGCAACTAATTGTCACAGATGAGCTGAGCCACATGAATGCATAAGGAAACCCGCGCAGAACTCAACATTAGCTGTACTCTTTGAACACACCTCGGGTAATGCTTTAGCTACTAGAACAAACCTGATTTCAAAGGCTCTTTCACCTAAGCTTGACTATTATCAAGCCTCAAAAATGAGCTACAACATACTGTATATAGTCAATATGATATATGAGACTGAAGCTATCAGAATATGAATCCAAGGAGAGAAATTGATCTTGGCAACAGATCCAGATCCATTTCAGAGTAGCAATATCAATAGATTACTCCATACAGCCCATACTCCATAATGCCCCGACAATGATCGCTGAGGATCTCTCTATCTCTCTCTCTCCCTCTCTCTCTCTCTGTACAGTCGCAGCCCCATTCGCTTACGCATAATTCAATCGAAAAAAAAAATTTGCTCATATATATGATGGTATAACACTTTAATTTCTTATTTTTTTTTTTTTTTACTTTTTCTTTTAATTGGTGTTGATGATGTTTTATTTGGAAGAAATATACATTTCTTGGTCAATAGAAAAAAGTGGTACTTCTCATGTTTTGCTTGTTCTGGAGTAGTGTGAATAAGCTAATAATGAGTATTTAGTTCATTCTTTTACTTTTATTAAAATTTTTGGCATTGGTTTCTTTTCTTCTTTGGTTTTTGTTTAAATGTAGTTTTACGAAAAAATTGTATTTATTTATTTATTCCTCTTCCTCCTCTTCCTCCTCCTCCTCTTCCTCTTCCTCTTCTTCTTCCTCCTCTTCCTCCTCCTCTTCCTCTTCATCTTCCTCGGCCTCCTCATCCTCCTCCTCAACGACCTCCTCCTCGACCTCATCCTCATCCTCAGCGATATCCTCATCGGCCTTGGCGTCCTCCTCACCCTCAGGTGTCTCGGGCTCACCTGCCTTCTTGCCTGGTCGTTCGCCGAACCACTTTGGCAGTTTGGCTAAAGTGGGATATAGATGAAAGTTGAAAGATGATAGAGATCAGTATTATCACGATATTCATAAGGACATTGAGACATGGAAAACATGGCACGACAATGAACAAATTTAATGAAACGATTAAAGTGTGCTCCCTGTGGTACAGTAATACCAGACTATATAGTGCAGTGCCAAGTGTTGGTTGGTCTAGGCAGTGGGCAGTGTGTACATACATTTTTGACGGCCGGTATTGTTCCTTCTTCTCGTTCCAGATCTTCTCGTTCACATCCTTGGAGATCTCATCCCAGCCCTGTAGCCCCAAAGTGTGTGTGCGTGTTTGTGTGTGTGTGTGCGTGTGTATATATTATATATGGAGACGAAAGTGTACGTAACACACACACACAAGTACAGTTGACAACAACAACAATTATATAGATTATGTAGTATACAGATTACATAGAAAGAGACAAAAGAGAGAGAGAGAGAAAGAGAGCAGACGTTAAGTGTGATATCGTTAGCTGAATGCCGTGTGCCTTAGAGTCCCATCTATATATCTTACTAACTGACTGATCGATTGATTGACTGATTTGACTGACTGTCTAATGATTGTACTGTAGACACAATGGGTTTCGATTTCGATTTCGATGTCGGGTCACTTTTGCTGTGCCCTTGGCAGAACATTGAACACTGTATGTATGCGGGTACGAATAGTACAGAGCAGTACAAAGGACAAAGACGTAAAATTTTAATTGAAAAACATAAAAAAAGCAAATATATATATAAACATTGAGATATTGAACAGATAGAGAGAGTGAGAGTGAGAGAGAGAGCGAGAGAAAGAATTCTCAACAATTTGCTCTTTTGCGCTCTTACATTTTGTGCGCTGAGTGAACCTCTCCTGTTTTTCTTGCCATGACTTTTCTAAGTTTTCCGCATACACCGTATTATAGCCCTATATTAAATAATAACATAGGGAGAGAGTCAGAAGAATAGTGCAAAACAATACCCATTGTTGCAGTTGTACTTAGAAGTTCTTCGTATAAAACCCACAGCCAATGCGAACTCTCCGCAAAGGTCAACCGAATACTTACACCCTCGAAGAGCTTCTTCTTGTCGTCATATGAGCGGGTATCCACACGTCTCTCATATTTGGAGGCGACTTGAATCTTGGGCTATAATCGAAATGAATTTATATAGTCAGTAAGTGCTAGATCTCAAATATATAGAGAATTAAGGACACTTACCGGGTATTTGCCAGTCAAAGCTTCTGGGTCGAGACCCTTCTTCAAGGCTTTGTGCCTGAGCTGTTGCTTCTGTCTTTCCTTCAGCTCTTTCAACTGCAGACAGATGATGTTTATTTATTGTAGGTACTTGTCAATTGGTTTCTATATTCATCTGAATACTCACATCGTAGTCCTGACGTTTCTGCCTTTCTTCCAAGTCATACTTCTCAGTTTCCAATTTGACGATGAGCTCCCAGAGTTCCTGGGCCTTCTCACGCAGCTTCTGCTCGCCAAAGCCTTCGATAGCGAGGGGCTTGATGCGGAACGACAACGAGATCTTCTTCTCCTCCTCCAACTGTTCCTTAGTCTTGTTACGTTCCATGGCGGCGGACGACAGTCCCAACTATATGCGTGCAATTTTCGATTTTGTTTCCATTTTATAATTGACACATTTCGTTGTGTTTTGTTTTTATATATTTTTTTTGTTTGTGGATTGGAATTGGTTTTGTTTTATGGTTCGGATTTATGGGGTATTGGGGGTTTGGTTGCAGGTTACGGTGGTACGTGCGAAACAAGTACGGTTTAGAGTAAAAGACATGGATTTCAAATGACAGATTAGCAAAATTGTGTGTGGGTGTGTGTGGGTTTTGTGTGTCGAATGAGATTATATAATTTAAATATGACAACGAACGGATACGATTCGGAAAGAGACAACATTTAAATATTAGCAAAATACACGAACACGTAATATACAGAGAGAGAGAGAGAGAGAAGGTAGAAACGACAAAATACGAGAATGGTGTGGGGAACTGTATCAGTAGGCTGTATTGATGGAATTTCATATAATTACCACGCCTGTCTCCTTCTTGGCAATGGTGAAGTTGGGGCCCTTCTTGTCCTTGTCCTTCATGGCCTGCAACATGGCTTGGCGCTTCTTTTCGGCCTCCTCGAGACGCATGCGCTTCTCTTCGATTTCGCGCTGCTTCTTCTCTTCGGCCTCACGGACGCGACGCTCCTCCTCCTCCTTTTTGCGCTGGGCCATCTTTTGCTCCTCCTCGGCGCGCGAGATCTTGCGCTTGGCCTGCTTCTCCTTCAGTTTCTTCAGCTCATCTTCCTCCTTGGCTCTCTGTTTGCGCCATTCGCTGATGTATTCTTTCAGCTGTTCATCGAGATCGGAGCGCTTCTGATCCTGACGCTTGATGAACTCTGGATCGCCCTCACCTCTGCAGGGCGCAGCACACATGCATCAAATAAAATCAATAATTAGTAATTGAAATCGATCACAATCTAAATCAAAAGCAAAGTCATCATCATTTTCTAGCTAGCATCACTAACTAAGCCGGTAACTAAACTATGTTTATATATATATATATATATATATTTATTTATTTATTTATATTTATCGATTTAGGCCTACAATTAATATTACATTGAAGTCCAAATTGATATTGTTTATGAATATTATTTTGTAAATGTCGGCTCAATATACGTATGTGCATAGTAGAAGTTGGACTTGTTAACAAATTAGTGACTATCTCATCAAGCATTAGATCCACAAAATTGTCAGTAATATCAGCTACAAGACGGCCCTAGAGCCGTCAATATATCGTGTCTAAACTAGATAAAAAAAAAAAATGTTTAAATTAAGAAGAAGGCAAAATCATGCCAAAAACTAATATATTTGATCTAGATAATGTTGTTATGTATAGATATTGCACATATCGTGTATGAGTTAACTATATACAGAAAGTACATTTAACTAGTACAACTAGTTGTGGGGGAGTGGGGGCTTAGGCATAGTACAGCTATGGTGAGTTTGGTGAGTTGCTGTCGTTTTAGCCAGGCAGAGTTTGAACATTTGGTTAACAATATATAAAAACTATATAGTAAATGACTGAGCTTAAGATATCACTAAGAATTTAGTACGGATTAGACATTTGTATTATACATAATTCATTCTTTTTTTTTATTGTACACATTTCGTATGGCATCAACTTACTCGGCTGGTGTCTGAGGTGGTTTTCTATACGTGAGGCAAACATGGAGGTGGTTTTGATATAGATTTGGTGGTTTTGTGTTTCAAAAAATTGGTTGGTTTTTTTTTTACATTTATAGTTTGGCACAAATTCACGATGAAGTACACAAAAACACGTGTTGGGTTGAGAGATTTGTTTTGTTTTGTTTTTGTTTTTTGTTTTTTTTTTTTTCCATATGTAACAAAAATATTTATAGTTTTTTTTTTTATTATTTTACAAACAAAAAGAATCGTTGAAAAGAAAGAGAAAAACATTTTTTGTTTAAAAAAAAAGTAATGGAAAAAAATTATTGTTTGTTGCAACGAAACGAAAATAATTGATAAACAATAAATTAAATGTAAGTACGTATTTGTTGTTTGTTTGTTTGTTTGTTTGTTTGTTGTTGTTGTTGTTGTTTCTGTAGTTTAAATTTGTAAATTCTAAAACTAAATTCCAAGCAACGAACTGTAAGCTAATTTGTACAAACTTTCAAAAACTCAAAACTCAAAAAAAAAAAAAGAAATTTAACTGAAACTGGAACTGGAGCTGGAGCTGGAACTGGAACTGGAGCTGGTCTTGTATGATCAAAAATAAACGAATTTTGCTTGTGCTTTGTACAAAATCAATGTGAGAAGAGGTTTTTTTTTTAAATTTTGTTTATTTATTTATTTATTTTTTTTTTGGAAATGAAATTCGAGCAACGAACTGAACTAAATGTTGACCAGGCGAAATTTTTGTTTTTGAACATTCCAAATTTGTATTTCTTATATGAATTCTTTGTCGAGTTGGCACACATTTCCATTGCTATATGTATATATGTTTGATATCTTAGATATTATGCAAACATTGAATTTTAACTACATCTTTGTTTATCTCTTTTATTTTACGTATTTTTTTTTTTTTTTTTTTTTTTGCGAGAGAGTACTAAAAATACCGAGATGAATCTGAATCGTAGCAGCAGCCACCGTGCTGCTCTAATTGCATATATATACATATATACATATATACATGCATACATACATATACATATATACACATATACATATATATTTCATTCGAAAAACATTTTCGCTTGCAATTGTTTCGTTTCGAGTACAAATGCGAATATTAATTGATTTGCTTTGGTAACGCAATTACTTACTTCCTGTAATAAGAAAGAAACGGGGAGAAAGAGAGAGAGAGAGAGAGAGAGAGAAAAACAAATGTGATTTAGAATTTTCCATGTCTTAAAGTCTTAATTGATTGAACAGAAAGAAGCCAGGCCAGCGATAGGCGAAATTTACTTTTGCGTTATTTTTTTTTTTTTTAATTTTTTTAATTTTTTTGGAATTTTCGAATGGTTTTATTCATTTTTCAAAATTTTAGAGGGAAAAATAGGGATAGACATGTTACGAACTACAATTACAAATACGAATACATTTATTTATAACTATATATACACATGGATATATTTGATATATATAGATATATTGAATTTTGACAGGGTTGGATTACTGGAAATGGCGGTGGGCGGGTGTGGGTAGGTATAGCTGGGGGGAATACACATATAGCTTGCTCGATTTAGATATATATATATATATATATATTTATATATACAATTACATAACGTTTGCCAATTTTGTTGTTTGGAATTTGGAATTTTACTCAGATTGGGGTGCGGTTCAGGAAAATGTGTGTGAATATATATTGATTTTGTGGTTTATGTTTTTTTGGTTTACATTTTCTAGACAAAGATGATTTCATTGCTTGTGTGTGTGTGTGTGTGGATAGATGTTTATAGATAGAAAGATGAGTTAGTACATTTTGTACAAAAGTTTTGCTCGAATTGATCAGATTGTGTGTTCGATAGATAGATATAGATATTTTAATATAAATATATATATGGGGGATAAGACATACAACAACATTGAGAGATAGAAGAAATAAATAAGAAACAAACAAAAAATTAACAAATTACAAAATTATAAAATGAAATGAGAAATAAATTAAATTAATTAGAAGACAAAGACACAAAACAGAAAATAATTGCGTTGGGATAATTCCGGCGTTTGCACATTGATTATTATTATTTGTTTTTTTGTTTTTTTTTTTTTTTCGCATAACAAAGACAAATACAAATACAAAGGACATATACAAAACACATATAGAAAATTTTGTTTTCTGTTTTTTTTTTTTTTTTTTTTTTTTTTTTTTTTTTTTTAATGAAATTAAAATTAAATCATAATTTGTTAAAAAAAAAAAAAAGAAAAAAAAACAAAACAGAGAGAGAAAACACCAATCGAGTCTTTAGCTGCTCAGTTTTGGCCACAAAAACTACTTACGTCTCCTCTCTGGTCTCCTCGACAACCTCCTCCTCTTCGGAACTGCTGGCGAGTTCGTAATTAAACGAGGTGTGTTTTATGGTTTTGTGCAAAAAACAATATCACAGGTGCATTTTGGTTGGTTTGTGTGTGCAAAATAGTTGTTGTAGTTGTTGTTGTTGTTGTTGATGATGTTGTTGATATTTGTTGTCAAGTTGTTTGTTATTGATTTCGAGAGAAACGAAACGACAACATTAGCAGTTGATTGATTAAGACGGTTTTTGGTTTATTTTTTTATTTTTGTTGGGTGGGATAGGATTTTTGGTTATGATGGAGTCACACAGTCACACAGGTTGCCGGCATGTGGATAGGTCGGGTCCAAAATGGGGATTGTGATGAAAGTAGAAAGTGTATAGAAAGGAATACAAATCAAACATGTGCCATAAAACAGAAAATAGAGGACAAAAACCCAGTGCTTGTAACACACGACTGACAAAAATACACTCGATATATATGTATGTAGGTGGGTGGGTCTGTGTGTGCGTGTGTATGTATATTTGTGCAAACTGTTAAATGTCGAAATTCATTTAAAAAAAAAAAGAAAAACACTTGTAAAAATCTATATACATAGACAGTAGATCGATCTGTGCTCAAGTTAGTTAATTACGATATTTGACCCACTTTATACGATATTCAACTTAGACTCTTTCCAATTTCACTTACGACTGAGCTGACTCTGATTTCAACTGATTTAATCGTAATTATAATAATAGATATGTGACGCACGCGACGCATACTTAATATTGTTGCTTATTGCCTGCCTGTTGGGATCACTCTACTTACGTGTATTCCTCATCGTCGGACATGGTTACGGTTTAGGGTTGAAAAAACCTAAAATGGTAAGAGAAGAGAACAGAAATGGGCATATTAGTTAAGGTCATGTATGCAGAGCTTGAGCAGTTAACGTTACTCTCACAGTCACAGTCACGGTGATAGTCGCAGTCACAGTTCCTAGCTGATTCTGTTATTGTCGCTTACTGCCAATTGTCTAATGCTGCAGCAGCAACAGCAGCCAGAGCAACAACAATGGCTAAAACTAAAATAGCAACAGCCTCCTCCTGCTAGTGTTGTTGTTGTTGTTGTTGTTATTGCTATTGTTGTTGTCATTGTTGTTTTCGCCTTGATATCGCTCTATATTTAGACACCAAATGTTTATGCGGGCCAGTCAGTATCTGTGTCTGTATCCACATATGTATGCGTATATAAATGTGTATGAATATATAATATATATATATATATATATATATATATATATCTATGTCTCTATGCTATCATAAGACTCACACACACACATATATATATGGCTGCCATCTTTATTTTTATATAGCCGGCGACAATATTGTATCCGATCATAATTTCTGCGCCTCTTACAAAATTTTCGGTTATTTAATTTTATATACTCGCCTCTGTCTATATATTTATATAGAGTACATGTACGTATATATGTGTAAAGGTATTTATCTCTCTTTCTCACACGCTCTCCCTACCTCACTCTCGCTCTCTCTCTCTCTGTCTGACTGTGTGTGAAATGCTTTTAGCTAACTGTTAAAAATAGCTGCGCGTATTGAATTTCTGTGCCGAAACGGCACGAAGCGCTCAAAGAGCTTTCACGAGCTGACTTTCGATCGGGAAACGTTCTGATTTTTACCTTGGCACTAAATCAAAGGCAAAATCTACCAAATACAGAGAGGGAGAGGGCAAGTGAGAGAGGGAGAAAAACAAAATGAAGAATTACCCAAAAGCTAAACTCTGACTGACAATCAAATGTCAATAAATGTAAATGCATTTGTCAAAATGCGCAGCTGAAATATGCTAAATATGCAATCTGCTGCCTGACAGACGTCTGACTGCGTTGCGATTGAGGTGCGATGGCATCTTGTTGGTGTGTGTGAGTGTGTCTTAGTATGTGTGTGTGTGTGCCTCCTCTGTCAACGATTTCATAATTACAAACTGTAGAACTATGCATTTGAAGTGCCATAAAATTGGGTCGCGAATCATTAATGCATATGAAAATATATTTATATATATATGTGAATATATCAAATATATGAAAATATATATTTTTATGTATATATATGTGTATATGTATTTGGATACCGCTCAATTTAACTGCAGTTCTGGCAAACAGTGCGAATACATGATGTGTAAGAAGCATTTTGAGTAAAATGCAATTCTGAACCATGCGAAACATATTTGGATATATATATATATATATATGTTATGTGATATATATGTGTATAAACATATATTTTCTAATATATGAGTAGATCTATCCGAGCAGCTATCTTTGTATCAAACTATCTTTCTATCTATCTATCTACATATCTATATCTATCTATCTATCTATCCATCTATCTATCTATCTACCTATCTATATATCTTTCTATCCATCTATCTATCTATCTATTTATCTACCTATCTACATATCTTTTCTTCTATCTATCTATCCATCTATCTAGCTCTCCATCTAATTAACTATTTTTCGATGTCATCTGTATATCCATTTGTGTGTCTATCTCTCTAATTATCTATCTTTCTATACATTTATCCATCTTTCTATCCATTTATCCATCCATCTATCTTTCTATCCATCTGTCGATTTTTCTATCTAACTTCCCATCTATCCATTTATCCATATATTTTTCTATTATATCTATTATCTAGATATTTACCTATCTATTTGTGTTTCTATCTATCTCTATATTCATACGTTTATCTATCTATTCACCCATCATAATTCTCTTTTCTAAATCTCAGTTTCATGTTCAAGCCCTCAAGACAACTTCAATCTGATCTGTAAGCTCCTAAGTTTTCCCATTCATCTCAATATATACATACACACACATATATTTATATATATATATGGAAAATATGTTGAAACTAGAGCGCAGCAATTGGCTAAGTTTGAGAAGGAGCAAAATAAATAGAATATTACGTTGACGTGTACGTTGAGCACGCTAAATATAGAAATATTTTCCAGCACCGATTTGGATATGCCAGATAGCAGTGCGAGAGCAGAAGTATATAGTATATGTGTGGGTGTCCAAGTGTATGCGTGTGTGGGTGTATGAAAGCTCATCTATTAACGCCTGCGCACAAGCACACAGACTCTGTCTGTGTCTGTGTGTGTGTGTGTGTGTGTGAATCTATCTTTGTTGGCCATTTTGCCAAGGTAAAAACACGAGCTGCCAGGCACACGCACGCACATACACTCGCACACACTCACACGAAGCTTATTTTTAAAAATTTTTAGCAAAAAAAAAAAAAAAAACAAGAGAAAGAAAATAGAAAAAGAATTGAATTCTTTTGGTTTTATATCTGTGAGATCATATAACACTTGGCTCTCAAGGCGCTCTCAATCGCAAAATCTGTCGCATTTGTTCGTATTCCTGCTTGACGTTGTTGCTGTTGCTGCTGTTGTTGTTGCTGTTGCTGGTTGCTGTTGCTGGTTGCTGGTTGCTGTTGCTGCTGCCGTTAAAGTTGTCGTTGTCGTTTTTTTTTTTTTATATATTGTTGTTGTTGTTGTTATGTGCCCTAGGGCAATTATTTATAGTCTTTGTCAGGCATTGAACAAATAAAAAAAAGATATAACAAAAAAATTTGCAGAACAGAAAAAAATTTTCATCTGATATTCAAAATGCAAAATGCAATTTGAAAATCTTAGCTGTTTTTTCTTTTTCATGTTTTTAAATATATATATTTTTTGAGTTTTTTTATTGTTAATTAAATTGTTTAACACACGTGAATTGTTTCTGTGCTTTTCACTTGGAAAAAAAATTATTGCAAAAAAAAATTGGAAAAAAAATATATAGCTTTCAGCAGTTTGCGCACACAGGATTATATAAGAACAATCTTTATGCATTCTTATTTATTTATTTATTTTTTTTTTGATCAAGTTCTTGGGCGTTTTTTTATAAGTTCAGCGCGCAAGGATTTCTGTTGAAGTTCGTTAGAGATTTTCAAAAAATTTTTATTTATTTTTTTAAGTCTTGTTCGATAACTTTGTGAATAGTTTGCATTTCAGTTTTCTTTGTGGCTTTTGGTCCAAACACTTGGCCAACTTACTTAGGGAAAAAGAAACAAATTGAACTCTCAACTAAAGTCCGAGCAGCTGACGTCGTAGGAGCGAATGCTGCGGTTCGACTAAACAGACTGACGATCCAAAGCGATGCTACACGTTATGTTAAAGAATTTTTGTTCAGCTTGCGGAAAATGAAAAGCATTTCCCACCACTACAGAGACAGCGGCGCGCTCGCTATATACACACGGCGCAGCGACAACTGTCTCAGCACGAACGCAATGGGTGCGAAAAGGCGCGCTATATGCCGGCACAACAAGTGGCGATGGGCGGTGTGCAGAGGCGGACACCAATACATGGACAGTGGGACGAGCAACGATAGAGACTACGCAATGCTTGGCAGCCAAGGCGCAGGAGCGCATAGCTTATAGCATGGATCGGAGATGTGTGGCGGCAAAGCGTGGGCGTGCAGCAGATGTGTGTGTATAGAAGTGTATGTGTGTGTGTGTGTGTGTGTGGCAGCCTGATAGCAGTAACAATTTCAGGTGGGCTGCCTGCCTGCCAACACCCACCCGCCCACATCCGTTCGAGGCGTTGCGTCGCCAGCAGCTCGACTGAAACATAAACTTGTTGAATAAACAAAACTCACACACACATACACACACACACACACACGCATACATGCAGAGGCATAGCAAGCGAAACAGAGATTTCCAAAATGAATACTTCCAATTGGCTATGATCCATATATATTTAAATATACACATAGACATCCATGCATATGTATGCGCATCGGGCATGTATATAGCGAATATAGACTGGCATCTATGCGTTGGCGTTCGAGTTGTTTTTGGAATCAAATATCGTTGAACATAAATTTCACACCCATTTAATTGTGTTTGTATGTAAATGTATTCAGGCAACTCACACACGCACACACACACACACACACACACACAGGCATAACTAGCACAGAGTCTTGTGCATAGTATAACATTTAGATCAAATCCATTTATATATAATTCTATGACTTTTCATATACTTATGCATATGTAAAGTGATTTCAAAAGTGGCCAAGAATGAAATGAAAACATGATTGCAACACATCTTGCGAGCGCACTCTGCATTCATGCCCTTAAGGCCCAGATATCTTAACTATTTAGCAGCTATTGCTGCTATTGAGACCATCATGAAATATAGATATTCTCAAATATACATACATACATATTTATATAGATATGTGTAGATGCTGACGTCGATGTTGGCTGCCAAACAGCCGGCCTTAGTGCACAGCGATCGTTAGCCCGTCTGTCCAACCGTCTATCTATCTATATATCTATATATCTATACATTCGATCTATTCGTCATTGTTCTGCTTTTGATTCCTCCACAGCATACCCTGCCTCGATAGCTGCTTAGCTCATTTGGGCTGCGAAATCGTGAATGAGTATATAAGTTAACACATTTATTTATAAAATAGTATATATACATGATATGCCTTAATATTTCATATACACATATATATAATTTTTTTAATTTTACGAAATTCCATTAGATGCCAAAAATTAAAAAAATAAATAAATGACTAAAAACTGAATGTCAAAACATAATTAAGTGGAATATTGTCAAAGATTTGCCTGCATTTATTTATTTTTATTATTTTATTAAATCAATTAACAGCTGCATAATATTTATTCAGGGTTTAAATTCATGGAAAGCGTATTCAATGTGCTCCAATTTGAAAAAACTCTCTACAAGTGATTTAAAGTGATCAAGACTGCAAGACTGTCTGACTCCAGCTAAAAATTTTTTTACCTAGCACTTTTTCGATTCGTCTGATCATATACATATATCTATCAATTTACAATGAAATAAATTATTCTCGAATTTTCGGACATTAAATAAAAGTTTCTCGTATAAATACTACTACAGTTAAAACTTTTCATCTAAATGCTTTTATCATAACTAATCATATAATAAAAAAAAAAAACACTAAAGAGATATACCGACGAAACCTAGCTATAGTATTTATATTCTAGTTCAAAATCGGTTGAAGATTTGGCCCTTAGTCAGAATAATCAAGTATTAAAATTTAGTTTTAGTAAATTACAAAATCTTTTTTTTTTAATAATACTAAATAAATTTGATATGGAATACGTATTGTTAAAAATGTTAAATAAAAATGTTAATAATAAAAAAAATAAAAATAAAAAAATTAAATTTTTTAAGTCAAATTAATTCAATTAAAATCAAATTTAAAAAAAAAATAAAATAAATACCTACAACTAAAATAGTTAAAAACAAAATTTTTTAAATTAAATTAAAAAATCAAATCAATTTAAAAAAAAAATAAATTTGAGCACAATAAAAGAAACATTTTTAAAACAAAATAATTAATAATTTTAATACAATAAAAATAAATCTTTCTAAAAATCGAATAAGAAGGCTCTAGTCGGAACTGCTCGACTACGAGATACCCTGAACCAAAAAAAAAAAAATTAATACTCTTCTTCTTTACGAACGTATGAGCGCACGCTCTCCTAACCCCGCAGTTGCTGCCATGGCTTGGGGGTGAGTTGAGCTATATTTTAACGCCTATAACTCCATTTCTAGATGGACGATTTTCATAATATTCATATTCATAATATTTAATAATATAAAAAAAAAATAATAATTATATAAGTAATACAAAAACATATTAAAAAAATTCCATAACTTAAAATAACTTGAATCAAATAATTCTGGATAATTTCATCTCATCATATAAATCTTATTCGTTTATTCGAATCTGTTTCACTTGACTTTTTCTTATTTTTTGTTTTTTTTTTGTTTTTTTGTTTTTTTTTTTTTTTTTTGCTTTCATTTTTGTTGTTTTGTTTCGCATTTCGTGGCACTGGGTAAAAGTATATGCTTGTTTCTTAAATATAGAACTGCTGGTATGTGTGTATGTGTGTGTGTGTGTGTGTGTGGCTGTAGCTGTTGCTGAACGCGTATAATCTACACAGACAGCCAGATATTGGTGTTGGATTTATAAATACATATGTAGCATAGTATGCAAGTCGCATAGATATATACACATAGACGACACGCGGGACTCTGAGCAACTTAGAAAGGGATTTTCATGGGAAATAAAGTCGAATTGAAGCTGAAAAATCGTCCATCCACAGATCCAGAATTAAATGGAATCTCCTCAGTCTCAAATTGACCCAATAAAATATCAATTGCATAATCAATGAATTGAATATTATATTGAATAACATAAAATAAATATATATATAGTTGCACATCGGGTTATAGTGTGACCCATTTTGTTATGACCTAGCACGTAAGCCCCATTTACCTATATGCATATATCAATTTCAAATATGTAAACGTACATTTGCCATCTGCCAATATTTCTAACTTTGAACTTAGCCAAATATTTCAACAATCTGTTTTGCATATACTATGTATGTAAGATATAATATGTATATAGAATATATATACATTGTATATGTGTATACATATACATATATTTATCTTAGTTGCCTTCAACTAAATTTCAATTCGCATCATCTTCAACATCAACAAAAAATCAAGGAAAACAAATAGCAATGTTTTCGGGTATATTTGGGCTATTTTTGGGTCTCTTGTGTGGGCGAATATGTGCTTCGGCTAGCCTTCGGCTTTGCTCGTTTTTTTTTTCGCTCTATATATCTACAGAGTTATGCATATGTACATACATACATATCTACATTTCGGATCATGCATACTATATGCATATGTATGTGCGTAGCTTATATGGATTCTACGACAAACTGTTTCAATTTCTATCTTTGGTCGCCGCTTTCTACTACTGCAAGCCGAAACGGATGCACAAAACTTGAAGCATAAACATTCTAAGTATATATACATATCTGATTTACATACAATACAAGTATTCAATGAATTTCAAATTACTCTTGAATCAAACAGGATCAGCCAAAAAAAAACAATTAAAAGCATCTCAAACTGTTTTCTGCTTTCAAGCTTGTTACTTTTATTAATTATAACTACTCTGTTGCAAAGGAGAATCTCAGAGAGGAATAAGCTCTGTCGATATAAATAGGTATTCATTGTATCAAGTGGTATTTTCAGCAGAGCTGATGTTTACTTAGTTCAATGTATCTCTTCAGGTCTATTTGATTTTTCATTAATCTCATTGCTGTACGATTTTTTGAGAATTTTATCTCAAACAATTGACTCAATTCTCAAGCAAAAATTGCAGGAACTTTTATTAAATATAATTTCAATATTTTTCGTCGAATAATCATTTACTATATATAATAAATTAAAAACATCTTTTCAAAAATACTTTCTAGATTAAGAACAAATAGAGTTCACTTCTTGACCCATAAGAGAGGTGCTTTTCATTCAATTGAATGTGCAATAGATATGCTAATTGGAAGCCGAAAATAGAAAAAACAAATATTTATACTACATATGAATGATTTTTAGAATCTTATCTGAAAATCAATTCATATTGTATTGATTAAGTTGAAATCATGTACAACATTCTATATACTTAATGATTTAGTAATATTCTTTCTATTTTTCCTATAACGTATATCTGTCCATAAGTATTAAATGTTTCATTTGTTATAAGATAAAATGGAAAAGTGAAAAGAATTGTTGACTCGAACTCTTTTCTGCTTGAACTTATGTAGCTCATATAAGACTTTGAATACCCGCTTATTAACACTTCATAGATATCACATGTAGAACTCGTTCTGTTTCATAGATTTGAATGGGCTTTCGGAATAGCAAACATATTTTGTAACGAACAACAATCCGTTGAGTGCCAAAATTAGAATATATACGTGCGACGTTCGTTTTAAAAATAAATTAAATTTAAAAGCAACAAAAGAAAAGTGCTAAAGAATTAAATTATACACACCAAGCAGGAAAAAATTGTCAGAAATCAGAGTTAGGTAGGCAAAAAATTTTTCATTACAAAATTGTTTTTGATTTTTAGAAATATGGTATTTCTCAGCTCAGTCTTTATACTTTACTAAAAACATTGGCAATTGCTAAGACAGAAGGTATTGAAGTTATAAAAGTGATATTAATGTTAATTGTAATAATGCAAAAATATTATTTATAGTAATATTATTTCAAGTATTAGTATTAGAACGAAGCAAGTATACTACTTCTACTACTATGTCACTGGTAATCTATGAAATTGTAGTAAACTGTATTATTAGTAGTAGAAAATGTTTTACTTGACCTCACATTCTAGACAATTTGAATAAAAGTAAGCCTTAAATAAATCAAGCATAAACAATAATTAACTTCAGTCTATATTTGTGTTCATATGTAACTACTTCTATATATGTACACACAATTTGTGCAATATAGCTCGATTTAAAGTATGCTGAGACCAAAGCATTTATAACGGCTTGCACACCGTTAATATTTGGTATATTCGATAATTGGCCCTCAACTATCGGCTAATCGTGATTTATGAACATATCGCAGTCAATGCTTCAATTACGATTAATTTGGCTTATCGGCCACCCACCACAAGTTTTTTTGTCGATAGCTTCGCAGTTTTATTTGCAAATTTTGAAGAACAACGAAATAAGATATCTAAATACAAGTATATAGACACACATATGTACGTGTAATTTGACGTTTTTATTTGGTTTCGTTGTCATAATTGTGATTGTCGTCTTTTGTTTTTTTCTTTCCTCAGTGACGCTGCCAGCGGCGCACCTTCGTTTCCCCCATCCATCAGCATCCGTTGTTGCTGCTGTTGTTGTTGTTCTTGTTGTCGTTATTCCTGTCTGATTGACGACGCATCTATCGCAAAAATTGCACGAAGTTTGTGTTGAGTCCAAAGGTAAACATGGCCAGCGAGCCAGAAAACAAACCGCCCATATTACACATATTGGTCGTCGGCTTTCATCATAAGCTTGGCTGCCAGGTGGAGTTCTCGCATCCGCCGCTAATCGCCGGCTCCAGTGGACGTAACGAATGCCCCTCCGGCTGGAAGTACTTACCCACGCTGGCCCTGCCAGATGGCTCGCACAACTTCATGGAGGACACCGTGTTCTTCAATTTGCCCAGCCTCTTTGAGCCGGCCGCCAGTATTTACGGTGTATCGTGCTATCGCCAAATTCCCGTTGAGAAACTCAAGATACGCACCGCCGACGTGACGCGCAGCACTGTACAGAAGTCCGTGTGCATACTGGCACGCTTGCCGATCTATGGCTACATTGAGGTCAAGCTGTCGCTCATCGCGGACGCTTTCTTTGACCAAGGCGACTTTAGCTGCACCGAGCTGTTGGTCAAGGCGTATCAACAGCTGAATGCCTGCCTGCTGGACGAGGAGACGCACCGGCCGTTGCGCCACTTCCATGTGGGCCTCTCACTGCGCGAGATTGTGCTGCACTGGCGCCATAAGAGCCTGATGCTGTTCAAGCTGTTGCTGCTGCAACGCCGTGTCGTCTGCTTCGGCTCGCCCGTGCGCGGCATGTGTGTGCTCATACTGGGCATGGCGTCGCTGATACCGCGTTTGCTGGAGAAGGGCTTCCAGGAGGTGGCCTGTGTGCGCACCTCGCGCCCGTTATCGCCCATGCCCGATTTTACCGACTCGCTGCAGCGTGAAGCAGAGGCCGTTGCCGAAGCCGAGATCGAAACTGATACTGTTGCAGAGGCCGAAGATCTAACGGTGATCTCGTCAGCAGCCTCTGCCGGCTCCCAGTGCTGCAACAGCAGCGGCAACACCTCGCCGCACACAACGCCCAACTCACAATCGCACGACTCCAGCTGCCCAACCACAACACCGACACACAACGAGTTGCAGCGCGTCGACTCAACGGAGAGCGGCACCAGCGCTGGCGGAGGCAGCAAACGGAATGGACGCAGCAGCTCATTGACTCGCGAGGCAAGCGTCGACACATTGGCTTGTAAGTGTAAACGATATATTCTAGTAGACTCTCCTGACTGAATTCTTTCGTCTTCTTAGCTAATCTTGCCGCTCTGTGCGCCATAAATCCTGATGAATATCGTGCACCAGTCAGCATTTTTGCCAGCGGCAATTTATGCCTGCCCTACTTGTCGCTACCGTACATGGACCTGCTCAGCGATCCCATGGTGCTCTCCTATATTATCGGCACCTCCAATGTGCTGTTCCAGCAGAAGCGTCAGCTGGCTGATGTGCTCGTTGATATCGAGGCAGCCAATTTGGATGCGCATGATCCGGAGTTGCGGCGTCAACTGGTACTCAGCACAGAGGATCTGCGCTTCATGGACTACATACTGAAGCATGTACAAACACCGAAAGAGGATGCCGAAGGCAGCGAGTATTGGATACGTGAGCAGTTCCAGGGCTACATACTGGCACTACTACGCACGGCGGTGGCACCTGGTGAGCAGCAATTAAATATTGTTATAAAATACTTCAATTACATTGGCTAATCCTTCACGTTTGCCTTAGATATCAAGGACAATGATCACTTCAATCCGCACTTCATGAGCGCCTTCAAGCGCACACAATGCTACCAGGAGTGGTTCGATGTGCGGCCCGATCCCGAATTTTTTGAAGCGCTGCCCGCGGGTCATCCCTTTGCGGGCACGCTGTCCGTGGCGGACATGAAGCTGAAGCTGGCGCAGTAAGAAAAACGAAAACTTTAAATAACCTTTTAAAGATATAATTTATACCAATTTTTGCATTTACTTATTTAGAACCATGCAGAATAGCGAAAGTGGACGTAAGATTAATCAGGCTGTTAACAACACGAGCCGCGCTGTGGGCGGCGCCATCTCGCAGGCCAAGGGCGCCTTCTCAAGCTGGTGGTCCTCCATAACGACTGCCCCGGCCAATAGCACGGGCGGTATGGCTGGCGACTCTGGTGCTGGCACCGACAGCAGTCAGAACCATAGGGGCAGTCACATTGATGATAGCAGCGATGGCGGCGCTGGAACGTCGCAACAGCCGCAGGAGATCTCAGTTACATTCCAAAACCACAAGGACGAGGCAGAACTAGATGTTGCCGGCGTGAGCATACACATGGCCAGTCAGCTAAGCGATGATAGTCTGGAGGAGGCACAGGAATCACCACAAAAGTCTCAGGGCATTGTCGAAATCGGCAGAGAGGCAGAGCTACTGGACAAGGTTAGCCAAGGGGAGCCAGCGACGACAGCAACGGCTGCCCAGGCGCAAACTCAATCTCAGTCACTGCGCTCTGGGTGTGGCAGTGACCTAGCTCTTTCAAACGTTGCATCATCCACTGTCGACCACAACAATGGTGATGTTTTTATTGTCTGAGCTGTAGCACATCAGCCCACATCAGCATAAGCAACAAAAAGAGAAGCACACTCACACACACACACAGACACATCTGTATAAATTTACCTAAGCTATATGCATACTTATTTATTACAAGGAAACATTGTTTCAGTGCATTTTCCCATTACTCAAATTGGCCAAAAATTATGTTATATTATGTATGTGTATTCGTATGTATGTAAGCCCCAATCCCACTCTCACACACACAAAAGACGACGACGAGCTCGTAAATATATATGTAACTCAGTACAATGTAAAGCTAAACCTAATCCTTAAACTAAACCGTACCAAGTGCAATTTATTAACAATGTAATCCAAATGATTGATATACCATCATGGCAATAACTAGGCAAGAATCCAAAGCAAGCTCATATATGTAGCTCACCCTCTCAATTCTATATCTGTCTCTTTCATATTCATACACTTTGTAGAGTATTCCGCAGTCGACACAACTACATATATAAAGCGTACCTGCGCGTACTGCAATTCAAATGGTAGCCGTTGAGACAAGCTTGACTTGACTTGACTTGAAATTAATCTAAAAGAGAATTTAAACATTCATCTATTAATAAATATACTCGATATGTAATTACTTCATTTGTACGTTTTCTCATGCAAATTTAAAAGTTATTGAATTGAATAAACGATGGCAAATTCCTAAATGTTACATACCTTATATCTATATAAATATCTACCTTAATATATATGTATATATTTATTTTAATTATTATTTATTACTAATTTATTTAATTGTTACTTATGCGCTTTCTATATGTGACAGCAGACATATATATACTAGCTAATAGCCTTCGCCTACTGTTAGCTAGAATAAATGCGAGATGGCCTCATACACCTACCAATATATATAGAAATTTACAAATGTCTATGGGGATTTCGACTTTAATATACCCTTAATCCATTATTGAAGGGATTCCACGGTATAATTTTTTACAGGCAGCAGGAGGCGTAGCAGACTTATGGCTACTTCTATGAGTAACCATGTCCATAGATCTCGTGAACCATAAAAGCTAGAGCTTTGAACATTTTCTCACACAAAGTTAAATAATTACATTTTCCTAAATGCAACACCAAACCTAGTAAAACTATCGCAATATATCTAGAAATTCGGAGGTATTTTAAAAGATTTCAGCTCTCCAAGCATCTTTTATTTGAAAAAAATTCGTACTATACAAAAGTTAAACATTTTAAACAAATATAAATGTATAAATATATAAATTAATTATTGCCCAGATTGTATATATATAATTTAATTATTTATCAGATTTTTAAACACCTTCTCCAGCACATCTTCAAATGGTAACAGTTTGCTTTCTGCGAGCTGCTTTTCGATGCTCTCTATCCTGACGTCGTTCTGCGCAATAAGCGCATCGATCTTCTTGAGATGCTCTTCGCCATCGTCCAGCTGCTGTCTGTACTTTGTGCAGAAATCTTCGCGCTCCCGTATGATCTCGGCGTGTCGGCGCTCGGCATTGCTGAGAAGTGCTTCGTTCTCCTTTTGTCTGTGATGCAATTGCTCCGTAAGATCCTTCTGCTCCAGCTGCAGTTGCTCGAGTTTTTCGTTCAGCTCACACTTGCGCTCTTCCAGCTGCTGTTGATGCTGCGCCCACATGGCCTCCTTCGACTTGTGGCCGTGGCGCAGTTGTTCCATTTGCTGTTCATATGACTGAATCTGGGTATTCAATTGTTTGCTAATCGCATCGGTATTTCGGATTTGCTTCGTCAGCTCGGCAATGTGCTGCTCCAGGTTCCGCAAGCGCTCCTTATGCTGTTCCCCGCGCTGCTCGAGCATTGTGGCCAGCTTGGTCAGGCGACGGTTGCGTGCCTGAATGTCGCCCAGCTGCAACGGCAGCGACAACACCAAATCCAGCTTATCTTTCTCGCTGGCACTGCATATGTCCGAGTCGAGGCCAATGTTCTGTGCATGCGTATTGAACTTCTCCACCTTGTCCAGCAGCTGTTTCTTGGCACGCGAAAATCGCACCTGCTGATCGTAGCCGCGCTCGGTGAACTCACGCAGCTGTCGATTGTAGAACTTCTCCTTGGTTTCCAGGTCAGCGAGCGCCACCTTCTTGACCTGGAACTGCTCTGCGCTGCACTTCTGCTGACCCAATTCTCGATGCAGTTGCTGTCGTTCCTTTCGTAGTGCTTTCATCGTGTCCACATTCCGGGCAGCCTTTGCCTCGAGCTGTTCGTTCTTCTCGCGATATTCCTGCGTATTGGATTGTACCGTCTGAAGCTTATGCTCCAGTTGCTGATGCTGGGCTGTCAACTCCTCCAGCTGTTCGTGATCGTTGTTGCGGGATTGTTGGAACTGCTCCTCCAGCTGCTGCAACTCGTCCTGCTGGCGTACTATGTCCGCTTCCAGGGACGCCGTATCGGGCAAATCGCAAATGCTTTTCACAATTCTATCGCTGACGTTGCGCTTCAGCACCGTATACTCGTCCACCTTCTGCTTGTCCCACACAGCAAAGCACTCCGCTGACTTGGTAAAGAGCAGCTGAGTCGTCTCCTCGTTGAGTAACACGCTACCCATTTGTGTGTTAGACAGAGCCATCGAATCCTGGGTGTTCTGCACATAGCTGGCCTGCTCGCTGGTTTCCATGAAGGGAAACTCCTCGTATTGGCCAGATTCGTGTTGCTTTTGCTGCGACGGCGGTGCGAAATCCTTGATGAAGTCAAGCATCACAATGACATGGCCGAACGAGTGCTGTGTGGTGGGCGTCATTAGCCACGACTTGTTCACCTGATATGGATAGTTGAGCTTGTGCAAGGCGCTCGTTATATCCTCGACATGGTTGGTGCCCACGGTGGTACGATTCGGCCAAATGAAATGCAAAAAGAAGTTTACAATGCCCACAAACTGCTTCATGGTCATCTGACGCAATGCAGCGGCACCTCGACTGAAGAAATCGCTGGGAAAATTGGGCAGCGCATAATTCTGTACCATTTCATCAAGATATTCGGCAAGCATCTGCGCTTGTTCCTGCACCCACTTCTTGTCCGTGTGAAACACGACAGGCCGCTCCGAAGACGAAGCCTGCCTATGTCGCATCGGCGTCACCGCATTCCCATTGGCCAGGCTACGCTTCATTGTGGGCGGAGGACCTGTGCGTAGGGGCGTGCTGCGCTCACGATCCTGGTTGTACTGGGTAAGCCGAGACTGCGGCTGCCAGTCTCTGTGGCTTGGCTTGCTAATCGAAGATGTCGTACTCCGCAATTGCGTTCTAAAAAAGGAAAATAACTTTATTTTACTCTAATTCACTTCACATTATTCATGGACTTGCCTCGTTTGTCGCTTGTTGACGACGCCACCATCATCCCGGCCGTCATCATGGAACTCTGAGGTGCGTCGTGGGCGATACATACTCCAATCTTAACGATGAATAGCTTATGTTGTACTCAATTATTAAAATAAAAACATATACAAATTGTAAACAAACGAAATTTTCAACCGTTTACCGCGTTAGTTGCAACGACGCACAAATATCTTCCACAGAGTTGCGCACAGATATATCGATATCATGGCTTCGATTGCTTTGATCAACAGGGATGCGAGCCGATATATGAAGAGCGCTTTACCAAATATCGATAATGGTTAAATTGAGCGCGTTTTTCAAATTTACTTTGTCTTTTTTTTTTTTTTTTTTTTTTTTGAATAAAATGCACAATTTTATGTTTATGAACTTCTTTCGTTTATTCCAACATATTAAATAATTGTAATTATTGTTTCATTTGTTACACAATAATCATGCTATGTTTATGAATTACATTAATTTTTAATTATCATTATTATTATTATTATATTATAATTAAATATCGATCACATTTCCTTGCAGAACGTCTCATCTTTCCCTGTTCGCTTCATATAACGCACAAACAATATAATAATTACATACATTATAATTTTACATTCTTGAATACATAAACACACAAATATGCTCAACTTAAATTATTTTTTACATTAAAAAAAAAAGTTTTTTTTACATTTAGTTTTTTTTTTTAACAGGAGCAATAATAAATATGGTTTTATTGTTGCTATTAAGAGGTGCGCACAGCAAAAAAAAGTCGTTGCTTATCATAAGGGGGCACAAAAAAAAAAAAAAAAAAAGTATTTAAAACAATAAAGCCAGGTTTGCAAAATCAAATCTGCGCTAATACTATAAATTGTAATATATAAAAATTAAGTAGGCAATATTTGTTAAGACTATTTTAGTGTACATTTTCTTTAAATATAGTTTTTTTTTTAGCTGCTTACAGAAACTTGCGCACCATCCGAACACAAACAACAATTGTGAAAATTCTATTCTATATTGTTTGGTTTCAAGTTTTACACATTGTATGCACTTTAGCTACACTGGGGGTCTGGGAAAAGCTTATTTGTATGTGTATAATATTGTCCTAAAAGCCTTAAAATATATTACGCGGCATCGTGCCCAATGCCTAACCAAGCCAAGCACTGGACACATCTTCCAAAATTTACAATATACTCGGTACATAATATCTTGGTAGAGCAAAGGAACACAAGCAAAAGCCATGTGAAAGCTACAAAAAAAAAAAAAAGAAGATGAAGAGAAAAACAAAAAAAAAAAGAGATGATGAAGGCACCCCTCATCCTCAGTTTAAACATTCGAAATACTTTTTAAAAATATTTGCATAGGTTTTTGTCTATATTTTTTTTTTTTTTTCTTCTCTGAGTGTTTACGTTTTCTTTTTTTGTTTTTCGTGTGCGTGTATGAGTGTGTGTGTGTGTGTGTGGATTTGGTGTCTATCTTTGTGTGTATGCATACATACATACATGTACATATATACGCTCTTTCAGTTTCTATGTTAAAATTTAGGTACATTACAGTTCTTTGTATTGTGTTGCTGGAATTTCATAACGTTCTCAATTTACATTATCCTATTGCTAACTAAGAAACTGGGCGAGCTAATCGAAAACGATGCTGCGCCCACACAGCTATATGATGTATGTAGGCTTTTACTTTTGTGTATGGGTGTTGCTTGTGTTGTGTGTATTGGCTGTGTGTATGTTGTGTGCGTGTGCCACTAGTTGGGCGCATTTAGTGTTTCCAAGTTGGAGCCGTATTCTTTGTTCACAGACATCGTGAAGAGCCAGGCCACAGCCAGCAAACTGCTACCCAACAGATCGCCCAGCGCCGTCAGATAGGGTATAGCCGAGTTATCCGGATCGATTTTCCACTTCCACATGGCATGCACAATAATGTGCGCAATGTACATCAGCAACATAACCTAGTTGGTTGATAATAAGGGAGAGAATGGCATTAAATTCAATTCTTATAGTTAGCATACGCATTCGCAGCTTACCTGCAGCAAACTGGCAACTAGATAGGACAGCATAAACACCCACGTAACAGTTGTCGCACTCATATTTATATAATCGGCAGCAAAGATGAACAATATATTGCCAGGTATGGACATGGCAATGAGAATGCGAGCCGTCTTGGCATAGGGCACTGCGTAAGCGAAAGAGAAAAGTGAAGAAGCAAAGTTGAGCATTAATGAAATAGACAAATATTAATTAGAGAGCTCGAAACGTACCGCCCTTGAATAGTGCTCGCCAGGGCCATTCGACAATCTTCGTGTGCGGTGGTATTATGCCAATAATTGAACTTTGATGCAACATTGTTGATATTTTGCTAGCCTGCACAGAAACCAGATTGCCGCCAATACCATTTATGATTGGCTGAAAGACGACAAATCCATTGAACACCTCCACAGCGGCATCCAGCACGAGACCACCAAGTCTGCATGGGAAAAAGAGATCAAATATATTATATTAAATATTACATAGAGATGTTTCATCATGGCAAAGAGGTTCAATAATAAATATACAGATATAGATATAGATCTATATATAGCTAACTACCAAATCTCTACTTTCTTGCAAATTCAGCACTCAAAAGCTCTATGAATAGAGACAAAAAAAAACAAGTAAGAAGGCTCTAGTCGAGACGGCTCGACTACGAGATCCCCTGAACCCAGCAAAAAAGTGATACTCTTCTTCTTTACGCACTTATGAGCGCGCGCTCTGCTAACCGCGCAGTTGCTGCCGTGGCTTGGGGGTGGGTTGGGCTGAACTTTGGACGCTCATAACTCCATTTCTAGATGGACTATCTTTATGAAATTTTCAAAGTAGATTAAGAGCATCTAAATCTATCTATATGCCAAATTGCAAGTCTCTAGTATTTGAAATGCGTTTTCTTTTAAATTGGCGGCGAAGGGGGCGTGGCATCCAAAATCTGTAAATTACATAATCTGCGTATCCATAATATCTATCTAAGTATACAAATTTGAAGTCTCTAGCTAAAACGATGTAGAAGTTATGCTCAAAAAACCTAAAAAATGTAAACGAATTTTCGATTTTTTAAACTCGTACTGCGTAACTAACATATGAGTGTTCATGTGAAATTTCAGCTCTCTAGCTTTTGTAGTTTCCGAAATCTCGACGTTCATACGGACGGACAGACGGACAGACGGACGGACGGACAGACGGACAGGGCTAGATCAACTTTTCTCGTCACCCTGATCAAGAATATATATACTTTATGGGGTCTGCCACGCCTCCTTTTGCCTGTTACATACTTTTAACAAAACCATTATACCCTGATTTCCCATTTTCAATGGGTTCAGGGTATAAAAAAAATGTCTAGAAGAGACATTTAAGACTTTCACTGGGAATTCATCTTTATGTTAGATAATGGGTGATATATAATTATATCCATGTAATATCTGCTTTATTACACAGCAAATCCTCTTACAATTCTCAGCCATGCCTGAAAGCCGCTTAGACTTGGCCTCAATTAGCAGAAAAGCCATTAAACCTATTAAAACTAATTAAATAGATATTATGGCTAACAGCTATATAAATATCCATGCTGTCTATAAATATATCGAGTCAAGCCAATAACTGTGCCGCATTGACCCTCACGGTGCGAGTCAAGGACAACAAACCACAATAGAAATTAGCAGTGGCTAAGCTGTTGCTGTTGCTGCCTCGCCGCCTTATATATGTAAATAATAGAAACAAATACATAGTAATAAAGAAAAATAATAATAATAATCGATCAATCAAATAATGTTGCCAAATTTAGCACACCTAATGCTGCCTGGAACACAACATGAATTGGCAAAAATTAAAATTAAAAACAAAAAACAAAAATAAAAAGTAAACATAGAAAAAACATTGTCAGCAAAATTTGTGCTTATCACGTTCCCATTCAAGTGTTTGGGAATTGGGAATTTGGAATTGAAAGTTTGCTCTTACCCGCTGATGCAGAGCGCTGAGAGCACTGGAACCCAACCACTTTTTAGCACCGGCCGCGTATACTCGTTCTTCAGCACGATGACAACCCACATGGGCAGCAGTATCAGATAGCAGGTAACCACAATGAAAGTGATCCACAGATGGGTCTCTGCAAGGCAAAGTCAATGTTCCATGTTCATGTGAGTGGGTGTGGAGGAGAAATGGAGTTGAATGAAACACTCACTTATATTCTCATAGAGCAGCGAGGCAATGAACGACAACAAACTGATGGAGACAACATCACCAATGGACGCAGCCAGAGGTGTGGCCAAATTGTCTGGATTCAGATGATACTTTTGCGAGAACAGAATCACAGCGACCAGCACAAAGTCTGCAATGTATAAAGAATATTTATATAGTTACATACATAGATATATGATATAGATAGATGGTTAGATCTCACTTACCCAGCACGAAACATGATGAGGTGGCCGTAAACATGGCCGATGCGGTCAACAGCATCACATTCTCAAAGTAAAAATTTCCGGTCATGGCAGCGCCCACGCTAGTCGCAAACATGGCCACCAGAAAGGAGGCGACCGTTGCCTGGACCTGCACGAGCGCTATGTTCCCCACAATCAGGCGCACCCAACTGGACCGGGCCGTTATATGGCCCAGATTCACCTGCGTGGATAGACGCGAGGCGAGGCACATGTCCAGATTACCCTTCAAACCAAGCAGCGCCGGCACCAAGATAAACAATTCGCTGACGTTCTTGAAGACATACCATTTCTGCGATCACAAAGCACAATCATAAAAATAAAAAAAAAAAAAACAAAAAACAAATAAATAAAAATAAAGAAATTAGTTAATATTGCTATATAAATAAATATATAGATATTGCACTGGTAGCGATTTATGGCTGTTCATAAATCGCGATTGCAATCTGTGTGAGTTTTAATGACGTCATTGTCAAATCGAACAACGCTAGGCTATATACTATATTGATTATTAATTGATTTGATTTCGACTTTGGTTTCAGTTTCCGACTCTGGTTCGTTGGTTCGTCTTTTATCTATATTTTGGCTATAACAGGCTAGCTAGCTGCTGCCGCACGTAACTGGAGCAGCCTTAAATTATTACCAGAATTTTCAGACGAATTAGCGAACAAATAAATATTTATTGGCCTGCCTAAAACTTTTGACACTCAAAAGCAATTCATTGCTAACTTTAAATCGCAAAGTTTACTTCATGACGTAGGATATGAGCTGACTTTTTATAGCTGCGCTACGATTGCCTGTCAAGATTGTGTCCAAGTAAAAGTGATAAAGTCTGCGGATTGTGCGACTGACAGATACGCTGACATTATTACAACAAATTATTAGTATGATTATTATTTTTTTTAGTTACAAAAAAAAAAAGGGAAATTGCAATTCTATAAACTTGTTTATAGTAAGGTTGTCAACAATAGAACGCGAGTCTAGCATTCAAAGGAGCTCTATAAAACTTTTAGTTGTTGGCATGAAGCATTGGCATATATATTTGTTGTATATTATATTATATATAGTATTTAAAATCGAACCGATCCAGATATTTAAATTAAACCAATTCTTGCTTAAGCTTAACAAAATTATTTATAATATTCAACTTCAACAAAAGAACCTTTGAAAAATTAAGTAATTTATTTTCAAACGAAATAAAAATAAAAATAAAAATTTAAAAAAAAAAAAAAAAAAAAAAAAAAAAAAAAAAAAACTTTTGTCTTACAAATATTCTGTTATTTCTTTTACATTTGCTAAGCTTTTCAATTTATCTAATTATTGAATATTGATTTGAATATTGAATGAAAATTGAATATAGATTTACAGTGACGACTTTGGGGATTACAATTTCTAGCTGTGTTTCTAAAACTATGGCAGATATAGTCTCTATATAGACATATGTATACAGCAACTTTATGTTTGTAATCTGGGAATATATAAATGAATCTAATTTAATAATTAAACCTAACTCTCATATCAAATATAACATTTTCCAATTTGGCACGCTCAGAAGATGATTCTAATACTTTATAAGAAAAAAATAGCTACGAATATTACAAATCTATTCCAAATTTGAAATTTTGAACGAGATGACTGGAAACAAACAGTAGTAGAACGCAGAGTCGGACGGACAAACATTAGACCAAAAACCAATATACCCGTTTTGCACTTCATTAAAGAGTATAGCAGCTAAAACTTTCCATATAAATATATATGTATATATGGACAGCTCATATATAGGACAAACGTAGGCGAACGAGCGCTCATAATCAGCATCATCGATTGCTTGATCTTATGGAGAAATAAAATGAAATGACTCCATCATATTTGGGCGCTATAACTGCAATCAACAATGATTTGTTCTAAACAGCTTTCTATAAATAAAGCTGTTCGATCAGCATTAAAAAAAATAAATAAATAAATAAAACCAAAAACGAGCCAAGAAGAAGTCGACGGCAATTAGACAACAGTTAAAAAGAGTAGAAAAAAAACAATCGAATGCAACAAAATGTTAAATTGTTATTTTTTTGTTTTATTACGGCGTAAGTAAATTACGGCGCATGGAATTGTTGTTCAGCAGTTAGAACAGCTGCTTTCGAGTGCTATTTGACAGAGTTTCTCAGCGATCATAAAAATAGCTCATTTCGATGTTTGGCTTTGCCGTGTTATCTGTAATTTTAATGAGTCGTCAGACGGACGGACGGAGCGAGAGAGCGAGAGAGCGAGAGAGAGAGAGAGAGAGAGAGAGAGAGAGAGAGAGAGAGGAGAGAGAGAGAGAGAGAGGGATGGATGGAGAGAACAATCTGTCATTAGATTTTACAATTTAATTTGCGTGTCATTTTAATTGTGCGCACCTCTTTTATCTAACAACATCTTGCCACTTGCGCAATGCCAATGGGGCAATTTATGAGATTTATCAAACCTTACAGCTAGACAGAGACAGAGTGAGTTACAAAGAGAGAGAGAGAGAAGGCAAGAGAGCTTTGCCTATGGCTGCTCATTTGACCATTTGACAATCAACGAACCGAAACGATTCCATTCGGAGTGACCGTAACACTCCTTGTCGAACAATTTGGCTAAAGTGTCACTTTAATAGATCAATAAAAAAAATATATAAAAAAAATGTTTTATATCTATAATTTACCTCGACGCGTCCCAGTACAATGCCCGCTCCAATGGTGCCGATGCCGGCCAGGAAGAACGGTATAGAGACCTGCAGCAGTATGGTTGACCATTTCTCTTGCTTGATGCCGGGCCGATTGAGTGCCAACTTCTCCTCGGAGCTGCCGTTGATGCCCGCAATGCTGGATGCGTCTGCGGCCAGGACGCCAGAGCCAATGCCGCCACCGCCACCGCCACCTCCACCAGCTCCAGCTCCACCGCCGCCGCCGCCGGCCACACCTGGATCCGGTTCGGAGGATGCTATGGACGTCGTGATGATTGAGCTTAGTGAACCAGTTGTTGAATGTGGAAGGCCGGACAACTTCTCATTGTCGGGATCTGGTGCAGTGCATGGATGACAATTGACAAAGTGGAAAGAAACAGAGATAGGGAAAGAGAAAGAGATGCAGTTAGTATGGGCATACAGCTACAATTTCACTGAGTGTGTGTGTGTGTGTGTGTGTGTGAGTGTGTGTGGCATGCAAGAGCATTGTGCAATAAGCAAGTCCATTAGTTACCATAAAAAGAGTTGTGTGTGTATTCTTAGCACTATTCTATAAACGAATTCTATATGAAGAAAGATTGTGTTTGTTGTTATCGTTGCTGTTGTTGTTAAATTTTTTTTTTTTTTTTTTTAATTTTTTTGTCTGCTGGCTTAAACGGGTTTAGAACAATTATTGTTGCTGGGTTTTTTTTTTTTAATTTTTTTGTGTGTTTGTGTTAATAAATTACAAATCGTTCGTCCATAAAAGGCGCAGACAAGAAAACAAACAAACAGCTACATCTACAACAACAACAACAACAAAATAACATGCAATAATTAATAAAGATTTTTATGCGGTTTATCATTCTTTATAAACATGCATGCGATCTGCGATTGTGCGATTATAAAATAAGAATAAATACAATAAAATATATATACTATATAAAAAGAAAAGAATCTGACATGAGTTTGCATCGCGTTATCATACAATGTTAGTGTAACACACACACACACACACTGTGTGTGAGTGTGTGTGTGTGTGTGTGTGTGAGTGTATGTGTATATATATTTTACATATTTCTTATGATTGCGAATCATAAGTCTAATGCATGTAATAGCAAAAGTTTATTGGAAAAGAATTAATTATAGCATCGATATGACCGAAACTTGTATTCCTCTTGCAGAGTATTCCTGAGCCAAAGCTCAATGACTATTTCGGAAATTTTAGATACTATCGAAACTAGCTTTCATATATTTATGTATTTCAAATACTATTATTATCTTTCTTATCCAAAACACTACTAAAATACAAACTATGTCGAATCAGAGACTCAGTCTCAGCTCATTTTGAATTGAGTTGCCCTAGAAAAATATTTTAGCATACATACATAAAAAAAATATATTCTCTTTCCCTTTTTTTATAATTTAGTTAATAATTACATTTTTTATAATTATTTAAAAAAAAATCTATATATACACATATATATATATATATATATATATATATATATATTTCTTTTGTTTAATAATTACAAAATTTATTTAATTTGTTTTTTTTTTTATATATTTTATTTATATATTTATATTTTATATTTATACAAAATTAATGGAATTTTTCTTTTTCTTGTACTCTTTTACCAATTGAAATTTTTTGGTATTTATTAAAATAAAAATATATTTAAAAATTTAACATTTATATTGTTTAAAAAAATTTTTTTTTGTTTTCGATATTTTATATTTATTTGGTTTTATATATTATTACAAATTTTTTTTATTTGCTGTATCTATTGATTCTTTTTTTTTATGTATTTTAAAATTTTTTTATTTAATAAATATATAAATCGATTATTTAAAATTTTATACATAACTTATAAACCCTTTCTTTATATGAATGTATATCAACATATATGTGTTATATATAATATCTTCATATGGTATTTAATATATTCAAGTTTGTACTTTATAGCTGACATAGTATTTACCATACACGTATATGTCATATATACAATTCGGACAATCAAACATACGCTAAATACTCTGCAAAGTTTTCATAATAATTATCATCATAATAATAACTGTACAATTATAATAATAAATGGTAAGCAAGTATAAGAGACAAGGAAATAGCAAATAGCAAAAGAGATAAAGATCAAAAATACAAATCAAGAAAAAATATATATCAAAGAAAGTTACAAAAAGTCAGAGTTGTGCTTAGGAAATAGCACAAAGAGAGATAGAGAGAGAGAGAGAGAGAGAGAGAGAGAGAGAGAGAGTACTTTATATGGAGTAGTTTGAGGCAGCAGCACAATTGTTATCGTTATCGTTATCGGGGACAGTGTATAGATCTTTACGAGACATGTATGTATGTATGTATGTATGTACAATGAAGGGATGCTGCCGCCGCTGCGAACTTTCTTCTTCTATTTTCTTCTTCTTCTTGCTCTTGCGCCTTCTACACTCACCATTTCCATTGTAGATGGTAAATAATTTATATTTATCATCGTGGGCCGCATCGAGCGGCGTTGTTGTTGTCATTGTTGACAATTGCTGTTGGTATGTTGGGGGCGTGGCATATGCTGAGGACGTTGTTGATGATGTGTTGTTGTTGCTATTGTAGTTGTTGTTATTGTTAGTGTTGTTGTTGTTGTTGTTGTTGTTGTTATTGCTAATTGCATTCATATTGATGGTAGTGGATAGACGCGGCGCCGGCGCCACGCCCTCATCATCAGCAAAATCAGCAGCATCGTTGTGCGCAGCATATGTGGATAACCGACGGACATTTAGCGGCGAGAGCACAGGCTTCTGTCTCTGCTTCAGCTCATTGGGCACAGGTGTTCCTGGGCCATTCGATGCTGTGTGATGATGGCTCTGTGTGCTAATAGAGTCTGTGTTGCCCGTTGTTGGTGTTGTTGGTGTTGGTGTTGTTGGTGTTGTGTTTTGATTGTGTTGCACGTGCGTGTTCTGATGTTCGTTAGGTTGCGACATTTTTGCATTGGTCTGTGTGCGTGTGTGTGTGTGTGTGTGTATGTGTGTGTGTGTGTGTGTATTGCTTGGACTTTAAGCGTGCGCTAAATTATTATTTTTCTTTATATATTGCTGCTGTGAGTATTTGCAGTTGCGCAATGGAAATTCATTAAGTTTAACTACAATTGAAACTAAAACCAAACTATAGATATATAGAGGCCGTTAAGGATTTGCTTTAAATTCTTATAATTTCTTTTTTGTTTTTTATCTTAAGCGGCTTCAATGTCTTCTGGCTGGCATTGTGCAAAAGTTGTGTCTTCTGCGCTAAAGGTTCGCGATTGGAACTATCACTAAACAAAATCGTAATATCACAACAATTTTATTGACTTTGCTTCACACATTGAAATATATCTATATATTTATATAAATATATGTGTGAAATGAATAAATTAATAAATTATAAATGAATTGCGAGTCTATTTGATATATTATATTTAATAAATGTTTTTTGCTTTTTTTTTTTTGGAAAATTTTTTAAGAAATATAAATTGAATAAAAAAATTTTATTGAAAACAAACCAAAGCCATTTGGTTTACATTGTGTGTGTGTGAGTGTGTGTGTGTGTCGGTGTGTGTGTTGTGTGTATGTGTTGTGTGTGTGTGTGTGTAGCTGCGTCCTGTGTCCAGTTCGTTGTTGTGCGTCCAGTTCTACGAGGCGGTTAAGTGTATATATGTGTGTGTGTGTGTGTTTGTGTGTGTGGGTGTTTGTGTGTGTGTGGGTGGGTGTTTGTGTGTGTGTGTGTGTGTGTGGGTGTAGGCGTGGCGGGTATTAGATATTTCTGGGCGGAGACAGGACAGAGCTTTAGTCACCGGACCGTTGATATGGCTGCAAGCAACAATATATAACGTTCATATATATATTGTTGTGTTCTCTTTTTGTAGAATATGTACAAAAACAAAAAACAACAACAAAAATGATTGAAAAGAAAACGAAAAACAATCATGAAACACAAATAATAAAACGAAAAGAAAATGCCACACTGCCGGAAATCAAATCCAAACGAAACTAAAGCCAAACTTTTCAACGGCAATACTTTTTTTTTTTTTTTTCTCTCTTTACTCTTAGATTTTTCGCTGCCCCTCCCCCGCCATAACGTGTTGCGCAACACAGGCAATTTCCTAATACAAGTTTTACTATTTAACTGTTTGGGCATATCTGCAGTTAGCTGCAAATATTTCCAATAATTTCAGACTTTAGCTATAAAGTAAGATCAAAGGGAAAAAGAACTTTGCCAACAATTGCAACCGACTGTTTAATACTCGTTCATTAGCTTCAATCCAGTTAGTCACAAACTTTCGCGAAATTTACAACTTGCAAGACTTCTGAATAATTAGTGTAATACAAACAGAATATTATTGAGAATGTTTTGCCAGTTGTGTCTGCAGCGCAACTCAGCAGGAAAAACTGTTAAGCTGAGACTTGATATGCGTAGCTGATATCTATAGCAGCAAATGTTCAAGTTTGAAGTCCAGTATAGACAATGGAATAGATTTTAGCAACTTGAGAAAGAAATATATCTATATATAAGTGAACTTGTATACACATATATCTATTTTCTATTACATTTTATATTATATTTTATAGAGCTCTCTATAATTCGCGTTCTTCAACAAGCTACGAGTCATATTTTGACTTTCTAGCCATTAAAAATGCAGAAGCTTGACTAGCTTAAGATCTGAACCCATTGAAAATGGGAAATCAGAATATATTGGATTTGCTTATATTCTTATATTCAGTAAAACAAATATACAATTATATAGATATTTATGTATACAGCAATATCTACAGTCTACAGTCTATATATTAACAAACTTCAAGATGCTGAAATATATACTTTTCAATATTCTTCTATATATATATATATATATAAGTTCTCAGTTATCTTTGACTACGCCTACCGAAGGCGTAACAATATTTTTCATAGAAATCTTTTTTTTTGTTCTTGTAATCACTTTTTTGCTTTATTATATTTCTCTTCATATTGCCAAGCTTGAGCTTAAATTTCATATTGTTTATCTATTGCTTTGTCCACATATTTGGCCAAACAAATCACAGATAATGCCAAAGCCAATATGCTCGCTTTTCAACTTAATGAGCGCGTGGCAACAACTAAACATAAATTTGTTAGTCGCTTTTGTTTTTGTTTGATGCTGCTTTTGGCCAGTCAACGACTCATTTGTTTCTTTTCATATATGCATATGAATATATAGTATATAGATATATTTTTGTTGTATTATTATTATTTTTTTTTTTTTTCTGCTGGGAAGTTAGGGACCTGTTTGCTTCATTCGAAGCGTGTTTAGAGCGGCAGCCCACACATTTGGCGTTTGCGTTTGCATTTGCATTAATGAAAACATTTAACCGCAGACAGAAAGCCAACCAGTTTCGGCCATCCGAATGTGTGTTAAAAACATGCACCTGCAGCAGCAGCAGCAGCAGCAGCCAAACAACAAACAAATCAAGCAACAATAAAAAAAAAAAAAAACCATAAACAACGAGCAACAAGTGGTTGCCAAGCGATGCCAAATATTCCAAGCCAAACGCATTTGCCGTCGCTTGGCTTGGCAGGCTTTGGGGCTGTGGAGCCTTTTCAAGTTTATGGACAATTGACAGGTTATTTGATTAGATTTGGAATCGATTGTTGTCGACTCCCAGCAAAACGAAATATATATATGTTTATATTTATAAACATTTATGTATGTATATATAAGATGCAGTCAATCCGTAAGATAGTCACGTGAGCAAAGCCTGCCGTAAATTCATTCAATGTATTTCTTTTTTTTTTTCAATTTATTTATAGAATTGACAACAAAGTTCGATAAGTCAAGAAATTATCAAATTTTGTTAATCAATTCAAAAGCCCCCAAAATAAATTTAATGAAGTTTTATGGCCAAGAAACAGATGTGCTAAAGCGCAAATCTAAAATTGGCAAAGTTTTATTGGTTTTTTGTTGTTGTTTTTTAGCTACTGTTATATTAGAATAAATTCATTATTATAGAAATATTTTAAAGGCAACTCAAGTCCAATTTGTCTGCTTCATATTTATTTCTTGTAAATTAAATTTCAGCTGTCTTCAATATCGAGCTCATCCGACACGAATTTTATCTCTTATTTCTTAAATAAAGAAATATTTTTCCAGTATAAATTTTACCGGATATTATTATATTTTTCATATAATACATTTTATAGCCAACAAATAGATTTGTTAAAAATAATTCTATATTTATTTCTAAGTTCTATTTTTTTGTATAATATATAATCTTTTTTTTTTATAAATAAATTTTTCTATTTTATTAATTTTAAAATATTTTTTCATCAAATATTTTGTAGTACAATATAAAATCATATTTTTTTATTTTATAAATAAATTTTGCTGAGATATTTGAAAGTGTAATTTCTCTGCTCCAATTTTTTTTTTTAATTTATATTTTTTTAGTTTTAAAATATTTTGTCATTTTGCTAAGATATTTGAAAATGCAATTTCTCTGCTCTATTTTTTTTTTTTTTTTTTTTTTTTTTTTTTAATAATTTGTCATTAAATATTTTTTAAATATAATTTTTAATAATTTTTTTTTTTTATAAATCAATTTTGAAAGATATTTTTTCTCTGCTCCAATTTTTTTATAACAATTTATTATTTTAATTTATTAATATTTTAATATTTAATTTGTCTTCAGTAAATCATTATCAATTTCTCGCTTCTTCAAGAAATTAAGAACAAATAAATAAATAAATAATGAAAAAATACAATTCAGCCCTTTCAAAGTCATTGATAGCAGATATAGTAAATATCTCGCTGACACATTTCTGTAGCACGCGCCTTATTAGAAACAAATGAAAATATGACAGCTGTCTAGATTTATTATCACTTGTCTAGATTTTATATCAAATTTATTACATTTTAAATACCTCAATTAAGTATATGAAAAATTAATGATACCTACTTAGGGCTCTATTCAGATTTCAGATCACACACATTCAAAGGCAATTCAATGCATGAGTGTGTGTGTGTGTAAATAAATGATATAATGAAAAAAACAAGTCCAGATACAATTTGTGAAAAGTAGCATAATCTAATCAGTGTAAAGCTCAGTGGACATTGCTTGGCTTATGATAAATACTAGATGGTAAATTACTATGAGCCAAATTCAATGGAATGGTATCGGCACGTGTTTATTTACAACAATAATGCACTTGAGATCATATAGCGCACTTCCTTGCAACAATGAGGAAGTATCGATAGACGATAACAGTGCAAAAGTGAAGAGATCTCCACTGTGTAGTCATATTTTGGTCTGGCACTTGCATATGTTTTCATTTACCTTATGATAGACAATTCTTCATGATCAAATATTATCGATAGACGATAGTACTCCGAAAAAAATTTGTAGTCATATAGAAATATAGTAATGATAGAAGCGAATGCGATATATATTCTTATATATAATCAATTTTTCATTTCTATTAACTACTTTCAGAAACTATCGATAGACGATAACACTACAAAACACAATCTACATTCGAATACAACTATTGAAAGGAAAGCAAATGATTAGCTGTATAAAGAGAACTCAAATGAATATTTTAAACTTTTAAACAAATTTTCTTTTACGATTATTAGCCAGAGAAAGTATGGATAGCTGATAACACTATGAAATGGTTACCAAGCTGCGTATGCAAAGAAGCAGAGACAAACTGTCAATAAATATATATTGTTTACACATATTTCGAACTCATATAACTATTCGATAATCAAAACTGAAGAGCAATAAACAAATCTGCATGCACATAGAGAAACATATAAGGCAAAGAATCATATTTCGCTTGAAAGATATATTGCGAATATATGAGGAACCTATATATCTATATCTATCTATAACAGACTTTGAGAAATCTTGGAGAGACACTAACAACGATAGACAGTTGTAATTAGAAACAGAGTTTATGGCTCAGCAATCGATTGGGTTTATCGACTTATCGATAAATGAATCGTTTCATAAATCTACACTTGGATGCTGCATGAATCATTCATATGCAACAAAAGACGAAAGCAACCAAGCATAACAAACTAATCTAATCCAAAAATTGGTAGTGGGAGATTCATATATATATATATATATATATATACTATATCTATATATACTATATATAGATATATATATATGTATATGTATGTGTGTGAGTGTCTGCATATTTGTGTAATTTTTTTTCTTTTTGGCACTTCACGGCGATAATATTTCAATTTGTGGCTCTTGATTAAATGATGAAATCGATTAACTTTCTTATCAAAAACCCCAACACAAAGGGGACAACAAGTAGTCGATGATGTATTCTATTAATAATAGCCGTTAATGCTGGCAATAAGTTAATAAGATTATGTTGTTTATGTTTCAGCAATAAATGTTTTTCCCCAATTCCCAACGCGCATACGTACGTGGAAGACAACCGAGACGCGCGCGCAATTTAGCTTAATGAACTCAGTCACAGTCACAGTCACAGTCACAGCCAGAGCTATAGCCGTAGTCAGAGCCAGAGTCAAGTTCAAAGTCAGCAGAGAGACAGAGAGACAGATAGGCTGACGAACCTAATTACTTGCAAAGCTGACTAGATGCTAAATTGCACTAAAAACTACAAACTAAGCCGTAAAATCAAACAAAATGCGGCAGCTGTATTTTTTATTTTTTTTATTTTTATTTATTTTTTATACTCTTGTTGTTTAAGTTGATTGTCAAATTGATTTCTTCTTTGTGCTCGCCAGCTCAATTGAACTGGCACATCATTTCGATTCAATTCGTTTCGAATCGATTTTAAATGCGGAACTCTTTCGATGAGTAGTACTACGTAAATTGTATAACTATTGCCTAAGCCCCGGCTCTACCTCGCGGTTTTGCCGAAAATGTATTGTGTCTAGAATAGCTATGTATTTATATCAGCTAGCTGTCACTAGAGTGCCTGGGCGAGTCTATATGTTATACTCTCTAACTGAACATAGTACCACTCTCTCTCTCTCTCTCTCTCATTCTCTCTGTCTGTTGGTCTATCTCTTACAGTTGATAGACCCTAATTACTCTAGTAAGCTTGGTAGATGGAACAACTGGATTATAGCTCAACATGTTTTAAGCTCTGTTGCCCAAATATACCCCAAACAAAAATATCGCCCAAGAGCAGTTACTCATTCAGCTTTGCTGATTTATTGATCATCATCAATTGCATTAGCGACAAGTGAAAAGGTTTTGATCAGTTTCGGCACGTCAATCAAAAAGGCAACAAACACATTTAACTACCAATCAAAATTCAGTTGGCATTTGTTTTATTTGCCGTTTGCCAATATTCGCAAATGGCTAAAAGGAATCCCAACAGATTCACCAAGCTAACAATCTGGCAATCTGAATGGCAACACGCTTCGATAAAGCATATGGAAATGAACAAAAAAAAAAAAAACAAATTCATAATTTTAGCAATTTGCCAAAAATGTTTATGGGTTCTTTACTTTTTTTTTCATATACTTTTTTTCGCATTTCTGGTATACCCAGGCAAACACGAGCCGCTGCTGCTGCTGCGTGGGTGGACACAAGAGATTGCTGGTGATACATGGAAGGCGCTGCAAATCCAATTGGAAGTTAAGCACTTGTATAACTAGAACATATCTGATGGGAAACTTCTTTTCAAAGGCATTTCAAAATATTATTTAAAATCTTTTCTATGATCTCTGAGGCATAGCAGCTCTTCGACATACAATCTACACATCAAACTGATAATCCCGTCTAGGCTCCGTATACAACCTCTTGAATTGGGGTAAATCAATTTCCTAAAAGCACAACTAATGCCAATCATATTCCACTTCAAATTCAACACCAAATCCACTCAAAGATGATTTCCAACTTGACAAAGTTCAAGTTTCCAGTTGTCAGAAAGCAAAACGTATCAAAAGCTATCCTTAAAGTGACTAGCCAAAAAAAAAAAAAGCTACTCAAATAAACATATCAAATCGCTACCTTATCTAGAGTACTCTTCTCTAGTAGTTCTTCATAGGCTTTTTGAGCAGGAAAAGAGATTCGTATCTAATGAGGAAATTTCACTTCAAAATACAAATCTAATGAAATTAACAAATCACAGCGACAGTTTGCGATTTATTGGGCCAAACATTTAAAACGACCCTCGTTAGCTTCACGATATGATATGTAGCAACTGCCGTCGTCGCCGTCGTCTAATGGCCCCGTTACCCGGACCGTGCGATCACCAATCCGCTTAAAAAAAAAAAAAAAAAAAAAAAAAAAAAAAAATACCGTAGTCGCAGTGTCTGAAATTAATTTGCAAAACGTGAGCTAAATATGCGCCGTCTGTTAATTTCTATTTATTTTCATTTATTGTGATTAAGCTGCAGCACTATGCTCAACCTAAAGTCGCACTATATATAGCTATATCTATAGATAAGTATATAGTGGCATATATTCCTATATCGTATAGGCGCGTGGTTCCCAGGCTTTAATGTTTTCAAACATTGCGCATTATTTTAAATTGCTCGAATTAAAGATGTAGAAAAGGGCTCACGGACTGGTAAATGCCCAACTAGCAGATACTCTAGCTTTTAGACGTATGCACAGGAATTCTTGATTAAGATGGTTCATTTTAGCTTAGAGAGTGGAACAGATGGAATGAAGTAGGAAAGTAGAGAAAGACACAATTGGGATAGAATGGAGAAGAAGATGGGGGGAGACATGGTGTGAAATGGAGATAGAGAGAGTCAGAGATAGAGATAGATATTGAAATAGAGATACAGGCAGAGATATAGATATAGGTAGAGATAGAGATAGAGAAAGAAACAGGGTGAAAGAGAGGGAGACAATAGAGAGAGAGAGAGATAGAGAGAGAGAGAGATAGAGAGAGAGAGAAAGAGAGAGAGAGAAAAGAGAGGGAGACAGATTAAAGTAGAGAGAGACAGAGAGAGAAAAAGAAAATGTATACGATTAATATTTCTGTTCTCTTACTGCCTCATAAGATTCATATGAAGCTCTCGTTCACTACAGCGGGCTAGAGGGAGAGAGAGAGAGAGAGACGGGGAGGGAGAGAAGATGAAAAGGAATACCTATAATACTTATATTTCTATTTTACACTCTTGCGTAACTGAAACTGCAACCAGTAATCTATAAAAGCAATGAGCCATTCGGCATGCAGCACAAAGACTACAATTGACCATTCATTATCTCAATTAGTTTACTCAGCATTCTATTGCACAAGCTCTGCTATGATACTAAAGAATGGACAACTAATCCCAAATGATTCACGAAGAGCTAAATATCTTCAGCTTAGCTGGCTAAGAGTTGCTGATAGCCCACAGCAAAATTGATTTATAATCAGGCCTGAATATTTATGAATAATGCTCGACATTTGATTAATAATTAATGCACTAATGAAGATAGAACAGCCAATATAGGTAGGCAATTCGTTAACCACATAATTTACATGTAATTATCAATGCAGAGCTTTGCCGTTGATCGTGGGCTCACGAGTTTAGCTATTAAAAAAAAATAAACGTCTGGCCAACATCTCGGCTACGTAATTTGTTCATTGATTCAAACCTGCACATATGCAAATTGAAGAGACTCCCAGCACGTGAGCTGGCAATAGCTATGAATGTGTCTCCCTCGCTCAGCTCATTTGAGTTAAGTTCGAGTTCAGTGGGGCAGTCGGATTGCATATATACATATATATATATAAATATATACATATATAGAGAGAGATGTCCGAATTCAATTTGCATTTTGAGATTTTGTTTTTTCGATGTAAACGAACTTTTTAATGCAGCCACAACTAAATCTGATCGTAATAGTTCATAATTGATTCCCAGTCCGATAGGAGCGATGTGCTAATTGAAAATATACATATTTACATCATATTATATTAGATACATATATGTATATCTCTCATGCTTATATTATATTTGACGCCTGGCATTTCTATTGAAACTTGTGTGTTCTTCTTTTCGACAACTCTGTTTGATTATTTCATTCCAGATTCACTTCACTTGATTGCAACAAATTTGAGACTTAATATATGACACCTAAAAAACAAAGCAGCAAACATGTAGGAGTCGAGTCCCAACGACTTACTAATACTCTGTTTGCACTTGCAATTAGCAATGGAAATCGAATTCATATTGTTTACCAACTATAAAACTAAGTCTATACATCGATAGAGCTGTGAAACTGTTTCGAATTATTATGATTTTGTTTATTGTTTATAGAGGCGGCTGTGTGTGTGTGTGCGTGTGTGGGCGTGGCCGCTGAGATACTTAGAAATGGCATGCAAAAGTTGAGCCAAGGCTGACTTTGTCTAGCTCTTAGTTAGCACTGAAATTTGGCAAGCTAGATCTATCTAGAAAGACTTTGCACTTAGTTATATGAAAAGCCAATAGACTTCTCCTTAGGCAGCAGAGAAACTAATAATCTATTTTCTCTTTACTCTTGAGTAAGCCAATATACCCCATTTAATAAAGCAGAAAAAAAAAGGTAAGCCCCCTTTGATGAAGATTGCCAAAAAAATAAAAAGTCTTTAAACCATGACGAATGACGCAGGTGAAACCGTTGGAGATTCTGAGACGTTGGCTGTAATTTATTTATTTTTGATTATATTTGTTCGATTTGATTAATTTATGACAAATTTTGTTATTTTTTAATGAATGAACCGACAAGAGGAAGCCGTATACGGTATACGAACAAAATACAATAAGCCAACAAAATATTTGTTGACTTTAAAGTATTTGACATTAACGACGTCATCGGCCTGAGAAAAGTGTTAAATGCAGCAAAATACGTACATCTATACAAATATGCATATGCATATATACATATATTGAAGTATATATATATATATAGGAGCATACATCTGTATCCACAGAAATTTGATTAAAAAATAAAATCGAACTGGAACTGTAGCAAATGTCATTCAACTTGACTAAAAAAAGAGAAGAAGAAAAAACAGGCATAAGACAAAATAAAAGTTCATGCCTGTATATATATACATATATATATAACTATATATATTATATATATATATATTATAAGTAAATATGGTAAAGGGTCATCAATCCACCAAGGTTCATTCTTTCGTCACAAATATTACGACTTCGAAAACGTCTGGCTTGAAATTGTGATCTTCATTTAACGATCAGCCAGATGGCGTAATGAAAACAAAAAAAAACATAAAGTTTAACTATTTATGGGAAAAACTTCTCAAAATTATAATTATCTAGTCAGCTAAATGGCTAACAAATCATAATTTTTTTTATATACATATAAAGAAAATGAAAACTTTCATTGCATCACACAAAGGTTCAGAGCAAAACTTGCATAACTAGTAAAAAAAAAAAAAACCTACGATATATTAGTGATATTTTAGTAATTCGTTCAAGCTGTTTAAGAATATTTAGTCATAGTCTTAGAAGCTGAAACGATTTACAGCTGCATTTTCGAATTCAAATAAAAACATAATTTAAAAAAACGAAAACCCAAATTTCAGTAAAATCAATTTCGCTTAATTAAATACATATATATATATATATATATATATATATATTTTATTTTTTTTTTATGGAGCATTGATTGTGTGAATTTGGTATACAATTAATATATGAAAATACTATATTTGACTCAGCTGCGTCATAAAAGAAAGTGCAAACATTTTGACTGAAGTTGAAACTGAAGTTCAGTTAAGGAAAACTTTAACAATTTGACGTATTTGATACCCGGAAACTAGCTATATTGCAGTGTCAAATATTGAGTTAAGCACTAAACTAAAGAATTTACAGTATATGTTAATTGTGTTGCCTCAACTTGATGGAAGTGAGTTTCAAGTTAGCTAAGTTTCAGAAATAAACTTGATCAAATTATACAAGAATCAGTTTTTTGCGAGATGCAAGATTTATATTTAATTTTAGCTGAAAACATATACATATGCTTTATGGAGTCAGCCATGCCTCTTTCTGCCTGCAATGAGATCAGAGCCTACAAAATGTGAAACGTTCAACTAACAAAAAGTTAAAATAGACAAAGTATCTGCAAAAAATACCGATAGAGGTCAGAGAGCTAGAGAGAGAGAGAGAGAGAGAGAGAGAGCTGACGAATAGATTTCGCTATGTGACAACGATCTGAGATTCGCATTAAAACTGAGACTCCAAATCTGCGAGCGAATCTCAGTTCGAGTCTCTGGGCACAGCCTCATTAGCAGCACGCAGCGGGTTCAACAAAGAAAATATAATAATAATGAGAAATTGCACACAAAAGCAAACAGCTGAGGTTAGAATCTGCCTTTTTTTCCACTTTTTTCATATATTTTTTTAATATTTATTTAAATTTTATCATTTGTTGTTGTTGTTTTTAGTTGGGCTGAAACAGTTCACTTAGCGAGACTGATGACAATTTTGATTCCATGAACGGAATTGTACAGCCCAAAAAGAGATAAAAGTCGACTAGCTAAATACTCTGTAAACCAGAAGGCAGGACACATGATATATATACAGAAATATATACACAGATATATATCTATCTATATTCAATTAAACAATTGCGAATTGTGACTTTGCACAATGGTCAATTAATTATGTTTATAGCAGCGTATTGTCTGTAGGGCAAGCGCAACAAGCAACAACAACAGCAGCAGCAACAGCAGCAGCAGCAGCAGCAGCAACAGCAGCAAACAAGCAACAACTAACAAACACGAATGCAATTTGGCCGTGAAAACGAAATGCCAGCAACATAAATTAATTATTATTATTTGTATATTGTATTGAACAATGATTTTTTTTTTTGTGTCTTTGGCAAATTAATATTAACTATGCATTAATTAAATGCTTTTGTGTTTTTTCTTGATTTTTTTTTTGTTTTGTTTTTTTGCCTTTCAATTCGTTTTGGTTTGGCTTTGGCCAGCGCTTGAAACGGTTCCGAAATCGCGTCGAACCATTAAAAAAAAAAAAATTATAATTTTTAATTTAATAATTAATAACTGTTTTGCTGTTGCTGTTGTTAGCCGACAACGAATTATTTGCAGTGCATTATGTTTAATGTTTTATCAGCAGCAATTTGAATAGCTTTTTATTGATGCTGCTGCGTTTCTTATTGTTTTCATTTTATTGCATGCGAATTTACTTTTATTTTGTATAGAATTTATAAGAATTGTATTAATTATATTTTTTATTTTCAATTTTTTTTTTTTAAACTCTTTTACAAGTTCAAGTTGCAGTTGCTTAAGGTCAAGCGAAGGCAGAAAAAAAACGAAACAAAACAAAAACTTGAAATGTTAACAGAAGAAAAAGAAAATGTTCAACGATTCCCTAGTTATAAATACAATTATTCTGCAATTCTCTTTTAAAATATTCCTGCCCCTCCCCCCATCACCCATTCCTTCAGTGTCAACACAGGTGGCTGCAGATGATTGCATTGACATTAGCCCATATATCAGATATAATAGTATATATACTATTGCTGGCCATTTATCAAGGCGTTACGTTTCCATTGATTTCCTCCTGCCTTTCTACTGCACCTAACTAAAACTGCGGCAATCTGTAGCATTTTTTCTTCAGTTTTTCTTTTTCTTTTCATTTTTGTTGCTTTTACTTATGTATATTTATATAAGGCTTACTTTGGTTTTAACAAACTTCACAGTGACACTTTGCTTACACTTTTTTTTGGCACTAAATTTTGGAAAAAAAAAATTGTGTTTTATTTATGACGAGAGGTTTTTAGTGCACTTGTGTAGCGTTTTGAATTTCTTTTTGCTTTTTTGATTTATTTAACTATTTGTTTATTATTTTTTTTGGTTCCTTTTCCTTTTTTTGTCACAAACAAAAACAACAAAAAACACTATGCAAGTCGTGACAAAAGGGTCTGTCGCGGTGTTGCTTCCGTAGCTATTAAGGTTCTGGTTTTAATTTTTAATTCGGCTTTTATTTTATTTGTTTTTAGTATTTAATTTGACTCGCTTGTTATTTATTTAATTTATTGTCTGTACTTTTATTTATTTATTTTTTTTTTCTTTTTTGGCGACGTCGTCTGCACCGTACGCCGGGATATTGTACACTGAATGTCCAAAGACGGCAAACACTTGTTATTATAACGCGTCAAAGCGTTTCATTAAGCGTCGCTGCGACGCGAACAGAGGCAGCGCCAACAACGACGATGGCAACGGCGACAGAGCGTGCGCTTAGCTGCTAGAGTAGCGCCCCGATCTGGCGGAATCAATAAGCCACACGAACGACTAAACGTTCGACAGTTCCGCGACGCAGCTGGCTAAACTTCGAGCCTCCCGACCAGAGGCGTTAACAACGACACCGGCGGAGCCTGTTGATAAGCCAGCTACGACTCGCTCTCAGCAACGATAACATCGTTGTCGATGTCGATGTCGTTGTAGTGTTTGTTGTTGTCGTCTTCGTCAACGTCTTCGTCTTCGTCATTATCGTTGCGCGCTGGTTTTGTTATCAATTGAAATCAAGTTCAGTTGTCGATAGCCAAAGCCGAAGCCAAAACGCGGGCAAAGTAGTCCGAACGAAAAAAAAAAAAAAACAGCAACAACGGCAACTAAAAACCCATGCCTGTCGATGATCAATGAATGAAAATTCTGCCAGCGTTGGCAGCGGCAGCGGCAGCGACGCACACACACCGTTAGAACGCACGATTTATGTCAGCTGGCCGCTGTTCGGCAGGGCTCGACTCAGCTCGGCGCGCTTCGGCTCGGCTCGGTTCGGCTTGTTTCGGTTCGGCTCGGCTTGGCTTAGCTCAGCGTCTCGGCTGCGACAAATGTCAGGCATTTCGGCAGTTAGTTGGCTCATTACTCATTATTAATTGTCAGCTTGAATGTGTCGGCGTACGGGGCGTATGCTTGATGCGCGAAAGAGCCCCCGTTATGCACAATAGCAAACAAAGCAACGTTATTTACAATTACAAACAGATTTTGAGACGTTGCTTAACGATCACATTTCCTAAAGCTCCAATTCTTGGTCGTTGTTTTTATTTGTATTTTAATGTTGTTTCTTTATTTGTTATGGTTAAGATAGGCTAAACTTTGTGCCCATTAGGCGTGAGGAAGTTACGTGAGTTTTAACTAATATTACGATGCGGCACGAACCATGCATTCGGAATACAATTAAAACTGTTCAAATTGCAATTCACATTTGTTTGCAAATATATTTACATTTTTTTCTAAAATATACCATAATGAAGGAAAAAAATAAAAACTCAGGTATGTTGAGCGACGCTTAACGCAAATTTCGCTCATGATAAAAACATGAAAAGCATTTTAGTTTTTGAATTTGAGCTGCGACACACTCTTTAACAATTGAACTAAGCATAGTGTCATAGAGATAAATGTTTATACATGTATACCTTTTTTTTTTTAAATATATACATACGTATAAACGTGTACAATCGTTGCCAAAAAAAATGAAATTTGGAGAAAAAAAGTGAGAGAGAGAAAACAACAAATAAACAGGTTTATCCGCATCCGGATAATTGATATAAAAATGCTGACGATGATCGCCCATTTCTCTAGCCATCTCGCTTGCACACATCAAACGCCCCGTGGCAATTTATATATACACATATATATTTATATGTGAATATTTATTTATTTATATATATGTATATATTTGTTTTTTGTCAATTTGAAAACATCTTAAGAATGGATAGGTGCAGGATGTAGACTGAAGAGTTTTTACCAAAATTGAATGGGAACACACTCGAAGTAAATTGTGAAGTGGCCAAACAGCTCGTAGACCCATAAATAAATATTTATAAATAAATGTTACGATAATAAGGCAATCAACAAGATCAACAGTTAACAAATGATCAAACAATTGTTTCTAATTATGGCAAGCTCCAAAACAAAAACAAATTACAGAAAATCCAAAAATATAAAGGCAAAATAATATATAGATTTTGCAAAGACTTATCTTTATATAATCATATTTTATATAAATAATAAATCATTTACTATTATATATATATATGATAAACTTTTGATCTATTTCAAATGTGAATCAATTTGCCTTGATTTTATTTAGGAGCAACAAACTTGTAAGGTTTAAGTACGAACTTCAGACATCCTTATATATATAAATATATTTTATCATCTATATACATATATATATATACATACATATATATCAAACATCTTACTATAGTCATTAAAAAGTACTTAACGTAAGCATTAAGAGAATCCGCGTTAATCAGTAGGCAAAACATGCACAATTTACGCAGGGTTCCGGGTACGTTACTTGGCTTAAACTATATTTGCGTTAAGCTATTGGCAGAAAGCAAAGATAACCAGCGCCGATTGCCAATCGCTCGTGACTAAGTTCCTATACACTTAAAGCGGGCGATAAAAGCACATAGAACTATACTGAGATATTTATAGACGTTGACTTTTAAGCAGTTTAGATTTAGCTTTTGATACTGCAACAAACAGACGAAACGATCTTCAAATAATCGATAACTTTTGTAGAAATTGAAAATGAAAAACTCTTTGGGTAACTTCTCTTCAAAGTAGATTCACGGCTCAAGATATTTCCTAGCCAATTCTTACTTTTATTTAATATGAAATAAAAATCAAATTCATAATAAACAATTTCGATAACTTTTCCGTAAATCAAACATAAGTTATTTGAGTACATTTCGAAGCTAAACTTTCTAGATAACTTCCCCCGTCACAGTGGTTTCATGGCTCAAGGTATTCCCTAGCCGAACTTTCATATTCATATTCATATTGAGTACCAAGTATCGAATTGATAAACAATCTCTGGTGACAATTCGATGATGCCACAACCGAATAGATGACAATACGAAAAAGTTTTCTATGCGGGAAAAACATTTAATGAAAGTTCAGAATTCTTTCAAGTGCGGGGGACATACAAAATAAAGATGCTTCAACAGATATGTTATGTATGAGTCATGGCTGGCTGGCTGATCGATTGGTAAGGATAGGGGCCATGCCATATAGCGATTTTGATCTTGCAATGGCAATTGCGAAAATAACCAGAATGGGGAACTTTTCGTTTTGTACGTTTCGTACAGATAATGGATACGAGGCGCGAACGTTATGTACTTTCTTAATAACCCTAGAGGGAGTTGAGGTCTAGACGATTGCGGAAACAGTTGGGAAATGCACAAAGGCAAGTTGCGTGTACTTATATAAGCGCTTATCATACAGGTGAGCGCAAGGTGTATAGAGGGGATTAGGAGGGGGGCATTGAAGAGCTGTCTCATAAGAAACAGAAGCCTCGATGGGGCGGGGAATTACACGCGGTACGTGTGCGAATGCTATGACAATTTTTAAGTGTTTTACTCGAGCTACTTGTAGTTAGTCGTATTTGCTTATCGACAGACAATTCTCAATTGCAAAGACGGCAAGAGAGAGAGAGAGAGAGAGAGAGAGAGAGAGGGCAACAGTGGGATCAATCAAATTGTTGGATAATGTTCAATCAATTGCCGGTAAATGCCGATTGCTTTCTGATGCCACGTCAAGCCAATTTCTATCAACGATCAATTGCAAATTTTGTTGTATTATCGAGATAGATGTGCCTTGAACTTGCAACTGCTATTTAAATTATAGACAAATAATATTGCTGATACGACACCTATCTGTATCTCTCCTTCTCTCTCTCTCGATCTCACTCTAGATATTTCTAAATATGCATGTGCCTTATGCACACGCTATCGACAACTATTTGCTACATGCATTATAACAACCTACACCTCAGCCCACTCGGCCCACGGCAATTAGACACATGTAATGCGCTTAATTGCATATCGCAAATACAACAAAATGACAAACAAAACCTTGATTATTCGAAACATGTTTATATCAAATCGTATCAGAGGTTCATATGCTCTTTAAACAACGATCGAAGGTCCAACCCAATCACAGATCATCGACCAAGGAATTTTCAATGCCATTCAATGGGCCCTACCACTCCAAAATTACAAAAAAAAATTATCTATATTAAATAAAAAAAAAAAAAAAAGCCAACTCAAGTGGCAATCAACATCGCGCCTGTCACTTTCTATTGCGGCTATCTAATCGGCTTTCTATATCTTTAATTCCAACTATTTGTATACCTATGTAGCACCGCCTATATCACAGGAAAATCTCTGCTTTTCATTATAGTTCATTCAAATGCTGGAAAGTTTTAGCAAAAATCGCTTTGTAAACAACAACTTATACATTGTTATCATAGAACCATTTTCGAATTTCGAATGTGCTGAGTTATTATGATATTTTTCTTCTTCTTCCGACACGTGACAGATTACAGGCATGCTATTCAGCAAGTCTATAATATATATATTTAGCTAATCATAATTTTATTTATTTATAATATATTTATTTTTTATATATATTTGCAATATTATTTTATTTATTATTTTTAAATATCGTGTGCATTTATAATTTAAATATTATTATATTTTTATATATTTATATTTATATAAGATTTATTAATAATTGATTTTAATATTTATTTACATATACGATGTAGGCATATCTGGGTGGAGTAGTTATTATAGTGGTCACACATCCGATCATAGGATGATGTGGTGGGGGGAAAGACAAAAAAAAGGGAGGGAGAGGAGGGGGGAGGGGAGGAGTGAAAGAGAGGGGAGGTGATAAAAGGGGGTGAGTGAAGGGAGTGGGGGGTGGAAAGACGAGGGTTGTAGAGAGTGATGGAGAGAGATATTGTTTGGAGATGGATAGAGAACTAGGAGGGAGGGGGAAGGGAAGGTAGGGAAAAGGGGAGAAAAAATATGGTGAAAGGGGGGGACACGAAAGAGAGGAGGAGGGGTATAATAAGAGAGGGAGCTTTTTGAAAAGTGTGAGAATTTCGGTGGGGGGAGTATATTTTAGTATATTTATTTTATAATATATATTTGTTTATATTTATATATAAATATTATTATTTTTATTAATTCATTTCAAAATATATAAAAATTTATGTACATTATTTTATACAAATTATATTATTATTATTATATTTATTAAATATATTTATTTTTGCAAGTTTTTTTATATATATATTTTTTTTAAATTATCTTTTAATATATTTATTTATTTATTTATAATATATAATTTTTTATATTTATATATATTTTTTTTATTTGTTTTTATTGATATATTTTGTTATAATTTTCTTGAGCAGAAATTATAATAACTCATATAAACATTTTATTTTAAATAGTTTTTATTTATCATTTATCGCATATATATTTTTTTTTCTTGATCAATAAGTCATTGTATCTTCAAGTTATAGGACAAAAATTCAAAAGCAGTTGAATATATTGCTTTAGCGATAATAATTCCATGTGCTACAGTTAACAGTTGCTCTCTAATGAGCTCTTTAACTCCAACTTCGCTTCACTCTTAATGAGCAGCGTAGAGCTGAGTGTTCCACTTGTGTGCGTGTGTGTGTGTGTGTGTGTGTGTATGGGGTTCGCTAATGTGCATGAGTGAGTCATAAACTGTGCTCCCCACTCAAAACTGCTCTGCTTGGCATTTGTCTCTTTTTGTCTTCATGCGCGCAGCAGTATTGATACGAGAAATAAACATAATCTCGCAGTAAAGTCATCGGCACGCCATTAAATCAATAAATAATAAGCTAATTAAACTTAAGAAACAGCATTTATTTTGCATTCGTATTGATTGGAGTCAGAGAGCGGATGTAGGAGCTCAGCATAGTTTATAGGAATATTAGAACTAAAGAAGATCAAAAGTTCTCCAATTTCAGAGCATACAATTATATGTGTATGTATATGTATATATATATATATCTTTGCAAAATTTTAATGTTGTTTGCAATTTTAAGTTTTATCTTTAAAAAATATCAAAATTCTCGACTAACTTAAGTTAAAGTTCTTTTGGCTATAAAAAGTTGATATTTATGAAGAATTTAACAACGATTTTTTTTTTTTTTTGCCACGCCCCAAAGGTCAGCTTGAGCTGTATATAAGATGAGAGTGCAAATGAATATATACATATAATATATCTAAGATATATATATATATATATATAGTAAATATACACAATTTCTGCTTTAGATGCACAGAGAAATTTATAATTTAATCTAATTATCAGAAATCATATTTTCAGCTGCCATAGATCATAAATGGCGTGAGATGGGAGTGGCATGTTCTTAGAATAGTACACAGGTGTCAACAAGATTAGTCAGGCAGAATCAAAATGTGTTGAAACGAAAATAGATTTACGATAATGGCTATCAGCGGCAGAGGCTACTTGGCCAGGCCAGCACGTCTTGTGCGTTTAGTGCCTTTGTGCCAAAACACGCTATTGTCAGCAGACATTAATTAAGTTGAATCAAATCGAAAACCAAACGAATTGAATCGATTGCGAATTGAAAATGTGAAGTACGGGCGATGCTGACGCAAAACTGAAACCAGATCCAAAGACAGTTAACTTCATACGAGTCCGCCGTACTTGTCGCATATATATATATATATATTGTGTGTGTGTGTTTTTTTTTTTTTTTGCTTTCCAATTTGCTAAACTCACTTGAGATACAACGATTACGTACATAGATTATGAGTACCAGAGAGCCCCCAATCTGTGCACGACACTCGAGTGGCAAAACCACGCCCGCTCCCAAAATTAAATATTAATGCCAAAACTTAAATATACTATACAATCTATAAGGAATCTGTCTATATATTAATAGCAAGTTAAGGAACTCGAAATCAATTTGATTGCGTTTCAGCAAGTTCTATTTAGAAAGATATACATTTATTATTATATTCATTATCATATATATATATATGAAGGCAATTAAAGGGTATCTCCAACTCGTTTCAACCAGTTTATTGGAAAAATGCGATCTTGATATGAAGTAGATGGAAGATATGAGCCCACTTATGTCTACACCTATAATAATACATGGCCAAAACCTTGAAGTACACATTTACAGCAAATAATTAAAAAAAAAAAAATAAATAAAATAAAAATAATATATATATATATATATATATATATATATATATATATATATATATATATACTAAATCAGTTAAAACAAATAACCTTATCGGACGTTTGGGCCAAAAAATTATATATATATATATATATGTTTATATATACATATATAAATTAATCAAAGCAATTCTTCATTAAGATCCCATATGGAGAGCCCCATATGCTTCTCAAGCTTCTGGCAATCTGAACGTGATTCTTTTCACGTCAATAGGGTTTTCGGTAATTCCCTACAGAAAGACAATGAGCAATGAAGAGAGAGAGAGAGAGATACATTTCTCGCATGTGACTGATAGGATAGTTCAGTTAAGTGTTCACTTTGAGGCCTAGAATATAAAGGCGTCATATATAGATATATGTACATAGGGTATCTATGCATTCGGCAAATTTTAGTTTTAAGTCTCTATTCAGCTGTGTGTATCTGGTATAAATATATCCTTTATAGCGATACTTTTTATTGCAGGATATCACGGCGCCTATCACTTTTATCTGCCAGTCATGTCAGTCAGTTTATATTACATATATAAATCTGATTGATAGGAAGATAGCATAACTCTGTTATACATATTTGCATACAGAGTATCGATTCGCCCATCATTTTGTTGTTGCTTAGCAGTCATAGAGAGCAAAGCTCTGCATATAGGTATCAATGTTATAGGGTATCTATGCACCTATCATTTTTATGAGCAATTTATGAAAGTCAGTTCAAATTCACTTATAAAAAAGAAACTGAGAGATAGATATACGCTATGCTATTCATATGTGCATAGCACTATTTATAATATAGGGTAGCTGTACGTATATCAGCTTTTACTTACAATCTATATTTGCCTACGCATATTTGACTGAAAGTATAGCTCAGATAAATACATATATGCATATATACATAATTGGATGAACATTTCTAAAAGTGCAGGGTAACTATGCACTCATCAGTTTTAGCTTTCATTTCATATAGGCCAGTTAATAATCATATTGTATGCAACTGTGCGTACGCGCATATTATTAAAGCTATCGACACGCGTCATTTGACTTGATTAGTATGTGAAGCGACGACTCCTCAGTTCCGATGTATATATGTAGATACATATAGTTGTCTATACATACATATATATCTATATATATAACTCAGTATTTGGTAATACATGATTTGGATACAATAAATTGGTAACTTAATGTATCTGCATTTTTTTTTTCGTTTGCTGGCCACGACGACCTTGCCCCTGAGCCTTCAGTTAGGGCGAGTTGTCGCCCATACGCAATGACAATTAAATTTAGCATTAACTGCGGCTCTATTAATAGATAATGCTCAATTTCCATATAGGACTTCCTACACCTACACACACACACACTAATTGCTCCATTAACAGTTAGGTACAGCAAATCGAACTGATTTGCATTGAGGAATTTTATTGCTAAAACAAATCAAAGGAAAATTATATTATAATATATATATAGATTAAAGATTTCAAGTGAATCAAACTCTAGTAATCTTGAACAGTTTCTCACATCAAACAGATAAGTCTTTCAATAATCAGTTACACTAAGCGATTCAGCTTTAAACTGAAGATCAAAGATACAAAAATAAATAAAATACATCTATTATGTAAATCACTAATATTTTCCACGCTAATGGGTGAAATCTGACAGTATGTCAATAAAAAAAAATATATATAGTATTACTATTAAATCAAATTCAAGCATAAAACATTATCAGAGCCGAAAACAAAATTGGGTAACTGAAATTAGTTTTATGGCCCACAAAAAGACCATAAACTAATGAAGTCATCAGCCATCGGCCCCGGGCAGCCGGTTGTGCTAGTATAATCTTTACAGCGCTCTAATCCAATTCAAATTTCAAACGAACAACGGTTTGATAATTAATTAACAAAAAAGGGGGAAAAAAAAAAGTAAAGTGTTTGTACTACAGAATTCACTCGAGACATAAACAATGTGTCTATATCATATTTATATATCAAATATAGACGTTTATCTTTTTTACGCGTAAGACAAAGGCGTATTGCGCCGTAAATGTGTTCTTCCGAGGAAGTTTAGTTTGGTTTAGGGCAGTTATCAGACGGGCGTGAAGGGCTTAGATATGTAGGCGGGTGGGCGGTTGGGCGGTTGGTTGGTTTGGGCGACGATCCATTGCCAATGAAATGAAATTCAAGGAAATTGTTGTTTTGTTTTTGTTTTTAACAACTTTTAGCAGTGCGAATTGCTTTACAATCCGTTTAGCACGAGCTGCTGCTGCTGCTGCTGTCGATGACTCGTAGACGTCGTCTCTATTGTTGTTATTGTTGTTGTTGGTGCCGTCACCTGATAACTCATAATTCCGGCGTAAATTTGGTTGGGCGGCTAACGGTCTGCTCTTTTCCGAAAAAAAAAAAAAATACAAATAAAGTGAAATGCGAAGAGTGCGCAGTTAAGCACAACCAAATTATACAAACATTTTGTGCTCTGCGACAAAACAATGAAAATTAACCATAAATTAGTTTATTAAAATAATCATACATTTACGACGATAATAGCAGCCACTAAAAAATGGCCGGAAATTAGCTATTAAAAGGCGAAGTTGACATACCCTTGCATAAATTTCAGATGAACAATTTAATATCTTTATAATATATTCACATTTCATATATTCGAATGGAAGAGAGAATTAACTGCAATCCGAAGCTCAGATACCCTTACCCAAAGGATTTGCATAACATTTTTAAGTGCTCAGTCAAATATTCTCAGCCTAAAAATCTTCCCTTTGTAAACGATCATTGAATTGGTAACAACTGTTACAAATCAGCTTCAAGCCGAAATTCACATACTCTCACTTTCAATTCTTGTTGATAATGATTGCAGAAATTGAAATATCTTAATATTTTAAATCTTATTTACAGGGACACCCTAAATTTTAATTTAATTTCAAGACAACATTGTAATATATCACAAAATATCCCCCATTGGCTATATTCTTTAATTAGACGTTAGTTACAAGCTATAATTTATAGCTAAACTTTTGAGTGTTGTTAATTACTGAATTATATATTATTAACTATAAAATATCTGAGAAATATATATGTATATATCCTATCTATGTATATATTCTTTAACAGCAATTCCCAGTTTGACTGTAAATATTTTAAGCATCATCAACAGCTTCACAAATCGTTTTACGTAGTGTGTAGACTCATGCAATACCCTAACAATTTGAAATATCTTTAATATCTGCATAGATAGCTTTGTAATTTTCTGCCTCTAGAATACAATAAGCACATAAATTAAGATAAATGAGCCCAAATAAATTAGCCAATGCTAAGCAGTTTACACATTATAATATTTTAAATATCTTTCAAATGCAATTTCCAAAAAAAAAAAAAAAAACTGTAAAACTTAAACCATATTTGTTCGTAATATATAGTTATACAATATATCCCTTAAAAATTTGACTGAGTCCTAAAACTTTTGACAAAGCGCACATATCCTCATTAAATAGGGTAAAAGTGGTAAAAATTTCGGCAGCCCAATTTCAATATGCCCAAAAGTATGCTCTCGCATATTTTGCAGAAAAACGAACGGAACTTCAGCTTAACCAATTTATACATATATGTATATTCGAAATATTATAATCAAGCATAGAACTGGATTAATCGTCTCTGCCTAATGCATTCACCTTCATTTCTACAATTCTAGATATGTTGAAAGGTCAAAGAAACGGGTTTAAGTAACCGCAACAATAAGTCTCATTGGGTTGGAGAGTGTCCGACGACAAGTTCTATATCATATATCATAAGGTTAGTTAATCTAGAGTACAGTATAGCCAGCCTAAGACAAACTGGTTAATATTAAGGTATTTTGAGGTATTCTTTTACAGTCTTCAAATATTTGATATTACATAGACCATTTGTTAAACTATTCAAATAGATCATTATGAGATATGATTACATGATATGAATAGCAGTCAAGTAGAAAAATGTATTATTAGTGTCTGTTTATGAGCTTAAGCTTATACTTAAATTACCTATAATAACAATTCGAATGATAATAATGATAACAAATGTATTCCTTTCATATATGCAAAAACATATGTTTTTATACACTCGTGCATGTATGTATGTACATATAGTTATGTCTAATTTGAACACTTTGAAGGTGCTTCCGCTTAACGTGAAATTATCTAAGATGCTGGTAAATATCAGCTTTATCAGCAAGGTGTTTTCAGGTGTTTTTACTTTTGTGTTCGCAATAGAAAACAAGAGCGTTGCTCTGTGTAGTACAGTAAGCAAACGCTAAAGTGAATCAAGTAAATTATCATATTCAGAGACATATTTAGGCATTTCATTCCTTGCATTGAGTATGCCTTGAAAAATCTCGTTGCTCACAATTTGCTCTTAATCACATTCACCGGGGAACACTGGAATGCGATTCTCTCTGGGTCGCTGCAAGCTTGTGGAATGTATTGGAATGTTTTGGAACATACCTGCATTCCGCATATCATCACTGCTGGCATTATCATCATCGCTATTCAGCAGCGGGGCATAGCCACATCTTGTGTCGCGCCCACGATTGCCACTGCGACCGCGACCCCGGCCGCCCAGTAACAGTGCTTTGCATTGGCGCAGCTTCTCCATTTTTGGCTAATATTGTGGCCGAGAGGAGGTACGAGTTTCGACTTATTTCGAAATAACGACAACGACTTGAATATTTTTACATTTTAGTTCAAACGACAAACAAAATCGTCCACAAAGTTTGATTCATCCGCTCATGTGGCGCTATCTGCGCTAATATGATGTTGACTGCGGCTGCTGTGGCCGTTGCTGCCGCCTCGGCGGCAGTAAAAAAAAATGTTATTGTTGGACAGCTACTGTTTAATCTGCTTCTTAAATGCACACAAGCAAACACACGCACACGCACACGCACACTCACACACACGATTAAACAAACACATGCACACATACGTACACATGTTAGAAAGATGTCTCCCACTCACACATTAATCTGCGTCTCTCCATATTTTCGCATATTTTTCACCTACTATCACATATACTTATGCAAACCGGCGAGCAACTGTCAACAGCTGACTGTGCATCAGAAGTCAAATTTCTCTGTCAAAATGTCAGCGATATCGCATCCAAGCAGCTTAACATCCACTCAAACGACACAGCCATTTGACTTAACAGCAGGCAAAACAGCCGGGCAAGAACAACTGTTAATGCCCGTGAGCGAGCACATACAAACACATGCGCTCGTTCCAATTCCACAATGTTTCAAGTGGATAAATAATTCGTTGTTCTTATATCCATATCAAATTTTTTTGTATAAGGGAATAATGAATTTAAGTGTGTAATGACATATTAAGAGCAATTTGTAAATTTATTGCAAACTATCCGATAACCGATTGAAATCAAGTTAATCGCATTACAGGTGTCACATAAGCATATTTCAAGCTCAATTAACAAGTCGCACGGTGAATGGATCTGGTGAGGTAAATATTGGTACACCTGTCCTACAATTGACGTCACTATCAGTGAGAATATGATAATGCAAAATGAAGAAAAAAGACAAAGCAAATGCCTAAGCTATTTCTGAGTGAATCGTATTTTTTTTTTTTTTTTTCATTTTTGTTGTTTGTGTTCATAAATTTCGCGTGCGTGCGTGCGAGAAACGCGCGCGCGTGCAGGCCCTTGAGAGAGCTGGAGCCAAAATGAGTCAAACGCTGTTTGGCTGTGCACTTAAATCATCTACAAATTTGTAAACACAATACAATGACGCAGGTGACAGAAGAGCACTTAAGCCAAACTCCTCTCTCATTCTTACTCACTCACTCTCTTTCATAGTCGCCAACCACTTGAACAGCTGTGCTGGTGACCGTTATGCGCCGATGCACCGACAGCAACGACAACGGCGGAGGCGGCGGCGGCGACTTTGATAGCGAACTGTGAAGCCAATAGCCGACAATGGCAATGATTGGAGGGCCGCCAACAACAGCAACAACAACAATCAAATAATAATAATAATAACAAATGTTACTAGGCCAAATGGTGAACTATTTGATAAAAAACAATAATAATAATTAATTACCAGCATTATAGAAAAGTATCAATAAAGAAATAAACAATTGTAAATGTGTAAATGAGTGTAAAATGTTTTTAAATAGCATGCATTAAAAATAAACCAAATCAATGGCAAAGCAGAGTAAATTAGATTACAACTAAATGAAATGTAATTGTTTATATACTATATAGTAGTTGTGGCAAATGTAATTTAAAAACTATAAACTAAATACGTGTCTATAAATAAAGAGCATAGCAAAATAATATATGTAACTGTGTTATAAATAGCTTACGTATGGGCCTGCGACGCATTCTGGGCACACTATTCTCGCCGCCACTGTTCATATTGCTGTTAATCGACTTCATGGTGCCCTCGGGGTTACGTTGCTGATGATGGCAACTGACAACAAGTGGGCGTGAATTTTGCAAAGATAATATGTGATGTGAAAGAGAACCAAAAGAAAAGAAAAAAAAATGTATGTTTGTGTATTGTATTCCAAAACAAAACTAAGACAAAGCCTATTTCGTAGTCATACAGTAGAGGCTACAAATATTACGCACACTTGCACAAATAGCTCTAATATCAATCGGTAAAAGCGCAAGAGCAGGGTCGGATATTTTCGCCGCGCACTGTTAACTAAATAAATTGTGCATGGCAAAATAGCCAAAATATACATTGAAACCGGTTAACGTAGCCGCGACAGCTGCAGCGACGCCGACTGCGACTGCTCTAATATATATATACATATATATTCAGGTATATTCATTCATATTGAACAAACTTTACCTTTCCTGGTGACGCGACAAGTTTCAATGTTGAACGGCAACTGAAAACTAAAGGCAAATGCTCATGTAGATCGGCAAAGAGCGAAGAACACAGCAGCAGCAAACACAGAAGAGACAAACAAATGCAAAAATGAAGGGAAATTTATCTTAAGAGCGACAAGGAGAGAGAGAGAGCGAGCGAAAGCATAAAACCATCAAACCAAAACCAGATACTTTAATTCGCGCCTGAAGGCAAAGGCGAGAAGGGTATATAGGACGTATTGCTAACATGAACTTATCATAACGGCAACGTACAGATAAGATATGTAGATACATGTATGTATGTATGTATATATATAAATATGTATGAGTGCAGGACAAGCATGGGTTGCACAACGACATTTGTTGATAAGGGCAAATATGATTTTGTTTAATCAATTAACTTTTGCCGTCATTTTGCAGTCGCAACAACTGAGACTGAATGACTGAGAATGAACGAAAGAGAACAAAAAGCGACAGAGTAAGAACGTCTTAAGCTATCTGCCGCATATGCGCGTAGGCGTCTTTATGTCTTTTTTTGTGTGTGTGTGTGTGGGCCTCAGGCTTTGGTAACTTGGCGAAATCACTAGAACAAATCCATCCCATGGCATTGACACAGTCAGATGACCTTAACACCTTACCATAATCGCTGTGATAACAGTTGCCACATACACACACATATACAAACACTGATGAAATTCCGCTGAACTTGACCCATTTGACGATAGGCACTTACACGGTGTACCTTCATACATATGTATGTACAAATGTACATATGTATATATAAATGTTCATAAGACAAAAGAAAAGAAAACAAAAACAATAGAAAGGAACATTACTCCCCAGAGAGTGAGAGAGCGGGCAAGTTCCAATTTCATTCATTGCAAAAATAAGGCACAACGAATGCCGCTCAATTCGGTTCATGCATGTGTGAGCACATGGCGCGCACACACACAAACATACGCATATACACGTGAGACTGCCGTCGTCGAGGCAGTCTCGAATAAAGTAAACTCCAAAATGGGGCTGAGGATTCACTGTGTGTCTGCCTCATTTGGTTAACAACTGTTCATTGATTTGACATTTATCAAAAACACGCTAACACACACTGTGCCACAGCACGTGTCTTTTGCAGTAGACCCTGTCTGTTATATATGAATATTTGCTTTGTTTTATATTGATTTTTACCAACCAGGAGGCGAATGCAAGGTGAAAAGGAACGTGGGAAAATAGCTGCACATTGCAGCTGACAGCGTGACGAAGTCAGAAGTGGGGGCAACGCGCTGCTTCTTTTTTTCCTCCTGAATTTCATAATCAAGTGAAATGCAACCATCTGCTCGCGCGTAAACAATTATTATTGGTAGCAGTGGCACGTGTACTGATGGCAGAACTATAGGATGATTTCTTGCAATTGACTGTTGTTGTTATTGGCTTGTTTGTTTATTTGTTTGTTGGTTATGTTGGGTTTTCGAACTTTTCTACACACAAAAAACAAAGAAACAAAAGTATTGCCGCTTAATGTGTGTGCATGGAGAAATGGCAACACAGTGAGACATTGAGAGATAGAGAGACACTTGAACACCAAACAAAAAGTACACTTACTAGATAAAAAATTCAACGAAAAAAAAAACAAAAAAAAAACATTTAACAATTTGAAAAGAGCACTCACATCTCTTCCAGACAACTTTAGTCGCGGTAACAGCGCGAACTTGAAGTTTACTCGCTTCATTGACTTACAATTTCAAACTGAAGCAGCAGCAACAACAACGATGAAAAGCGTAGACGACACTTTCCACCCCATTCTGCATACAAGGGACAGCAACAAGAACAATATGCAAAATCAAAAAGGCGCTTTCATTTACGATACGCGGCGAAAAGCACGACAGCCTATCGATGGGTGAATATATCGATTAAATTTAAATTGCTAAACAATGAGTAAATTCAAATAAATATATTTTAAAATGTATCTACTGGCGTTGGGAATTAAAAAAAAGTAAAGCAAAAATACAATTCTATTCAACTGTAAATGATATTGATGGATTCATAATAAAATTTACTGTTGGAAAATAGCAGGTTACTCAATTGCAATCATCCGTCACTAATCCTTTACAAGTATCGGCTTTGCGAACTTTCCGTGATTCTGGCATCCTTGTTACTATAAAGTATCGATAAGATAACTAGATAGCAAATCGATACTCATTCGATCATCATAGCAGTCAGCAATGCTCAGAGTGTAATCTCGATTCAAAAAGAAGACTGGAATTGTTTAAGTTCGCAATTAAGGCACAGTATACTAAGTGCCGGGCAAGGGATAACAGTAAAAGAAAAAAAAAAGCACTCGTTTGTCTTGTTTTTTAATATTTTCTTCGTTTTTTAAATATCTGTGTACACATGTACATATATTTTGCTCCATCTATAATTTACGTGTGTGTTACCCCGGGTCCCCGCCGCATTTGATTTTGCTGGCTATCGAAAAATTGAAAAATTTGTGTTTCTTCCAACGTTTTCGAACTAAAGGCCAATTTGCTTCTGGGTTTTTTGGGTAAGTACGATTTTACTTATTGTCTTTGTATTATACTCATAGGCAAAGATTAATTATGACGTATTCATAAATATACATACATATATGTACATTTGAAGATACTTATACATACATACGTAGAAATTTTTAGATTTTCTCCTTTTACACTAAAAACTCCATCATTCCATGAATACATACATACATACGTGCATATATGCATGTATGCATGAGTACCCAGGAAAAGACGATGAAAGCGAAAAGTAACGGCACTTTCAGTCTGAGCGTTCGTTGCACTAGCCTAGCGCTAGCACGGCTGCGAATTGAGAAGAAACAATACAAATTCAGCAAAGTGAACGACCAACTAATTTCAAAATGGCCGCCTGCTCATCAATTTGAAAGAAAATCATAAAGTGACAAGAATAAGAAAATAAATAAGAACGGCCACTAGAGATCAGAGCGTGTTTATCTAATTTCTTATAGGCGAAAATTAAATTTGAGTTTTCAAAAATTAAAATTTAAGAAAATTTAAATTTTTAAAAAATATTTTTTCTAAAAACCAAGAAAAAAATATACAGTTTGTAAATGTTTTAGGTTTTAATTATTTATATGTTAATTACTTTTACTTTTTATTGAAAATTTTATGGTTTCTGCAGTATTTTCTGAAGATTGGAACATGGCTATGATGTTGAAGCGCCCGATTACCTCTGGGAGCCGGCAGGCACCAGATCCGTACGACCAATTCTTGGAGAGCCGCTGCATGTACCGCAAGCACACGGCCAGGGACGCATCTTGCCTGTTCCGTGTCATAGCCGAGCAGATGTACGACACCCAAATGTTGCACTATGAAGTGCGTTTGGAGTGTGTGCGCTTCATGACGCGAAAGCGTCGCATTTTCGAACAGGTAACTCTGACAACGGTCTACATATATAGAATATATAATAACTATGTATATACATGATCATATTCTTTAGCATGTGCGTGGCGATTTCGATACCTATATGCTGGACATGGCCAAGCCCAAGACGTACGGCACCATGCTAGAGCTGCGTGCCCTGTGCTGCATGTATCGGTGAGTAAATCAAAGATGAGTCGGTTTGTGAATTTGATTGATTTTAATTGAATTGCTTTTAGCCGCAACGTCATCTTGTTTGAGCCATTCAATTTGGGCACTGCAGTCACCTATAATGATTGCTATCTTGATAATTTTCGTGTGTTCTACACGAATGAATTTCACTTTGATTCCGTCTATAAATTGGAATACATTGAAACAGCAGCCGTTAGCCAGAGTTAGTTAATAGCTAAAATAAAAGAAAAGTCATCATACTGATCAATTGTTTATATATATATATTTATTTTTTAGCAATCAGCTTTAAGCTTCTTTATGAGATGCTGTTTAAGCTGCCCGACGTGAATTTCGCTGTTGAGTCAATGCTGCATCCGCAAACATTCGAGTGGGGCAACTATGAGGTGGAGCTCGATCCGCGCGGTTACTTTGTGCGCATTATTTGCAGTGACGGACGTATATTCTCGCTAGATTTGCCTGAACATACCAAATGCATACTGGAGAACTATAAACTGTGCAATTTCCATAACAATCTTAAGCAATTAAACAGGGGCGCGCTCGAATATAGTTCGAGGCGTGAGCTTAAGATGAGTTTGGATCTGCCTATGAACGCTTTAATACCTAGTAGGAGTGCCGAGGTGCTTCACATGTGTCCCAATCCCATGAACTCTTGTGTGCGTCAGCTGCTCGATGATGGTGAGCAGTTTGTAGATGGACAGATGCCAATATAAAATATATTTATTTAATATGCTTTTTATATATATCCACAGGCATCACTCCATTCCCGTATAAAGTGGCCAAGTCTCTGGATCCGTTTATGTATCGAAATATTGAGTTTGATAGCTGGAACGATCTGCGCAAGGAGGCGAAGCGCTACAATGTCTACGCAAACGATTACAATTTCAAGGTTAGTTATGAGTGCAACTGCTATATCCAAACTATATTCACATCCATTGAAACGCAACCTCCATCGCTAATCGAAAAAAACTAATTCTAATTCTCAATGCATCTAACCCGGACTGTTAATCCCATTTCGAAAATCGAATGCATCCTTAGTCTGACTTATGATAATCATTTACAGGTTGGCGCCAAATGCCGTGTGGAGCTGCTAACCGACGCTAAAAGACAGCTGTACACTTGCCATATACAAAAGATTGCCGCTGACAAAGCCTACTCGGTTGTCTATGTTGAGCAATTTGGGAAGAAATTTTTGGTAGGCTGTTCGCCCCCGCATTCTCCGCCCACTCACCCCTTGCACTTGAATGCATTTCTATATTGCTCAGCCTCTGCCTCGTCCTTATGTTTTGATTAGTATATCATTTTGATCACCTATAATTGCCTTCACTAATCGTTCAATTTTTTCTCTCTCTTCAATCTCACTCTTTTTTTCTCTCTCCCTCTCTCTGTCTTTCTATTTCTCTTTCTCTCTGTCTCTTTTTTCTTTATCTAACAGGTGCCCTATGAAGCATTGCATCCAGTGCCGCCAGACGAGTTCCGGCCTTGGACAGTGCCGTTTCGCTATCAGCGCCAACTGCAGCGCATGCAGCTGGCCAAGCTCGCCCACAAGACCAAGCCGAGGTGGAAGAAATCCAAGCTGTACGATGTGACCAATTTCTTCGAGGCTAGCAGTGTGCAGTACCTGCAGCTGGACTCCTGGCACGGCTGTCCGCCAATATTCAACGAGCATGGAACTTTGCAGCAGCAATCACAGCAGCTGCAGTCGCGTCAGCAACAGCAACATCAATCGCAGCAACAGATCGAGTTTAATGAACCGCTCGAGTTGGAGCCACAGCAGCAGCAATTGCGCGAGCAGCGTTTCCACCCACGTGACAAGTCCTCACGACCGCTGCAGAAACGTCAAGCAGACACAGCTGCACCTGTATTGGGCGCCACAGCGTTGCCGCCGCCATTGGCAACGCATCAGGCCAAAGTGCCAACGGCTCAGTTCGTCAACTATGTGCCAATGGCTGGGCGTGCAGCTCAATTGCCACAGCAGTGGCGTAGCTCAGCGCAGCCCTTGTCAGAGGAGCTGCCGACTGGCGTCTATTCAGGAGCTCCACTGACGCCAGACGGTTGCATGTTAATGCACTTCGGTGGCTATGCACCACCGCAGCCCATTTCGCTGCAGCCATCGCCGCAGCCATTTGGAACGGCGCCATATGTGTTTGCGTCCCAGCCACAGCAGCTGCCACCAGCGGTGGCTTCCGTGACGTTGCCATCAGTGGGTACTGACACCACCACCACCACCACCACCAACGCCACTACCAGCAACAGCAACAATAACATTATTAGCAGCAGCAACAATTGCACTATTAGCAGCAGCAGCGCCGCTGCAACAACAACAACAACAAGTAGCAAAATTGTTATGCGCAATAGCAATGGCGGTGAGGATCACATGGAGCCAAAACGTTCGCTCCATGCCAATGGAGAGGATTTACCAGCCGATCTGAGCACCTTGCGCTACTTCTACAACATGGGCGTCGATGTGCATATGCGCTGGTCTCACATGTTACCGCCCGGCGAGCAGATGGGAATGTATAGCAATACGAACGCCAATCAGAATTTCAACAACACGGACCAACAAGTAAAGGAAATTAACAATGATGACACAGTTGCTCTGGTGGCGAACTCCACGCCGCCGCCTTCGCCGGTAGCAGCAACTGCTGTCAATTCGCCAAGTGCCTTTGGCACAGGCACAGAGCCGAACGCCGAGAAGAGTCGTGCTCGCAATAAACGTGGTGGCTTTAATAAAATGCGCGCCAAGCGCCCAGAGCAGCTGCCCGATCTAAACAAGGAGCCGTCTCATCTATCGCATGCCATGCTGCTGCCCACACCGACACCGTCGCCCAACACTAGCGGGAATCAGTTCAACTTTTATTCCCCAATACATCCGCCGATGCCACCACAACCAACATTGCCATCGCCACAGATGCCGGCGCCAATATTCTTTTCACCACCCAAGCCCGGACAGGTAAACTATTCTAGAAATATGTATGTGAATTGGGACGAATTGTATTAAACCATGTTCTTCAGCCTCCATATGCCTGGAACATGGGGCCAGCTCCGGTCGTAATGCCATTTGAGCGCATCAACAACTATAGCATGGAAGCAAGCGGCATGAATGCACAGCAATCTCCGCCAGCTGTCTATGGACCACCACGTCACTAAAGCATCGACCCTACATCACTATAAACTCTATATCTATATATATATATATACTCTATATACACTATATACAGCATAATTTCAATTATTATTCAACAAACAACTTAACTTTTGAGCATTAGCGACTTTTTAAAATCGCTTCACTATATGCCGTTTTAAATTTGTTTTAAATTTCGTTTTTTTTAAAGAACATTATTGAACAAATTCATAAAATCAAAAATATCAATTCAGTTATACTCAATCCGTAATATGATCGCAGCAATAATTTTAAATATGTAATCTATGCAATTTTATGCGATTTTATTAGCAACTTACAACTTAAAAATTTTCGAATCAACAAACAAAATCACATTTACAATCTATTTATACATTTTATTAAAACTTATTCGCTAGACTATATAACTATACTTAAAACTAAAAAAAAAAAAAAATGCTTGTTTCTACAAATTTTTTTAAAGCAACAAATTATGTCAAAATTGCTCAAAACAACATAACAATTTATAAAAAATTATATTTAAAAAAATGTAAAAAAAGTATATATATTATATATACGCCAAAAAAAAAAAAAATGTAACCTTATAATAAACCAATAAAAACGCTCAAGACACAAAACACAAAATTGTACGGAAATGCAACTGATTGAAAGAAATTTGGCCAACGGCTCGTTTCGTTTGTACGTGGTATTTTCAACCCAAAGCAAATATGTTAGAGCACAAGCGAAAATCATAATGATTCGTGAGCAAAATATTGTTACTAAATTTAATTAATGATAAAAAAGAGGTAACTATTAATAATAATTTAAATTGTTATTTTAGTAATCTTTAGATTGTTTGATGCAGATTGCTCATGACATTGATGATCAGTTGAAAGAAGCTTGGAAACGCTCTACCGGCGGCCAGACGCTGATCCCGTAAGCGAACGGGCTGAGTTGCATAAGAGAAATTTGAGATGAACTGGGAATGGGAATTGAATATGGATTATAGTCCGACTCACGATATTCCGAGCAAAGCCCTGACCCAGGAGAAGGAGCAGCAGCAGCAACAGCAGATGCAACGAGAAGAAATGCATCTTGTTAGCTCAGTTTGAGCTTTTATCTCTCTTTGCTGTTTTTGTTGCCTCTTTTGCACGCGCTGCACTTGTAACAGTTTTTATTTGTATTTAATTAAGTTTTTTTCTCATATATTTATTTATTTTATTTCATTTTTTTTTTTTTTAGATTTTTTGGATGCGCTCGGCTGTTTTATTTTTGTGCTCGACTATTTATGCTTACAAACTGAAAACGTTTCGCAAAAGTGTCGCATTTTTATGCTGATCTCTCAGTTCGACAAATGGGCGGGGGCAACCCGCCAGGCGACCTAGATTCGAAACCTAAAAGTCAAATTCGATTATTGTGCTTAAACACGCTGTGTCCCATGCATTAGCGCAATAATTGCTATGATTCGCATTAGGAGGAGGTGTGACGTGACTGGGCAAATAGAAGTAATCGAGCAAATTACATTTGTTGCGACCTCTCTCTCACTGCTGTCGCGTCGGAGGACAAACTGATGCACGCAAATTATGAATTATACTCCATATGATTTTTATCATTTAAGGCTTAGTTAATTGTCAAAAGAACCTTAGGAAACTTGGCTGAGGCTTCGAAATTATTGTAAATGCTATTTTAATGTTTGCTATAGTTTTAGTTGAAAAAAAAAAAAAAATGGAAAAACTAGACAAAGTTGTAGATTATCATATGGAGTTAGCAAGTGATGTATTTATGTGTGTATATATCTAGTTAAGAGTAAATACTCTTAAGTTTTCTATACTCTTGTATGAAGCTTTCTCAAGACTTCTTTTTCGATATGCCCATGCAGCTCATAAATTTTAATTTTCTAAACGAAATTTGTTAAAGCTGAAGTTTGTTTAGCCAGATATTATGTCACATCATCAAGCACTCAATTAAATGTCAACAATTTTATAGAAATTTTAATGCCCAGCCAATGTTTATATACAAACTCAATTATAGAACTCTGATCAAAATTTCTTCATATGAGAGTGTATAAAATGTCGAATATTTCATATACTAAATAGTTTTATGGCTATCTTTTATGGTAAGCAAAAGCCAACTTCGCTAATCGTTAACAGAATTGCAATATGTTGAAGAAATGCTGAAACTTGAATTGATTAAGATATTGTATGAATTTTCATTTCATGAAAGAGCTAAGTATTGTTTTTGAAATATTAATATAACTAGTATTAACTAAAAGCCAACTTTAATGAATCCTAAATTGCATCTAAAATTGTTGCCCAAAAACGAAAGCTTGTATTATATGAAATTGAATGTAGATTAAGATAATTTTAAAAATTTTTCGAAAATTTATAAAATTGTTAAAATAAAATATATTAAATATCTTTATTGCCCGTTGGCCCATAGCTATAGCTTGTGTATATTAATTTATTGTCTGACTATAAGAAAATTTGCATATACAAATTGCCAGTTGATGTGAATTTAAAAATATTTTAAAGATTTATAATACTTTCAAAAAGAAGATATCAAACAGTATTTAGACTTAGGTAACTTTGAAGTCAGTTTTGCTAAGTTGTATATTGAATATGATACTGTTGTCGCAAAGCTAAAGTTTGTGTAGATAAAAAGATTCTACGAATTTACAATTGATTAGAGATCAGATTGGGTCAAAGCTTATTTTTTAAATACATAAAAAATGTATGTATAATAATATATATATATTATTAGATAGCATTATATGTAAAGCTATAAGGAAGCAGAAGCCAACTTTGCTGAATGGAATCTGAAGCTGTTGCCCAATGTCAAGTGCAACGATGCTTATACAAATCATATATATGTATATGCATATATTTTCTATGTATCATATATCATATCCCATATTATACATCAGATATATATCTATAATATATCAGTTAAAATAAGACAATAAAATTTGTTTAATTTTTTCAAATTTTCTTTTTTATTTGTTTGCAAAGAAACTTGCGCGCCCGCCTGATGAGGGCGTCCAAGCTGTGTAAAAAACATAGTAACTAAGACCAGTTGAGACCAGTAGCTGGTAGCTGGCAGCTGGAAGCGACGACATTGACATCGTCGCTGGGCATCGTTAGCGCCCTTAGGCGCTTAGTACGATGGGCCGGAGTAGCTGGAGCCAGACTGGCTGGGGCCATAGCTCTGGCCGCCATAGTTGCCCTCGCGTTCGCCAGCAATGTTGGCCAAGGCGGAGAGACCATGGTTGCCACCCTGGAGCAGCTGGTAGCCAGCACTGACGGCGGCATTATCGGCGCCGGAGGCATAGGCGGGCAGAGCTTGACCGCCATGGCCATGCTGTTGTTGACCGGACACAATGGGGCCGGGCCTGTTCAGGATGTGATGGTTGTTGCCCTGTCCGGAGCCGTGTGAGCCCTGGCCGTAGCCTTGCTTGTTCTCATTGACAAAGTACTTCTCTGCTGGGGGCTTGACCACGTTGACGAACACAGGCTCGACCTTGACGCGACGTGGGTGGTGCTTGACATAGACCTTGCGGAGGACGATTGCTGGAGGCTTGTGCAGCACAACTGGGGCGGGCTTGACGACCAATGGGGGATGGTTCACCAACACCTTGGTGGGTGGGCGACGCACAATGATGGGTGCCGGACGATGGATCAGAATCTCGCCCTTGTTCTGTGGGTAGGTGATCGAGGAGGTGAGGGTGTTGCCCTTGGTGTTCACCGGCTTGTATGGGATGTTCTGGTCGGAGCCATAGCTGCCCTGGCCGGCCTGGGCCACACCAGCGGCATCGGCATTGCCAGCCAAAGCGCCCGCGGAGGCACCATCGCCGACACCGTTGCCGTACTCACCGGCATTGCCAGCGGATGCCGAAGCTGCTGCATCGCCGCCATCGGAGCTGGAGCTGTAGGCCTGTTGTGCGCCCGAGCCGTATGACTCCTGGTTACCACCGCCGTAGTTTTGTTGTACGCCGTAGCTGCTAGCGCTGGCACATGCCTGCGTGAGAAAGAGAGCGTGAGAAAGAGCAGAGAACGAGAGAGAGAAAGAAAGAGAGAGAGAGAGAGCGAGAGAGAGAGGGAGTGAGATTGCGAATCAATGAGCAGCAATACGATCTCTGTGCTTAGGCGAGATGTGGCGCAAATGGGTCAAAGACTGATCAATCGACTGATCGATCGATCGACTGATTGACTGTTTGATCGAGCGTATTTTGTTACGTACAATTAAGCAGGCGGCTAGCGCCCATATGATGCTGTGTCTGTTCATCGTTTCCAGTCCCAGTTGGCGGTTCTCGAACTCGTGTGGCTCGTTGTGCGACCGTCTGCTGTCTTCTGCTGGCTTAGCTAGCTTGGAGATTTCTTTAAATATGCTGGCATCGTATGGTCGCCCTATGGTACGTGACATTTGGCCGGGTTGGTCGTCGTTGCTGCTGCCGGTTGACGCTGTTCCGCTCCAGCTCATTGGCCCATTGTTGTTGCCATTGCCCACGCCCAGCTAGCGAACATGGCCAAATGCTGATTGCGCTCGCACGCATCTCGCTGCGCATATCTTGGCGTGTTACGTCGAATCCAACAACAATAACAACAACCATATTCTAAAGCCCATCTGCCAATAATCCGCAAACAACATCTCGTGCATCGTGCATCGTGCCCTGACACATAAGCCATATCGAGGTTTTCCACAGCAGAACAGAACAGAACAGAACAGAACTGAACAAAACCGACTGTCTGAGCACTGATTGTGATTGCCAAATGACAATTCAACAGTTCCGCATTGAAAGCCCCAAGCGATTACTGGCAGCTGATCGAAGTTGGGCGAGCGGCCATTGTCGGGTTACAAGCTTCAAGTTCCATCTGCCAGCTCACTCCTAGCTAACTGATGGATCATATGCGCATTTCCTATACTGTTATCAAATTTTGCTGTAATTATATGAAGTCGGTGTTTAGATATTGCTGGCTTCATTGAAGAATTGATGTCTCGTTCTGAGCCACTTTTATCCAAATATTTATAACTGACGTGGCCATAAATTGTCATGCAAATTGAGCTTCATACACTGCAAACAATTTATGTGTATGTACATTTAAAGTGTAGCAAGTTCTGCCAAAGGCTGAGCAGCTACAGATCAGAGAGACATTATTTGGGAAGTTGTTGTGGCCTGTGTCTGAGCATACACTGCGAAAAAAAAGGAGGCTGATGTTTAGCCCTTGGCTCAGGCTGTATTTAATTGTTATTTCAATTTAATTTTATGCACTGCGAAGTCATAGATTAATCGAGCAGCAAACGGAAGTATGTAACAGACTACAGAGAGCATACACTGTAAAAAAAAAACCTTGATGTTTACTTTCAGGCAACTGTAACTTGCATTTACTTATAGCTGACTTGGCTTTGGCTTATCAGGTTGTGCTATATAGCTATGGATAAAAGAAAATAATAATTATGGAATTTGTTTTTGCCCTTTTCATGATCATACACAGCAAGAAAAAGTTGGTGTTTAACTCAAATGAGTATATTCTGAGCATATTTATGCTATGCTTTTCATGAGCATACACTGCAAAAAACAAAGCTGTAGTATTGTTGCTGACATGGCCTTAAACTGAGTGAAATTCTATATTTATATAAATATAAATATTATTATATAGAATCGAATTTTAGGTTTCGAAATAAAATTGTAAATAGGCTTGAGCTTGTATAGAAATGAATTTTATGTTTTTAAGTATATTTCTAAATATGGTCAAGCTTGAATTGATATAGAATTTCGCCCCTTAAAAGCAAGTTTTCTTATATAATATAGATTTTTTTAATATAGAGAATTTAGCTAGGCAATTTTATAGGCATAAAAAACTAGAGTCAATCTAAATTTATAAATATATTCATTATAAGAATTTAAATATCGTATTAAATCAAATTATATACGTTTCATATAGACTCTAGGAATCTATAAATGAAAACATTTGGCAAATATTTTCAAGCTCAAATTTGAATTGACTTTCAACAAGCTCAGTTTCCCAGTTTCAGTTTAAACATCATACGATTATTATAATAATATATAACACTAGTTTCAAGTTCGCTCTTAAGTTAAAGCTATAAGAATTACCTCAATATCTGTGTCACATCACATTCTATGCTGGAAAAGAACTTCACATTTGTATAATATTATCTATATTTTTGTATAGACTTGTATGTGTATATACATAGATAGAAATATTTATACAGTCTCATAATCGCAATTCCATAAACTGTCAACGACAGCAGAATTTCTAAAATCAAAAAATAAAATGCTGAAAAAACAGAAAAGTGTTCAAGTATTCAGCGCTTTTTCGATCTTGGCCCATTTGTTGCCTATGTATTTGATATGATTTAAGTGCAATTTCTGAAACCTGAATTAAGTCAAACTAATCGAGAAATAGTCTATTGGATGTTAAAAAATATATGTTAAATGGATATATGTTATATATATGTTATATGGAGTGATAATAATTCCTTATATGTATAATATGTAATATCTATTTATTTCTTAAGATAGCAGAGAAATTCATAGCGCAACGAGATTAAAGAATACGGATAAGACCTATAAATCAAGCTGTCTATCCAGGATCCATGATTCAGCGATAGAAATTTGGGAATTATAAACATTTTCATGCTGTACTTGGGACAGTGCCTAAAGACAGGGAAAATCATGCAAAAAATCATATGATTTTTCGTGAAACATTAATAGGAACATCATAGACTTCATATAGTCAAGTTCTAGAAATTTCTAGAGTTTTCATAGCTTAAAATTTGTAGTTATTCAAGAAGAAGTTTTTGTATGTTTTGGTTTTTGTATTTTAGGCTTTTTTATTTGCATTAGAAAAAAAAAACAAATTTGTTAAATTAAACACCCTGCAGCAGGGCAGCGGACGGATTGCTCGGCCGCTGTGCAGTGAGCGACAGCGGTGGCAAGTGTCCAGCGGTGCTCACTTAATAGTTGGATGAACCATAGGGAGCGGGGCTGGCATAGAGTGGAGACTCAGCGCCGGCAGCATAGCTGTCGGAACTGGAGCCAGAGTTGCTGGGGCCGGAAGCACCGTGGCTACCATACGACTGTCCCTGGTTGTAGGACTGAGGCTGGCTGTAGGACTGAGGCTGGTTGTAGACGGGAGCAACCACTGGGGCCAGAGGTGCCTCGATCTTCTTGCCTGGCTTGTAGACCTTGACGTAGACAGGGTTGAGGCTCAGCGGGGTGGGCACCTTGTTGATCACCTCCTGCTGGTAGATGACCGAGGGCTTGATCTTGTAGATGACGGGATTGCCGCGCACCACAGTCGGTGGGCCGCTGTTCACATGGGCGGGGGGTGCGCCGGGCTGGTGCACAATGATTGGCGGCAGGGGCTGTGTGGCGATCACCTGATGGTTGTTGTGGCCCGATGGCACCAACAGGGAACGGAACAGATGCTGATCAACGAACTGGGGTGAGACCACATTGATCTTGCCCTGACGAATGTTGCTGGCCAAGTTATTCTCGGCCAGTGATTCGGCAATATCCTCAGAGTTCTTCAGCTTCTGATAGGTGGGATTGTTGTTCAGCGCTTGCAGCTGAGCCTGGACGCGACCCAAGCGACGGGCCTCCTCGGGCGAGGGCTGAATCTCAGCCTGGGCTGTCAGCTGATTCGACGAGGGCTGTGAGCCACCGGTGGCAGCATTCACATACTCATCCAAACCGGCCGATGGACCTCCAGGCAGATACTGTATGGGACCGCCAGAGCCACGACCTGACAGAGCATAATTAGCGCTCACCAGCTAAACGAAATGAATTGAAATGCAATTGGTAAACAAAATTGTTGCCTGATTGTTTTTTTTTTTCTTTCGAAAGATTATTAGAGAGTTGTAGGGGGCGTTGGTAGAGTTGGTAGAGGTGATAGAGTCGGCAGAGTCGGGAGTATTTTTCTTCTTCTTCTTTTTTTTTTGTGGGTTGTACATACCGGTGCGGCGGCGACGGCGAAAAGCCCAAACCAGAGACCAAGTTGCATTTTGTGTGATGTCAGACGTCTACTGTTCGTTGGTTGGGAATTGAGCTTGGTCTTTATAGCGGGCCTATGGCATCGCTGTGGCGCTTTTATATCGCGCTCACGTTGCCATAACCATCATGGCAACGACTACGTGATCTTTGCGATGCCATTGCGCCAACGATTTACATTTCCGATTTCAAATTTTTGTCGCACCGCCCAGCCGTTGGACGAGTCGCAAGACTCGATGCGATGCGACGCGACGCGACGCGGCGCAACTGAACTCAACTCGCCGCGACTCGACTCGTGGTGATTCTTGTTCTTGTTGTACATCTCATTGCTGCTTGGCCAATGGCCAAGATCTCAGTCGCTGTCTGCAATGCTCGTGCTCGTGTCTCTGTATCTGAGTGAGTTCTTTGTGACAGCTTGGACTCCCCACACACATACACACACAGAGTTCATAATTGACAGAGTTCATAAATTGATCTTCCAGTGATCTTCATATACAATTTGGCCTGGCTTATCGAGTATCTTATCAGCTCAACTGTAAGCCACAAATCTACTGCGGCTATCTGTGATTAAAGTAGCAGGCGGAACCGTGCAAAGCCAACGAGTGCAAGTTATCTGGAACTAACTAAACTATCTAAGCTATATATACATATATAGATATACATCACCTTCAGAAATTCCATTGCACGAAAAGTGAACAACAAGAATTTTGTTTTTAGCCCTAATGATGTGGCACAATTCATTGTCGCTTCAAATTCATTCTTATTTTTTGATCTTCAAGAGCTGCGCAAATGTTGCAGTAGCTATAAAAGATTTTATAGTACAATTATAGCAAAATTTAGTTTATAATTTGAGAAAATACTTTAGTATTTTATATTATTCTTATTTAATTTCATTTCATTTTAGTTATAGCAAAAACAATATATATAGTAAAAGTCTAAGGTTTTCATGCCTGCAGCAGCTAGGACAGCTCATGCCTGAGACATCCAGTAAGGGAACACTAATATCACTAACCATACATCTATAATTAGTGCTAATATATAGATATATACTTTCATCAATACATTGCCAAGCTGAGTGCTACATCATTAGCCAATGGAATCGAGTTGATATTTCATATTTCATTGTATCATGTGACAAATGGAATCGAGTTCATATTTCCCATTTAACATTACCTAGTACTTGCCCAGCATGGTCATTGGCAAGTGGAACATTATTAACCAGTCTGAGTCTGTACGACAAATCTTTTACATTGTACTGTGATTGCCCAATTCATACTTTCATTTACATATATCCTCAAGGCTCTCACTATTTCTCATTCTATTTTAATTTAATTTCTAATTTTTATTTTTTTAATATAATTTCATTTCATTTTACACAACTTTCACTATATTTTTCTGTTTTCATTGTTTTTTATTGTTCATAAAATATTTAAATTTAATTTCTATTTTACATTTTTATTCATTAAGTTTTAAATATTTAGAACATTTCTTTAATGATATACATAAATCAAAATAATAAATATATTTAAAATAAACAGGTTTTATCACAAATCGACAAATCTTATACATTGCATTATTTTGATTTCTCAACCCTGCTCTCTCTTTTTTCTCATTCAGATTTCGTTACTTTCTTTGTTTGATTTTCCTTTCCCTTTCCAATGTTATTAATTTTTATTTTCTATATTATTTATTTTATAATATATTAAATATTTTATATTACTATTATAATTTAATTTTTTCTGATTTTCCTCTCTACTATGAACATTATTCATAATTTGTCTTTTCCTTTCTCTTTTGAATATTTTATTATTTTTATTTATTTATTTTTTTAATTATTACATTATTTCTTTTCTTTGGTTTGTCTCAGTCTATCAAGATATTGCTTTATTTATTTATTTTATTCAATTTAACTTTTCAAATCAATTGAGTATATAATAATCATGCTTAATAGTCTTGAAATTATATCTATATCTTGCCGATCTGCCAAATCACTAATACCCATCTGATATTATTGAAATTACTTCCGTTCTAGATCTGACTAGTTTATCTTATAGATGAAAACAAATAAATACGTTACTTAAATTATAAAATAAATAAATAAATGTACATCAGTCTATAAGTACACCTACATATACTCTGTTTCATAAATATCTATATGATACTCTATATGATCCCTACTGATTTACATAGATACATCTTTATAGACATATATATATAAACATAAAAAGTACCACAATCTACTTTTAAGTTTTCTATTTTTTTTCTTGGCATTTTTATTAAGTTATTAAATACTAAACTTATTCCGACAGTTAGAGTCCGCGCTTATAAAGCAAATAGGTTAGATCGCGAGTGGGTCGATTGCCAAAGTCATTGAAGGGCGACTTGAAGGGCAACTGGCTATCCATGTCTTCGGAGCGTGCGACACTCGAGCTGGGCGCGGCCTGCGATTGGGCGGCGTGCAAGGTGTCCTCGCTGGAGTTGATGTAGCTGGGCGCCGACGACTCCGAGGCAGTGGGATTGGATTTGTAGCGATGGCGTAAACCATGGGCCGACTTGCCAGCCAGCATGTGTGCGTGTTGTTTGTGTTGTGTGTATGGCGTGTGTTGAGTGTGTTGTTGTTGTTGTTGTTGTGTGTGTTGTTGTTGTTGTGTGTGTTGTTGTGGCTGTGTGTGTGTGTGTGCATAGCCTTGCCTGTAGACACTGTGTGTGTTGTAGGGTGTGTTGGGCACGGCATAGCCTCGTTCGTATAGTTGCTGCTGATGCTCTGCCTGTTGCCGATGATAGTTATTTTTCAGTGACATTGCCTCACCATCGAGACTCAACTGGCTGACCAAATTGGGGTGACCATAGCCAGCAGATCTGCCAAACTGTTGCTGCTGCTGCTGTTGCTGCTGTCGCTGCTGTTGTTGTTGCTCTTCCTGACGTTGCACCTCTGGCGGCCGCTCGGCACCCGGCAAATACTCATGATGCACCTCCTCATGTACGCCATTGGTGGTCTGATTGATGATGCGATTGTAGTCCTCATTGGTGCCGCCCACCTGCAGGTGAATGGCATGCTTGAAGTCATCGCCCAAATGCTTCTGCCAGAAATCATCGTTTACATCGCCGGTGGTATAGATGCGCGTCGTCTGGCCGCTTTTGGACTTGCCAAGCCCAGCGCTTGTGGCGGCCATCACATCGATCACATCGTAATGGCCGTCGTCTGCACTCTTCGGTGTCACCGTATGGGTGTCCAGGTCTGTCTCCAGCTCCTTGTCCATCTGCTCGACACGAGCTGCCTTATTCAGATCACCGCCAATTACCAAATCAGCATCGGCGATGGGACGGAATGTGGTGCTGCTGCTAAGGGTGCTTGGACTGCTGCTACCGCTGTTGGTGGTGTCATTCTTCTGATCGTAATTGATTACAGAGTTAATTTAAATTTGTTTTTTTCTTTGGGTATTTCTTTTAGCTCACCTGCCCTATTACCAGCTGTGCTAATGCCATGACCGTTAGCATTAGCAGCGGCTGCCGCAGCCAAACAGAGTTGGCAGGGGCGCCCATTCTGTTATGTGATGTGTAGCTTGATGTGTGATGTGCTCGGGCTCTCCAACTGAACTCAGCGAACTCCAAGCGAACTGGACTTAAATACTCGATTGCGGCTGCGTGAGCTTTTGTACACTAGCCAAAGCGGGCAGCGTGCGCACAGACGTGATCTATGGCCAGATATCAGATGCATCATCAACTGCATCATCGCTGTCAACCTTCGATGCGTCAGCTGGCCCAGGGTCAACAATAATAGTTTGCTAACTGGCCGGCCACTCAATGGGCGCGTACGAGGCTTCAGTACGCAATGCACTTGTCATTGATGGCGGCCAACATGGCGGCCATTTCCGGTTGAGTGAGGTGAAGTGAGAGAGCGAATGAGACAGAGGATGCCATACTCTTGAAAATATGTCATAAATATTTACTTGTGCATCGCTTGCCGCTTTCGACTTCCGCAAAGCATAACTTTAAGTATAATGCCTAAATGGCACTGCAAAAATATGAGAAACTGTTTACCTTTTAAAGGTTTCAGTTTTAGTGATCATTCATACATAGTATCTGCCAAGCCATCAATGATTACAATTTTTGCAAGTTCTATCTACACAGACATCAATTTCTGGCGCGAGAAATTCCTACTCGAATTTTCTTTGACATTTGCAATTATTTGGCACGCAAAAGTCGCGAAATGCGCTTGGAATGTTTATGGTATGTGGACAGATAGTTAAAAACAGCGAGCTGGTAAGAAATGCAAGAGAGAGAGAAAAAGAAAACAAAAAAGAGTGAAGCAACAGTTAATCTAACAGAGATAGCAGAAATCTAATTTCTGCAGCTCACTATCGCAACTCCAGTCAGCTAATAATCGATAGCTCAACAATCGGCAAGTTTGGCGCATCGATAACTACTTCCTGTTTAAATTTATTAGCATTTCAAGGCAGCTAAGCCCTGCTGAAAGAAGAACGTGCACGTGAGCTTAGCATGTGAAAGCAGTTGTTAACCTTGATAGGAGCACGAATTTACATTAATATAAATAATACTAAATTACGTATAAGGTAGTCGTTAATTGTCGTTTAATTGCATGTCATCATAGATTACAACTTTAAGTTTTCTTCTAGTTAACCTGAAACATTTAACTCTAATAATTGTAAGATTATAATAAATAAGCACATATATTTATAGTTAGACAAGGCAAAAGACTTTTATTGAATACTATTTGGAGCATAACTCAGACGTTGTGAAATGTGAACGTAAACAGAAAACGCTACACACACGAACGGACGGGCGGACAGAACGATGAAAAGTGCAATATGAGAAATAAATTAAATAAAATTTACAAACCATATATACAAAGATTTATACATATATATATATATATATATATATATATATATATATATAGAGAGAGAGAGAGAGAGAAAGCATGTACAAGTGGAGCGGGCATTGTTCCACTGGCCTAAATAAATGCACGCCCAGATTTGCGGAGCTCAGCTGAATTTTTTCGGTCAATTCACTTGGCCCGCTGGCCCATTGGGTCATCTTCTTTAGTAGCCATAGCCGTTGCCGTTGCCGTCTCCGTCACCGTTGCAGCTGCAATGAGAATCGAATCAGAGTGTGAGAAAAGAAAGCCGCCAATAATTTTCCCATTTATTTTGTTTATGTTTTAGTTTTGTTTTTTTTTTCGCATTAAGTTTATTATAAACTAGGCAACTAGCATAGAAGTTGAACCACAGATATCCCCCTATATATTAACAACCACACTACACACAAAAATATATATATATTTATATAATACAATGATCTATCAGCCGGCACAATTAGTTAAGTGCTTAGGCGAGTCGAAGCTAGAACCAGGCGCGCAGATAGTCTGTGATGGGCGGCACATTGTACGTATCCAAGCTGTAGCCGTCGTGATTGTGACTATTGTAGCCATAGGTTTTCGACGGCGTCGTCGAGTAATCAGCTCTGAGCGCCGACTCGGGCTCAGTGGACGTGTCGAAGCCCCAGCCCCCGAGACGGCCATCGATCAGCTTCTTGAGAAAGTCGGTGGTTTCTTTTCTTTGTTCGGGCTCGGGGTCGACCAAGACGCCGCCATATTGTGAGTGGCTATCAACATATTCCGGATGCTTGTACACAATGCCCGATATGATGCTATCCAGCTGATTGTTAGCCATATGCTCCACCGGATAGCCATCGGCAATGCCCAGCACGGGCGTTGAGTAGGTGCGTGGACTTATCGACTGCAGATCGCCAGCGAATTGCAGTGGGGTTGAGCTCTGCTCGAGTGGATCGGGCACCGAGGTGGTCGACAGCAGTGATCTCAGCTGCGAATCGTCCACGAATCTATACTCATTGTACCTGCCCGACAGCGGCGAGGGTATCTGCTGTGGGAAATAGCTGAGCGCCGAGCGCTTGGACGGTATCGAGTTGACCAGTGATGGTGATGGCGGCATTTCCGATTGCTGTGATAGATCTGGCTCTGGCTCTGTATTTCGCTCAGGGATCTCGGGTTGTTCAGTGCTGCCTGGGCTGCTCATTTGTTGTGGTTCCTCCTCGGCGACAGCGCTTGGCCCACTCGCAGTGATGGCGCCGCAACCCATGTGGCATTGGCCGCGCTTAAAACTGGGATTCAGTGTCTCTGGCATGAATTGTATGATCTCTGGAGCCGTCAAATCGATATTTGCACGGTCACGCTCCAACAGATCATACTCACCCTTGATGTCGCGTTTGGTCAGGTGACGACCAAGGCCTAGCAAACGTTTGCCATGTGCCGCATTTAGAGCCGATGCCTTTTTCGTCTTACGCTTGATCTTGGCGGGCGTATGCCCCTGGGCCGGCAGCAGCCCGAACAGACGCATCTTCTGCTGCTGCTGCGGCGTCAGATCCTTGTGGTAGAGCTTAACATAGCGCACCGGACGCTCCTGCAACTGTTGCTGGCGCATTATGCGTTTGCGCAACAGCGACCCATGCGGCCGTAGGTCACGACGACGACGTATGGCATTGCCATTGGCAATGGCCATCGATTGTTGCTGCTGCTGCTGGGCTACGTACCTTGGCTTAGACGCGGCGCAGCTGCTGCAGCTGCAGCGCGACTTGTCCCGGGCTCGACAATCTGCCATAATGAGGAGGAGAGTTATGGTTAGTGGACATTCATTACCAAACTTAACCATTGTCAGACGCACCTGATTTGTTAACCGTAACACGATCCACTTTGGCGTACAGCTTGGCCGGTTTGGTAGTGGGCAGCGCAGGTGTTCGCGGCTCTTCGACGGTGAAATCAAAGCTATAACTAATCTTGGCCTTGGTCTGCACGGGCTTGTCCACGCGATAGCCATACTGGCCGCCCTCGTACCGCTTGGGCTTGCTCGGATTGGGCACATTCAGTTGATAGCCCAGCTGGGTGGGGCATTCGCAGGCATCCTCTCCCGTATAGACCACCTGAACGGGCGTCGGAGCGGCTACAATTTGGCCAATCAGCGCCAATACGACAATCGGCAGTAGGGCCATCGCGAGGGACATAATATAAATATCTATAAATAATTATATATATTATTTATATATCAAATGGTATCAAACGGCGTCTGTTTAGGTATCTGCCGTTCTGGCTACTAGCCCAAGCTTGGCTGGCCGCATTCTTTATATCGGCTTCGACTCCATCCAGTGCAATCTCTCACGCAGTACCAGCGACCACGTCTGGAGTGTTGTCTGTTCTGGCCAGCGGCGGTGGCGACGGCGACGGCGACGACTGTGGCTGAACTTGAACTTGAACATCGTTTTTTTCTCACTCCATTTGTTGTTGCTTTCCACTGCTGTTGCAACTTGTTCGCGTTGCTTTCGCTGTTGTTCTTGTTGTTGTTGTTGCTGCTGTTGCTTACGCTGACCTTTTCAAATAATGTGCGCTTGCGATATTTTCTGTCAAAAGTCATGTTTCCAGCGTTCGTTGATTTCAGTGCCGAATGAAGTGTTGCACTTGGGTTTGAATTTAAGTTTTTGGGGGCAGAATAATTATTATAAACATTTGTGTTTGATTTGCAACTGCTTCGCACTGCTTTCTGATGTGAGTGCAGCGATATATCGATTAATCGATATGTGAGCGAGTGAGCCATCTTTAATCGACAGACCTCTGAACTTACAGCCGTTAAAGGGCATTTTCAGTGTATTGCTTAAAAATATAATTTTTTTATTAGCTATACATTATGTATTGTATACTTTTAGGACAACAAAAAAAATTGCAAAAAAGTGCTGATACAAATGTTCATTTAATCGCGTTCTTTGCTTATCGAACAGTTTTACTTGGAATTTACTTTTTATATATTGTTTATCTGATTGTCTTGACATTCGAAATAAAAGAAAAAGAAGCATGATGAGCGTGCTCTTCAGGTTGTGCATTTACAAGCCAGTTTCATGTGCTTTCAATGCTATTAACACTGTCGTATTAGCAACAATGCCAATTATACTTCAAAATGTAGATGTTAAAAAGGATCGTGTATTTTAAATAAATTTTAAACGCTAACTAAAACATACATACATCATACTACATCATTTCATCCATCCCTATTCATATACAATTATTTACAGACTCTGGGTCAACCACCTATATTAGTAGCTGTCTTGCTCCAGCTCCTGTCGACGAGCACTGCGATAGGGAGCGACGCGACCGGGCTTGAATCCGCAGTCGACCGAAACTTTGCCACCCACCTTGCCGTACCCGTACCCTTCGCTGTTCGAGCTGTAGCTGGATTTGGCGTTGATAATTTTCTTGAATTTGGGATTCTTGAATTGTTCGGTTATGTAGCCAAGCTGCTTGTAGGTCAATTGCGGTGCCGCCTCCTCACTCTCGGCGGCTTGTTCCTCCTCCTCCTCCACGTACTCCACTTCGTCTTCCTCCTTTGCCACATAGTTGCGCTTCTTCAGCGTGATGACATCGCTCTTCAGCTTGAACAGATTCTCCTCAGGCACATTGGAGAAGAAGATCTTCTGTTGTCCATCGACGGGCTTCTGAGCGAATCCATAAGCGAGCTTCGCCTCGGGCACATTGATGGCCTTGCCCGCCTGGACGGCCAGGCTGACGCTGATGGGATCAGCTGGTGCGCTATCATCCTTCGTCTTCTCGGCCGCATAGCCAATGCTAAAGTAGATTTCATTGATAACAACAACTGTGGATCGTAGGCCGAGCATTCATCATATACTCACTTATCATATATGGAGCTGCTGCTGCTGCTGCTGCTGCTGATGGAGCTGGCGTAGCTGCTATCTTCGCTCTTCTGACAGACACAGGTGGGTTTGCATGGTGTCTTCTGTGGAAATGACGAGAGTTTTGGGTGTCGGTATCATATTGACTATGAGTTCTATCAAGCGGATTGTTGTTGTTATTGTTGTTAATGCTTGGCGCACGTACGGGATGATAATGACGACAGAGCGATGACAATGATGCCCAAGTCCATTACGGTAATGATGATGATGATGTTGATGTTATTGTGTTGCAATTGCTGCTGCTGCTGTTGCTGTTGATGATAATTATGTTGATGCGAGCACAACGTTGTTATGGTTGGCCTATTGCATTTGGCCGCTGATGATAGCGCTAGCATGCGGAAACGTTGATCGTGGCATTGACAGCTTATACAGAGGATGTGGGCATGTCTGTGTATGTATGTATGCATGTATGTATGTGTTTATGTGTGTGTGTGTTAGTTTATTGTGCTGGGGCGTAAACTGGGCTTGCGTGTATACTGTTTAGACTGGGATTGGCGTGATCTCTACATTTCTTATGATTAAGTTTAGTTTAGCCACTTCATTGGGTTAGTCACATGCCATAGCCATAGTTCGCAGGCACCATGTGCACGGCACGCCGCTTATGGCAGTCGGCTTGCTCCAAGCGATGCAGCCGCTCGGCCAGACGCTGTGCCGCCAATGTCTTGGCCTCGATGGCGCCCTCAAGCATGCGGCGGCTCAACAGATTATTAAATGCGTGCACATATTGAAAGAGCTCACGTACTTTGCCGCAAGTCTTGGGCAGCTGGGCGGGCTCGATCAGTTGCTTGCTGCACCAGCAATTGTCACCGATGGGCGACAAGTTCACCTCGCTGGGCTCATAGTAACGTGGACGCGGTCGCACTATTGTCGGTCCCTGGCAGCTCTGACAGAAATCGCGACCCTTCTCCGAGCAGACACAAGCCGCCAATAGCTGTAAATGAGGGATTTCTTTGTTAGATCTAATGCGCAACACTTCAGTTACAAAATTCCAATTACTTACGCCCTGAATGCACAGCAGCGTCAACACCAGAGACAACATTAATTTGCAGGCGTGCATGCTTGATTACAATATATTTTATATATATATGAAATTATATGATGCTGTTACTCTGAGGGGCTCGTCTTATCGGTCGCGTGCTGCTCTGAGCTCGTTAAACGTTTGAATTGACATCGCAGCGACCCACACGTTTTATACCCAAGATCTAAAGCTCAGCTTGTTTTGTTGTTGTTGTTGCTGCTGTTGCTATTGTTGTTGTTGTAGTTGTACATTATGTTATTCTTATTTGTTTAATGATTTTCATTCTTATTGCATAGGCACGGTGTTGACGATTCGCTTTAAATGAAAATCAGCAGCTCTAACTCTCCATTCGGGCAGGGACACTTTCTCATTTCTACGCGTCAGGGTCGCAGTTCAGGCTTTGCTGCGCAGCGCTGCTTTCGCTCGGCGACGGCAGCACGTGCCCAATGACCCATCGCCCAGTGTGCAGCGCGACAAGTGGATGTTGTGGGATGTGTTGATAAACACAAAACCGCGCAAAACTTGGCAAATTCCATGAAATTCATATCGCTAACGCTATGCTCTCGTTGTTTCTCTCTTTCTCTCTCTGTCTCAGTCGCTGTCGCTGTCGCTGCCGACGTCGATGTCGATGTCGACGCCGACGCTGCCAAAAAAATTAACAATGAAAGTTGTGCAAAATCAAGAGCATTTGCGAACGATTCGTCCGATTAGCGCTGCGTGCCAATTCCCCGGTCAACGTCAGGGTTCGCCATTTCCATTGGTCCATTTAGCAGCTAAACTAGGCCATTGACCTAATTTATTTTTTAGTAAATAGCATGGCAGACATGTTTACTAAATTTGCGCTGTTGATTTGCCTATGGCTGTGACGCACATGCACACACACACACATGCACACTTTCAATGCACAGTTACGTGCATATGCTTGCAGTTTTACGGCTATCGATATTGGATATTAATCGATTATTGAATATGCGCAGCGTAAATTCCGTTTCAAATTTAAACGGGAAGGAAATTATTTGAATTGTTTTTGAATTGTTTTTGCAAATTATTTTCAATTGCAATCTGTGCACATCGTTGAGAGCCTGACATGCATTAAAAATTATTCAATATTATATATATTTATTTATATATGCGTAATTGAAAAAATAATGCCTGGCTAACGGTTCACAGGGCATATTAAATAATTAACACACGACATTTATTGGGTTTTGTAACAAAACAAAAATATTAATCTATAACAGGTTAAAAAATTAATTTTTTCCCTTATATTTGACAGAGCAGTGATCATTTACGTAACTACAGTGAAGTCTAACTTGGGCGAACGAGAAGTATATTTGGCAGGACTGTGAGCTTCGATATGAAAAACATTTATACAAACATATACATAAAGGATGGAGAAAGAAGAAACAAGAAAAAGGAGAATTAAAAAAGTAAGCAGTGCGAAAAAAAAAACTATTTCTGAGAACAATAATCAATAAGAAATTATGGTCGGGCGCAACACACTGCATTATACTCGCTCAACTTATACATTTATTAATAAATAAAATTATATAAAAATGATTTAATAAAATTTATATATTTATAAGTATATTTGACAAGCATAAAGTAAGTAAGAATTTGAAAGTCGGGCGCAGTTGACAGCATGATACTCGTTCAAAAATTTTCAGATTATTTTTTACTAAATCAATAAAATAAATTAATTTCTAGACCTAGCTATAGAAGAGATAAATTAGCTGCGAGACTTCAGGATTCAAGCTCTACGACTTTGTGAATTACTTTTTCCATTTGCCACGCCCAAAGGGAGGCGTAAGTAGTTCTTATCTAGTAATTGTAGTATACCCTAAATTATAAATATATTTTTTAAGAATTCAAATTTCTGGAACCAATGTACTCTTTTTACAACGCGAACGAGTATTGAAAATGATTCATAGTAAGCAGTTGAAAGGGTATATATAGCTTATCTGCCTGGTTCTACGGCAACTATGGGCTGTTCATCCATGGGAATCTTCACGTTTTTATAGTAGTTTCACTATTTCTTTTTCCCTTCCCCCATATGTGTGATATGTTGAAGAAGCAGCTTCATCGCTGATCATGCTATGGATGCGTGTGCCCAACAAATGGTTAATTACAAATTGTCATAGCCATGACACCCGCCACGGATGCGCACGGCAACAGTGAAACAGAATGCGAAGCAGAAGGCAAGGGAAGCACAGCGCACACAGTTCGATCACCTTATCGCCAAGCGGACGATGTATAAAAGCGCAAAGCGCGCGGAATAATGAGCTCAGAGAAGCAAACCCGGAGACAGATATAGATAGACAGAGAGACAGTCGCCCAGTCAGCCCAGTCAGTGAGATTAGGACAGTTGACTTGACATAATATCAGCGTCTTTAGTCTCATTCTCATACTCATTCTCAATTGAGATTCCCCCCACCATATACTATAAGCCACACGTGGTATACAGGCCGCTTATCAGCCGCAACCGAGTCTAGCAGTTGGCCTGGAGCGCAACGGTTCGATCAGTACAGTTGTACAGTCAAAAGTGTTCGGAACAGCAGTGTAGTCCTACAGTCGACATCCTGTGGCAGGTCGTCATGGCAGCAAAGAGAATGGATCTAAGTGTGCGCACGTTTCTGGTGTTGAGCGGCTGCTCGAATCCGCTTGGCCAGACGCTTGCCCAGGAGTTGTGCGGCCGACTGGCAGCCGGCTCGATGGCGTTAATCCTGGACGAAAATCGCGAGAAATTGGAGGATTTGAAGCAGCTGTTGAGCTCGAATGCAGTTCACATAATCCCTGGTGTTTGGAATGCCCAGCATAGCAATGGCGTGGAGCTGCTGGAGCAGAGCCTACGGCTAGCCGGAGGTGTGACCTTCGAGCGCACCATCCTGGTGCACAACGAGGGCGAGAGTGCAACGCATTTGCTGCTGGAGCCGCAGACGAAGGAGAGCTGGCTCGAGTATGTGCAGCATCAGCTGTACGCTCCGGTCGCATTGAATCAACGCTGGCTGAACGCCGTCCCACTGAGGGGCGTCGAGAAGTTGGCCATCAATGTGACCTCGTCGCTGCAGGTGCGTCCCTTGGTCTACAGCACGCTGCTTTGCTCGTGCAAGCGGGCGCGCGACATGTACTTCCGGGCCATGGCGTCGGAGGAGGCACGCGCCAATGTCCATGTGCTCAGCTATGCGCCCGGTGTGCTCGAGACGCACTGCACCCATTGCGATGAGAACGGCAATATTTTGAAGCCCGAGGAGCTGATCGAGTTGCCGCCGGAGCGGAAGCTGCCACGAGTGAAGCCACTGCAGTCCACACTCAAGCTGATCAACATTCTGGAGAAGACCGCCTTTGTGTCCGGCCATGATGTGGACTATTACGACACCTTCTTCTTATGAGTAGCAATGCAGTCGTGGTCTGTGCATCCAATTGCATTCACTTATCGCAATTGGCTTGCACGGGCACGCACTGCCACCGATATTCATGTTAACATGGCTAACGGCAACGATCACGAGTTTGTTCTACTGCTTACGAATTTCAATAAAATATGGCTGATGACCCTTGTGCGACTAACGGTACAATTTGTGTGCTACACAAACGAAACAGACGAAAACGAAACAAAAAACAAAAACAGAATTTTTATTTTTAAATGGGGCTTGCATTGAGAGAGCTGATAAGGGTATTGCTAGGGGCACTATGCCGTTGGGCTTGATCTTTGGGCGATCTTACAGAGATAATCAATTATACAATCAGTATATAAGCTGGGATTTAGCACAAGTTTTCTCAAAATGAGATGAGATGTGGCTATGGCAAATCTTGATAGCTGTGATTTGCTAATATGCGTGGGTGAATGCCTGCAATATATGTATGTAGATTTGTATATATATTCAATAAGAGATCAGTTAACTACACACATACATATGTGTGTATTATAATCTCTACAATTCCCAACTGTTCTAACTGTGCCCTTTGGCAAAGTGGGCACAAAAGTTTGTAAATCAAAAGGGACATTTCGTAAAACAAAACAAACAAAAATTCGATATTAAATTAAATATTTGCTTTATTTCCAAATTATTATTTTTTGCAATACATAAATTAAGCTTGATTTTGATTTCGATTTTAAATTAAATGTACATATATGCAAATTTAAAATTTTCTTAAATCTATAAAAAATCACACAAAAATTACCCAATCAAGGAAATTGTCTTAAAAACTTGCTGTTCACCCTGTTGCTATAGATGGCATTCGCAAATTTTGTCATCGATACTTTTGCGTGAAATTGTATCAAAATCAAGCTTACCGATACATATGCGAAACGCGAATATAAATTCTATTTAACAGAAATCTGATTATAGAAATGTCCCGCTCTATCTATCCCAGCTCTGCTACGCTAGGGGAATGACTCAAATGTTATCTCTGCGCTCAATTAACCATTCACTAAAAGACGCAAGTCTTCCGAGAGCAATGCAACATTATCGCTGATAAGACTCAAATCACAATCGCCGGCTCAGCAACAATGTTGCTGTAATGAGCGAGGCAACTGAGCCATGCCGTAATAATTACACTGTTTACATACACACACACACACACACACACATACATGTGTGCATTTGTGCATTTTAACATTTAAGTGTGTAATTTAAACATTAATGGTTTGATTCGTACCATGTAAACATTTGATGTTTGGTAATCACGAAATCGTTAGTTAACTAAGCACTTTTCATTCGTTAATTAGTTGAGATTTATATATGTATGTACATACATATGTGAGTCAATCGATTATGATTGTTAAGTTAAACTTTTTAGCTTAAGAAGCTTTACTTTTTAAATGAATAAAAAAAATAACAATAATAATAATAAAGAAATAAATAAAACAAATCAATGAATAAAAAAGAAAATATATATAGCTCATACACTGAAAAAAATGATTTTCTAATATATTTTCTTAACTTTATATAATTAAATACAGCAAAGTTTTTTAAGAAATGCCAAAAATACAAATTTAAGAACTTAAATCTAAAATTATAACTATTTTTTTATCCGTGTATTTTTGAATAAATCCCAAACCATTCTCAATTTTTTTTTTTAACTTTATTAATTTTTGTTCAGTGTACTTTCATTTTCTATTACCTAGAAGACTTAATATATGTTTTTTTTTTTTGCTCTACAGACTATCAATATTCACAAAAAAAAAAAAAAAAAAAAAAAAAAAAAAAAAATTAAAAACTGACAAGCTTGAAACAATCTCTTATTTATTTCTTGTCAAGTTTTTGTAAGATCATTAAGTATTTTAGTTATTTTGACCTTGAGAAAAACTGCATTATAGCATTCCACACTATACGAGCCGGTCGCGGGCGATTGATAAGCGGCTGCTGTTTAAATTCATTTGCGGGGCTTATTATGCGATCTTAAGTGCGACAATTAATAAGCAATTATCATTTAAATGCGAATAACATGTAGAGCCCGATAACCTTTTTTCGGCCGATGTCAAGCGAAGCTCGAATCTTGAAGCGGTTAGGTAACTATTTATAAATTGGACAAAGTAAAACTCGTAAAAACGTAAATACATGCATGCACACATATGCCTATGCTCATATGTGTGTGTGTGTGTGTGTGTCTGTGCGTAAGCGAAAGCTCACAAAAAAAATTCCCAAATACGAAAGTTGGGAACAATGCACGAAAGCAGAAAGAGGCTCTATTTATTATCGATATAGTTATGACACTTGATACGGTAGTGTGGCTTAGGCACGAGCATTAAACTAACAAGTGTCATAACCTACAGAAGAATCCACAGCTGCAGCGCACGCACACACACACACACACATACAAAGCACACACATAGCACACAGAGGCATACAAGTGGTATATTTTTTCGCTTGTGTAAACCGATACAGATACATACAGTTTTCAAAGCTTTTGTCGAGGAAGCTGCTTGAAAGCTGCCTTTGGTAGACAGTCAGTCATAATAGGCCTGCAACCAACTGTTGACGCAGCAGCTCGTGGGTACGGAACAACAAAACTTGCCATTCGCCATGAATTTGGAGCAGCGCACCTATTTGCTGGTGACAGGCGCCTCGCGGGGCATTGGACGCGAGATGGCCCAACAGTTGGCGCGCCAATTGAAGCCAGCGGGATCATTGGTCGTGTTGATGGGCCGCAGTGAGTCGCTGCTGCAGGAGGCCAAATCAACCATACTGGCAGATCGTCCCGAGCTGGCGGTGCACACATATTTGCTGGAGCTGGCCACAGCTGATAACTCGGATTTTGCGCGCATTCTTGACGAGACGCTGGAGGGCAAAGATTGCAAGGAGTTCGAGCGTGCCATAGTGGTGCACAATGCGGGCACATTGGGTGACACGTCGAAGCATGCTCGTGAGATGGGCACAGATACCAAGGAGCTGGAGCAGTATTATCACATTAATCTATTCTCGGCTCTGGCTCTCAACACTGAATTCATGCGCGTCTTTGCCGGAATACCCAAATTGGTGGTAAATCTCAGCACATTGGCCGCTTTGGAGCCATTCCCCTCGATGGCATACTATTGCACAGTGAAGGCGGCACGTGAGATGTACTTCCGTGTGCTGGCCCTCGAGGAGTCGGCGGGCAAGACATTAGTGCTCAACTATGCGCCTGGCGTTATTGATACACAGATGACCCTGCAGGTGCAGACAGAATCGCATGATCCGGGTCTGGCGGCCGCATTCAAGGAGCAACGCGAATCCAAGACAATGCTCACACCACAGCAAACGGTGCTCAAATTCGTACAGGTGCTCCAGGCAAAGAAATTCAAGTCAGGAGATCATGTCGACTACCGGGACTAGGAATACAAATAGCTAATCTAAATACTTATAAATATATATTATATTACAATATAAATACAAATGCAAGTTTAATCTGGTTCCATGAAATTATATATATATATGTATATGTATATTACGCTACGTTAACTAAATACAAATAAAAGTTCGTTAAACAAAAATCGGAAACAGACTTTAAGCAATTCAAAAGAAATCGGCGGCTGCACTGCGTTTTTGCGCTGGAATTTTCAGCAGATCATCTGTCAGCGTGGAGCCCGTATCGATGGGTGTTGCAGCCCTATTGGCCGTGCTCTTGGCCGGCAGCTGTTTGCTGTTGGCCATGGACGATGCCATCGTTCGCACTACACTGGGAGCCTTGCGCTTGCGCGTCGCGGGCGATGGCGTCAGCAGTGGAGTGTGATTGCTGCGTAGTCCTAGTTTGCCCGTGGCTAGGCGTCGAGCGGCTGGCGACATGCTCGCCAAGCGTTCCATGCTGGAGCGCACGAAAGGCGAACCGATGTTGCGACGAGCCGTGTTCAGAGCCTTTTGCTTCTGGTTGCGCATCTTTTCGCTAACCTTCTCGGCCAGCGCGATGGCAATGTTCTCGCGGCGCGAATTCTCATTGATGTGGAACGAGGGTCCGGGCATGTTGCGCAGCGGCGTATCACCGCCATCGAGGCGAAACGGCGTGCCATCAATCTCGCCCCAGGTCATGATGGGCGAGAAGGCTTTGCCTGGCCGTGGCGATGGCGAACGCAAAAGATCAAAGCCTCGAATTCTGGGTGTGCTTGTGCTAGCCTCTTCACTCGTTGTATCCTGATTGGCACTGGCATCCGGTTCACTTGCTTTCGTCTCCTTTTCGGTCGTTTCTGGCAGCCGTGTGGCATCGTGTCGTATAATTAGTTTCCTTTCCTGATGTTTGACATTTTCTTGCTCGGACATCTCCACGCCATCTGGCACATACATGACAGAGTTCTTGTTGGTGTATTTCCAGGTTTCGATTTTGCGCAATGGATCGGGTGTATCGAATTGCTGCTCAATGCCGGGCAGCAGTAACGCCCGCTGCAGTTGCTCCGTGGACAGCTGCTCATGATTGTAGAGAACTGCGTACTTCTGGCGCAATTTCATCTCCGCCGTCTCGATGATTTCCTGAAAGCTTTGATTGTCCTCGCTGGTGTAGTTGTGCAGAAAGCTATCCAGCGACAATTTACGTGTAATTGCATCCCGGCGGTCGCCTTCGGCCGTGCTCTTGCTGGCATTGCTCCTCTGGCTGCTGCTGGTGCTGGAGTGCGGAGTATTTGGAAGCGGAGTTGAGCCCGCGTTGGCTGCACTCAATGGCGTCTCAAATGTTGCTGGCGACATTGCTGCAATGCAATAAAGTAATTTATTAAGGTTTACAGTCACAGAAAACTCCAGTAGCTCACCATTGTTGCGACTATTGCGTTTGCCACCCGTGCTGGATCCACGACCCAAGCTGTAACGTGCGCGTATTTCAGCCATTTGTAAGAAGTCACGACGCGCCTCTGCATCGAGGTAGTCGTTCTGTGCTCGCAGCCGTTCCAGGTCAGGGAAAAAGTCCCGTTGTATAATCTTGGACATCTCCTCGATGTAGCGCTCCTCCGTTAAGATTTTTGGCTTATGCTTACGTCCGTCCGCACTGCCTGGTAATGGCATCTTAAACAACGCTAGTTCACGGTCTTGCACTTTGGCCACTTCCATGGCCCGACTGCCAGGCGTGCTGGGCGTATTCGGTGTGTCAGTCATGGCGTGGAGCACCCCTACAAATATTGCTATTAAACTGCGTTTATTCAAAAGGTAAACATGAAACCAACAAACTAACGCAATTCGCCAAAACAGAGGTGGTGTCTTCGATTATATCGATTGTTTTTAATTCTGGCTGCAAACGATATATCGATTAGAAACATTTTCAAATTTATAAAATATGAATGTGGTAAACACTTAAACGTGAACAGTGTAACTGAAAAATTAAATACTTCTTTTAAAGCCAGAAGCTTTATTTCGTATTTCTCTCAACTAAATTTGCAATTTTCGTGTTACAGTACTTTTCATACAATCGATTTTCACATATCGATGGTCTGCCAGCAAAAACATATGTTTAATAAACAGAGAGTTACCATATTGCTGAAAAACTATCGCAGCAGCCAATTTTTATATCGATTGCAATGTAAAAAAAAATATTATGGGTATTCCCTTACCATTCCATTCAAATATAACGGTTTTTCTTACCAACGTATTTCAAATAGTGTAAAATATATTGGAATCATAGCAACGCAGAAACTCAAAATCAAAATATTTCAAATCGAATTGAAAATATTTCGGAGCATCAGAAATTATTATATCCTCGTTGAAATAAGTTTGCGTTCAAAAATTTATATTTTAATTTTTTTGCTTTGTAGCATTTATATAAAAAAAAAAAAGAGTAAAATAACAACCAAAATAAAATAAGATTATCGGAACAGCAACACTATGGACATAATTGAAAATCTTATCATATTGTTTTTCTTCCTTACAATCTTTATTCCGGCTATAATGATTGTTGCATTATCGCTGTACCGCTTCAAAGGATATATACAATATTCAATGCTGAAATGGGATTATCGTCGTCTCCCATATGCAACCACGTGTACAATTTGCTTGGAGAACACCAAGGACGGCGGCTTGGGTGCCGCCTATCGTCTGCCATGCAGACATTGGTTCCACAAGATTTGTCTGCGAAAATGGCTCGAGCAAAACAATAATTGCCCAAATTGTCGTCATGTCGTTAACTATTGGAAGGGACACGAACTTTATCCGGTCACTCGCCTCTTTTTTGATTTCACCGATAGCTATACTAACGATGAAAATTTAATATTACGACGCGCAATGAATCTAAATCAGTTACCACCAACTTTATGGACGAGTCTGCGTACATCGAGTGTGGAGCGTGTTAATTAGAATTATTTGAACTAACTGCAACAAGAACGGAGACATACTCTGGAATGTTGAATCAATTGCTACATGTAATTGCTATGATTTTTGATCTTTTATAACATATTATTGTTAAATTTCATTTTAGTTTCAGTTTAGTGTTTGTAATCAACTTTTTTCTATGTTTTGCAAAGCAAAACAAAAAAATTTAATAAATTTATATAATTAATAATGTATTTAAGAGAATTCATTTACGCGAAAGTAAAAGGAATATTCAAGCTAGAAATTGGGAATTCAATAATAAATATATTGCATATATTTATATTATATAATAATAAATAAATGGCGTATACACTTTGCACTTCATAAAAAAAGAAAGAAAGAAAGAAAAAAAAGAAATAATAAATATATACAAATATTTTTTTATTTATTTCTTTTATTTTCCTAATATTCTTGCAAGTGGCAACTAGAGCACGAATTAAAAGAATTGTAAAAACATATTATTGTTCATATAGAGATTAGAAACAAGAAAACAATCATTGATTTGAGCGTAAATTTACAGAATTTATAGACTGATTATACATACATACGATATACATCCTATATAACTGTCAATTAGTTTGGAATACGTAGCTTATGTATTTCATTTCCAATTAGAATTATGTAATTTATTTTTATAAAATATTTTCCATAATATTACCCTGTTCTGAAGTAGCTTATCATGGTTGGTTTCTATATCTCTATCTCACTCTACTTTCCAGCACACTCTACTATTATCTACATCTCTTTCAATCATGTATCCATTTAGCTTTAGTCTAAGCTCATTTATATAGTATATGCAATCTGACTACAACTCGATATGTTGTCTCAGCATCTACTACGCTTCATCTCATCTTCTATTTTTCTTTTGCCTCTCGCTTTTGGTATGTGCATTATAATTTATATAATGCTTAACTTTTGTTCTCGCTTTTCTCGCTCTTTTCACAATAAGAATGGCAATAATTCCATTGAAAATGACTCAATTTTCCAATGGAAAGTGCCATCGACATCAACATGCCATTATCATTATCAAACAAATGTTGCAGCAGACATTGAAGAAGATGCGATTGCTGCTGCTGCTGTTGCTGCTGTTGCTGTTGCTGTTGCTGCTCCCCTCGGCTTGGCCAACAAATCTGTTAACAGTTGGCAATAATTGTGCAGCAGAAGAAAACATCGTGTCATAATTTCAGTGGCTGCTTTGTCCCTTTTCGGCGGGCAGCATAATGTTATAGATGCTATAATGTGTAGATCTATGTATGCATGTATGTATGCCAGCTATTTTTGGGCCTTTGCCTTTTATTGTTGCAGAGACAGCAGCAATGGCAGCAGCAGCAGTGGCAGCAGCAACAACATCAACGGCGTTGTCATCGATCGCATTAATTTTGGTAAGTGCGCGCCCCGAAGCCGGCAGGATGGCTGCCCCCATCCATACACCATCGAGCCTATCGAGCCTAAGAAGTTGAGGAGACAACTTTCAACACGCTGTGGCAAACCGATTTTTATGGCACGACATTTCCGAGCAAACAGTTTCTTGAATTACTCGCTCAATTTCCGTTGAATCAACGAGCGATGCTCACAGTGACTGCAACGGCGGCAACTGCAACTGCAACTGCAACATGCCACGTTAATTGATGGCCTGTTGCAATATTGTGTAATATTAATTAGCCCCCAGCAACAGCCATCAAAATATCATTTGTACATTATATATAGTACATATATATATACAGATATTTGTGTATATATTTTTGTCGCATCAGCATTTTGCACTCTCAATGCGCGCCTCTTTTATTTCATCATTTTCACGGCTCATAAACCCAACAACTACTTTGTTGCCAGTCAGTCTTTGGTCTACTCCTTCCTCCAGATGGAGCATGCTGCATCGCCTCCTTTCCCTTGCTTTCGATTCCTTTTTATTTTTTTGTTGTATCTTTTATTGCCTTCTGTTGGCGGGCACGTGCGTCTGGCATGTCACTCCGACTGCCGACTGCTCTCTCATGTGGGCAGGCTGCACAGATTTGTTTGTGGGCGTGCCAGCAATATGTCAATATCCACTCGAGAGTCGCGCTTGCGTGCACCCCAAATGCCCGGAAAAGGTGGCCACAGAAAAGGATTGCAGACAACACTTCACAACTGCTTCAAACCTCGAACTAAGCTAATATATACAGATATATAGATGATATATATGCGTGTTCATTGCTCTTAACTAACTGAACTAAGGTTCAAGTGACTAGGGCATACCCTGTTTAATCATATACGATTATCATTAGCTACAGCCCCAAGTCGAACTAAGCATCTAAATCGATTAAGTTCGAATTTTGGGCATTGCTTCATTTCCATTCTCAGTTAGATCACAATAAATCTCAAATCTTCGATATTTTTTTCTTCTTTATGTTTTGTAATAAAAATCAAATTTCAGGTGTAACTTTCAAAAGGAATCGCTTTTTGTTTTATATTTAGAGATCATAAGCAAAAAAAAGAAAGTGTGCAAAATTTAGTTTTTTGTTAAATATTTTTTTTTTATTTTACTTTATATATTCACTTTGAACAAATCTGTTGAATACAAAAAAAATCACATTTTTCATGTGCTCTTTAAAAAAAAAAAGAAGAAGAATAAGAAATTAAATTAATTTTAAAACTTGAAACTTTTCTTTATAAAACCTCTTTAATTTTTTACCATCACAACAATTATTTCATTCGAATTTGAGTATTCGCTCAAGTTTTAAGCTTTTGCTCATTGAGCCAAGTCAAAAGAAAACATTTATTAAAAAGAAATTTTATTTTAATAAAAAAAAATAATTTAATAATTTAATTAACTAGTTATAATTATAAATATTATATATATATATATATATATATATATATATATATATATATATATATATATTTATATATAGTATCTAATTTTGTATATAATTTCATTCAAATCTGAATTTTCCAACTATAAAAAATTTTTAATAAAAAAAATTGATAAACAAAAAATAATAACAACAAGAAGAGTTTAGGTCTAAACTATACAATATTATATAAAATACGTTATTTCATTGAACTCGAATGTATTTATCTACGCGAGAATATAACTCAAGAGCGCTCAACATAGTATATACGTATATAGTATATTCCTAATCTTAGTATATCGGCATGAGTAAATTCTGCAACAATAAGATCTACAATACTTTGAATACTAGCGTATCTGTTATATAAGTCAAAGAAATTCACGGGGCTACCGTGAAATATATATAAATGTCAAATGTCAACTCTCGAGCTTGAATAACAGCAATATTGATGTCATATAGGAAACTCAATGGAAACAGGATACGACGGACGCAGGCAGAGATTGCAGATGGACGGACATTAGATAAAACCAATATACTCTATTCACCTCATGATTGAGTAGATAAAAAAAAGATATATATGAAATGAGCATAAATTAAATATTAACCAAATAGGTTCAATTAGAAAATGAAAATCAAAATTCGGACAAACTCAAATCAAATTCACGTAAACCGAACCCAGATTAGCTACATCAAAGTCAAGTGAAGATCGCTTGGGTTAATACTGCTGCAAAGTCAAGTTCTCTGCACATCTGTTACAGGGTATTTGGGATCAGTGAGAGAGAGAGAGAGAGAGAGAGGGTGGAAGGAAAAACTGAGACGAACCATGAACGTGAAATACCAAACAGACGCGAGGCGCGCATAAACAAAGGTTCAAGTGTCAATGGGAAAGCGGGAAAAGGAATTAAAGTCAAATATAAACACGGTTTCACTTTCAAAGCGATTAGCTATGGACGCGCCTGGCATTTGTGCGGAAAATGTAACAGCAGCAACAACAACAACAGCAACAACAACAGCAACAACAACAAGAGCAACGTTTGCCCATGGCAACAGAGCAAGTTGATAAGAATAACAGGCACAGAGAGACACAGTCTCAGTTGCAGTTGTTATTGTTATTGTTATTGTTGTTGCAGTTGTTGTTGTTGTTGTTGTTGCAGTTGTTGTTGTTGTTGTTTGCCACTTGAAAAAAAAAACCTTTGCAGCCATTTGACACCAACAGACAAACGAACGGACGCAAATATCGATCGACCAGGCGACACACCGCACACCTACAACCAGTGTTGCCAACTTGGCCTTTTTCCGGACAGATCTGTCCTTTTTGAAATTACAACTGCCGCAAAAATTTAGAAACAGCCCCTGTCCGGAAAAAATGCCTTTTTTATATTATATTGGCCGTTTTTCATCCTTTTTTAATTGTTAAAGGTTGTTTATAAAATTTGTCAAGTAAATCAATATTATCGCTTTAATATTGCTTTATTGCAAGATATTTTACGATGTATCTCTGTTTCAAACGCTGTAGTCCTGTAATCGAAAATATATTTATCGATCGATCATTTAAGTTTTCAAAAGTTTAACAAAATTGTCAAAGAAAATTTACAAACTGAAATTTAGGGTGTCGCGGTCTAAAAAAAAAAAAGTGGATCCGCCGCGTTCCTAATAATATTGATGAGGCATTTTTCAAATACTGCAAGTGCAGTTTAAATATAAAACTTGTAGATAAAGAAAGGATCGTATCTTTCTGGACTGAAGTTCAGAACCACACAGACTCAGCAGGAAACAAAAACTTTTCGGACCTGGGTGCATTTGTTATCACTTTGCTGTCATTGCCGTGCCGTGTCGTCAAATCCTGAGGTGGAAAGGGTATTCAGCCAAGTCAATTTGGTTAAAACCAAATTAAGGAATAGCTGAATATTGATACGTTAAATTCTATTTTGGCAATTAGGTTGGTTTTACTAGTTAACAATTACATACAATTAAATATATTATCTTTGGATTAGGTTTGGACTACAACGAAACGGCAAATGTTGCCAAAACTACAAGCTACCGGAAAATTGTGTACGTCAAATTGGCACAAAAAATACATATAGCAACGGAAATACCAATTTTGATGAGGTGCTATACCTTATAAACGAAAATTAAAATTAAATTATACTTTAGAAATAGAAAAAATGTTATCCGTTTTTTTTTACCTTTTCAAAAATATTTTGGCCCTTTTTTGTCCTTTTTTTGGTGTCAACTGTCCTGTTTTTTTTGGCGAAAAGATGGCAACACTGCCTACAACAGTGCAACACACACACACACACACACACAGAGGCACACTTATGCATTTGTAACTGTGCGACCTACCACAGTGCATGTCAGCCATAAATATTCAAATATTGTATGCCGATATTCATTTTACAGTGGCATACCGAAATCATCTTTCAAAGGGTCGCACGATCTAATGGACAGAGTCAGCTTAAGTGCCTGGCGTCTGTCCACTCCATTATCATCATCATCATCATCATCATCATCATATCACACTTGGCCTTGCAATCCTAGGCCAATATATAGCATGACAAAATCGTCTTCACGTCATGCATCGATAAGACTTATCAGCCATTATCGGAAATTCTGCCCTCTTTGTTAGCTTTACGAACTGATCCATGTACAGCCATATAGTGGAGACAGCATAAGACGCTTGAGGCATATACTATGTCATAGCTGATATATATAGGTTAATATACCTTTCTCGTCAGTTCCTGTCATGAATCACATTCCATGGGCTTTATTACTCATATCATGGGCAGGTGCAGAAAATTCTCTACTCATATTTAGTTTGTAAGCAAAAAATAAAGCGGAAATTGGAAAAAGAAAATTACTTTGATTACAAAGTGAAATTCTAGCTAAATAAATTTCATGACTTTAGTCTTGAGTGTGCTGAATGAATTCGTAAAATTGACTAAAAGTTAAATTGAGTCAGGCAAATGGACTTGTATTCTATGAAATTACGTAGTTTGCCCCACTCAATTAGTGATAAGTTTTATATACTACTAACTACTACTAATAATACTCTATACTAATATTATTCTTCTATGCAGGTTTCAGGGGATCTCGTAGTCGACTAGAGCTTTCTTTCTTGTTTCATTATTTAATATGATTGCATAATACAGAAAGTTTAAGTATTATGAATTGCAAAGAGGCTCGCTCTTATTAGTAATATAATATAATTTACTCAAGTACAATATGATCTATAGTATTTCGACGTCACAGACATCTTCTAAGAAGCGCGCGTTATCAACTTTCACTTTCACTTTCACTTTTCACAAGTTCAATTAATGTTTTATATATTTTCTATAATACTTGAGCCTTATCATTTTTCTACCCCGAACCCATTGAAAATGGGAAGGGTTCTCGACTTGCTTTCTATTTAAAATATAATTATAATAGTAATAATGATAATAATTATAAAAGAAAAATTTAATTAGACAATAATAATAATAAATTAAATTAAATTAAATTCTTTAACTGAAACGCATGAGACTAACACAAAACTCAGTTTATTTTGATTTCAATTGAATTTGGACTAAATGAGGATAGTCTCACGATAACTAATATAATATTTAGTAATATAATAACAAAATCAATGTGTTGATTATATTTATAATCCACAACAGTATTACCTAGACCACTAAGAGTATTACATAGTTACGACAAATCTAAAGACTCCGTTGCAGTTGCCCGAGCTACGTAATGCCTCAGCTCTCAGCTCTAGTCCACACGCTCGGCCCCTCGGACGACACATCTGCTTTAATCAGCATCTCCTTCATCTTCATCCTCATCCTCATCTGCTTCTTGTTGTTGTTGTTGTTGTTTGTTGTTTGTTGTTTTTATGAATTTTTATGCAAGTGTTGAGAAATTAATGTGCTTCCCAGTTCGTGTCTCAACTGAATGCCCAAATGCATGCCAATTTGCTTTTATTTATGGAGCCAACAACAACAACAACAACAACAACAACATCGAATGGCGGTATTAAATTTTAGATGCTGCGAAAAAAAAAAATAATAATAAAAGCTTGCATAAATAGATGCCGTGGCGAGTATGACGTATGTGTGACAGCTCTTTGATGATCATCATCCATTTGAAATTGCCCGGAACATTTGGGATGTGTGACACGGCCAAAGTTCAATAGCGCCAAATAATCAATCTCCTGATACCAGGTCGGTACCCATAGCTATACGTCACTTTTTAGCTATTTATATACATACATATACATATATATACTTTGTATACAAATTCTGATGTTTTTTTATGGATTTGTATTGTGACTAATGAATGTCGCGTTTTGACGTCTTGTCACTTGGTTGATTTTGTTTGTTTTCTTCCTAGACACAGCTCTGACAACGTGTGAAATTGCATAGATGAACGAGGCATAGCTCTGCTCTTAGGTATATAGGTAATAGATCTATATAGACATGTATGCATGTCTGTAATTCAATATATAAACGTCACAAATTGTGCCGTTACTAATGATAACAGCAACATATGCCGCATGCTTCAGCGACAAGCGTATCTCACGCCGTATATAATATATATATACACACATACATATTACGAGTCTAGTCGCAATCACATATAGTTCCCCAGCCATAAACGTATACGTATATTATGAATCCATTTGGTCTTAGTTCCACAAAATAATCGAGCAAACAGTTCACTGATTAGATTAGTTTTTCCAACTGTACCCACCTTTAGCCATATACAATATACATATATGTATGTACATATGTACATACTATTGATATTTACAGGTTTGGTCAGTGTTACGATTAACTTTTCAAATATTTGTTATACATATTCTTGACGAATTTCTATTTGATATTGCTATTAATCACTCGCATTACTAAGCATAGAAGGCGTAAGAAAAACGTGTATGGAATGAGAATATATGTAATATGGATAAGTGAGACTATAAAGCCTTATCAAAAAATTGCATAATTGCGGATATTTCTAGATACCTTAAGACAAATTTTGTATTTTATTATTTAAATTTTTTCTATAAATAAGAAATAAATAAATAAAAAGAAATAAATAAAAATAAAAAAGAAATAAAATCGGTATATATCGTAATTCGCGAATGCCTGACTATCATAATTAATCAGCGTAGCTTTATACGTTTCGAGCTATATTAAAAGAAATCTAGTATTCAATTTGAATTTTATATAAGAACTGAGAAAAAGGATTCAACTCTCAAGCTAAAAAAAAAAAAAGTGAAATATATAAAAATACTTTAAAATCAAATATTTTAAAGCATAGATAATCTTAGGTAAAAATACGCAGGTGTTTAATATACTTATGTTTTATATGCTTATAGACACTTGATTGGAAATACTTTTATCATGACAGACGCTCTATCGGCTTCTATCTATCAACATGTACAGCTTATCAAATTAGGAGAAGAAAAGTAACCGAACTTGTGCGTGCGAGCGGGTGGGGAGATACCAATACAAAAACAAATTGCCTTCAATGCTTGTTGCACAGCGCAGGTAGCGCAGCGCAGCGTAGAGCAGTGTAGAGCAGGCAACCAAGCAAAAACAAGTCCAAGGCACTGCCCGACACGACGCGATGCATAAGGTGTGCCTGTGTGGAAGTGTGTACACACTCTTTCGTTGGTTAACTGTAATTAAAACAATGGCACTTTTTGTTTACACACGAGCGAAACAGCTAGCGCGCGAGATCATGAAAGTGAGAGCGAGTGCGCTTCAGATGGGCGATGAGAGTGAAGAATGTAAACAAAGGATAGAGGCACCAATTGCTGCCTATTGGCGGCCATTTTGTTCACCGTTAGCTAAGAAAATATCCATTTTTTTGTTGCTTTCTTGTTAATTTAGATTTGGCTTTTTATTGTTGAAACTGTTTGCAGCATTTAAATCTTTATATATACATTGAACAATAAGGAATTAAGAAGGAGGGATAGAGAGAGAGAGAGAGAGATACAGATGAATAAAATAGAACACTTAGCAAACGTACATAATATTACAGTTTAATAACACTTCAAAGGCAATGCAAGCGCATTTGGTATGAAAGATTTGTAAAAAAAAAATTATTGTTACATGCTAGAATTTGTTTACAATTACGATACATTTTTGGCATACTTTTGAACTAGACACAAAATTGTCGCTTAATACTAACAAAAAAAAAAAATTAAATGTGAGACAATTATATTTAAATAATAATAATTATTTGAGTTGAGTTTGAGTTTTGGATTAGTTGAAAATACTTGTAATACTTGAGTGCAGGCCCCAGGCTGACTATGTGTATATATATATATTATTTTAATACTTGTCATTGCGCGACTCTTCCCAAGCGCCTATCAGCGCGGCCCCAAGTCAATGTAGCTGTTGGGCCGCATCATTTGATGGGCGGCCGCTGCGCTGCCGTAGAAGCTCTGATAGCTACTCATGCCATACGCTGCAGCTGCCGCCTGTCGCATGTGACCCGGCGAGACCTTCAGCTTGTCGTAGGGACTGCCATAGCCATGGCTGTGATAGTGCGCCGCATTGTGATGATAGATGGCCCCAAAGTTACTCTGCTCCCCCGCATAGGGCTGCCCGATGGTCGAGTATATGTTGGCCGCTGCCATCACCTGAGTGGCTGCAGCGGCAGCAGCAGCCGCACCTGGCGCTGGCGGCGATGCTGAGCTGGCCGACAGTGGCGTCAATGGCGTTGCCGTATGCTGATGCTGATGATGCTGATAGGGATGATGATAGTTGCCGCCATAGCTGCTGGACATTTGATGAAGACTCTGCTGTTGCTGTTGCTGCTGATGTTGTTGCTGGTGCTGCTGATGTTGCTGGTGTTGCTGGTGTTGCTGCTGCAATTGCTGTGACGCTGGTTGCAATTGTTGCTGATGCAAATGCTGTTGCTGCTGTTGTTGTTGTTGCTGCTGCTGCAACGGTGTTGCCTCCAGCTGAAAGGCCAACAAATCGGGCGAATTGCCTGATGTTGAACTGCTTGAGGGCGTGGCTGGCAGCTGCATGCCCAATTGAGTTGTTGTTGCTACTGCTGCTGCTGCTGCGGCTGCTGATGCTGCTGCTGCTGCTGTTTGCTGTTCCACAAGCTCTGTGCAGGACAAGCTGAAGCTGTTTGGCGGCGTTCGATCCTTTGCCTTTAAATGCTGCTGCTGCTGCTGCAGTTGATGTTGCTGCTGTTGCTGTAGCTGTTGCTGCTGTTGTTGTTGCTGCTGCTGCTGCTGCTGCTTCATGCGCGCTTGACTCTCATGGCTCATGCTGGACATGCCCAGGCTGCCACTGGTGCTGCAATTAAAATTTCAAATTCAAAATTTCAAATTTTTGATAAACATTCAAAAGCGCTTCACCCTCAACGAAATTATTTGTTTTTTGTTTACAATCGACCCTAGGCCGAAATATGAAAAAAAAGGAGAAAAATAAATTGTTTATAGCAGCGCCACGGCTGGCTGACTGGCTGGCATGTCTGTCAGCTGGCCCATCATAGCCAGCCGGAGATGCTTATGCTCCACGTTCCAAGTTCTGAAGTTCTCGCACCCATTTTGAGTTATTGTTTCATGTGTGTGTTGTTGTTTTTTTTTTTTTTTTTTTTTTTTTTTTTTTTTTTTTTTGTATTTTTGTAGATGCGACGCGTCGGCGATTCCCGGAATGACTTCAACAGTCGACGGACTGTCTGGCCTGCCACTTGGATTTGAATTGTGTTCGAAAATAAATTTTGGGCATTGCCTCTAAGTGGGTCAATTTCATAACAAATTATATTACAAACATCTATTAAGGTTTCGATTTGATAAATAGAATATAAAGCGAGCGCAATATGTGATTGAAGTTGAACTCGAAACTAAGCTAAATTTATATATATTTTATTATTATTTTTTATAAAAAATATTGCTTAAACAAATTGCATTTAGAGAGTATTCAAATGTCGTCTACATTTTGCTATTTCTTTGATATTTTTTCGTTTATAAATTATATTTAAGAGCTTAGTCGTATTTTGTGCTGGCTTTTGTTTATTTTCTTTTTTCGGCATCATTTATTATTAAATAATATTATTTTAGTTAAGCTCTGGCGGACTTATAGACTAAGTAGTTGCTCGGAGTTGCATATTGGCCTACTTACACATCGTTGGTGCCATCATCTCGAAATCCTTTGGCGAATGGATTGCTCGATATTTTCAGTTGTGTCACCTGCACAAGCACATAGAGAGGGGGAGAGAGAGAGAGAGAAATATTTAGAAAATTTATAAATAAAGAAAGAAAAATTGTTGAAAATTCTTTGAAAATTGTTTTGGCCCCAATTGTGTTAATAATATTCATTGTGCTGCTGCTGCTGCTGCTGCTGTTTTATTACAATCTAAATGCAACAAATTAGAAAATGTTTACAAAGCATTTAAACCAAACAGCAAACTACATAAGCAACTACAACAACAACAATAACAGCAACAACACAAAATTTATTTGCAATAAATTGTGGAACGAAAAGTGTTAACACCCACGTCGAGCGCATAAATAATTTAAATACTTTCGTTAAAATGGCGCTAAAAATAAAATACCACAAATATTTCTAAATATATATATATATATATATACAAACACACATACACATACATATTTATATAAAAATACGTATTTCAGTTCTTGGAGAATTATGAATATAAAATATAATTTGTGCTCTCTAAAAATATTACATACTCTAACTATAGCAGGCAGTTTAAATAAATATTAAAACTTTGGTTCATAATTATTTTGCTTCGCTTAAATTGGCACGAAAAAATTTTAAAATACAATTTTCAACTTACTTTGCGTTAGCAACATATAAAATAAATAATATTTCATATGTTTTAAATCACTAATTTATTTTGTTTTCATATAACAAAAATTATTTTAAATCACAAATAACTTTCCTTATTTTGTTTTCATATAAAAAAAAATTATTTTAATTCACAATTAATTTTCTTTTTTTCAATAATAATAATAATAGACTTGAAAGTGAGAAATCAGCGTATAATAATTTTTTTTTACTTAAAGTCAAAATTTATTTTTGTTGATATTTTTTGTAAAGCTGAATATTATAAAATGTTAATACAAATTGTTTGTGTAATAATGTAACTAAATTAAAAAAAAAAAAGTTAGCATAAATTCTTTTTGAAATCCATTATATTTTTCAAAACTTTTATTTTATTTAATTTTTCTTTAACATAAATATTTTGTTAGTATAATTTATAATGCATTTTTTGTGTTATTAAAACTGGTTCATAATTTTTTAAAATTATAAATATTTTGTTAGTCTAATTTTTAATACATTTTTTAGTTATATTTTGTCAGTATAATTTGTAATGCATTTTTATATTTTATATTTTATATATATATTTTATATTTTATATTTTATATTTTATGTTTTATATTTTATATGTTATATTATATATATATTTTTTTTTTATATTAAAATTGCTATTATATTTATATAATATTTAATTTCTATATAATTTCTTTAAAATAATTAAATATTTTATTTGAATTTAAAATATTTTCTTGATATAATTTTGATTGTATTTTTGTATTGTTTTTAAAGTTGCTATACAAAAACTTTATTTATCATAAACATGAGCTATATATTAGTGTGCAAATTTATAAATATATATATATATATATATATATATATAAATTTTTGTTTGTGTATGTAGTTCTTAAAAAATGTAATTATAGTGTATTTGCTGGTCGCTAAACATGCAAAATATATGCGTTGAGTTAGAAACTAATTTTTAGCTTTAATAAACATAATGAAGACAAGAAATTAAAAACATTTAACAATTGGCGATAAATTGGCACAAGTTTTGTGTAAATGAGTGGAGCTGGGGATAGCTAGGGGAAGGTGGGGGTGGCAGGAGGCCCACAAATCTCGTCAATCCCAAATGTTACAGAAATGTTAATTTGAGTAAAAACTACAAAAAAAAATGTTGGCGCTTGTCATATACAAGTGGGTCCGATGACAAGTGGGTCAAGTGGTGCCCGTACCCCTCCTAAATACCCAATTCCCATGCCCATGCCCAATTCCCATGCCCATGCCCATGCCCATGCCCATTGCTTGATACTCACACGCTGGTTTTGATATGCTGTTACGGCCGTAAAACTGGTCTCCGGAAATATGAATGTGCGAAAGTGACTCGAATGCTCATTCTCATCCAGCGAGGCATTCTTTGGTGGCAAATAGACCAAGTGGAAGCGCGGCTGGTAGCGATGCATCGAGTTCAATATGATCTGTTTGGACGATGGTAATTGAGGAGGAGAGCGTGAGCGAGCATGACATGTGTTCAAGGAATGCCGCCGAGTGCTTTCGGATGGTGGCTGCCGTTTTTTGTTTCTTTTTTTTTTGTTTAGAGCTTTTCAAACTCAACAACAACAACAAATAAGCATTTGTTGTTGTTTTTTCTTTCGATGCGGTAGCGGCAACCAAATGTTTTATGCCCCGCATAAACAAAGCCAAGCATAAATTTATGACCCAATTAAATGCCAATACTCACATGGCCATTCTCATCCAGCTGATTGTTGGTCAGCTTCAGCTTGTCGAAGGACACAATTTGCTTCATCCAATTGGCGCCGGCCGCCGGTGAATCGGGATGGACATGTATTCGCGGCGGCGATATGGCATCCGCTTTGCCAGCAACTACCCAGCACGAGCTGCAGAAGATGAGAATGAGAATGAGAAGATGAGCTGCGATGTGTAAAGATGAGAGAGAGAGAAACAAAGAGAGAGAAGGGGGGGAGGGGGTGGCAACTGCACTCGTTGCACTTTATAATTACTTGTGGAACGCATAGCGATAACGTTTATCATCCATGGGCACAAAGTCCATCATGCAAATGTAGGTGGCATGCGGATCGAGACCACCGATTCGCACCTGAAACGTGGGAAACATGCGACGGCCCGTCTTTGTGATAATCATCTCGGTGCCCTGGGCATGGAACTGATCCCACAGCGCCTTCGTTTCCAGCACAACAATTGCCTGCGCCAACGATGGATGCACGGGCTCTGGCTCCTAAGCAAGGGATTAGAGATTATGATGAGCAACTAGTATGAGAGACCAAAACTTCAAGCTCTTAGTTAACATGATGTAAATTTGAACATTAGTTAACATTATATAAAATATTTCCTAATATTTCTAGAAATTGACTCTCGTTTAACGAACACAATGCGTTCCAGCATCTTGTTCATTAAGCGAAACGTTCGTTAACCGAAACCTATTCGGGGTTTCTCCTATTTCGTTGTTTAACACAGACAAATGTTGCAGACAATAAATGTTTACAAATATTTTGTTGGTCGTTATGCGAAACATTGTTCGTTAAGCGAATCATATTCATTCCCAACAAAAAAATGTGTTCGTTAACCGAGTGTCTACTGTATATTAAATGATGTCTATTATTATATTACTTTAGATTTGAGCTATAGAATTGAGCAAATTTTGCAAGCGTAAGCAGCACAACTGCATGTTAAATTTGACAAGAGAATTGCTGCAGCTTTTAAGTATTTTTGACTTCAAGCTAAAAATAGTTGACAATTGAATGGTTAATAATATATGTATTTATATGTCTTGTTTCGAATGACAAACAGACAACATTTCAACACATTGTCGAGCAAAAATGTTCATAGCAATTGCAGTTGCCAACTAACATGAACTTTGACATGAGCATTGTACTTTGACAATTGCTTGACGGACGGCATTTTCGATACGATTCGTTAAGAATATATATACCTATATATATGTAGAGCAACTACTTACACTTTTATTGTTGTTGTTGTTGTTCTTGTTGCTGCTGTTGCTGCTTGATGTGTTGCTGCTGTTTGCTGTGTTGTTGTCTTTTTTGTGGCTGTTTTTATACTTCTTGTTGGCCGTTGATGTTGCTGCTGTCGCTGCTGTTGCCGTTGCTGTTGCTGCAGTGCCCGTTGCCGTTTCATTGCTGTTGCTGTTGCTGTTGTTGCTGCTGCTGCTGCTGCTGCAGTTGTTGTTGTTGTTGCCAGCAACATATTCCGTTAAATTCTGTTCCTGGCCATTTGAGTGGCTGCTGCTGCTGCCGCTGCTGCTGTTGCTGCTAATGCTATTGCTGCCAGTGCTCTGCGCATCGATATCTGCCAGCTTCGCATCGATCTGTTCCAGCGGCTTGTATGAGGTGCGATCCTTGCCCGCCGTCTGTATGCAAGCTATGAGAGGGCAAGAGAACAAAAGTGTTTAGGAAATTTGAATTTGTCAAGATAATTCTAGTTCAGATGAATATTTGATTTCTTTTTTAATTTCTATTATTTTTAATATTTATATATTATAAATATATTATATTAAATTAATTTCGTATTAGTATTTTTGGCTTATAGATGAGTATTTCTTGTGAGAGATTTTTATATTTTACTTTAAGCGGAATGATTTTTCTTTAATATGAAAAAATATTGCCTGAGGAGAGAGGTTTCAAAGTACTATTGCAAATGCTGAATTTTCTACTTTATATTATATTATATAATATTATGAATGTGATCTTTATTTTTGACAGTTGCCTAGCTTGAAGGAGCTAAGAATCATATACATATATAATATATCTGCATTCACAGAACGAGCTCCCAGAGACTTTTGATACGGAAGGAAGCAGGACTAAAGTAGGAAATAAAATAATCCGATTTTTAGGCAGCTTCGTGGCTTGGAAAAGCTATTGGCATTAGCAGTGATAGATATGTATGTCGTATCGGTGTGATATTCTGACGTTGTATTAGTTTTTATGTTTTGATTGACAATTGCAGTAGTATCAAAGAGAAACGGACAACTAGCGCTAATCGGAGTGAGTTAGCATTTTAGTGACAATTAAAGCATGTGTCATTAGAAAAAGGACAACCATAGGTTTTGCTGAACATGGGGTCTCGGATGTCGCAGAGTGAGAGCGAGAGCGCTATGTCCTTCACACAGAGTTGCTATGATATTGATGAACGAGAATATGCAACCAAGAGAGGCAGTTTGACAGGAGAGTCGAATTAACGCACTTAATCAGAGACGATTGACTAGAGAAGACAGAAGTCGGCGACACCGAGAATTCGTTGTCAGGCAAAGATACCATGGAAGGCGAGAATAACAACTCAAATGCTACGACATGTATATGAATAATTCTAATGAGATTTACATTGAAATTGAAATTGAAATTAAAATGAAATTAAATTAGATATTTCTAATAAAATATATATGCATGTATCATTTTCTAAAATCAAATATTGCTTTTATTTTATAGTATTTGATTTAGCTGATTTGATATTAGCTGAATGATATGAGTTTCAGTATTGAAACTCTCTAGTTGATGTGCATGTGAATATCAAACATATATATATGATGCATACGTATATAACTGTCAATGAATATAGCTATCAATGACTTCAATATGAATTAGCTACTAAATATGTCCGAGTTCTAATATGCAAAGATATAAAGCATATAAATTTACTAATACAATTCGAAAATTCGTATATATTCATATTTTATATATTTTAAATTTAACATAAATATATGTATATGAAAAAAGTTATATATTTTATATAAGTTTTATATTTCTGAAATTGTATTATATACAAAATAATTGCTTATATGCACAAATAAATAAGCTGAAAATCATGGAAAAATATATAATAAATAAATAAATTGAAAAAAAAATCTATTCATATGCGATTTTTATTTATTTATTTTTTTTTAATTTAATTTTGATATATGAAATATGAAATATTATATATATATGAAATGCTGATGATTATTAACATAACATGATGATGTTAACACATATCAAATACTACGGATCGTACTTTTTGTTTCCCAGATTTATCTCATTTTTATAGGGTTTTCTCTTAAGAGTTATTTTGAAATCAAAGAAATTCCCTTTTATTGTGAATCACAAACAAACTAAATATATATCTTCAAAATTGAGCGTGAACATTTTTTAAATATATAGAATTTACATATATAAATCATGTGAATATATGATAATTTATGTTCTATGAATCTGGTTGCTGATCATATTTTTGCAGGTGCGATGCGAAGCGATGCAAGAACAAATGAGCGAAAAAGCGGCGCACATAAATCAAATGAGATTTATATATATATATAGCTGGAAGTATAAGTCAACAGCTTTGATATAGGCTGGTAAATATCATAATCATATATATATACAATATGATTTATATGATTTTAAAGTGCGACATCAAACAGCGCTGCTGCTGGCTGCTGAGAAAAGGTTGCGCAGGCGCAAGCCAAAGGACGGCAGCACTAGGGAACACTAGGGAGTAGCAGATATATATATATATGTAGGTATGTATATATATATGCACGACAAATTGGATCGGGCGAGTATAATGAACGGCAAGAATAGCGGCAATCCAATTATAAAAGTCGTCAGAGCCAGCGACTGTTGATTGAGTTGCCAGCTAAATTTAACGCAATGCGTCGGCCCTTCACACACACAAAGAGAAAGAGAGAGAGAGAGAGAGAGAGAGAGGGAGATAGGAGAGATAGTATGGGAGAGGGGGTTGGTGGGTGGTTGGGTTGTAGGACAAGGCAGCAGGCGCCTCACAGTAAATTTTGCAATTAATTGCCGCATGTAGCAAGTGCTCCAAGTGCCCCAGCCCCAGAGTAGCGCAGTTGCTCGTTGCAATGGAGGAATTCCGTATCTGTTGCTGTTGGAGTCGCCGCCAATGACCCATGACAGGTCGCCAAAGGCGTCGCACGCTCCACAACATCAATTGTCGCTTAATGAGACATTTTTTTTTTTTTTATTTTTTTTTGGGTTGGCTTCACGAATGAATTCTAAAATCAATTAGCGTTTGGCACAAATAATCGTTTTTCTGTCACGCCAACCAAAACATCAAAAAGCAACAACAACAACAACAACAACAAAACTATATAAATAAAAGAACCAAAACAAAAGCAAATAGTGTCAATCGCAATTTTATTTTATTGCCTGCGCGACTCGAGCATTCAAAGAAGTTTCATGCTAATTGCCCGCCTTTGTTTATATAGTATTTAATGTAATTCAACTCGACTCGACGCGTCGACTGTGCCAGGTCGGAGAAGAAGAACTCTATGGGTAGAGCAACCGCTTGTGGCAAGGCAAGGCAAGTGATGGAGCTGGTATTAGCTTGCATTAGCTGCAGCTTAAATTTAGTTTGCCATGAAGCTGCATCAAATAAACTAACAGAATTTTAATTCAAAATAAAATATAGTTCAATAAAATTAAATATAGTTTAAGTATATGTTTTCTATTTTCATTATTTTCTTTTATTTGTAATTAATATGAAGGCAATAATTTCATTGATAATATCAAATTAAACGAATTTTCGATTTCTTATCGATAATTTGGAAATGGGTCAAGTTATCGAAAAAAAAAAACAAAATAAACTCGTACTGCGTAACTAACATACGAATATTCATGTGAAATTTCAGCTTTTTAGCTTTTGTAGTAGACAGACGAACGGACGGGGGGACAGACGGGCGGACAGGGCTAGATCAACTAATTTTTTCGATGCTGATCAAGAATATATATACTTTATGGGGTCTGCGACGCCTCCTTCTGCCTGTTGCATACATTTTCACAAACCCATTATACCCTGAATTACCATTTTCAATGGGTTCAGTGTATAAGAAAAACTAAAATCTAGTGCCAACTGAACGTACAACAAACATAGTTAGATTATTACCTATGCATACATGTTAGGTATAGATATTTATATTTATATATTTATAAATATAATGTTATTTATATTCATAAATATAATGTTTTACATATATTTTTTGCATATTTCTTCAGAAAAGTCAACTGTTTATAGCGTTCGGTCCTAATGGTTTTTCTTTTGTAATAGTCTTAAAAAGTCTTCAACTATAGAAAACGCTTCAACTATCGTGCTGAAAATGACAAAATGCTTCTTTATTTTGAAAAATCATTAATCTTATAGCTCTTGGTTATCACTAAAGTTGTTGCGTTTTCAAAAAAAAAATCACAGTAAAAACCAAAGAGTCAAATGCTACAAAAAGTTGACTTATCTTGAAGAAATGCACATATACATTTACGTTGATTTAAAAAATAGATTCATCAATAAATATTTCATTAACAAAATTAATAAATACAATTTGAATGATTTACTTGCATTATATTTTAATTTGTATATTAATAAAAGAAAAGATATGTGTGTAAAATTAAAAAAAAAATAGATTTATTTATAAATTTTTTATTAACAAAATTAATATATATCATTTGAAAAATGATTTACTGGCATTATATTTCAACTTGTATATTGATAAAAAGAAATGTGTGAAAAAAATTATTAAATGATTAATTTGAAGAATAATTTACTTGTATTCTATTTTCTTTTATATATGATTGAAAAAAAAGTATTAAAAATATAAGCATTTACAGAGAATGTTACTTGGATATTTTTATATATTTTTAAAATTAAAGAATATAATAAAGAGAAATTTAAAATAATTTAATTATTAAATAAATAATAATACTAAACTTAATGAAATAATAAAAAAGTTAATAAATCAACTTTTGTTAACAATTAATAAAAATAAAAATTTGTTACTTTCACAATTTTCGATAAAATAAAAATAAATTTATATTTAAAAAAATAAAAAAATTAATTTCAATAGACATATTATTTGATTTTGATTGACTCAAACATTGAAGTTAGTCTAGTAGCTATTATACTAACTAAATTCGTTTCGTTTCGTTGATAATTTATAACTTCAACTGCTATAAACATATGTATTCAGGAACTATACCAAGTTTCATTGAATTTTGAAATGCAGACTTTAAAAGCAATCTCATAGCTAAATGAAGAAATTAATCAAAATGATTAATGAAATATCGACGCTGTTTTTGAGATATTCGCAGACTTGAATATGTCAAAGAAATGTGGAAAATACACTTTGGAAAAATAGTAAATAGTTCTATGACTCTTTAAAATAAAACTTATCAAATAAATAGAAAGATATATTCTATACAAAATTACATTTATTATACAAGACACACATTTTAAATACTAAATACCATATAGTACATTTATATCTATATGCCTCTCGCATTATACAATCAGTTTTGTATTTGAACTCACCTTCGATCTGTTTCATGGGACTGAGGCCGCCCGTTGTGTATGGCGATGTCCAGTAGTCATTCGCATAGAAGCCATAATCGGCCAGATTGCTATTGAGGCCATTGTCCAGGAATCCAGGCATGGCGGCCACCATGGTGCTGGCACATTCCGTGGGGCCCATCATGTGTGTCATGTTGCCAATTTGAGTTCGAAAACTTTTGAAATGTTAGCTTTAAACGTTCGCTCTCACTCTTTGTATATCTATTGGGTAGATACTATATGTTCGAATCCAATTAACCCATATAAATGATAGGCGAAAAAATACAATTCAAAATTCGAAATCGAGATGCAAACAAAAACAAAAAAGTAAAAAAAAAAAAATAATACTAATACTAATAAACACGAAAATTTTGAAAAACTAGTGAATAATTGATATTGTTTTGGCTTCAGGTTATTTAGTTTTTGGTTGGTTTTGTTTTGATCTCAAAAGTTTTTCGCGCAGTTGTCAAATTTGATTATTACACACACACACACACTGGCACACACACACAGGCACAGGCACACTCTCAGTGTGTTCGCGTATGTGTTGATTAAATGTAGGTAGCCGCCGTTCAAGTTGTCAGCGTGTCAATCAGAGCAACAACAACAACAACAACAACAACACCAGTATAAGCACCACACGAACTCACAGGAAAAAAAAAAGAAGAAGAAATGAGTTGAATATATATTAAGAAACGAATTGGTGGGGAAAAAATTGCAATCGCTTCAACACCTCGACGCAATTTTCAAATATTTTCACAAATTTTCCCAAGAATTTGTTCGATTTCCCGTTCGTTTCGTTTTGTTGTTTAGTTTTTTTTTTCTTTCTTGTTTTTCTCTTTTTTTTTTAGAGTTTGGCGTTTTATGGTCGGGACGCGTTGACTGCCAATTTCTCGAGCCGCCGCCTGAACAAATTGATCGAGCGAACGATTGATTGAATGATATACTTGGCCGATCTTTTGATTCCGTTTCTTCTAGTTCTTATTGATTTTCATTTGTTTTTGTTGTTGTTATTGTATTGCGAATTGAATGCGCTGAAAGGTGTCTCAATTGCCACCTTCCGGCTAAGTGCGAACTGATTTGCTGCCGTACCGTTATCCGTGTTCCGTGAACCGTTGAACCGCAATGCCGCGCTGCCCGCTGTCAGCGCACACTTCGACTCGAACACAATGAAATGAAAAAGTTTCCCGTTGCTGCTTCTGCTGCTGCTGCTGCTGCTGCACACGCGCTCGCATCCGTATTGTCAAGAGTTTGGCCGCGGAATGAACCAGACGCACAGCGTTTGCCCGTGCCCAATGGATGCTGCGATCATTCAGCCTGACGACAACGGCCACTGCTCACCAATCGCTGCGCCACTCGAGACGCTCAACAGTCGCATCAGCATCCAAATTTAGCATTGCCCATGTGTGTGTGTGTGTGTGTGTGTGTGTTTAGTGTCTCTCTGCCTGAGTGTGTGTGTGCACCCAACTATAAGCGCCCAAGTGTGGCTGCGCATCGATTGGCCAATGGCAGCGGATCTTCGAACTGATCGCACACGAACGAGTTGGATGAGCATAGACGAACCATAGAGGCGCTTTACTGGAGAGACAATATGAGATCGAAGATTAGGGGAGAGTGTTTTTGTTTTGTTTTTGGTATACTCTCTATGTGAAAAATCATATATGTAGATGATGTAGCCTACTTAATGATATACTCTACATTAAACATACACATATATCCACATATATGTATGTGGTGTACTCTCTATAAAATACTCATTGCACACACATATATGGTATAGCCTATATGAAATATCCATTGCTTGTGGTATATTCTATATGTATACCCTATAAAGTGTAGGGTATTCATGCACGAAAATTAGAATATTGGATAATGCATATGCTCAACAATTATGCTGTAGCGCGTAAAAGTAACAGCTACAGTGAATGCTACCTAAATGCAACTAAAAATATAGAAAAAATTCAAGTGCTTAAAGAACTCTAAATATAATACAGCCATATCGACATATAGACATATAGACATATAGACATATCGACATATCGACATATAGACATATAGACATATAGACATATAGACATATAGACATATAGACATATAGACATATAGACATATAGACATATAGACATATAGACATATAGACATATAGACATATAGACATATAGACATATAGACATATAGACATATAGACATATAGACATATAGACATATAGACATATAGACATATAGACATATAGACATATAGACCTATAGACAGATAGACATATAGACATATAATCAGATCTAGATTTAGATCCGATCAATGCGCCCAAGACATAGATTCATTCCATTATGATTCGTCCCATTCCGTCCTCGGCAGTGCACACTGTATACTCCACATACGATATATGCTGCCTCTCTTCAATTTCACTCAAGCCCAATGCGCATGTTCCATGATCTTTGACGGCGCGAGAGACCACGCCCCCAGCGTCTCTTAACTGGTCGAGCCCGATGCTCCACAAACATCTCTCGCGCTGCGAGTGGGCGTGCTGACTCATTGGATGTGCACTGGCTTCACATGGCCCTCATTTGGCAAATGCTTTTAATTGGACTGCTACCACATGGTGGTGGTGTTGCTGGTATTGCTGGTGCTGGTGGTGCTGGTGGTGCTGCTGGTGCTGCTGTGGCTATGCCAAAGCCATAAATACAAATTGCGCCATAACCTCGACACTAAATAAACCGTAAAGAGCGACCCTAGATGATCCGTACTCGGCGCGCACCGGCGGCTACAGCGGGGCATTAACATTCATAAAACCAAAAAAAGAAAAGAAAACGCCAAACAAAATGGCGTCTGTTAGCCATTAGCATTAGCGTGTGTTGGCCAGCTACGGGCGCTGCGCCCAGCGACTGAGCCGATCAAAGCAATTGCGGCAAATGGATGTGGGAGACGGTGCTGGTTTTTTCTTCATCTTTTTTCCTCTTCTTCATCTTCTTCTTTTTCTTGTATTTTGTTGGTGTCTGCTTTTCATCACCCACACTCATTCAATTAACGGTAAATGCAGGCCGCCATCGCTGCTGCAAAACGCTTAAATTTCCATTAGAAACGGCCCCACTTGGCATCTGGCTGTATTACCTGTACCTGAGCATTTGCCCCAGCCCCAACCCCAACCTCAACCCCAACCCCTTTGACTACGTTTGTTTACCTTTGCATTTTTGTTACACACAAACACATATACAGAGAGCGAGAGCGAGAGAGAGAGAGGAGGGTTACCTTTGTCTATATTTATATAGCATTGTTATTTTCAAACGATTCCATTATAAATCTTAACATCCAGTTATTCACAGGATTCACATTGCTCGGCCTCGGGCTATAGTCGGTGCTCTGTTGTTTCTCCATGGGCTGTTTACAATTACGATTTTCAATTAAGTGGTTTGCATTGTGTTCTGTTCTGCCTTCGTTCCAAACAACAAGCAGCGTACCAGAATCCCAATCTATAACATATCTCTACATAAATACTAGAGGACGATTATATACTAAAGCATTCATTTCTGTTGAGTTATGGCATGTTGCTATTACCTTTTAATTGCCATAATTTATTCATCATATCTGCCAAGAACTCAATGTAAACATTTAAAGCCAATTTGCCAATTTGTGCGTCGTGAGAAGCGCATAGAAAGGCACGCGCGCACAGACAATTGAATAGAGAATGTTTATGTTAAGTAAATACTTAATTGTACGCTGTATATGAATTTATCATATACATATATTATTTTTATATATCATATATATTATTATCTTAACGATTTCTGAAGTCCATCTTCTGATGCCCCCAAACGCATTGACAATTGGACTTGCAGTGTATTAAGCTTTAAGGCAACTGTTTAACTCAGGCAGACAGCTGAAGACGTTATCTACTCCATCATTAAACATTCGCCTTAAGGCTTTATGCACTACAAGCACTAGAAGATTTATCGATAATCAATAAATAGGTTTATAGGTATATCCCTAATAAAGTAGTTCACGTCTTTAGCTGCTGTCTGTATGAAAAACACTTACCTTAAAGACTTATGCATTATATTAAAAAAAAAATCAAGATAACCAACTGACTAGATATAAACATGTTCAAATGCTTTACTGAACATGTAAATTTAATAAAAGAAACCTAGATCTATAAGCTTATCCATATTTAAATAATATGCATCAAATTACAGTAATAACCAATAGATCTGTAGTTTTTTTTTTTTTTTTTATTTATATAACTAATATAGCATATGCACTCAGTTTGTACCAGCTAAATTAAGTTTCTTACTATTCATAATTATCGATAAATCATTTTGGGCACTAATTCCCAGACTGAAGCAATTGGAGGAAGAAAATTATCTGTTATAGGCGGCTGCAATGAGTATCAAGATTTCAGGAAGTTCTGCTTATAGATGCCTTAAATTCATAAACTTTATTTGTTAATCTCTTCTTCTTCTTCTTCTTCTTCGTGCTAAAAACTTGAGTGACATTGCGATACCATAAAAGTACTCTAAGGGCTTCATACAACTAGTAGAAGCTAAGTTTTTAAAAAGCTCACTAGCTATATGCAGATTCTAATTGATATTGCTGCTTGGTCTTGATAGTCTGTTAAATGAATATCTATAATATATAATAAACAATTTCGCATCTGAAAATCCAGTTTAATATATATGTATATTTAATATATCGATATACATATCGATACATTCATATATAAAATCCACCAAAGAAGCTTAATAAATGTAGACAATTTGTTTATTTGAATAGAAGCCATTTTTAATAGTGGTTATAAATATTTTGTTTTGTTTGATTTGATTTGGTTTTCCTTTTGTTTTGTGTTTGTTTTCAAATCTCTGAAATTAACACACGTGTAATGCCTAATTCAGATCAATTTTGATTAATGTTGGGCAAATCATGATGAAGTCTAAATGAGTTTTATCACTGGCCATGTTAATAGGACTTCTCTCTCTATATATATATAATTTGAATGTATATATATATACATTTAGCTTGCGCTTGTGCTTTGCTTTGGCCTATATAATATGACGTTAATTTGGAAATGTCGGAAAAATTGAAATTGAGTTTGGCTGCTGCTGCTGCTGCTGGCAGGCAATGAGTACATTTTAACCAAAAATAATTAAATTTTCAACTAAAAAAGCAAAAAAAAAAAAAGTAGATATATGTATATGTACATATATAGATATACATATCTAACTCGATATGCAGCGAATGCAGTTAAGTAAATAAAGATGTTCGAATTCCTGATCCAAATTGTGGGCCAGATTCGGATAGCCTAGCATGGCTTTGATTATTTCTTGCAAATCTTTTGATTCTTCCTGATATTGGTTATGATGCTGCGTGACATGCGTCCAGCGGCCAAACGTAAACCATTACGGAATGGCTGATGCTTGCAGTTGAGGCAGCGTTGATCCAATAGATCCTCGAGGCCTTCATCGTCTTTGAGTATGTTGATGGTTGGGAATCCAGTGCCCGATAGATTAATCTTTAAATCGTTGACATTATCAAGTCCAACATAATTAGCATTGGCATCAACATCGATACCCATATCCATATCGATATCCATATCGATATCGACATATTTGAGCACATCAGAGTCCAATGCCTTGCGGCTCTTCTTAGCGATGTTCTTCGGGCAGCACCAATAGGAGGCAAGGAAGTCAAGCTCATCGGACGATGAAGAGCTGATCGGCTCCTCCTCTGGTACGCATTCGTCAATTTTACGCTCCGGCTGGCGAAGGAAACTGTTTGTCGAAAATTTCATATCGTCGGCACTCAAAGAACGCTTCACACGCAAATGATCCCGTGTACGGCGCAGTCCACTCGGTGTTCTCTCGTGTCCGCCCTTCTTAACGGTCTGCTCATAGTTCTCGGCAATGCGCGACACATGACGCTGCTTCTGATCGATCTTGTCCAGTTCCAATTCCTTCTCGCGATACTGCTTCGGTGTCAACACCAATGGCTGCCAATATAGCTCCAACGTAGACATGCGCTTCACTCCCTCATCCTCCAAAATGCTGTCGTTGGTCAGCAAGCGTCCCTTGTATGTCAGCCGGCTAAATGCCATTGGCACGTTCATGGTGCGTCCAATGCGCTTCTTCAAATCGGCAACATTGCGCGAACGGTCGGTCTCATAGACGTTCTTGCGTCCGTCGCGGGTCAGCACTTGGATTTGCAATTTACGCATCTTGTGAATGGCGATTGGAAAGTGCATCTAAAATGGATAGAGTTTGTCGTACAGTCTACGTAGATATTATTGATGCAGCTGCGTTTGCAATTTAAAATAATTTTTTTTTTTATGAAAATTGTGTGTTTGCCGTTAATCTGGTTGTTTTCTTGAACGAAATAAAACTCCAGGCATCTGCTCGGACATTTTTGTCAAAGGAATGAAAAAAAAAAAAAAAAAAAAAAAATGACAAGGAAAGCCAACTGACGTCACACTAAAGTCAAAGTCAAATACGATGCTGCGTTGTTATCGAATTTTGTAACAGTCTCTAGAATTAACAACTGTCAAACCTATGTATGAGAGAGAAAGAGTTTCACATACTCAGAGGAAATTTAAAAAAAAATTAGCAAACAAAATATATATTTACTTATTCTTTTTTTTTCTCTTTTATATATATGAATATATATTTTGTAATATCCTCTAAGTGAATTAGTTTCTCTCTCACACACTTACTCTCACTCTCTCGCTACCTTTAATTATATCTCTTATTCTTCCGCTCTCTCCATCTCACTCTCGCTTACTTAACCCCCCGCCGTCTCTTCCCGCACTCTAACATTCTACTTTTCTACCACTCTCACTTTTTCCCTCTCTTCTCTCTTCTATCACTATCTGTCTCCCTCTCTTTAATAACATAATGCATACTTATAATTTATTTTTTATTTATTATTTTTATACAGTACGTAAAATGTTTCATTAAAAGTTACGCTTGCAGTAAATATTAATTCTGATCTGTTTTACATTTAATCTTAGTAAGTTAATATGATATCTCTCTCTCTCTCAGAGCGAGGGAGAGCGCATTCTCGCTCATTTTTCCGCATTAAATATTTAATCAATTTTTTTTTAAAATATATTTTACAAAACTCATCTGCAAGAAATAGTGCAAAGGAATATTACTGTTTGCTTACATTCTTCTCTATGCGCTTTTTCTTTCACTTCCGCCCTCTCTTCCTCACTCTTGTCCTCTCTTCCTCTTCCACTTACCATTTTGGGTCCCTCTCTCTCTTTCTCTCGCTCCCTCCTCCACTTAACCCTCTCGCGCCCTCTCACTCACCACCTCTCGCTCACATTCTCTCATAAGAACTGCTTCCGCATTTTGTCCCATAGTAAAGTCAATTGAAACACTGCGTTTGTTATGTATGAAGGCGTTGATCAATTTATGCATTGGCAGTGCTTCCGGTTCGAATGTGTGTGTGTGTGTGTTTATGTGTATGTGTGTTTATGTGTGTGTGTGTGTGTTTATGTGTGTGTGTGTCACCCATCGAAGCACTGAAAATTAATGTGGCTCGCAGTCTCAAGACAAGCTGTCCAATCAGTGGCACCTCATAAAAATACACACATTTATCTAATGTTGGCACTACCGAAGGAAATCTTTGTTGTTGCGATTCAAAGAGTTCCAAATTCAATTCGATCTTTGTATTAAATTTATATTTTATTAACAAAAAAAAACACTACATACATTACTTTGCAAAAATGACAACGTTAGTGAAATAGTAACTCAATTGTAGAACTGTGAATGACTTGACAACTTGTCATCTAGAGCAGCAGATTGAAGAGAGCACAGGCTAGCAGGAGACCCAGTGAAAGCACGACTGTGATGGCACCATCGCGTGCTATCGGTATGAGAGTATCGTTGGCCAAGAGAGCATTGCAGCCGTGTCCCTCGCAGGTGTAGCAATTGCCATCGATGACGCACTGCTTGTTGGCCTGGGCCGTGCTAAGGCAGCCGCGCTTGAAGGAGCCATCAACTGTGCGTCCGCTATTGCGAATGAAGCATTGGTCGCCCAGCTTATAGATTGGACAGACTTTGCTGTATGCATGATTCTCGATGGCACAACTCGAATTGATCGAATTGCCGGAACATTGCAGGCACTTAGGACGATATTGAGGGAAAACCAATCGGTTGCAGCCCTCGTTCGATGAGCAGGTTATACACTCCAACTCATTGTTGCATGACTTCAATGTGCTGTTGTCCAGTTCGCTGGTGCAGCCACGAATCGTGTATCCATCTATAACAAATGCATTCAATTTAATTGTGATTAACTGTCAATTAATTAATTGCATATATGCAGTTGCACTGACTGAGTACATACTTAAGACACGCGTGTAGCACAATGTATTATTGGTGGGGCAATCTTTGGCCAAAATGCTTAATGGATCGGTGGCGCAGCGCTCCTCAGACTTTGAATGGCATTGCACGCAGGCCTCTGCAATGAAAATCAAGTTTAAATCAATATACTATGTATACAATAATCATTTTCAATTTCGATGTTTACAAAGCTTTTAATTTCCTAATGCTACTTATTTTTATCGAAATGCTAGTCAGCTGCTTGGCAATACGGCGAACTTGTGCAAAAATACATATAACTGTAAATCAGTTTTGATCTCTCAATTGCCAGCTCCTTTGCTTCGTCTTTCGGCGTTACCAGATATGCTCGATTCGAATACCACCTAATAAACTGTGATCTGGCGAACATCATGATATGATTCGTTTCTCTTATCATGTGTAAATACATATGTACGGTTATTTGTCTGAACATACATATATTTATGTGTGTGTTCATTGTCACAATTTTTTTCTTTTGTAAAAAAGATAAGCTCCATGTAAATCGATTATAAATAAATTTTGTTTGTGCACATCAAACACACCTACATATGTATGTATATTTTACGTGAATTCTGCGATATTGCTTATCTTTAAATACATAAGTACATATGTATGTAAAAACTAACCAAATCGAAAGCATGTACTTTTAGTAACCTTTACTCTGTTTTCACGATAAGCATGCGAATACATATCTGGGTGCATGGGTGTGCAACTATATATTGAACATACATATGTATATAGTGACTCACAGCTTATTTGACCAACCGTCAAATAAAAAATCAACTGCTCATAACTTCGAAACGAGATTTTTTAAAAATTTAAGTGTACATTTGTTTTTAAGTATTAAAAAAAAAAAAAAAAAAAGAAATGTACTTATTCATTCCTTAAACAAAAGCAATAGCTAAATAACAAAAACCAAAATAATTAATGATTTCAAGCTACATATATATATATATATATATATATATATATATATATATACGATCGCAACGGCCCTTTAAACAGCTTGGATCAAATAATCTGTAAGCTTGAAATCATGAAATTTTTTGGTTTTTGTCATTTTGCTATTGCTTTTTTTTTATAGTTTTTTTAGAAGACACATTTTCGTAAACCATTCCGAATATGTACTTTTAATTCGTTCACATAATGATTCACTAAAATCAACCATAATATAAATGCCGTGTTTGCCGGCTATACGCTTCTCCTACACTAACTGATTTCACAAACACATACATATATGCATGATATTGAGGCGCAATCTTGCGATATGATAAGAAAAAAGAAAAAAATATCTTACGTTCATACATATATATAGAAATGGATAAGATAGAATATAATATTAATAAATATATATTGGCTTCCAATCTTACATAAGACACTTCCATTTATTAATAAATTAATATATATTTATATATATTGGGGCAAAACGAAAAAAAAAAAAAGAATTAAATTAGGAATTTGAACAGTTTTTACCACTATGGACGTAAGCCAAAAAGGCGCATGCAGCGATGATCAGCAAGTAAAACTTCATATTGAGTATTTATGACTTTTAAAAAAAATTATTTGCTATAGTATATATTATTGGAATGTTAATGTCTACGCGGTCGAGTCACTGTCGTTGGCACTAAACTTGATACGTATGCTCTGAAGTCTAAATAGAAACTAAACGCGATTGCAACGCGTTTCTATATTCGTTACGTTTCACATTCTACGAGCGTTACGTCTGGCAGATAACAATGGTCGAAGAGCTTCTGAGCTTTACCCGATAATTGGTACGTTACCTTCGTAGCTCCAATCGATCAGTTACATTTGCGAAATTTTAAAAATTATAGAGCGTCTAAAATTTATATGGAATAGTAGTAATATTATATTGTATGAATATTGATTGCATTTAGTTAAAGCGTATAAAATGCATTTTTCTATTGAGCACAACCATACAACATGCTTCGAGCTTTAATGAATGACGGACAAAAGCTATTTGAATTCGATTTTTTTCAAATGTATCGAGAGCGCAACGTAAATACTAGAATCTAGCGCAAAATAAACCCAATATTAATTGTATTGAAAAAGTAATTTTATACAGCATGTATTTCTTTAAATATATGTAAATTATGGCCAATTTAATTGAATTAATGTCTACTTATAAAATATTAGCGGTATTGCTCTAAATTTAATTTAATGTTAATTTGTATACTATCGATATATCATACTGGAAGCGCTATAGTGCTGCCACATCATGTAAAAAAACATATGTAATCAGATGGCAATTGGACTTATGTATATTGGAATATAAGAATTGCATTTGCGCAAACGCTTAACTTGAATTAATGAGCTCAACAGAACCTGCACTAGTTGAAAGTGCAACGAGGACGTCAGTCACAGCATGACACTGATTGTGTGCATCTGCGATTACTGGCAACGCCGCCATTACTACAATCGGCAGTTCCAATTGGGCGACACTGACACCGACAAAAGCCAGAAAAAAGCTGTTCGCCGGCTGCAATTACAGCTAGATGCCATCACTGGCAACTACTGGTTGCGCGAGCTACTGCAGCAAAAGGCACTGAGCAAACGACTGCAGTTAGAACATAATGTGCAGCTGGTATGGCTCTCGTTGCATCCTCCCGAACGCGATACCATCGACTACAAGTGGGCGGATATGCTGGCGCATACAATATGGGAACATATCGAGATGGAGCATTTAATGTCTTGGCTCTCGACGCTAGGTGGCGGCTTTTCAGCACTGGGCGAACAATTTGAACGCTGCGTGAGTGCAAGAGCATTGCAGAATGTAGAAAATAAATTTTTTTAAATAAAATAAAATTGCTGCAAATTTCAGGCTCAGACAGCGGGGAAAATATCACTGCAACAACTGACGATTGGCTTACGTGTGGGCGATCCATTCTTGCAGGCACGCTGCAAACTCTACTACAGCATTTCCCTAATTCAGCGCGGCCAACTGCGCCATGCCAAGCAATTGATCCGCACCCAATATCAGTTTGCCAAGCAGCACGAGGAGCACGATCATCGATTGGTGCGCATGTGCTTGGGCATTTGGTTGCGATTGCGCTATGAGTACGAGGAGCGGAGGAAGCGGCGCCTAACTATAAAAGGTCATTCGTAACTCCTGAAGAGAGATTTTTTGGTTAGAAAGCTAAGCATAAAATGAAAGCATGGTTTACTGTTAGTTGTTAAGATACAAAATATACTATTTACATATTCTATAATAATATATATATAAATACATGTTTTTCTTTGTATTTGTATAGGTATATATATTTATATACATATGTATATAATTCTTTATTTGTATGTATGTATATATATATATATATGTACGTATAAAATGCGATTTAACATTCCAACTGCGCGTGGGGCCGGCACCAATTCACGCTAAACTCTCCTTATTCTTTTCTTCGTCCACAATTGAAAACATTTCCATTTTTTACTTACAACTACACAGTTTTCATTTTCTTGTTCTATGCGTGTGCTAGGATTATATATGTATATTTATGTAGAATATGCTACCGAAAACAATTGACGTCACATGTATGTAGGTGTACGTAGGTGTATGTATGTATGTGTGTGTGTGTGTGTGTGTGTGTGTGTGTGTGTGAGGGTCTGCCCGTGTCTGGGTATGTTTTTTTTTTCTATATAAGTTTGATCTAATGTGAGCCACTAAATGAATATCAGCCGAGAGAAGCTTATGGTGCATGTGCTAAACACACGCACACATATATAGATAATAATAAAAATATATATATGTATATATATAGGTGTATATATATAGAAATCTGGCTAAGGTTTTAAGTTCGATTATCGCCGTAACTCAACATAGAATTTAAAGTTTGTGTGGATATTGCTTGCAGTGCCAACTGGTTGATTGTTGTTGTTGTTGTTGTTGTTATTGTTGTTTTTATTGTTATTCCGTTTTTGTCCCCCTTGCTAAAGCTTTCCATTCGACTTATTGCGCCAATGTGCCCATGGGATCCCAGGCAGGCAACACAATCGGATCCATATCGAAGACGCGCATCACATCGTCGGGCACATATTTCTTATCGACGACCACCTCGAAGCCAAACTCCCTGAACCAATCGGCGCACATCACCAGGTAGCCCTTCTCGCCACGATCCTCGCCCCAAGAGTTCTCCACGCGCAGCTTCTGAGCAACGCCATTTTTCTGCAATATAAACATAATTATAATTACAATCATATCATATATGAATTAAGAGAAATTCATGACTACATACATCCACAGAGACGGCTGTGAATACCATGGCATGGGTCATGGCCGATTCACCATAGATGAGACGATCCGCCTTCGAGAATGTGGTTTGTATATCAATGTCGAAGACCAGCTTAAAATCGTGGCTGCTCATCATCCATCGAAACGAACGAGACGGCCAGTGCAGAGAGGGTATAAAAGAGAAAGAGAGAGGAATATATAATATATATAGGAATATAGATTTATAGACAGGCAAACACACTTACACATCAACATCCTCGATGCCCTGCTTGGAGGCAAAACGCTTGCTAACCTCGCAACCAAACCAAACAGCTTCACCAGCTTTCAGAGATTTCGTTACCATGGCCAACAGGAGATCGACATTTTGATTGTTATAGAGCACCGGACGACCGCCGACAACATTACCGAGACAATCGACCGTATAGACCTGGTCGTAGCTGCTCGTTGGACGCGGATCGGTGACCAGGCACACCTTGTCCTCGACATTGAAATGAGGCTTCACATAGCGCTCGTAGAATTCCAGCGAACTGATCGGCCCAATGGATTGATAGTTCTTCGACTTGTCATAGTACTCCCAGGTGAACGTCTCGGAGGGAATGCCCAGGCAAATGCCAACCACCTTATAGATCTCCGACATTTGCTGCTGAATCTTGCAGGCGATCTCCTCATCGCTGGGTTGCTTCTCCAGCAGTACGCGCAAATGTCTCGCATATTCGCGCAGCTGCAAGAGATTGAGATGCATGGAATGCAGATCAGATCGGGATTGGCTGGCTCTTTGCCTGACTTACCTTGCTCTTCAGTATGGCATTCATTCGTATGCTGGACTCGCAGCTAAAGCTCTCCGGAAAACATTTCTTTGGCATCAGACCATGTTTGGTTATCAGATTGACCAGCATGTGCCACTGGCCGCCATCCGAGGTTGGGTCGAGCAACAGGAACGACACCAGACGGCCGTCGACTTTCTCGCCGCGCTTCGCCGTCTTCACGATGTTGTTGAGGAAATAGTTGCATCGCTCGATTTTATCCCAATAGAAGAGGAACGCTTGCGAGAACTCAAACTCATCCAGATTGTAGCTCTTCATGAATGGCAGGCGTATGCAATTAAGTGCGGCAAACAGCCAGCAGCGACCGGAGCTGCGCTGATTGGTGACCGGTTTGCCCTCCGTTTCCACCTTATAGTTGAACACATGATTGGTCGTCTCGAGCGTCTTGCGGGACAGGCACACATCGAACGGATCCACACGGGAGCACACATTCTGTGCCAGCAGATTCTTCGGTTCGCTGTAGAAATTCTCGCGCCACTTGCTCAACAGATCCGGTGTAATGGCACTCTGGTTCCCATCATCCTTCGACCCGAACACCTTCTTGTCATCATTGGTGGTATTGGGAGTGGTGGTGTTGTTGTTGCTGCCGTTGCCGCCACCTTGGATAGTATCGTTAGCTGCAAGTATATCGGGACTGGTCGTAGTGCTTGTGGAAAATAATCCAACTCTATCAATACACTGCACTGCACTTGCAGACATAGTAGCTGCAGTCGCAGCAGTAGCTTCATTTGCCACGGCGAGAGGCGAGAGCTTCATTGCGCGTGCAAGTCGATAAACCACAAATTTGTTAAACTCTGATAACAATTAAAAACAAAAAACTTCTGTCACATATTTAACAATTACTATGAGGCAATCGAATACATACGCGTGTACATATTTCTCGGATCTCTGGCGCCAACCTATCACAGCTAGCTCTTTGATTGAAAACAACAAATAAAATAAAATAACCACACAGATATACAAACTATGTTTTTTTTTAATAGATTAAATGACTATCGGTGTAAACATAATCGTTCGATAACCTCCGTATTTTTATTTTCTTATTTTATTTATTCTTTTTTTTTTTTTTTTTGCGCATCGATGCTATTCCCGTTGTTTTGTAGATGAATTGAAATTATTTAATTTTAACTTTATATTTAACTGACATTGAGTTTTGTTTAATTTTCAACATCAGGTTTATTTATTTTTGAATACAAAATGTCAATCAATTACAAGCAGTTAGTTAAATTTTTTGAATTGTCTTGAATGCAAAATGAATTAAATATTCCATGCCCCACATCTTCAGAACACCCTCAAGGGAATTAAATTTGGCTATGCAGTTGCTTTTTAAATTTTAAATATTTAATTGTTTTCAAGAGAACAATTTTTTTTTATAATATTGACCAAGCTTAAGAGACAAAACTACAAATTCATGCTAAATTAAAATTTTAAAAATATCGCAATTGCGAAAATATCGGGCTTTTATTTAATAAAGCAATATTCGATTCATCGATATCCGTTTATCATTCATGTTTTTTTTTTTTTTTTTTTTTTTTTTTTTTTGTAGATCATTTTAACGTATGTACGTACTTATGCAACGCATATACACACATACGCACGCACACCCACATCCACACACAAATATATTAAGTATTTATGAATATCTGAATATACGAGTGTGTGCGTAAATTAGAAGAAAAGATCGGCAACTGCGATGCATTTTTCGTGTACGGTCTAGTGGGCGTAGCCACCAAAACAAAGCAGTTGTGTGCTGCGCATAAGTCAAAATTGAATTACGCGCAGTGCCAGCTGCTGGAACTCATTTACTGTGACTTTATTACCGTTTGTATATATATATATATATATATATATATATATATATATGTGTGTGCAATTACATATTTGTGCTGCACTTGGAAATAATGAGTGTACTCTTTCCGTTGTAAGAAAGCTGAGCAAAATATTTCTCCCTCATTCCGTAGCTAATGTCAAATACTTTCATTTAAGTACCGTTGCAGGTGCATATGTGCACATACATATGTGTGTGAAATAATAAAAGAAAAGTAAAACAGACATGGGAAATACTGTAAGGCAAATAGAGTAAATAGTGTGGAAAAACAATCTGTTGTGACTTCTGATAAGAACAACAAAGGCAGACGTACATACATATGTACTACATACATATATGGCTGTCTGAGAAATAATCGTATAAGACCTAATTACAGATATATTCGAAAAACTGTTTTTATCTTGACTGAGAAGAGTTGAGCAACAGCGTTAACCGCAGCTACGGATGAAGCGATGATGCAGAGTGCAATTAAACCAGTTTAACGGCACATATACAAACACAAGCGCACACAGAGATGCACACACACACACACGTACAGCTGTTAGGGAACTGAGGCAAGCCGAAGGAGGGCAAAATGCCGTTTTAAACTTTCGCGCAAGCCGGCATGCTGCTGCCTGGCATAAATCTAAACAAACCAACAGAAAGGGTTTAAAAAAAATAATAAAATAAGCACATCAGCAGCAGCAGCAAACGCAAAACTTGTTTTTGCTCAGCTTTTGAGAGAGTGCGTCAAGTGGTGTGTGTGACGGTGTGTGTGTGTGTGTGTGCGTATGTGTGGGGGTACAAAGGCAAAGAGCAAACCAGCAAAAACAAACAAATTTGGGTGAAATTTTACTTTCGTTGTCGTTGCTGCCGTATTGGGGCGTCAGCAAGCTGTTTCGTGCTCGCTTCCGCACAAAGCGAAACGGGGGGAACGGAATTGATGATGAGCGATGCCGTTGCCTGCACCAGAACCAAAAGCAACTACAACGACAGCAACATTTTTCTTGGTCTCTCGCTATTTCTTGCACTGCTGCTGCTGCTGCTGCTGCTGTTGCTGTAGGCAATTATTTTATATATACATATATATATTTTTACAAATAATTATAGTTTTCAAAGTTCACTCAATTCACTTACACATTGTGGGAGTTTTTTTTTTTAATTGGTTGGCGCTTGACTCTGCTTGCAATCTTAACTGCACTTGGTACTTTTTATTTAAATTTACTGAATTTCCTTTTTTTGTTTAGTAATGTGTACAGTGCAAGCAACTATTGTGTACTGTTAATCTTGCTCTATTTAGTTGCTATTTTTATTTATTGATGAGGAAAATGAAAATGATAATGTTTGGCTTTGGCCCGAAACACGAAACAGAGTCCAAGAGACAAATGCGAAAGTATCGATGCCACGATAACGACGTCAAGGCTGCCAGACCGTAAATTCCAAGTGCTAAATTTCTATCGATACATCGATATGTAACATTGCAATTAATTGGTATATTTTGCAGCTTCCTGCTGCCTGTTGTTGCTTTGTCGCCTTGTTGTTGCTGCCTGCGCCGACTGAATTGTGAGCAGGTCGCGAATTTTGAAATCGCTCCGTTCACGCTGCTTCTAAAAGGGGAAAAAAAGCGGAGAAATAAAATAATAAAAATAATAAAAAATAACACCATAATATATACATATCTACATATATGTATATTCCTAACGTGCATGCCAAATAACGAATCTCGATCAAGTTCGTTTCCATCCAAGGCTCTACCAAGATGAGCGCGAACAGCAACGACAACTTATCCGAGGACATCTCATTGTTCAAGTCCTACATAGAATACTTTGATGTGCTGCCGTTGGAGCTGAAGAATGACATTATCTACTGCCAGCGTGCAATGCGCGACTTTCTCAAAGTGCACGGGGTGAGTAACAGCAAAAATCTAAAATCATGGAAGCAAAAAAAAAAAAAGAAGAAAAAGCAAGAGTTAAATGAAGAAGAAAACTAGAAAACAATGAATATGTAAAGCAACCTGTGCGACGACCGTTTGCTAACTTCCACACTTCTGTTCTGTCCCGATATCTTCTCAATGCCAACACCACTGGATGGACTACAGCTGGTGTCCGATGTGTTCAAGGAGCAGGCCGATGCGGTGAGTAGCCCATTTCTATAACAGTCCTGCATTACGTACATCATTATTATCATTGAAGTATATATATGTATGTAGTGTTTGTATATATGTATGTATGTGTATGTATATTTTCTTTGTTTGGAGTAACATAATAAATAATGTGCAATGAAAACCAATAAATGGTATCACGTATATATAGAGACAGTGTTGCCACCTTTAATTAGTCCACACAACGCACTTGTCCAAGTGGCTCCCGTAACCCAAATGCTGGCGCTGCTGCGGCGGTGGCTAGTCATTGCTGTTTTCTTAATTCATTTACAATTTGGCAATGCACCGTTTCACTCGATTAGAGATGGGTGCGTGTCAAGAGGACTGAAATAATTATGATTTAGATAGGCTCATAAGCAATGTACATGCATACGTGCATAACTATGGATATGAATATATGTATGTATGTATGTAAGTATTTAGAGCGAGAGTTTATTTGTTTGTATTCCATATAATATATATGTATGTATGTATGTACATATCTGTTGCATGCAAAGAAAATGAGATGCGTATTATACCCGATATTTACGAAAAATGATTTGCTGATCGCAAAATAAACAATTTCTATCAAGAAGAAAAAAAAAACGTATGCATAAAGCGGAGCAGGAAGAAGCAGCAAAAGCTGCTGCCGTTTAAAGTGCGCAACGGAATGTAGGCATATATATGTATGTATATATATGTATGTATATGTATATGTATATGTATATATATGTATATACGTATATGTATGAATGCATGTATGGCTATGTAAAAGTATGTATGTATGTAGATATACATATGTATCTATCTATAATAAAGCCAGAATATGTATACATACATACATATAGACATAAATATATACACATGTATTCCTAGGCTGTTACCCTGTATAAAATATTGCATTTAAAGCTCCTTTTTTGTATTTTTTATTTTTAATTTTTTTTTATTTGCATGCAATTATTTTCATTCGCCATTTGCGTAACTCGAATCGTTTTTCTATTAATTATTTGTCGTGAAACAAGAATTTGAGGCACGTGCGACGTTGACGGCACCACGAAACACGACGTTTGACTCGGGATTTGTTGTTGTTGCTGTTTTTTTTTTTTTCTTTCTTTGTTTTTGTAGTTGCTTAGCACTTGGCAATTAGTCATACCCACTGATGATTGTCCAATAATTTGTATTTAATATTATGGTATTTGTATTAAATTATTTTCATTTTGCAGGATCCGGTGCAGATGCGGCGCATCCTGGACGAACTGGAGGCGGAGGTATATGAGATCAATGCGGAACAGCAATGGCTGATGCTGCGACTGGACCAGCAACTGGATTCGTTTTACAAGAAGATGGAGGAGAATAATATACGAGTTTTACCTGAGATGGGCAGCGAGTACATCTCCAGCCTAATCGTGCCTTTCATTAGCGATGCCAACTACAAAATCTATCCGCAGTCTGTGCTGTGTCGTGATAGCGAGGAGATGCTCATACGAAAGCATTTCTTAATCTCGCAGGACGACGACGGTGGCATTGAACCGCTCAAACTTAGCGAACTGGACGACAATGTGCCGCTGTTGCTAGTGAATGCACTGACTGCACCGCCCAGAGCCACTGCCACGATCACGGCCACGGCCACCGTCACTGCCACTGCCACTGCCACTTCCACCGTAACTTCCGCTGACAGCGTTCAGGCTTCAACCAGCGGCGCTGCGCAGAAGGATGCAAAAGGTCTGATGATGGCATCGCCAACGCTGTTGCCAGCACCCACGGAGATCCATCTCCAGGAGCATCCACTGTCCTCCAAAAAGGACGATTCACGTTCGCTCCTAATACCGCGCAATACCCAAACACCCGAGGAACAGTTTGAGAAGTCCATAGAATCAGCAACGCATCCGCCACCGCCACCACCTCCACCCCCACCGCTGGTGGCCGCCAAACAGCGTACGTCCCGTGCGGATGCCAAGCAGACGAATAAACGTGTGCTAACCTCGCCGCCGCCGCTGGCGCCCATCACCAAGCCGTCGCTCGACCCCGACTTTGAGGTCGCTCAGAGTCGCATGAATCTGCGTCAGGCACTGCGTCGTGCTCGCAAGACCAAACAACAGCCGCGACAATTCGACGAGGAGGATGTCATTGTCCTGCCCGCCGACAAGGTGGTGACGGAGACCGTCCCGGAGCCCAGCCCAGTGATACTCAAAACTAAGGTGGGCAAAGTGCCAGAAGCAATTGTTGCGGACAGCCGTATCCCGGCCACAGCAACTGCAACAGCAACAAGCACCAAGAAATCAGCGCCGTCGGCGTCCAGTAAACAGTATAAGACGCGCAATACACAAGCAGTTGGCCGTAAGCCGGCAACGAATGCAACCGCAGCGCAGGCGGCAGCAGCGGCAGCGACATCAACATCAACAGCAACAGCAGCAGCAGCAGCAGCAGCTGGAGCAACGGCGGGTTCGTCCGGCTCTTCGGATGATTCGCATCACGAGCAGGAGTTGGAGCAGCAGCGTCTGTGCGCATCGGCAGCGCAATGGCGCGATGAGCCCCGCGAGACACGTGTCCTGCCCTCCGAATACGGGCAGGAGCATTTCCTTGGCCTCTTCGGACTCTACACGCATGAGATGGTAAAGAAGCTGTGCCAGCGTCACTCGAAGCGTAAACGCCGAACCGTTCAGAATGCCAGCGGCGTTGTTTTTCACTATGGCCAGCAGCTGGCCGCCTTCGATACGGTGCGTCAGAAGAAGCTCAAGGATAAACCGGAGTTCCTGCTGTCGCCCAAGGATAAGCGGCTTCAGGCCAAAAAGGCCCATAATAAGGCCAGCGTTGCGGCAGCCGCTGCGTCCACACGCAAGAGCAAGAGTAAAACGCCCGAAAAGGTGGAAGATGCCTCGGGCAACAGTCCGCCTGATGTGGGCAAACAGAAATGCAAGGAGTGCAAGAAACGCGGTGGTAAGTCCTCAAGACCTCAAAATAAGGACGTCCTATATGCCAGTAAGCTGTTCATCATAAATTACTATATAGAGATATCATTGGATTAATCTATTATTACCCATGCATTCTTGTTTTTAGAAAATCTGCAGAGCTGCCAGATTTGCCATGCAGTTTATCATATGGATTGTCATGACGATGCCAAAGGAAAGACGACTGCGAGCAATCGCTGTCCGCCGTGCTCGAGAGATTGGAGCTTGTCGGGCAGGGGTAAGGGGGTGGCTACGTCATAGTGCTAAGATTTGTTGTTTTCGCTCCACTGTGAGTATTCTGGCCTTTTGTTGTACAGTGTATCCTGACCATTGAATCCTAAACTATGTTTGTACATATATATATACATATATATACATAAATATAAAATATATGTATATATATATATTTTTTTTTCTTTTTTATTTTGTTTACTTTACATACGAACTTAAAAAATATATGATGTACGTATATTCATTATTGGAATGAATAGAGTAAATATGTATGTTCAAACATTGATATGCACAGAAACTATTTAAATATGAAAGTGAAAATGGGATTTATGTACATATATGCATATATCTACAAACTATGTTGTCTTATTCTTAATAAACAAACAAGAAAAATATGAAATGTGTTTACATTCAATGGGGTAACTATTACCGTTAAATTGTTGGAATGCAGTGAATTGAAGAAGGATTGCAGAGCATGTTCATTTTCATCGGTTAAGCAAAAACTTAACGAAACACGTTTACTATCGATATTAATCAACATTAATACAACAAATATCGAGAAAGAGATACTTTCGTTAAGCTAAGATTTATATTTTGAATTGTTTGTTAGAAATTAATTAACTCTTTAATACTCCTTCAATATCCTCTACGTATAATTTTCAGTATTCATTATTTTTTGGCATGCAATGATATGTCCCAACACGATTATAAATATACTATTTGTTTCTAGTGGTAGTAGGCTATTGCATATTGTAAATCACATATCATTTTATTTAGTCAAGTTATAGCCAAAAGCTACGAAAAAAAAAAAATATAAATTTTTTTTTTTTTATCCAGCCAGCAGCTTGAATTAGTACCAATAAAATAAAAGAATTAAAACAAGAGCGAACATCGGAGTGAATATAAAAGTCACAGGTGGCTACCTCTAAGTAGTTGGTGTCTATGCAGTTTTCATGGATTGGCAACTCTATTAAGTGATACCGCTAAAATTTCAATGTTCCGTTGAATTAGAAGATAAATAAACTAACTTAATTTAATTAATTAAATCGAAACTGGTAAGTTTTTCATAGCGTTGAAGTTAATTTGCCAGACAGTTTGGCCGAAAGAGTTATTTTTGATTACCAAAAAGTACTATCTTAGTTCTAGTCCTGTAGTACATAAGAGTAAAACATGAACCAGAATTCGAACGATAACGCCACAATGGAGAATTATGTAGAGAAGCGCCTAGGTACGTCTCACAACTTTGACTCCTTGAAGAACATTACACACGAACTGACTGAGCCCATGGCTAAGGAGATGTTCATGGCCACTCTGGGCTTGAGCAAACTATCAAACACATCTGACACGCAAAGCAGCAGTAGCAGCAGCAGCAACAGCAACAGCAACAGTAACGGCCTTACCTTAAGCTCCCGGCAGGCCCGCCGTACCGTACGCGACGATAGGAGCCATCCGTATGGCGTGCCGCATCACGTAAGTGATTTGACTAAACTGACTTCCGTTTATCAAATAGCTAGCCTATGTCTTTGCAGCGGGATCGAGTGGAGCAAACTCCGCTGATCACAGGGCGTGAGACACTGGAGCAGCAACAGCAGCCGCGCGAGGAGCCGTTGCACAAGATGATACGCTGGCTAATGGATTTGCCGCAACGTTGTCATCTGTCGCGCCTTTCCTTGTCGGCGCTGCGCTGCAACGAATGCCATCTGTGCGAGGGCGTTGAGTATCCGTGCACCCGTTGCGGCCAGCAGTTCCATCAGGAGTGCCATCCTGACCAGGGCAGACAAAAGCCCCATCGCCTGTGCCCCTCCTGCACACGTAACAATGCCACATTGTTGGATTAATTCGATATTTATTACCAACTTTGTCAGCTTTAATGTCGATATATTAGAAATACATAAGTATTTTGTTGATAATCGTTTGGAACACAATGGAGAGTGGAAACAGAAGCAGCAGAATATGCTGCTGCTGCTGTTGCCAGCGTCCAACGGAGCCATTGCACAGATCACCCTGACAGAAGCACATGTACACCTTCTTATAGTTGTAGATGGTATCCGCACAGCGATCCATATTGTCATCCGGACCGCGCTGCACGCACATACGTTGTATGGCCAAATCGTAGTCTGAAAATACAAGAGTAATATTGAGATTATATATTTTTATAATAGTAAATATAGGTCTTACCATCTATAGCATAGGGTCCGCCGCCCTCAATCACCTTGCCGCACCAGCCGCTGGCACAGGGTATAGCCGAGAGCCCAGGTTCGTTCTCCACGTCTGTGGCATTGAACGTGAACGGATCCTTGCAGCTGCCCAGTTCACCACGGGAGCGACATTGATAGCAGCGACGCAGCAGAGCTGTCAACAAGATAGTGAGCGAGCGAAAGAGATACAAATAGAGAAAGAGAGAGAAAGTTGAGGTTTTTCCATTGCTTGTAGTGCATTACGCACCCGCACATACACATGCGCAGTTAGAGTTACGTTTACAGTTACGCGTATATATGCAAGTGCGTGCGTATGTGGAACAAAAGACTTTGATAGCAAACTTGCTTATGGATCACACTTACCGTTGATTTGTGGGGCATTGCTGGCGATTAGAGCAAATATCACAGTTAGCATGAACACAGACGGTTGCATTTTGGACAATTAACTTAAACTTAATGAGTATTCGAATTATGGTCCAAGTCGTTCAAATTAGTGAGAGTAAGTTACTTTTGTATCTCTGTTGTTGTTATTGCTGCTGAACGAAAACCACAGGCCTGCCACTAAGTTGTTTGAGAAAATACAACAGTGCTTTTAGCGTTGCCAGATATTTATTTTCGTTGTCGTTTGACAGCACTATAAATAATTTTTTTCCATTATGCGCTGTGTGTACACACTGAATTTCAGTTTCGTTGTATTATTTCAGCGAAAAATTCATCATCTTAATATCGGGCGTATATTTTTTGTTGTTATTTTTTATTCAATAAAAACTCAAACAAAAGTAACGAACGTCAGATGCAGCAATTCAGACGCTAAACAATAAATTTAGTGCCACGGATCACATTTACTAGCGGAGTGCACGAAAATAACTCGAGTAAAAGCTGCAGTACGTACGAAAAGAGAGTAAAAAATAAAAGAAACAACAAAGCAACGTAAAGAAATTTTGCAAAATTGTTCATAGAGAGACAGACGGCCAGTCAGCCACTCAGCCAGCTAGACGGCGCAGCAGCAGCAGTAGCAGCAGCAGCAGCATCGCCGTAGCTGCGTAATATAACAATCTGCAATAATAATATATTTAAATAGACATACATAATCTGCGCGTTTGTCACTCAGCCGAAGTCGACGTCGCAGCAGCTGGCGCTGCTCTTGCTGCTCTGCTGTTGCTCTGCTGTAACCTTACCATAATCGCAAACAAAACGGAGTAGCGGAAGCGTCGCTGCTGGCGTAGGCAGACACCTTGCAACTGCACCGCTGTCCGCTGTCCGTCGTCTTTCAAGTTCAATGCAACTCGATTGTAGTTCTTTTTTTTTTTTTTGGTTGTTGTCAATTACTGTTGTGTGTGCGTGTGTGCGCTTGTGTGCTGCTCTAACGTTTTCCGTGCATCCTGCAGCGGCTGCCCATTGATTGACTGACACTAAGGAAAAGGCGACAACAAGAACAACAACAACAATCGAGAGGCCAAGAGGTCGCCAGGAGCGCAGTTATTAATCAAAGAACTGCAATGGCATTGGACAGCGTCACGCAAACGATGACGGGCAGCAATGCGCTGACATCATCCTTTACGACGAAGAAGAAGGATGCCGCCGCTGCTGCCGACAAGGAAAACCTCTGGTAAGTTGGCATAAGAAGCTGAATGGGAATCTGAATTAGAATTTGAATGGGAATTTATATCTGTTGTGTGAACTCGGGCATTTAACATATGACAAACAAATTGCTCTGGACTGAAACAGCTGCTATTGACTATCTATTATTTATATTTATGTTTTTATTTAAAGCTGTGTTTTTTTTTTTTTTTTATTTCTTTTTATTTATTTTGTTTGTCAAATTCGGATTATGTTGTGTTTTTTATTTTTCAAATTTAATTTTTATTTAGTCTATTTATTTATTTTAATTTATTTATATATATATTTTTTTAACTTTCTTTAGCTGACGTTTGCAATATATATATGTATATATTTTTTTTTTGGTAATTGCTTTCTTGCTTTTACGCGATATCTCTGGCTGGGTTTGTGTATGTGAGCCGGCTGCAATCGCCACCTGCCACACCCACAACACTTGGTGTGGGGGGCTGGCTAGGCATAAAAAGCAGCTGATTTTATGCATGTTGTCATTTTGTACCATGATTCGCCTAACCTCAAACCACGTTTGGCCCACACACACACATATTTACACACACCTGCACGCACATGCGCATTTATATATGTACATATGTATATTTGTATTTTGGCAATTTTCTCTTGTGCCAAATTTTTAATAGATTTGTGGCATAAACACCGACTAAATGCTTAACACACACAATTCAAACAACAATTCTAGTATACAGTATATGGTGTGTGTGTGTGTGTGTGTGCGTGTGAAAGAGAGGGTGAGCGTGAACTAGCGAATGATTCATAAAACAGCAAAATCGAGGGCAGCGTCGCCGGCTGCGCAGTCGACTGCGCGCACCTTTTGCTTTATCAATTTGTTGTTATGTCTAATAGGCAAAGCACACACACAGCCTTATATATATATATATATATATATATATATATATATATATATATATATATGTATATATATAAATATATATAAGCAACAAGCCATAAGCTGAGCTATCGATAGTTGGACTCCATTTAGACTGTTGACAATCCAATTGGAATTTGCATTGCCCAATGAGCGAAGACTTGCTTTAAGTCAGCTCTGTGCGTATGCCTGTGTGTGTGTGTGTGTCTGTGAATGTGTGTGTGTGCGTGTGCGTGTGCGCTTTGGCGATGTTGTCATCGTTTAAATATGTGTACATGTTGCTCATTGTCAGCCGTTAGGTGGCGCGCATGTGCAAAACACTTTTTGATCGCCGATCGATTTGGAATGCTTTAGAAAACATGGGTAAAACTAGAATTCGATTAGCGGGTAATGAGTAAAACATATGTAATTTATAGCAAGAAATGACTGATTTATGAATTAATAGCTCACTTAATCTGTGTGGTTTGCATTGCACTTATCGAAATAGGTTTATTTTCATATGAAGTCTGCATTATGTGTGTTGGTTACTAATGCCAAGATATCGAATTTCAAATCTTTGAAATTTAATTCTCAATTGATAAGCTATTGGGAATTGGATTGCGTTGATTAGTAATAAAGCTGTTACAACATCAGTATTAATCGATTATTAATATATTAATATTACAAATTATTATTAATATATACTAAATATTTGGATTATTATAATTGCTTAAATTGTACATTGTGTATAGTTGTCGATTAATCGATTTAATAGTCCTCATAGCTATTAATTGATAAGATCTAGAGTTTTATATTCAGTTATTAATAACAAAACAATTGCAAATTGATATTTATCGATTTCATAGTGTTTATTTATCGATATGTTCTATATCGATCGTCTAGTTTTCTTTTCAGTTCATAACAATTCAATACCATAATTTATCGATATCCATATATATATATATATTAGTATATTTGTTAATTTGAGATAATGTTTTACATTTTATCGATGAAGACATCGTCATTATCGTTGTCATTGTCATCGTTATCGATGTGCGTCGTCTGTCGTTGCTGTTTATCGAAATTGTTTTGAATCCGCTCCAACAAATCGGTAGCAACCAACGCAAAATCCTCCCACAAGGCATCTGGCGCCGCATCCGGTTCCAGTTCAGTGTCCGGTAACGGCTTAAGTTCCTTGGCTGGCTCTTGTTCCGCCTCCTGTTCCTGTTCCTGTTCATCGTCGTTGCCCTCATCGCCAGTGGTCAAACGTTCCTCATCCAAATAGTCGGCCAACAAATCGCTAACCTCGTCGAGGATGCTGCTACTGTGACACAGGGCTGTCGCGCACTGGGCATCGATTAGCAGATTCCACATGGCCTGACACACGATGTTCGCTAGAAACCAATCCTCCTGCTCCAGAGCACCACGCAGCAGCAGCGCCAACAACTCGGCGCCGCGCAGCTGTAAAAACGGAGCCCGCTGCTCACCATCGCCCAAGAGATTCACGAGCACGCCAATGGCACAGGTGCGCAGCTCGTAGTCCCGGCCATTGGCCTGCCGTGTCAGCTGCTGCACGATCAGGGACAAACCGCCGGCGGCACAGAAACAGCGACGCGCCAGCTCGTTGCGTGTCAGATTGCCCAGAACACGGGCCAGCTCCACCTTGGTGGGCACATATTGGGATTGACAGCGCTTGAGCGCGACTGCCAATGCACTGGACAGCTCGGCAATGAGACTCTGCAACGATCCGTGTGCGGGAGCTAGAGCTGCAGCTGGAGTAGCTGTAGGAGTAGGAGTTGAAGTGGTCGTCGTCGTTGGCGTCGTCTGGTTGTCCTGATAGAAACATAGATTGTGCAAGGCGCCCAGCGTGGCATGCAGCAGCTCCAGCAGCTCGGCCGGCTGAGCAGCGGCTTCAGTGCCCAGTGCCACGGTTGTGTTCTGCAGCAGCCGGAATAGGACAGCGCCCAGTGCATGAACATTACCCAGACCGGCGCCGACATCCGCATTGACGCTCATATTGGCCACGACACGGATTAGCTTGATCTGGGCATCCAGCAGCGGCTCGCTGGCCAGCGGACGTTCGCTGAGCTGCTGCAGCACATTCAGCAGATACTCCATGGCCACATCGTTGTGGTAGTACTGCAAAAGCAGCAAGAAAATTCAATCATTTCAATATATATTTATATATTATAGAACCGTGGACACATACCTGAATGCGTGCCGTTTCGTGCTTGGCCAGAATGTTGCCCAGCATATAGCCCAGACGACTGAGCACGGCCAAGTGACGTTCGCTGCACTGGCCGCCCTTGGAATAGGGACCGAGCAGCAGGCCAATGCGAGCGGCATAATTATGCAGTGTCTCGCAGCACTCCACATCCTCGGACAAGACGCTAGAGGCGCATGGGAAAACCGGAAATTAGCATAGCAGGAAAATGGGAAAAGTCAGGCCTGGAATTCGGAGCCTACCTCAGCGTGCGCACCACATTCGCTTGCACCTCTAGCTCGCCCATAGAGACCTCGGCGGCGCGTATGAGATGTGGACAGGCTAGCTGTAGCTGTAGCTGGAGTCGCTGCTGCTGCTGGGCCACATCGGCGAGAGCGCGTAACGCCGCCGACAGCTGATAGAGCGTGTGCAGCGGCGGGCCACTGAGACGCCGTGTGGCGCCCGCTTCGTTCAGCATCTGAAGATGCAAAATCATCAGCTCGACGGCACCATGGCGTGCCAGGCGCGACACCAGTGTCTGTTGGCCATTCAGCTTGCGTGTGTCGGACGCAGTGGGCGTGATCAAGGCGGTGGCAGCTGCTAGAGCGGCGTGCGTTGGCGGCGTCGATAGCTCCTCGAGGCCAGCGGCCCAATTGCGATTAAGCGCATCGTCGCGCTCCTGCGCATTGCTGGCGGTTAGGAATCGTATACAGCCATAGGCATAAATGCAGGCCTCAGGATCATCCAATGGCGATGCGTGACCCAGGCCATCGATTAGCAGCTCCAGCACATCGTTCTCATGGAATAGGCCGTCGTGCTGCTCCTGGCGAGCCACCTTGAAGATGAGCTTGCAGGCGCCGGTCAAGTTGCTGCCGGTCACGCGTAACTGAGAGGGAGAGAGAGAGAGAGAGAGAGAGAGTGGAAGTGGCATTTATCGTTTATCGATATATGGTAGCATTATGAAACGCTAGACGAAAAGTGAGAAAGAGTTTGGATTGAGCTTGAAGAGATGCTAAGCAATTCAAATCTATCAACAGCATATGGATAAAGAGCAATGATTACGTCTGATAAGTTATCGCCTTGTCGTTTATCGATATACGATATCTAGCAACACTTACCGCCAGCACAACACGCGCCACAGCCAGCAGAATGCGTGGCGATGTGCACTCGACCAGGCCATAGAGTCCGCCCAGAATGAAGGCGCGCTTAAAGTTGCGCTCCTGCTTATGCACGCGCGTATATAGCTCCAGTAAAATCTACAGCCAGGGGAGAGAGAGGGAGAGCAGGAAGAGAGAGAGAGAGCGAGAGCGAGAGCGAGTTGTAAATTGGAAATTTTTTCAGCAGAGCTGCTCGCTTACACTTACCGCATTAATATGCTGCACTGTCTCGGCGCTGCAATCCTTGAGGCCGGCATGCTGCTTCAGCATCTCGATGAGCATCTCGGAGCTGCACTGGCCCAGCAGTGCGCCATTGCGTGTGGGCGGCCGGGCGCCATCTGGCGCTGTGCCCGGCAGGGCGGGCAATTGTCGTGGCTTGGCATCCACATTGCGACGATTTAACAAGAGATCCGTGCCGCCAGCTGGCGTTGGTGGTGTCAATGGCTTATGCTGCTCATTCTGCAGATAGCGCATGCTGTGTGTGTGTGTGTGTGTGTGAGTGAAAAGAGTAGCAAGACAGGGAAATTGGTGCTACTGATTGTTATACTCACGAGAAGGCGCTGGGCGGACGACCGGCCAGTGCCACCTTGCCATAGAGCACTCGTCCGGGCTCACGTGGCGTTATGGGACGCCGTGTGCTGACCAAACGGGCGCCGCCAGCTGCTGTTGCGGTCATTGTGGTCGCTGCCATTGCCGTTGCCGTGGACAGGTCGCCCAAGTAAAGTTTTGCCTCGCTGATGAGCTCAGCGGAGGTCTTGCGTCTGCCCATGCCAGGGCCCAGGCCCAGGTGTTGTATGGTATGTTCGTTGTCTTTTTGTTGTTGCTGCTGCTGCTGTTGTTGCTTTTTTGTTGTCTCTTGTTTTGCTGGCGCCGCTGCAGCTGGCTGAGCACGGGTCTCGCTGCGCGACCGTCGCTTTAGCAGCAAACTCATTTTGTTAGCGAGAAACAATTGCTGATTGTTACACTGAAAATAGATGGCTTGGAATCTTGTGATTCTTGCGATTTACGGACTCTGGTCCGGCTCAATAAATAGTTGTGGTCCAGTTTTGACGCGTGGCGCGGCCAAAGTGCGCAAAGGTAATGCCAAACGTCTTGCCGCCTGCCTGGCCTATTGGCCTGCCATTGAGCCAGCCATTCGGGCGAACTTTCAAAAGCTTGGAAAATATTTTTCGTTTGGGTCTTTCGTGCACCATGCCAACCGGCCTGTGGAACAACGAATCCGGTCGTAGCCAGAAGGTAGTTGGGTGGGGTGATTGGGCACTGCTGCCGGGTTGTTTGCATGTCGAGCAAGCGACCAAGCCAGCCCAGCTAGCCAACCCCCTTTTAACTTAGCCAAATGCCTGCCAAGGCACAGTGGAACGAAAACTCTTTGAGAGAGTTGAAATAGAAGTAGGTTTAGAAAGAGGAAATACATATATATATATATATTTCTACTTCTATTTCAACTCTTTCTAGGAGTTTTTTTTTTTTTTTTTTTTTTTTTTTTTTTTTTTTTTTTTTTTTTTATATATATATAAAATATATTAAAATATATTTTGAAAAATATATATAATTTATAGAAAAACATTTTCTTATATACATATTTTTTTCCAATAATATTTTAATTATTTAATTATAATAATAATTAGTTATATTTTTAAAGAAAACACAGAAATGTTTAAGGATAATTGTTGCTTATATAGCTTATATCAGAAATATATATTTTTTAAGTTATATATATTTTTTATTATTATTATTATTCCCAAAAGCTTTAATTCTATAATATAAAAAAAAAACATTAAAAATGATTATAAATTACTTTGATATATTTTTCAACATAATTTCAATATTAGATATTTGAATTTTGTTTGCCTATTTTCCCCACTGTGCAAGGCGCAACACCTTTGAAAATTCAATAGAAAAGAATTGTTATGAAGCTAGTATGAAAGTGAGAAATCGGGCAATCGATATTCGCAGTACGCAATTTTTGGCACGAACACGCGCTGGACGTTCCAGCTTAGCTTTATGTCCTAACAGTTAGTCAGTCAGCTAGTTGGTCTATTGGCCAATTGAATTGACCAGGCCAACACGCCCATCGTTTGGTGAGTCAGTCAACTGTTTTGTTAAAGGACAATTTTCAATTGAAATATTTAATTGAATTTAATTGAATTGCAGAAATGGTAGAATAACGTCGTGCGAGTGTATATATATATATATAGATATATATATATATATATATATATATGCATATAAAAAAAAAGGAACAATGTCGACCTCATAAATAGCAAAGCTATGCAATTAGCTTGATTGCGTGGCATGCTACAGTATTGAGAATTGTGGTTTATAGCTGGTCTAGGGATACGGCTAAGGGCTATGGACTACGGACTACGGACTACGGGCTATGGGTTATGACCTACGGGTTGCTAGGGGTATGGGTATGGGTATGGGTACGGATTGACCTGACCCTATCCAATTGGTTACGGTGACACGAAATTGGAACAGCTTTAATATAGATTGCAAAAATTTGATAGCCAATGAAGGAAGTGACCTATATCGACGTTTGCTCTTTCGTTACAGGTCAGCGATATTGAATGAAGTACAAACACAAGGCAGCACAAAACTACCATCAAATAAATCTGTACTAGTATTAGGCGATAATGCCACTGGTAAGACGACGCTCATTGCTAAGCTGCAGGGTGTCGAGGATCCGAAGAAGGGTTCCGGCCTGGAGTATGCCTACATTGATGTCAAGGATGAGTACAGAGACGGTAAGTACTTGGGGCAATTGAGTCAATTTGCCAATTGATTAGAATTCATTGATCATCATTTGTTTGCTTGCAGATATGACGCGCCTCAGCGTTTGGGTACTGGACGGTGATCCAGGACATACAAATCTGCTGCATTATGCGCTCAACGAAACGAACTATGCACACACCCTCGTCATATTAACAGTCTCGATGACACAGCCATGGGGCTGGCTCGAGCAGCTCAATCATTGGATAAAGGTGCTCGCCCAGCACATTGAGAGCCTGCAATTAGATCCCAAAGAGAAGGAGGCGGCACGCCAGCGTTTAGCAACGACGTGGCAAAGCTATTGTGAGGTGGGCGATGATCTTGATCCCGGATCACCAGTTAAACGCACCATGCACAACAATTCGATCGATGAGGATGATCTGTTGCCGCTGACAGAGGACGCACTAATTACAAATCTGGGCCTGGACATTGTTGTTGTGGTCACAAAGGTGCGCATTTATTTAGTAAATAAGTCAACAAAAAAAAAAATTGTTGTTTAATTAATTTATTATATTTATATTTATTGTTCCAACCCACCCCCGCGCACACAGACGGACTACATGTCAACACTGGAGAAGGAGTATGAGTACCGTGACGAGCATTTCGATTTCATACAGCAATGGATACGAAACTTTTGTCTGCGGCACGGTACTTCGCTTTTTTACACGAGCGTGAAGAGGGACAAAAACTGTGATCTCCTTTATAAATATCTAACGCATCGAATTTATGGTCTACCATTCCGTACACCAGCGCTAGTCGTTGAAAAGGATGCAGTGCTCATGTTAGTTGTTTACATCTCATTCATTCTACTCAATGGTTGATCATTTTTTGTTTATCTTTGCTTTTGCAGTCCGGCGGGTTGGGATAGCCTGAAGAAAATAAGTATTCTGTATGAGAACATGCATGCGGTCAAGGCCGAGAATCATTACACAGATATTATCAAGGCGCCGCCAACACGAAAGGTAGATTGTTGTTTGGGGACTTTATATTAGTGGAATATTAACTTATAATCATCAATGTTTGTAGGCCGTTTCCAATCGCGAAACGGAGGTGCAAACCGAGGATGAGCAGGCCTTCCTGGCACGCCAGCAGGAGATACTCAAGCAAGGTGGACAGGTGCGTGGCGAGTCCCCATTGCGATCGCAGGGTGCCAATGCTAGCGCCAACAAAAGCGGACCACGCACACCCGGCAGCGCCGGTCAAAGTTCGCCCAAAAAGGTAAGTATTTGGCCATGTGTATAGCTCATTATAGTATTTATATATATATTTAATATTGCAGATTGATCCCAAGCTAACGCCTGCCACGCCCGGCGGCGAAGGTGTGCTGGCCAATTTCTTTAATTCGCTGCTGCATAAAAAGTCAGGCGGACCAGCCGGTGGACCGGCAGGAGCATCCAGTCCTGGCGGTGGCGTTGGCACGCACCGTACCTCTAATGGCACCGATTCTATCTTGACGGCCGAAAAGCTATCTGTGCGATCCGATGCGGCCGCTGAGCTGGATCGCTTGGCGCGCAGCGTTAAAAAGGATATTGATCTGTCCCAAAGTGAGTGTTGAAGGCGTAGTTACCATAGCAGGCAACAACAGTAGAAGCTACAACAGCAACAACTTAAAAAAAAAAACAAAACAACAGTAACAACAACAACAACTATTAAAAAACATCAACGGCAGCAGCAGCAACAACAACAGCGCAGCAACAGCAATGCACACACACAGACACAGGCACAGACAACAATATAAATCGAAAGAGAACTCATGCCTCACAGCCTCGTAAATACAACTAGAGGACTTTACATGCTCTGCAGATCAGATAGAACTCATTCCATGGCTAAAAAAAAAAAAAAGAACTAAGCTAAGCTGGACAAGCCGCTGCGGCGCATACAATGAGCCCAACGATTTTTGCCAGCTGTTTGGGGGCCATGAGAAACTAGAAGAGAAATAATGAAACATATTTCGCTTGAATTCCACAAACATCAAATGTTAGAAAAGATTTGTTATTAAGTTGCGTTTTGCATTGTGAATGTGTATCGTTCGCTGAGTGTTGGTATTTTTTTTACGAGAGCTGGGTAATATGTAGATTACGCATTACATACAAATATTATAAAAAACAAAACAAAAAACACGAAATAAAATTAAGACAAAAGTGAGAGAAAAAAAAAACGAAAACTAAAAGAAAAACATTGAAAAAAGAGAGTTTAGCTAAGCGAGTAAACACTTAGAATGGGGATAGCGCCTCATCGACATGCTACTCCACTTCGGCATGTATGTGCTTATTCTATAAATTTATATACACATACACATACATATATATATATATATATATATATATAAATATATATTGATATTTTTTTCATCTGTGTTTAAGCATATAGTCTGGGGCCACATGTGTGTATATTTAAATTATGTAATTTTGAAAATGTATTTAAGAATGCGACAATTGTGAAATTCTGTTGCGCGCTGAGAGATTCAAAAAGTCCAAAGCCCAAAGCGCCCAAAAGGCTTGGCAACTACTGCTTATACACACCCAAACCCACACACACACACACACACACACACACACACACACACACACACACACACACACACACACACACACACACAACTAACTGTAGTTGATAGTTTGTATGTACTTTTTAATTATATTAATTAATTACACACACACACTGGCTTTATGTAGTATTTGTTACAGAGATTTTTTGTTGCAAACAAAAAAAAGGCGAAGAACAACAAGAGAAACCGCAACATGAAAAAAAAAACAAGCTTAAGCAAATTTAAATAAGTATTTAAATGAAACATAAAATAATCCCCACATGTTGCGCATTGTGTTTTTCATTGTAATTATTTAAAAAAAAAAAAACAAAAAAAAACTTTTGATTTTAATATAGTCTGATTATTTTTTTTTCTCGCTCAAAGCCACACGCGTTTAATTAATATCGAGTAATTAATATTGAGTAACGGTAAATAAAAACGAAACTAAAATAAACACAGAACAGAAATAAAAACTAAATAAGATTTATAATATTGTCAATGATTTTTACTAAGCAGTTTTTAATAACAAAACAAAGAATTCGTTTTTATGTTGAAAGTCAAGCGAAATATGATGAAACTCAAGCGACATCCGCTATCTGATCCGATGTAAAAAAAAAATTATATAAAGATATCAAATTGCATACCATAAAGACAAGCGCTATATACATTCATTGATCAGTCAATATTTACTCAGCGAAATTGGTTTTCGATTGTATTTTAACCACAAGTATTGAAATGTATAAGAAACAAAAACAATAACAAATTGTAACAGAGCGAGTTGGACTGTTGACGTTTGTACTTTTGTAAATTAGGCCTCTGAATAAAAGCTTCAACCTCGCTAAAAAAAAAAAGCAATCTAAACCAAACATATTGTTTCCAATTCAATCGACTCCTTTGCCTTGACTCGCGGCCACTGCCTTCAATATTCTTTCCTTATTCAGCTCTCGCTGTTTGCCTCTCGCTCTATGCTGTGCGCGTCTCAATTGAAGCAAAAACAAAAATGATAATTCTTATGCATATATATATATATATGGCACACAAATTGATGCTTCGGATTCTTTTATGTATAAACTAAATTATTGCATATTCGACTATTGTATTACGGTTTATTGTGAAGCACACACGCATACATTTCAATTGAGAAACAAGTGAATATAGTATAGATACATACATACATATATTGTATTGAATCTGCAAAAATATCAGAAGTACATGAACTACAACAACAACAATAGATAGAGCATCTAGAGCGTTGACTATTTCTGTGAATCCCGAACGAAACTTAATGTTAATTTATACATATAAATATATATACAAAAGAAAAAAATGAAAAAGAAAAAAAAATATCAAATGCAATACAACAGCTGCATTGAAAATATTTCAAATTTAAAAATTTACAAAAAATAAAAAACAAATAAAAAAAACTATATATATATATTAAAAATATATACAAAATTTGTGTCCTTAAGAGTTTCAAACTTTAATTTACATCAGGGTAAAAGAAAATTTGCTTTATTTTGGTCTACAATTGCTTACATAGTACATACATTCATACATGTTGTAGTCTTGGGCTTTATGATTTTCTAGTATTCGATCATTTCTATGCATTTCGCTAAACATTATCTTACTTTGCAGAACCCAAGCCATCCGTAGCGGTTCCATAATCATCCATCCATACATACATATAGATGTTTGAAGAAGATATACTAGATGTTTGAAGAAGATATACTAGATGTTTGAAGAAGATATACTAGATGTTTGAAGAAGATATACATATATATTCCAGATAGCAAGAATCTACTACTATATTCTATTGAAATCAATTCAAGCAACAGTCTGTGCCTAAAAGATGCAATAAAATTTTTCGCAAACAGATTTTTGACTGTTCGGTATTTGAGCAAAATTTTTGGATATATTCATATTTGATCATTTTCAAATTCAATTAAATGATCAAAGGGAATCAAAATCTAACTAAATAACTAATTTTTTTCTGTTTTTTATTTTTTTTTTTATATTTTTTGTTTACTGAATAAAATGTTCTTGATTAAAAGTAAATAGAAAGGTATGAAATGTGTTAAAGTTGTATATATAATTATATTTTTTATTTATTTATTTCGTATATTACTATAAGGTATCTTAAAGCTATCAAAAAGTCCAAATTGTTTGTATATATAATACAAAATATATATGCTTTTTATTCATTTATTTATATATTTTTTTAATTTTTTAAAAAATATCGATTTTTGCCAGCACAAATGAAATATTAAAATTTGATTTTTATTTATTTAAAGTGTAAATTTTCACCATCTGATTTTATACTTTATTTCAATATTATTATCTTTTTTTTTTTTTTAATTAAAAATGTTTATATTTGATTGCACCAGTTGCTTCCATCTTTAGTGGGCGCCATTTTAGAACCTTTAAATTCTAAATATATACAGACCGTTGCTCGACTGTCTGCCATAAGCGGCTTTCACTCATACTCGCAAAAAGACTCAATAGCGCCGATTTGCACGGTTGCTTTCATGAGTGCTTTCGCGATCGGCTAGCTACCGTTTGATTTTCTTTTGTTTCGCTCTCGCTGCTCCCCGACCGTTTGGTTGGTTGAGTAAATGAGGCAAAAAGCCTATGGGTTATGCGAGGGAACATCAACTTCGTACGAGTGTGAATGTGTGTGTGTATGCAAATGCGACGACCGCAGACTTTTTAAATCATTTGCGCACTTACTCAATCGCATTGTGCGGAGTCGACGACTCGTCGTTCTAGAGCTCACCGAGCGCCACTCAAGCCGCTCAGCCTGAAGCTAAACAAAAGAAACCAGGCTCTTGTTCAGAGCGAGAGGGAGTGAGTATGAGTTTCTTTCGGTTGATTTCGTGAACGGAGCGTGAAGGTTAACAAGTATTTGTGAGCTCTGATAATATAATTTTATATTTCTAGCCCAAATACTTATCAAGGAATATTATAATGAAAACAGAGGTAGATAATAATGAGACACTCAAAAATTGCGATTCTTTAGTTTTTATTTCTATTTCTGCTTCAACATCATTCCGTATGGGATCTCTTTACGCTTCGGGAATCAGATAAAGTTAAATTAATGGAGAATTTGCATACTTTTGAACATTCCTCGCATTTCCATTCTCATTAAATAATTTCTTTAATTTGATTTCCACGAACAAGTAAAAATATATTGATGGGAGCAAATTCGACTACATGGCCAGGAATCAAATGAAGTTTGCCCGCCTGTTACCGGAAATGGAAATACAAAATCGAAATGTGTTCACGTCGCTAAAGTAGAGGAAGTCGGAGACTCTGTAGCTCTGTTGGGCAATCGCTGACGAGGCTTGATGTGGAGGCTTTTATTTTAATGATGTTTCCAGTTCGCAGCACGGCTGACGGTTCCGATGATTATCCAAAGTGTTCATTCAAAGGCAGAGGGCCAGGCCATAACTGGTTTCACATCATTGATATTTCAATTTCGATAATGATTTTTGCCAAACCAAACAGTCACCGGCAATCATATGTGTGTGTGTGTGCCCACTAAGCCTGGCTTTGGCACGGCTGACTGCAAATAATGAAAGAAAAAAAACGCTTGGCGGTCAAGGAACTGCCAGATGTTTAGCTGGGCCATGTTTTGCCTGAGCGCTCAAGGATAACCCTTTCCTTGACCGTTGATGTGCTGCCGCGCAACTTGGATCAATGATGACGTCCGTTGTTGCCACCGGCGCCACCACCTTGCTTCTGGCTCCGGCTGCCTGGCCTTTCACCTCCTGCTTCAACGCTCCGCTTCATCTGTCCTCTGCCGCAGCTCATTCCGCCTCCTGCGTCTGCTACTCTTTATTCTGATACCATGTTCAGTCTCTCCCCGCCATGCGCTTTTCGAATGTTGTGAAATTGTGTTTCTCTGTGTGTGTGTTGGTGTGCTTGTGTGTCTCGCACGCTCTTCAAGCTTCGCTACTCTCCTACTGCAGTGGCCCTGGTGCTTAATCCTGAAAGATGGCAGCCGCTTGCTACGTGCTCATTCTCGCCGTATTGCCAGCTATGCCCACCTTTGCCGCTGCCATTTTTTTTGTGGTTTGGACTTGGCTCAATAGTGACATTGATTTTGATTTGATGTTCTGCTGCCATTCCCACACACACACACACCACCACCACCACAACGAGCAGTTTTGGTTTATTATCACTTGGTTTTGTCCATGCCATTAAATTATATTAAGAGATATTCTAAGCTTTAAATATTGCTCTAAATCTATTAAGTTTGTTCTCGAGATATCAAACAATTATAGTTTTTTCTATGAATGTTTTTGCTTCTAGATTAAATGATAGGAAGAAAGAGGCGAGTAAAGTATGATCAGACTGAGGAGAAGATGAGCGATAGGCAAGAAGAGAGTTTGAAACAATGAACAAAGAGGAATATTGAAGAGATGAACGAAGGGGTCTGAGAGAGAGAGAGAGGATGAGAGAGCGAAGATCGAAGAGAGAGAGACAGAGACAGAAAGATGATTGAGAGAGTGAGACGTGAGAAGAATAGAGAGATATCATAGAGGATAATTCAAAGTAAAGCTACACTTTACTTAACGAGAGATAACTAGATGCGAGAAAAGGAGAAAGAAAAAAGAGAAGAGCCAAAAAAGGAGAGAGCGTAGTTTAGTCATACACACAAAAGGAATCATTTATAGATAATGAGAGGGGGATAGAGAGAGAGAAGAAGAGAAAAAGAGTTGAAAGAATTACAGAAAGGGAAGAGAAGGAAGATAAAGAGAGATGGAATGAACACAACTAAAGCTAGCATAGAAGAGGAATATAGTTAGTTAGCAAGGACTAGCTAAGGAAGCATAACATAATATAGGGAAAAATTGATCAATGTATGACAAAATAGAACAAACAGACAATTGTGGGCAAGACGTTAGGCCAACAATCCCTGAGATCAATAAGTAAAAGAAAGCATCAAGAAAATTCCACCAAGAAAATATTCAGTTGGTAACAGATTAAAAGAAAACACATTAGCCTGCATGAGAATGTAGAGAACTGCCTTAATTAATGCGCTTCTTCAAGTCGCTATTCGAATTTCCAATAATGCCAAAACTGTTCACACATATCTACTGAATGGCATTAATTCACATTACCAATATCTACATATGATGTCATTTATAGTCGATCTGTCAAGTTTGTAATTTAATTGAAATTACTTGTGAAAAGCCAATTTTGAATTTTTTTTTATTTATTTATTTTTTTTTTTTTTTTTTTTTAGTTTTATACACGCACGCTCAACATTTAGATCATTTAATTGGGCAATTAAAAATGAATAGTAATTTCCTTTTTATTTCGGACAATAAAGTAATTTACAATAATTAATTAAATTTATACAAAATCTATTTTTCATACGCCTCAAAGCCGATAGCCAAACTGACGGCCAAATTGCTTATCCATTTATATTTGATATTTATTTACAGCTGTGCACATTGCACGGATAATACAGTCAATATATGTATTTATATATATATGTCTATGTATATGCAAACACACCCGCACACATACGACCACATATACCGCACAACAATGCTGTTAATGCGAAAATAATTAATGCACAAAAAAAAAAAAAAAATATATATATATATATATATATATATATATATATATATATACAAAAATAATTCAAATAAATATATTGCGGTTAGTTTCGACCACAAATAAATTTGGCAGTTAAATAAATATTTATATATACATATATGTATTTGTATATAGCTATGTATATATGTGCCATCTATACATATTTATAACCAATATTAATTAGTTACATCAGCTACAATATGCTTCACGGATATTAATCGATCTAATTAAATTTGCATAAATTTGTCGTCGCAAAAAAAAAATCGTTCTTAACAGCAGAGGAGGCCATACCCTTCATATGTGTGTGGGGCATATCAATTAACGGAACTCATATGTTAGGTATTAGAAAAAAGACTATATATAAATTAAAACTTCGCTTAGAAAATTTTCTTTTTTTCAGAATATGATATATACAAAGCAATAAATATGATCAATATTTAATATAAGTATCATTAACATTTAATAACAATAATAATAATTATCATCATCATCATAATAATCATTAATAATCATCAGTAATTATGAAGACATAATTTTTCGGACAATTGCAAAATTTTACGAAATTCATTTTCCATCAGATTTTTATACTCTGTTCCTGAAAAAGGGTATATTGGTTTTGTTTATTAAAAAAAACAAGAATTTAAAATTTAAATTAAGAATTTCTCTGCCCGAATACAGAAGTGACATATTTTGGAAGCTGACCATGATGTGGCATCAGCATGAAGCTGGGACCACCACACATTCCTCAACAAATTGAGCTTCCGGACAAACCACACACTCATATATATACTAAGTATATATCTATATTTATTGTGGAATACATATATTCACTTACTTAATACGAACATAACATTTGGCATTTGTGATATGTGAGATGCACTTGGTGTTGGGCCCAGAAGCAGACATTCGCATTGGCCATAGAAAGTAATTGCCAACCGTTTTCTTGAACGTCTTAATGTCCCCGGCCCGTGGCCTAAGGACACTTTTCGACCATTGCAATTTTATTTTCAGCTGCCTTTTCTGTGTTGGTTTTCAATTGTTTTGCTCTTGGTTTTATTGTAGTCGGATCCGGTCATTTGCAGTTGTGCTTTTGACATTTCCGTTGGCAAAAAAGCAAAAAAAAAAAAAAAAAAAAATGGTCAATTAAAGCCATTAGAGACAGAAAATTATGTAAGCCATTTGCGGAATGCAGTGCGGGCAGAATGACAACTGTAAAATACCAGCTCTATTGGGATACAAGGATACCAATTATTTGTCATGAATAATGATGTGAGAATATGACTTTTGACTAAGAGGTAAGGTAAGGTAATAATCTGTCATTGTCATTGTCATTGTCATTGTCATTGTCATTGTCATTGTCATTGTCATTGTCATTGTCATTGTCATTGTCATTGTCATTGTCATTGTCATTGTCATTGTCATTGTCATTGTCATTGTCATTGTCATTGTCATTGTCATTGTCATTGTCATTGTCATTGTCATTGTCATTGTCATTGTCATTGTCATTGTCATTGTCATTGTCATTGTCATTGTCATTGTCATTGTCATTGTCATTGTCATTGTCATTGTCATTGTCATTGTCATTGTCATTGTCATTGTCATTGTCATTGTCATTGTCATTGTCATTGTCATTGTCATTGTCATTGTCATTGTCATTGCAGGACATCAAAGAGTCGCCTTAAATCTCCTTGTATTACAATATTACGCGTTTGCTTGTTTCACAGAAAAGTTATTTATTCAGAGTCTTGAGAGCTCACCCTTTGGTTGTCTTTCTTATCGCATTTGTTCGGCGTTGATACTTGAACAAAAATGGGTTCGCTTTGGGGCATCTTGCTCTGAATGGAGCTTTCTTGTCTGGGCTTTTGTGTATTTGTTTTGGCCTATATATCAATGTTTGTTTATGCTTATATCTGTCTGTCCGTCTGTCTGTTGTTTGCCTCACTCCAGCTGTGCTCTGTGTGCCATCAAAGTTATTTTGACGGCCCAGGTTTTGCCGAGGGCAAAGTTTTTCTACACTTCACACTCATCCTCAATCACAATCCATATTCTGGGCTGTCGCAAACAGCAATTAGGCTGTCATTATATCTAGAAATTCAATTTATTGCATAACATAATTGCGTATTTGGGGAATAGTTTTGACACGACTTTTCTAATAAGTCCAAATTAATAACATATTTTGACCACAAGAGTTTGCTTCTAATTATGTTAAGCTGTCTATAGAATTCTTTAAGTACGTGGTAAAAAGTAGTTGAGCCTGCTATATTGAGCTATCTGCTCCCTTAGTCGAAATTAAATATTGCAATATTTGAGCTGTAAATAGAATTCTTATCTTTCCCATATGCAAAGTTTCCTGCATCGGGCCTATATAAAACCTGTAGAACTCGAAAGCGTAATGCAGTGCTATAAAAATGCTAAAATATCCAACACGTTTCTTTCTCATTTCGGGATTGCTATTTGCATGCTCCTGGGCATATACGATAACGCCGTTCGTACAGGAAGGTAAGTAGTCTGGATTATAATTAGATTGAATTGATTTTCAAATTGTGTTTGCTAGGATTGCCCAACTATGCGGATGTTACAACTGCTCCGTACCTGAAGATCGGCAATGGTTTTTACTATTTTGAGAATTCGACGAGAAAGAATTGGTTCGATGCCTTTGCCAGTTGCCGCCAGATGGATGCCAATCTGGTTAGCTTCGAGACTGTGGAAGAGTTTACTTCAATCATGGACTATCGAAGGTCTGTAAAGGACACGAATAGATACTGGACCTCGGGCACAGATCTGGGCGCGGAGGGATCGCATGTGTGGCTCGCAACTGGCAAGCCAATCAATATTAATGTTTGGACCCTCACTAATCCGGACAATTACAAGGGCCTTGAACATTGCGATGAACTTGGTTGGCATCCATCTAATAGACCAATGGATGGCATGAACGATTGCCAATGTTCGGAAAAATTGCGTTATATTTGCGAGGCATCCAAGCCGCAAACAGCTTCCTTCATAATTTGGTGATTATTATTATGAGATGAGAGATAATGTGAAAATTAAAGAGAGATTTAGAGAGCCGGACGGATAGACATGACACAGATAGACATGAAGAACTGGAGGAATTGATGTGTAGTGGAGAAGATCAAAAGACAGATCAAACGAATGATAGAAATTTCAAGGAGCAAAGTAAGAGAGAGAGAAAATTGCGAGAGAGAGAGAGAGAGAGAGAGAGAGAGAGAGAGAGAGAGAGAGAGAGAGAGGACGTGAGAGATCAGACGAAATGGAGATGCTTAAAAATGACAAAAACAGAAAAGAGAAAACGCAACCGAGCTGAAATAAGGCAGATAAGGAAATTGATGAATCACAAAGAACAAAATATATATAGATATACATATATGTTGTAATATTATAGAGCTATTTAGCTAAGAAATTACTGCTCAAATAAAGTCTTTACTTTTTGCAAATCTATAAGCACATATATATATATATATATATATATATATATATATATATATGTTTGCTGGACAGTCTCATTAAAACTTATTTCCATCAGAAGATAATAATATGAATTAAATATAAGCCGCTTGATTGACGTGCTTCATATTCCAATTTATTGCAAAGTGATAAAAACAGAAAAATAAAACAAGAAAGAAAAAAAAATTACCTATACATAAGTATATATGTATATGTAGTATATGTATATGTACATATAGAGAGATGTGTTTTGTTTTATAAAATCTCGCCAACTGGCTTGATAATCATCTCGTGCACCTGCATATGCGGAGGCGTGGCAAGTGTAAACATCACTGCCATTGAAATATCCTTGGCATTTAGCATTGTTTCGTTGCTCACTTTACGTATGCAGTCCGGCAAAATTTCCGTATCCGTAACACCGGGACTAATGCTCTGTGATTGAATGAATGAATGAATAATCAAGTATATAAATTTAAGAAATAAATATTCATGAATACTATATACATGTATATAGGGTATATAGTAGTCCATTCATTACCGTTATCTTAATGCGCGTCCCCAAGCCCATCAGCTCCTGGCGATACATTTCAGCGAGAGCGGTAACCGCATGCTTGGTGGGCGGATAGACATTGATTTCCGGTGCACCAGCTGCCGGTGGAGCAAACAGCTTGTGACCCAATATACTATTGATCAGAATGATGTGGCCATCGAAGTTGCGCCGCTGCATGGAGCGGAAGGCGCGCTGTGTGCAATTTATGATGCCCATGATGTTCGTCTGCACCGTCTGCTGGGCCAGCGCAATGGGCATGTCCAGCAATCGGCCATTCTGCAGAGTGCCCGCATTGTTCACCAATATATCGATGGTGCCCAGTTTGCTCTCGATCGCATCGAATGCCTCCTTCACCGAACTCTCGCTGCTCACGTCACAGTGCATGGGTATTAGTCTCTCACGACTGGCGGCCGGCAATGATTTCTGCAAATCCTTGACTCGCTCCACGCGACGCGCCAATCCGACGACAATCACACCAGCATTGATCAGATCCAGGGCTATGGCCGAGCCAATGCCCGAGCTGGTTCCCGTCACGACGGCGACACGATTCTGCCAACGTTCCATGCTGCTGCTGCCTGGGCTCCGTCTCTGTGGAGAGCTCAACTTGTTCTGGGCTTGTCGAACAGAGCCATCATGCCTTATATAGTTTCCCGATTACAGATCGGGATGCCCTGTGCGTGCGACTGGTGGGCGTGGAGTTGCGTGTGTGTTCGCTTATCAAATTCAATTAGAAATTGAGTTGAGCTTATTGATAAACAGTGAGCGTTACCTGACTGAGTCGCGTTCTCTTGGCTTATTTGCTTGTCACTCAGCCAGAACTGCTGACTAACTAACTATGGGCGCATATCACTTGATGAGCCCACTCAATAGCCAATAAGTGTTGTAGGGGCTACAAGTGTGCTTATTGTCTGTCATCCACATATGGGAAATGGAAATATTAGAATGAAATCATCTAATTGAATCTTATTATAGTATAAGTAAAGAATATCTCTGAGTATATGAAATAACTTAATGAATGCTCGTGTTCTCATTATATAGCATATATAATAATAATATGTAGAATACGTAAATATATATATATATATAATTGAGACAAAATCAATTAGCATATATAATGCGATGCTTGTCAAAGATTACATACCCTAACTTACTTTTGGGTTTAGATAGATATGTAAAAAGTCCGAAATATAATATATGTAATATACATATAAAGTCGAGTCTCGATAATTCGTAATGGCAAGGGAACCGAATTTTTTACGAATTACAGAGGTTTTCGATTTACAGAGGTTTCCATTTAACGGGGAGTACAAAATCAAAATACGAAATGAATGTGTTTTTATATTTCACGTCGTTTCAACAATTTTAACTTATTAAACATTATTTTCTTAATTCAAATTCAATTCAATATTATGTATTGAATAAAACATAAATAAAATCATATTAACGAAAAATTAAGATCTTAAAAAGCTTGTCATTTTGTATTGTTTTATGTTCTTCATAATTATTTTTTTTATTATGTTTACCAAGCTTATTAAATGATCAATTGCATTATTCGGAACGCTATGAGAACGTTTGCTTGACATTTTTATGAATCGTCTTCACGCTTCAAATAAAATGAGCAAACTAATGCAAATCCTATGAGAGAACGAAATTTCGCACATAAAGCAACAAAAAGGCGTCATGCGTCTGCGATACCTAACGGTAGTTTAACTTCCAGCAAAATCGAGAATTACAGAATTATGAAACGAAATTACGATTTATAAGAGGTTTCGTAACGAATTATAAGAGACAAGATCATGACCAAGTAGGCAGAAAAATTACGAATTAACGAGGGGACCAAAATGTATGGAATTTTTACGAATTAACGAAGTTTTTTCAAGGGACCAGCAGTTTCTTACGAAATATTGAGGTTTTCGATTTAGTGGGGTACGAATTATCGAGACTCGACTGTATATAAATATATATAATATATATATATTTGAATGTCGTCATAGAATTTTCATTATGAAGCAAATATGCTGGCGCTAAGTAAATACTCTAAAGCAGAAATCTTTAGGCTCACATTGAACAAAACTAATATGCTCGTCTTGCTTTGTGAGCGAGTTTATTGCGTTGCTGAAATATTGTATATATGTCTATATACATATATAGTAGTCCGTTTGCTATAGTTTGCAATGTGAACTGAATATTGATTTAGCTGTGATTATTCTCTACTATCAATCAAATCGTTTCTCATTTCTCACTTGTAAAGATCAGCTTGGCAAGTATATATTCTATGTAGAACTGTGAAAGCAAATTGTTATGATCTGCTAAGCTGTTTAGCTGTAGTATAATTGTGAGAACTTGTCAACCGTTTGATGTGAAAACAACAAAAATACTTGAATTTAAATGAAGTCGTTTTGTATACGTCATGAATTTACATGATCAGAGGCACTTAACTATATGTTGAGCATTTGCTTTTAGCTATGAATATAGTTATTAATCAATCAGAAGTTAATAATTTAATAATTATTTTGCATTGCATAAAGAACTGATTAGATTTCATGAGCATGAGCAGATAACTATAGTGCTCGCAACGTTTTGCTTTTAGCTATTAATAAAGCTATTAGTCTATCTGAAAAACTTAATGATTACATTACATTACATAAAGAAGTGATTAGATTTCTATGCGATTTTGAAAATGTTTTTTATACCCTGAGCCCATTGAAAATGGGTTTGTTTTTTTTTGTTTTCAAAAACTAATATTTGAATCAATTAGCTTCCAGCTATAATAATTTGTCTATCTGAAAAACTTAATGATTACATTACATTACATAAAGAAGTGATTAGATTTCTTTGCGATTTCGCAAATGTTTTTTATACCCTGAGCCCATTGAAAATGGGAAATCAGGGTATAATGGTTTTTTTTTTTTTTTTTTTTCAAAAACTAATATTTGACTCAAATAGCTTCCAGCTATAATAATTTGTATTTGCTTTGAATATCGTCTCTATGCAATTCTCATATACTGTCAAGATTTCTAATCATTTGTTTAGCTTTGGGAATTTTTATTTGGTCTCTATGTAGATCACATTGCTTCCAGTGGATATTTTGCATAACCTCTCTATGTAATTTTCATAGAAGGCCAACATTTTTACGTTGAATGACCTCTCTATGCAATTCTCATTTTTGCCATTGCTTTTATACTTTTGATAACCTCTCCTTGGCATGAGCCTTCTATGCAATTCTCTTTGCTTACAGCTATACTTTGAATAACCTCTCTATGCAATTCTCATAGCTGTCACTTTTTGCTAACTATCTATGTCCATACAATTATGATAGCTTCCAGTTATACTTTGAATAACCTTTCTATGCAATTCTCATAGCTGTCACGGCTGCCTATCTCTTCTGCTTTGACTCTGAATCATTTCTCTTTGTGGCGTTTAATTATTCATCTTGCTTTTGTGCTTTCATGCCTATTATTTCCTTTAACAAGATATTCAAAGCTGAACGAGGTATATCAAGTGCGATTTCAAGGCTATGCTGAAGCACTTTTGCGGCTGAGCATGTTGACAATAGTATATGCTTTAGTTGACTGGGCAATATTTGCAATTGTCATATTCAAGAAGCGAATGCATTTGCTGCTGGCTTACCCAGCGAAAGGGATTACCTAGCAAGCTACTCCTGCCAATGCCAGGAGTGTATCTCTCTCTCTCTCTCTCTCTCTCTGTGTGTACTCATTGAGTGTATTGTCGGGGCGCAAGTTCAAATATTTGTCAAGCGAGAAGCGGATGCTGTACGTAAGTTCATATTGACTGAGGCTTCTGAGGCTCAGTGGCAGCCCGTACCAAATTGTGGACATTGGGCGAGCAAAGAGCAACTCTTATATGATATGTTCAATTTGAATGTGTGTGCATTACAAATACCCAAATACCCTGCACTTAGAAGGCGTTATATATGGTCGTACTGAAATACAATTCCATCTTCGTGGATATACAAACTTAATGAGCATAAAGTTCTCGGGGCTGCCGTGAAAAGTTTTTACTTGCTCTTAATTCGGGTCATTCCGCGTTAAGTATTTAGCACACAACTTTTATATGGCTATAAATGACAGGCTGTGATACCCTATAGATATGCAAATGAACAGATGGGTATATTGTAAGAGTGAGTACGTACATCATAGGCTAAAAGTGAATTAGAATTGGGATTTCAAAGGGTTGTGTGCCATAGAAAGCATAAATAGTGCTAGATACCCTGTAAATATGGAAGTCTTATATTATCAGGTGATATGTAAGCTCTTGGAGAAGCGTAGTTCAATTAGAGTTAAATGCAATGTGGTCACATTCAAGTCATATTATATTACAGGAGAACTAATATAAGTACTATATACCCTGTAATCATGGTACATGTTAATCATTATGTTATATTAGCTTTTAGAGGGTCTAAGTTTAATTGTGATACAAAATAAAATGGATTCACTTCATTTTCATAGTGCAGTATATTTTATACAAGTACTGTATACCCTGTAATTGTGAAAATGATTAACTAAGATATTATATTTATGAGAGCTCACATTCAGTCAAACTATGAAGTAAAGAATACTTAACAGTATCTTAATATAGTGCAGGTTATCTAATGAAAGTGTTGTATACCCTGTAATTTGGGAAATTGTTGTTTGTGAAGTTTTACAATCTTTTAGAGAATCCTAAATCAATTTGAGCTTAAAAGTAAATTGAACTCACTCAAGTTTGATTATATCAAAGGGTATCTTTTAGTCGAGCATTTTAAAGCTTGCTTTGCTACTCAATGTTGGCTTCTCTTGTTGCCGTTTGAATTGTTGTTGGCGCGCTGGCTACTGTGTTAATTTTTTAAAAGGACGCCAACTGTCATGATGCAGCCCAGATGATAATGACGAAGACGAAGGCAACGCTGAGAACAGCAACAACAACAACAACAACAGCAACAGGAAGAGGAGGCAGGGAAAGGGAAGGGAAAAGAGAGAAGAGAACAAGTTGTCTTTTATCTTGTGAAAAGCATGAAATGCAAAACACTTGAACTGAGTGGAAATGAAGGCGAAAGCAAAATAAGTAACAAAACAAGACAAGAAGAGAAAGTATAAACACACACACACATTCAGTAGAAGAAGAAGATGGAGAAGTAGAAGAGGAAAACGTTGGCAGTGTTGATAAAGACAGCAAAGACAAAAGCTATGCACACGCCTAATGGGGCGCCTGAGTCTGAGTCTAGAGAGACGGATGACTGTCAGACGCAGTTTCCCTGTCCATATCCATGTCCGCGTCCATGTTCATGTCCATGTTCATGTTCATGTTCATGTTGTTGATGCTGATGTCCTTGGCGCTGTTGCTGCAGCCAGCCTGTTCTAGTTAAATTGCCTGTCCTCGACGCTGTCGCTCTTAGTAAATCAGACCCCCAACAAACCATAAAAAATTATTATCATCAAAATACAAAATAAAATACAAAAGCAAAAAAAAAAGAGAAGAATCATAAAAAGTGGGACAAGAATGCGCTGAATTGCAAAGATTAAATGATATCGCGTTAACTAGCGATGCTTATATATAAACAGCACGAGCTGAGAGTTAATTTCTCATTGTTTATTGTCCTACTTAATACCCTGTAAATAGACAAATCAGTTATGTATATGTTGTCCATAATTGCAGTCTTTTATTTGCAGATTTCCATTAGCAATCGTATGCGCAAAATCTTATATGCTACTCTTATACTAATCTTATATTTCAATTCTTAGATTTATAATCTATATATAATATATAGTCTATAGGCCTACATTTGAAGTCTTATATTCTTGGTAGACTTTTGTTTCTAGTCTTATATTTACAGGCATGTGTTGAAAGTCTTATACTTGCACTTATACTTTGCACTTTCTTATTTTGAGTCTTATATTTGTTACCTTAATCTTCTGTCTTATATTTACAGACTCATGTTTATAGTCTCATATAATGAATTGATCTTATCTTATACTTGCTAACGTTAATTTGTTGTCTTATATGATATTGAAATCTAATCAATTTGTAGACTTCTATTTATTTTACTATGCTTAAACTCCTATATAAATATATAGAAGTTAATTAGTCCTCATATGTTTATGGGCATAAGCTAACAATCTTATATCTAAAGTCTTCTATGTAAATATCATATATGTATTTAATTATGGTCTATGATCTTTTCTAAATTGTAATCCTCATAATAATGTAACTGCTTATAAGTAGGCCGCATGGCATGCCCATCTTGTCAGCCACAAAATGTTGCTTTGATTAATGTTTCTTACTTTTTCTCGCCTATTATTCGCACTTTCAAATGAGTCGAGCAGAGCAAAAACACAAAAGATTGAAAAAGATTGGGGAGAGTATTTTCTTTTGTGACATTAAGAAATGAAGACTCCATAGAGTATATATATAGATTTGTATAGCATTGCCAGATAATAATATAATATATATATACAATATGATGCATATGATGCTGAAGAAGTATATGTATATCTATAGCATACATCATAGATCACATCTTAAATATAAGACTTTTAAGCAATACAAGTTTCGTATTATATATCCATCAGAGTATTTAATTTTCGACTAGCTGCAGTACAGGCCTTGTTCTTTCTTTTGTTTATTAATATTGTATTATATTAGATTTTCTTTTAGAATATATATATTATATAGTATACATCTTATAATATGTGTAGACTATCGGTTCTATAAAGGCAGTTAGTTACATGGGTCGTAACGACGCAATCAGAATACAATGCTTCTACATTATTCTGATTTGAGACGCTCAAGGGCCAAGGTGGAAGCAAGTTTAAGAGCCGTGTGTGTGTGTGTGTGTGTGTGTGTGTGTGAACAAGTGCTTTAATTTTTTATGATCTGACCCAGGGCCACTTCTGCAGCATAGCATATGGATATATATCCTTACCTACATATATATATATATATATATATATATATATATGTGTATTTTTATAGAAAATGTTTGTGCTCATTGCTGAGTGCTGGTAGCTGAACTATGCCAAAGCCAGCCGAGCGGCAGCTAAGAAGAGAAAATCAGCATGGAGCATCCAGCACATAGTTCATCAAGTTGGCAAACAAACGCATGCCACAGCCAAAAGAACGGGATTTTCAGTTGGTGGAGCACCGAGTGGAGAGCGGGTGGGAGTGAGGGGTGGATTGGCGAGACTTTGAAATATGTTAGCAGTTGCATTTGCTGATGAAGAGCGGGCGGACAAGCGGACGAGCGGGTCGAGACGGGATTCAAAACGTGGCAATCGCATTATGTTGCCCCAGGGCGTTGCAGCTTCCTCTCATCCGTTGCGTCGTCCTGGCCAGCCCGCCAAATAAATTTGGCCAGAGCCCGTGGAGATTCGCCATTGCCGATAGTTGGCCGAAAGTGTTGAGAGCACTTGAACTGCTGGCAAAATAATTACCGAAAGCACCAGCAAGCAACGTGTCCCAGTGTCATAGTTAACAAATGCGATTTCCTCTATACCCTGTAAAGTCAAGTGGCTAGCTGGCTCTGATCAAACTGAGCCTGATTATGAAAGATGACGAAATGAATTATTAATAATATGAAATGCAAGTATTTTTATCATTGTTTCGTCTCATCATCATCATCATCGTCTGCTGGGTATATGTTAGTCTATCATTTGCGTGCAACCATTGGGCTCAGCAACTTACATAAATTCAATTGTGTTGCTGCTAGATTGGATTCAAGTCGCTTTAGCAGCAGTTTATTTTTTGTTTTTTTGTTTCTAGTGCCTTGCTTTGTTTGGTCTGTTATTTCAGCTGGCCTAAACCGATTTGGCCACAATGCTCTCTCACCATTTGTAAATGCTCATCTCTCTCTCTCTCTCTGTGTGTGTGTGTGTGTTCCGGCATTGTCGTCTGAGCTGGCAGTTGACTTTGGGCGCTTTATGTCAATTGGTAACACTTAGGCCAAAACGTCAAACGGCTAAAAGCCATGCCAAGCATACGTACTAACGTACGTACATACACATATGTATGTATCTATTACACTTATGTATTTAGCCATATATTTTTGCAGATCGTAAGTGTCGTGCTCTTGATAACACTTATCAGTGACTAAGCTCTTGTGGTAAGTCTAGACTGTCTCGTGGAGTCATTGAACTGCAGATAATTTTTGAGAGTTTTCTTCAAGTTTGTTAATTCTTATTTCTTACGTTTCACTACTAGTCTGAGAAATTAAGAGAAAATAGCTTGTAAATACAAATTTACCGTTTTATTACTCTCTGCGAGATTAACCGAAAAAAAAAAAACAAATTATACAGTGAGCAAGAAACTTCGTTTCTTTTCGTTTTTGTTTTCTGCTGAGCGCCTTGGGTTAATCTACATACATAGGTGATTGACGCTCTCATCACGAACATCGTGTCCCTACACGATTCATAAACGAGATACGATTGACGTTCGTACAATGAGACTGAGTAAATGCGCAAACGACTCAAAGAGCCTACGGTTTTCACATTTGCATACACTCGCATGCACACTGTCAATACACGTGAGAATATACATCAATACACGCTCACAAACGATTTTTTGCTTCACTTAACTCAACCAAACGTTCGGGTAACGACGAGAGTGAGACAAATGAAAAACAAACGGTAGCTAGCCGATCGCGAATGAACTCACTCGAGAAGCGATGCAATTGGCTGCTCTTTCAGTATTTTCTTAGAGTGTGAGTGAAAGGCACTTATTGGCAACCATTGAGCAACGGTAAACAGTTATTTGCGAACTATGCTTTTGTGCAAGGGTCGTCTGAAAGCATGTTTTTTAGTAGTTATAGAAGATAGAAAAACTGAAATACTTATTGAACAGACCTCGTAGAATATGCTATGTGGTTATTATTTAAAAAATTCCCATTAAGTGCTTTAATATCTGATGAACAATTCTTGTAATAAACTTTTAATAATTTATGACAATTTAAGCTTACATATTATTGTTTTCTATGTTTATTATTGCAATTTACTTTTCCTCTTGAATAACTAATGATGCATGCGTAAAGAAACTAATACTTATATGTATATGTGTATATATATATTTTTTTTTCGATTTTTAAATTAATCCCTCTTGAAGCATGCGCTAGTTCGTTCCGTTTCAGCCTTACCACAACGCTCTGGCAATGCCAATTTATTTGATATGACCTACGTGAGCTTCCGCCCATGGCTCACTCTCTCTCTCTCTCTGTCTCTTTCTCTCTCTTAGCTTCTGGTGCTGGTCCAGCTGTCGCAGGGTTGAAGCCTTGCCCTTACATATGGGCTTTTAGGCTTACTCATGACATGCAAGCAACATACATAGATAGTTAGGTGCATGTTGCATATATCCTAGCTAAAACAGTTGAATATCATAATTTATTATTGTAAATTATTGGAACTTCTAATTGACCCATATACATTCTCTAAGCTAAATACACTTTCAGATCAAAAACCATTTGATCAATAAATATATTTCCAAAATAATTTCCTTTGACAAACTTTAAACATAATTATCCATATTTTTTATCGTTTTCAATATTGTTAGTACTTAGATTTTTTAAATATTCTTTTAAATAAATTTAGTATTTTTGATATTAGATATATAAATCTTCTTAATATTTGAACTATTTTAAGAAGTATTTTACATATTTTTTTTATATTTGTTATTATTATTATTCATTTCTTTTATATAATATATTATATTAATATGTATAATATTAATTGTATATAATATTTTTAATAATTTGACCATTGTTAGTGATTTTATTACATTATTTATTTAAATTTTTCTTTGCGCTACAAATTTCAACATTTTCCTAGCTAGTAAAGGGTATTTAATTTTCGTTGAAAATTACATATTATATATATTATATACATTCATATATATATTTTTCCTTTTTCCGCACTTGGTTTTATTTCACTGAACGTTTAGAAATTCTTCACTTGAGTGAGTTTGGGCAGCAGGTTTAACTTTTATTTTGCCGCCCAGGCCATTTGTAATAAGCATAGCCAAGCGGGTCGCATGTGAGGCTGACCCAGACTCATATTTGGACACGGACTTGGATTGGGTTCTCGGGGGGTGGCGGGCAGGCAATGGGAAAAAGTGGAAGAAAACTCAACTACATATATGTATGTGTATGTATATGTACGTATGTAGTATTGTGCTTCTTAAATATTCGCTTTTTGACTGCAGTAACGCGGCGAGGTGTGAGCTACATATGTGCACATACACATGTGTGTGTGTGTGTGTGTGTGTGTGTGTGTGTGCAGTATATAAAGCATCTGGTCTAGGACTAACTGGCCAACTAGCCGTCCATCTGTCTACTCAGCCAGCTTAGCATTAAAGAGGATTCCGTCAAGGATAACCCAGGCGAATTATGTTCAAGTTTACGAGCCTCTGTGCATGTCCTAACTGGGTCTGGGTCTCTCATATGCGAATCTTTGTGTTTGCGCATTCAAGTGGCAGCTGCCGCTGCCGCTGCCGCTGCAGCTGCAACTGTGGCAACGCGTCAGAACGCAACATGTTCTCTTGTTGCCCGCACTCACTCACGTCTAGCTGCTGTTAACTAGGCTTGGCTACTATGCTGGGGGATTGTTTTCGTTTTTCTTTGTATACTCTTTAAATGGGCATTTTAAGTTTGTCAGAGAAAGAGAGTTGGGGGGAGGGGGAGGGAGAGAGATAGGTAGGAAGTAAGTGCAGGATAAATAATGCAAATTTGCTGTTTTTTCTTGTTTATGTATAATTTTTTTTTTTGTTATATTAAATATAAAACTTTTATATGCATACCTCTCTGAAAGAGTAATTTTTCAATCTATAACTTACCATTTACAATATTTTTTTATTATGGTAAATGTAGAATATATTCAAATATCTTGAAATTCCCTAAGAAAATGTATGTGAAATTTGTATTCTAGTCTATGATTAGGCATATGTACATATATCTGCATATACTTTCTATATGCAATGCAATCTTTTAATTCAGTCTTTTTCCAGAGTTAATTATATGTATTTAGTGGAATTTTGCCTATGTAATTTTCTAGAATTTGTATATATTCTGTATTTTTTATAAGTCGGAAAACTCTTTGGGATCTACGAGATATTTTGAAAAGCAAAAACAAAGTAAACTTAACATAATGTTTATGTTAACGAAAAATGTAATCTTCTTTTATTAAATATAACACTAAATTGATCTATCTAAGCTGGCTCTAAAAGAACTGATGTCGGCTATGCTGTAGAGTCGACTGATATTGATGTGGAGCTTTCAGAGATCTATTCATTCATTCTTAGCTGTACGTAAGATCTACCTACTTATATAATCAGCTACCTTCTCTCTCTCTCACTCTCTCTTAGTTAATTTTACTCTTTGCTATCTAAAATTGATATGATTATGTTGGATATGAGCTGACATACAGCTGAGCTTATATAGATAAGAGATATATTGTTAATCTTTCTCTCTCAGCTGCAGAGTGACTTTATCTTACAGAGAATAAGATCTCTCTATCTATCTTAATAGTAACTCATTTTCTCCTTATTACAAAGTCAGTTGATCTCTCTTCCTCTCCTATCTATCTTCCTCTTTCTCTCCCACGCAGTTGCTTAATCATACACAGAGTAAGTTCTACCTTTCTATCTTACCTAACTTACTCAGCCTCTTCTACCTTGGCTTGATCTTTCCGATTGCTCATATTAACAATAAATCATATACTCTTAAAACATCTGGTTAAAGCATTCCGTCTTCGCTATTTCGCTCAGAATTTTCACTTTTTTATATGCAATTTTCTTATATTTTTGCTTTTGCTCGTGCAGTAAAGTGAGTTTTCCCATATTTATGGCTGCTGCAAAAGCTTTTAGCTGTCTCACTTGGAGCCAGAGTTCGCCGTAAGCTAAACTAATTTTGAAATTAATTGGAATGAAGTTTTTTTTTTATTTTTATTTTTAACAGCCAAAGTTGCGCGTCATTCGCACTTTTATACTCTACGCAGCTTGGGTGCAATCTCAAGCAGAGTTTAAAAGATCTTATATAAGCCATACTCTTACCATCTTATACAAACACTAGATCTCATACAATCAGCAGTAATAGCAGATATAATAGCTAGTATTTGCAGCGATCCTATATGCCCCGCTACGAACAGTATATTAAATTGTTAATTATTCACATTTCTTATTTATAGGAAGAAAAAAAAAAAAAAAAAAAAACATTAAAATTTTTCAGCCAAGTACGCATCAAGTTGGCAGGCAAAGTTTGAAAGCTGAGTAAAGTCGATAAATTGTACCCTATAGAACATAGCAGGCATGTGTATAATCTGAACCCATTGGAAATGGGAATTCAGGGTATAATGGTTTTGTGATTATGTATGTAACAGGCAGAAGGAGATGTCGCAGACCCCATAAAGTATATATATTCTTGATTCGCACAAAAAATTAAGTTGTTATAGCCCTGTTCGTCAGTCCGTCCGTCCGTTGAGATTTCGGAAACTACAAAAGCTACAGAGCTGAAATTTCACATGAATACGTGTATGTTAGTTACGCAGTGCGAGTTTATATTGTTTTTCGATACAAAATCGAAAATTTATAATCGATAATCGTTAAAAATCGAAAATCGATAAAAATCGAAAATTTGTTTACTTTTCTTTACGTTTTCTGTACCTAACACCGTTTGAGCTAGGGGCTTTCAAATTTATATATTTAGATAGATATTGTGGATACGCAAATTTTGTAAGTTTGAGATATTGGATGCCCCCTTAGCCCCAATTTGTAGTAAACACATTTCAAATACTATTGACATGAAAACCGGCAAATGGATGCTATTAATATATTCTGAAGGTATCATGAAGATGGTTCCTCTATAAATGAATTTATAAGCGTCCAAAGTATAGCCGCATGAGTGCGTAAAGAAGAAGAGTATTACCTTATTTTTTTGCAGGGTTCAGGGTATCTCGTAGTCGAGCCGTCTCGACTAGAGCCTGCTTACTTGCATGTGTGTTGGGCTGAGGTTTATGAGTTTTGTGAGCTGTTTTCATTTGTGCACTGACCTTCACAAGTTGACTGAATTTTTTAAAAATTCGTTGATTTTTGTTCGCTTTTTTTGAGTTCTTTTTTTTTTAGTTTTTTTTGATAAGGTTTTTATAAGGTTCAAAGGTTCAATAACGCAGTATGGCAAAATTTATTGTCACTACGTGTTCAAAGCGCACATAACTGGACTTCGACCCATTCACACACGCACACAGCAACAGCGGAATATTGATGACAGAACTTCATGAAGCATAAAAATTTTTGCAATGCGTAAATGTCAGATAAACCACACAGAGAAAGAGAGAGAGAGAGAGAGAGGGGGAGAGAGAGAGAGGGGGAGGTACATAAATGGATTTAATTTTTTTTTAATGTTCTTTTTTTTTTGTGTTTTTTTTTTTTTTTTTATTTTTGTTTAGTTCTGGCTGATTTGGCCTCAGCTGTGCTGCTCTTATTGATGCGTGCAATTTAGTTTGTTGGTTTTTTCTTCTGCTTCTTCTTCTGTTTTTTTTTTGCTTTGTTCTGAGACTAACGAATGTCAAACTAAGCGCAGCGCACAATTTGTGGTACAAATGCGGCAAAGTCGCATTTTTGAGCCACTGTTCGTAGGCAGCGAATCGCTTGACTATGCATGAGCCTCAGAGCTGGAACTGGCGCTGAAGCTAGAGCTGACGCTGAACTGGGCTGAACAGAGTTGAATTTACGCAACGATTGGTCTGTCTGCCACATAAACGGAGTCATTGACGAGGTCTTCGTGAATTTTGCCAGCCAGCCAAGGCTGAAATTGGCTTTTGCCTTTATTTTCTGGCTTTCATTTTTTTTTTTTTTGGCGAACGTATTTTGAATTTTAATGGAGAGTGCGGCAGAGACGCAGCGCAACAGTCGTAACCCTTTTATCCTTTATCCCTCCGCACCCTTTCTCACTCTTTTTATTTGTCATTTCGCACACACACACACACACACACGGACATTATTTGGGCAACTATTTCATTAGCAACAGCAGCCGTAAATATATGTACTATGTATAGATATGTATGTGAATTTGCGCAAAGGTTGCCGTGGCGTGGGCGTAGCGGATTTTGGTTTTTATGCAGCCCAACCTTAGCATCAGCTCATTTTCCAGCATTTTCAGCAAAGAGCCAAAAACAACAAACGACAACGCATACGAAAAATCAACACACATGTGCTCAACTAGCGGCATTGAAATAGTCGACGCACTACAAAAAGACCGCAATGCGATTGGATTAACATTTTCCACAATATCTATAGCATACTTTTTGGATGTATGCATGTGTGTGTGTGTGTGTTTGTGTTTGTTTGTGTGTGTTTGTCTGCTCCTGTCCCAAGGCTGTCATTCAGTCAGTCTGTCAGGACTTGAGCGCGAGTGCGTCTTAGTTTGCGGTTGAAAACATGGGTGAATGATTGGCAAGAACCATATTTGAATATTTGATTGTGTTTCACACACACACACACGCACACATATATGCGTGTGAGTATGCATGTGTGTGTGTGTGTGTATGTTTGCCCTTCACTGTCTTTATTTTACTTTATAGTCAAATTATCAAGTTGAGTGATTAGTCTGGAGCTTTTCATATAGAAATTTAAATTAATTTATAAAATTTTAATTGTTTTTCGTGCAGGATTAAATCTTTAAAGAGCTACAATGCTAAATTTAAGTCGTATTTAAGTTTAATTTTAGTTAACTTAAGAAAGACGTTTTAATTATGCAGCAAAACTTAATTTATTTTTTTTTTACCCTTGATTGAATTTTTATTTTTTGTTAATTTTTAATTAATTATTAGTAATATTTTTTTTTTATTTTTGATTGAATTTTTATTAATTTGTAATTAATTATTAGTAATATTTTTTTTTTGAATTTTTGATTGCATTTTCAGTTTTTATTAATTTTTAACGAATTATTAAAAATATTTTATTATTATTATTATTATCTTATTTTTGCACTAAAATTAAAATTAAAAATAAAAATAAAAATTGTTCATTTCAATTCAAAATAATTTCTTCTTCATTTAAATTTTTTTTTGTTTTCTAATTTATAATACAAAATATTTGCATATTTTTTCACTTAAAAAAAAAAAAAAATTAAATTAAAACAAAAAAAAATCACTTCAATCAAAAATAATTTCTTTTTATTTTTCAAATTTTTCGCTTCGAAATTATATTTAAAAAAATATTTTAATGTTTCTGCACTTTAAATTTAAAGATACAAATTTTGCACTTAAATTAAAAATAAATTCTTAATATTTTTAAATTTTTTCTCTTCTAAATTATGATAAATACAGATACAAATTTTTGTATTTAATTTAAGAATAATTTATTTTTATTTCTTACATTTTTGCTCTTCAAAATGATGTAATCATATAATCAATTTGAGAGTTTAGCTACTTTTAAACATATTTAAAAAATTTATAAAAAATATACATATATAAATAGATTTTTCTTAGCACATTTCCTTATTCTTAATACCTCATACCAAACTATTAAAGAGCTTAACACATGATATATATAAATAAATATTTTTATCGCATTATACATATTTTCAGAATTCTGGAATTAGACTCGCATTTTATCATGCATATGATATGTATATATATACATATATATAAATATATTTCCGCATTTAGACTAAATGCGTCATTTGGAGAACTTGTTTGGGGATAGCCTCCATCTGCGTGGCTTTAATGCTGGTCATGTGTGTGCGTAAGGTCGTGACACACATTTGACAAAAAAGAGCTGTCCCATGGACGGTAGGCAGTTGGCAGTTACTAGTGTGTGTCCTATGAGGTCCTTGCCGTGGCCTTCACTGCCCTTTGTGGGTTTGCTTTACGACAAGCGCCAGCACCAACGCCCGCCCCAGCTCCGCTGTTACATTAGCGAGCTTTAGGCTTGATTAGGCACTCGCTAAAGCGACTGTCGCTGTAGGTGTGTCCCCGGTGCTGGCATTTTTTCTCTGTTATTTTGACCTTTCCTTTTGACCAGCCAAATGCGAGCTAGTGCTTGGCAATAAAAGTGATTCCGAATTACCAAAAATAACCCTTAAATTGAAAATGGGCAATGCGATTTATAATTGGGCTAATTATAAGCTCTGACACTTAAAAATGTTTTAGAACATTAAAAAAATATCATAATAATGGTAATGCAATTGTAATTCTGATAAAAACGATGATTAAGATGATAGTTATGAGAGTGATTGCAATGACAATGACAATGACAATGACAATGACAATGACAATGACAATGACAATGACAATGACAATGACAATGACAATGACAATGACAATGACAATGACAATGACAATGACAATGACAATGACAATGACAATGACAATGACAATGACAATGACAATGACAATGACAATGACAATGACAATGACAATGACAATGACAATGACAATGACAATGACAATGACAATGACAATGACAATGACAATGACAATGACAATGACAATGACAATGACAATGACAATGACAATGACAATGACAATGACAATGACAATGACAATGACAATGACAATGACAATGACAATGACAATGACAATGACAATGACAATGACAATGACAATGACAATGACAATGACAATGACAATGACAATGACAATGACAATGACAATGACAATGACAATGACAATGACAATGACAAGGACAATGACAATGACAATGACAATGACATGACTCTAGATTTTAACTAATGACTACGATCATTATCGCTAATCACTATCAATGCTAACAGCAGAACGACATAATAATTTCAGCTTGAATAACTAATTAATTACAGCACTTGCTTAATCTTTTGTTTATGTAAGTATTTAATTTCAGTACAGTTTAATTTAATGACAATTACAATGAAAGGGAATTTTTTAGAGTAATGCTGCTAAGTCAAAGCTAGTTTTATATGTTTCTCCCTCACTCACTCTCTCTCCCTTACTCTCACTCTCTCTCTCTCTTTCTCTGTCTGTATATAAATTTTTTGGGTGCTGGTAGCTTCTCAGTTTCTGGGCAACTTTGTGGCGTCGCAAAGCCGAAATGCTTTTGCGTGTGGCAAATACGGAAATGGATACGCGATTGGTGCGGCCAAAAGGGCTGGCTGACTGACTGGCGTCAGCAGACGGCAATGGATCCGCGTGCGCTTCGTTGACTAAGAGAAAGAGATTTACAGCAACATCAACAGCAATAGCAACAGCAACAAGAGCAATTAAAACAGCGGCAGTAACAAATAAGAATGTGATAAAAATAAAACAAAAGTGAGAAGCCGTCATCGCCAACGCGATGGTACCCATGCTGCCACCCATGCTGCCACCCAACGGGGTACTGAGACAGCAGCGGCAGCGGCAGTCACCCGCTGCTCTCGTTCCATACGAAAAATGAAAATAAATGGCGACGGGCGCTTTTAATGACGCAGCTGTAAACACTTTGAAGGCGTTGGCCCACTTGGCAACGGGGCTGGCTGGCTGGTTGACTGTGGCTGTGGGGCTGTGACAGGGGCTAGTGGGGTGCGACATAGAGCTAACAGCATCTGAGCCATGTTTGCTTGAGCCCCGTGCGTTTCACTTGAAATGTATTAATAATTGCCTAATGCCTAATTAGCCATGCAATCTACACGCACACACACGCATCCGCATCTATGCGAGCTTAAATGAATCCTGCATGTGCGTGTGTGTGTGAGTGACAGTTCCATAGTTTAGCCAAAAAGCCAAATCCGAAGCACACTAGACTCACTGACTGCTCCCACAGTCCAGTCTAATATTTGATAACGAAGTTTTTACCGGCGCCAAAATGAGATAAAAAAAAAAAAACTGAAACGAAAACAAAAATGCGTATAAAGAGCAGAATATCCGGGAAGCCTGCTGCCTCCTCCATTGGACCTATTAGCGCCTCTCACTCTCTCACTCTCGCTCTCTCTCTCTCTCTCTCTCTCTCTCCATCTTCCTTGCCACCCAGCTCTGCCCACGTTGAGTGCTGCCTTTTCTCGCCTCCTTTATGGCCATATGCTCAAGAAAGCAAACATTTTGTGCCTGGTACTTTAGCTGCTGCGAGCAGCAGAGAAAATTTCCTAAAAAAGGGAAATTTATTTATCGCATGCTAGAATGTTTGCTATACTCGGCATTGCTTGATATATTTTGCAGTGCATTGCTGGGATTCCATGTGCAGATCTTAGCTTTGTGTGATCCTTGAATATGAATTAAAGAAAAAAATTGTTTTTTGAAATTTTAAAATATATATATTTGCAATATAATATTTTTATTTAAAATATGTTGCATTGTTTATATTTTTATTTAATTTATAGAAATTGAGTGAATTTTTTAAAAGCTTTAAAGCACAAATTTTTTTTTTTAATTTTGAAAGTTTTTGAAAATGTTGCAAATTTTATATATTTCGAATATTTAATTTTGTAAATAATTATTTAGTTCATTTTTGCAAGCCTTCATACATATTTTCTATATATTCTGGATATTTCATATATAATATGAAGAATTTTATATACTCTTTAAAGAAAATTAGCAAAATGAAAGAAAATTTGGTTTTAATTACTATTTTTGTTGCCCAGTTTGGCTCAAGTTCACTAAATATCATTTTTACATTCTACAGGGTATCTAGCAATCGGATATTGTGTGTTGCCATACACACAACCTTAAATACAGTCATTTAATTAAACAACTATCTTTGCCATTTAGTTAGCTAATGGTTCATGCTGAAGTTAATAAAGCAATTGCAGCGCTAGAAAAGGGCACAAATATGCTTAAATAGTATATTTAAATTGTGTGTGTGTGTGTGTGTGTGTGTGTGTTGGCTTTGTGCTACATTTGATGGCATTTAAACAGCATTCAAATCAAATTAAATATTCATACAGTGTTTAACGGCAAAACGCAACAAAAGCGAGAGACAACAAAAACTGACAAACTGACGCAATGCTGTTAAATGACAGATAAAAAATGGCTGGCAAAACAAAATGGCGGGCGGAAGTTACAATGGCCTCTAGGGCGAAGGGGGAGGGGCGAAGGGGAGGGGGATGTGCGTGCAGATGCAGGTGTGGGCTGTGTATGGCAACGAGTGATGAATAATCCAATTAAAATATAAATATGAAAACATTAAGATGCCAAAAGCGCATTAACTTTAAATAGCATTGACTCAGTCCTCAAATCGTTCGATTCGATTCAATTACACTGGCGAGCAGAGTTAAGTAAATAATAATAATGAGTTCAGCATTTTGGAAAGGTTTTCAATACGTTGCAAGTGTATTTCAAATGGGAGTAGCTCCAGCATGACAGCTCATGGAGAAAGAGAGAGGGAGAGAGCAGGCGAGAGGGAGAGAGAGTCAGGTAGAAAAGTACGAAAGTAGTGATAGAGTTAAGGGAGGTTAGAGAGAAGAGAGCAGAGAGCAGATACAGAAGAAAAAGTCAGATAGAGAGATAAGAAAGGAAAGATAGTGATAAGCGAAAAGAGAGAGATAGAGAGGGCAATAATAAAGAAGAAAGAGTCAGAGAAATGAGAAAAGATATACGAGATAAGAGATAGATAGATAGAAGAGTGAAAGTAATATAGAGACATAGAGAGAGAAAATGTATATATAGAAATTAAATAGAGAAAGGGGACAGAGAGAGAGAGAGAGAGAGAGAGAGAGACTTAGAGAGAGTATAAAGAAAGAGATAACATAAAATGTGAGAGACAAGTCATGGTGATAGATGTAGAACCGAGAGGGAGAGAGAGAGAGAGAGAGACAGAGAGAGAGAGAGAGAGAGTTGTAGACAAGATTGAGAGAAGTGTGTGAGTGTGTCTGATAGAGAGAGAGAGCGAGATAGAGCGAAAGAGGGAGATAGAACAGAAGAGAGCGAGAGACGGACATAGAACAGAGTGAGAGAGAGAGACAGAGAGAGAGAGAGACAGAGAGAGAGAGATAAAGAGAGAGAGAGCGAAAGAGAGAGAGAGACAGAGATAGAGAGTTGTAGTTAAGATTGAGAGAAATGCGTGTGCGCTTGATAGAGAGAGAACGAGAGAGAGCGAGATAAGATATTAGAACAGAGGAGAGTGAGAGAGGGAGATAGAACAGAGAAAGAGAGAGAAGGAGAGAAACACATAGAGAGAGAGAGAGTTAAATTTGAAAAGTGCTTCGAGAAGATTCACAAATATCTTTCAAAATATCTTGACTTTGAGCTTTGAGTTATATAAAATCATATTCCGGCGCTCTCAAGCTTTATTAGAAATATCTGCAGTCAAATTGTTTGTTGAACAGCAGCATAAAATGCTGTTAGCTTGTGTTATTGTTGTCGCTCCAGATTTCAGTTAATGTTACGCCCATCTGAGTGCTCTGGGTGATAGTGGAGTGGATGCCCCCACACCCCCACCCCACCCCCGGCTCCATTGAGCGCCATGTTTTGGGCCATGTTTCAATATGTTGTCCGCGGGCAGCGTAATCTGATTTTAATGCTGGGCAACGGAGCGCGTCAGGCTGTAAAGTGCATAATAAAATTGTAGAAATTTAATTATGCGCAATTAATGCGCATTAAATGCAGCAGCAGCAGCAGCAGCAGCAGCAGCAACAGGATATTCAGCGAGTGAGCCAGCGCCTGCCAAATGCCAGCGACACAGATGGACGCCATTGATGCCAGCTAATTGGCAGCAGAGAGAGAGAGAGAAAAAAAAAACAGAACAAAAAAATTACATAGATAATTAATGTTGTTATCGACCGCCTTTGGACAACACTTGAACAATATCAATTAATTTTGAATCGACACTAAAATCAAGTGAACATTTTAATTGTGACAGCTCAATAGACACAAATCAAATTTGTTTCAAATTATTCATTGAGCAGCAGAAGGGAAAATAAATATTAATAAAAAATATTTTCTATCCATTGCCAGCTGCATTCAGCCATTCGCATGTTAAAGAATCATTTGAAAAATATATGATGTAATAAATAAATAATAATAGCGAGAGAGGGAGTGGGAGAGAGAGAAGTAGAGCTAACGACTAAGGACTCGTTTTTTATAGCGCATAATCTTAAGTAGATTGGATGTTTAAGAGATATTTAATAAATCTGAGAGCAACCTGGAATATGGATGCATAAAAGTCAACGGCAAATGGCAAATGGAAATTGGAAAATGCATAAAGTGCAGCTTATGAGGCACGGCCAGCCAGAGTGCAGCACTATAAACATTTGCATTTGATTGCATTTGCCATGGTCAAAAGAGCAGGAAAAAAAAAAACATAGAAAAAAATAGCATAAGAAACGGCGGAAAGTACGGTAATAAAATGAAAAGCCCAATCATAAATTCTATGTGTGCAATAATATAGCTAAAAAAATAACAAATAGAAAAGAAAAAGAAGCAAAGGCAGGGTATAAAAACGGGAACTTTTTTTATGACTCCAGTCACATATCATTGGCGTCAGCTGCGCGTAATTGCAGTCAGGTGTCGCACCTTGTTTTCAACTGGAATTCGCCCAAGCACGCTGAGGTCTGCTCCGTGTGGGGGGTTCTGGGGATTGGCGTGCTGAAAATGCTGTCCGATGAGTTATGAAAGCTTATTAAAGCTATGGCACAGTGTGAAAATGAAGAACAAGAAAGAAAACTATATACATATGCATTGCATTTAAATTGCATTTAATGTGCATAAGTTAGCAGATTTATAAAATATGCATAATATTTATATGTTTAAACTATTAAATAAAATATATTCAATTTTTTATAAAACGTATAAAAAAGTTTATTATATAATAATGTATATGTATAACTTCACATCCATTTTTTTCCTAAAAATATATAATAATAATAATAATTATTGTAATTTATATTTATCAGAGCTCGCAAATATCCGTTGACCATTTTTTTTTTACATATGTAAATATGTCCGCCAATAAGTGCCTTTCACTCACACTGTAAGAAAAGACTCAAAGAGCAACCGAATTACATTGCTTCTTGAATGAGTTCTTTTGCGATCGGCTCGTGCTGCGTTTATTTTTCTTTGGTCTCGCTCTCATTGTTTCCCAACCGTTTGGGTTGAGTTAAACACAGCAAAAGTCTTTGTATGCAAGCGAAGGTGGTGCACACTAAACACAGCAATTGCGTTCGTGAATTGCGTGCGTGCATTTGTATGCATGCAAATGTGAATACCGTTGGCTTTTTGAGTCAATTGCGCACTCACTCAGTCGCATGGTGCGAGCGTCTGCCTAAACGATGTTCGTTAAGAGAGCGCCACACGAATAGCTCAACTCAAAGCGCCCGAAATCTAAAACCAAAGGCTCTTATTCAAAATGAGATCGAGAGCATAAAATGTAGTTTGGCTTGCAATTCTTACTCTTTCCTCAGCCTCTGCTAGTCTATGCGCTTTACAGATATTTGATGTATATATTTATCATTTTTACATTCATTTTTATGTTTTTTTTTTTTGCTCAATGTATTAGGCCTTTTATTGAGATTCTCATGATGGCACATGAAATACAACCAATGCTCTTCGTTGTAACTGTACCTGAGTTTTATCTATATCTAATTGAATTTATATATAACTCTCTATATATATATAGCACATATTCTCTTTTTGCTCGAGAACTGATAACAGATTATATTTAAAGCAATTTAATTTTTAATCCAAAGCAAAGTCGTTAATCTGGCCAACAACGCTGCGACACTCGCATAGTCCATGGGCAAAGGCTGCGCTCAAGCACCCCCATCTCTCTCTCGCTCTCCCCTCACCCTTACACATGAGTGTCGATTTATGGGCAGTGTGCGAAGGGTCGTCGTGCTGGCCATGTAAAATGCTGGCTAGCTGGCGGAACAAGTGAATGGCGTACCATAACAATAGCATAAGTCAATTTTAATTGACTTTTATCAAGCGCACAGAATTTTCGTGGTAATTGGAAAATTTGTTATAAAAGGCAGCGGCGGTGGCTTAGACTTATTAGTGCCATTTGTTGCATGATGAAGCAAATGATAAAATTTCAAATACCCAAAAAAAAAAAAGAAAAGCAGATAAATGAGAGCAGCGCTGTAAAAATGACAAGCGCGATCGACTACCAGACAGACACGAACGGAGCCTTCGCTCATTAACGTGGCCCATAACAAGTAGCCGACCGACAAGTTACTTACCTGCGTGTCACAGATTTATGTGCAGCTATTAATCAAATCAGAGCCAACGAATAGCCCACCTCAGAATTTGATTGCGGCGACTGAGACGACCCTCCCCAAAAAAAGAAAACAAGAGCAAAAAAAAAGCGAGAAAACGAAGAATTTATGTTAACTGCCTGCCCGAACTGGCATTCAATTTGAAATTGGCTGCGAAAAGTTGAGATTGCTTTGGCTGAAATATGATCCGGTCGATAGATGCTTACTTTGATGGCTGCTCGGTTGGTTAGTGGCTGGCCCTCATCTGATGTGCCGCATTTGATTTGCCATTTTTCACAGATGCTCGTTAAAAACTGTGGTTGTCTCTCTCGACCGACTGCCCAACTGCCCGACTGCCCGTACCTACGAACGGCTGCGTGTCTCTACGGGGACTGGGTGTCCGTCTCTCCCACTGTCTGTCCTTAACTACGACCAGCTGTCCGTAGCATCGTCTACTCGTACCTCACACCGTCTGTCCGTAGCACCGTCTCCCTGTGTCTCACAGCATTTGCTCTTACCCCCCAACGTCTCCTCACACTTCTCATCATCTGCCTTCATCTCGCAGCATCTCCCCGTACTTCCCATCATCTATCCATACCTCCCATTATCTATCCATACTAACAACCGTCTGTCCGTAGCACCGTCTCCCTGTGTCTCACAGCATTTGCTCTTACCCCCCAACGTCTCCTCACACTTCTCATCATCTGCCTTCATCTCCCAACGTCTCCCCGTACTTCCCATCATCTATCCATACCTCCCATTATCTATCCATACTAACAACCGTCCGTCCGTAGCATCATCTCTTCGTGTTTTCCTGCATTTGCTCTTACCTCCCCCCATCTTGCCGTACCGCTGACCATTTTCCTTTACCTGCCAACGTCTCCCAGTACCGCTTGCTTGTAGCACCGTCTTCCCGTTTCTCTCAGCATTTGCTCTTACCTCCAGCCGTCTGCCCGTACCTCCCACCGTCTTTCGATACCTATAACCGTCTGTTCGTAGCATCATCTTCACGTGGCTCCCAGCATTTGCTCTTACGCCCCACCGTTTGTCTATAGCAACGTCCCCAATGTCTTCCACCAGCTGCCCCTACCTGCCACCGTCTCTCTGTCTGGCTGTCCATGTCCATGTCCATGCCTCTGTGTTTGCTGCTGGCCTTCCATTAACGATAATGCAGACAATTATGCACAGGCTGTCTCTAACTTTGCTTTAGCTGCTGCTGCCGCAGCTGCTTCAATTTTTGCTCAGCATTGTCAAAGTTTCCACTAGCAAATGACTTGCCAAAAACTTGAAAAAAATAAGAAGAAAACTTTCTGCTCTACACCTGTGCAAATAGCATGCGAAATAGTTGAAGATTTATCAAACATTTGAGGCTTAGCATAATCTAAAGTCCGATTTGATGAGCCGCGACTAACGCAGCTCATTGAAAATGTTAATGCACGTGAGGATAGAGCATGGGCCGGCCTGCCGGATGTGATGAGGCTTATTGTGTCCCAGTTATGTCATTGCCAAGCTAATATGCTCATTAAAGGCGACGCCGATGATAGCATCAATGAAGATGGCGCTGCAGCGTAGGCAACGTTTATTTCTCTCTCTCTCTCTCTCTCTCTCTCTCATTCTTCTTTTTTTTTTCTCCCACTCTTTTCAATTTGATGCGGCTTGACAAATTGACGAGCGAGCATGTTTGGTTAGCACATTTGCATATGCTGCACTTGTGCAAACAAAACAAGTAAGAAAGCTGTAGTCGAGACTGCACGACTACGAAATACCCTAAGCACTTCTGCGAACGAATAATATTCCAAGAATTATTCGATGCGTTTCTGCACGCATAAGAAACTGTACATCGCTGCGTCGTGATGGGAAAACTTTGATGATTACTAATTCTGTTTCTAGATGGACAATCGTATTGATATCTCAGATCAGATCAGATATATCAGATTATGATTATGATATTCCTATCTATATGCTAAACCAAACTGCATGTCTCTAGTATTTGAAATGCATTTTTTTTTCCACATTTGTGGGTGGTCGGGCGAAGTGAGGAGCGGAATCCAAAATCTGACAAAAACCGAAATTGTATTCAATTTGAATCTATATATATGCAGAAGACTTGGAGACTCTAACTCTAAAGATGAATTAGCTAGAATTTTATAACTGGTTCCCGATAAATTCGTTTATCGATAACTTTGCACATATAAAAGTTATCGAATTTCTGAAACAAACTCGTACTGCGCGCGCTATATACGGACCTAACACAAAAAGAATGAACTCTCTAGCTTTTGTATCTACGGACAGACGGACATGGCTATATCAACTTTTCTCGTCACCCTGATCAAGAATATATATACTTTATGGGGTCTGCCACGCCTCCTTCTGCCTGTTACATACTTTTAACAAAACCATTATACCCTGATTTCCCATTTTCAATGGGCTCAGGGTATAAAAACAGGTGGCGAGAGGGGGGGAGAGAGAGAGAGCGTGTGTTTGAGGCGAAAAGTGCAGCGTGCTTGTCATGTGTGTGTGTGCGGCAGCATATGTTGTCTATGTGCCAGCATATAGACGTCAACTATGCCCAAAGACATATGTGACACATCAATCACGCACACACTCAACACACACACACACACACGCACACAAGTAGCATATCTTGTAGACATATTAAAAGTGAATTTCTAGTCACGACTTTAAGTCATCAAACAAGAAAAATCAAACGAGAAAAACATTTAAAAATTGCCTGCACAAGGACGCACACAGAAAACAATTAGTTCGTGTAATTACGAACTCTGCTCAGTGTTTGGGGCAACAACAACAAAAAAAAAAAAAAAACAAAACAAAACAAAACTGGCAAAAATTGTTCGAAAAATACAAAACAAGAAAACAGCACTAATATTGTATGGAGAAAACAAAATGCAGTATGTTGGCAAAACATGTGCATTGCATTTGCATTTAAATGAGCATAAATGGTGAGTGAGTGAGAGAGGGGGGAGGGGGAGTGAGTGAGTGCAACATGAAATGTGTTTTGGCACACGTATGCCCCACAGTGTCTCTCTCTCTCTCTCTCTCTCTGCATGTGTATCTACGTGATTGCAGACAACAAGCCCCAATTGGTGGCTCAAACGGCCCAGGTTTTGGCCATTGCGCCACGCTGCACAAAATGCCCACCAAAAATTGGTCAACGTCAGTTGGGGCGTGCAATAAAGGAGTGACAGAAGGCAACCCCAACAGTCGTCTATAGGCGAAACACCCCCCAAAAGCCGCCGCACCCCCCCTCCCCACCATCTGTTCAAGTGTCGCCCACAATGCACGCATTTGCAATTTAAACTGAATGCGCATAAATTAGTGGTATTGCCGAACTTAGCAGCAATGACAGCAACAACAACAGCAACAACAGCAGCAGCAACAACAACAACAACAACAACAACAACGACTCGCACAGCAACAGCAAGCGACTAGCACAATGACAGTCCTGATGACATTGCTCATCGAGCGAGACAGACAGATGTTTGGTGAGAGCGAGAGAGAGAGAGAGAGAGAGTATGAGTGCGGTGGTGTGATAGAGGAAAATGAACAAGGTCTCGAAGTGTTCAAAACAGACAACAAAAGCACTTTCAGCTAATAGACCCAAACTCATTTGAGCAGAACTCACTTCATGACCAAAGGCGAGAGAAAGCAAACATTTTTTACATTGCTCAGATGGAAATTTGTTGAATAAATCAAATTCACTTTTTCATGAGCGTAAATTTCATTTATATATATATATATATATATATATATATATATATATATATATATATATATATATATATATATATATATATATATATATATGTAAGCTAATATTAATGTCATGTCATTATTATTATTAATTTTATTATTATTGTTATTATTAATATCATTGTTATGGCATGAGATTAACTGTTCGAGTAGAGCGCTCAGAGTGCAGCATTTTTATTTGAGAAGTGAAAGTCTTTGGGAACAGAGAACATTACGAGAGAGATAGGACAGCTGAAAGATTTTAGGATTACTTATATATTTGCTTATATAATATGTATTGCAAGTCTCAGAGAAGAGAGTGTGTGAGAGAGAGAGAGAGAGAGAGAGAGAGAGAGAGAGAGATTCATGAGAACAGCGGGTTCATACGTGCAAAAGCGAATGCAAGTCAAGAATCGACATATCGCCAGGGAGGTTAATACATTTAAGACCTCGTACTGCTGTAAAGCTGTAAGATATTCTGAATTAAATCTATTAACTATATAAAAAGCTTCAGCCAGTCACATGAATGGAAATAAGGTTCGCCTGATGCAGCATTAGTTTATCATCATTGGCATTGACATCAGCATAGGCATCAGCATAAGCATCAGCATCATCAGCATCAGATTATCATCATCATGAGCATTACCTCAGCATCATCATCATCTTGACCATTATCTCATCATCATCATCATCATCGTCTTCAGCATTATTATCATCACCTTTAGTATTGCTCTTGTAATTAGTATCATTCATTAGCATAATCATTACAGAGATTAGCTTTCATTATGACCATCAATATCATTAGCCTCATCACAATTACGTTAGATCATGCATAATATATCATCATTCGTCTCATTATTATCAATATCATTATTCTCATCTCCATTACATCTTTTATCATCATATTATCATCCACATCATCACAATCAATATCATAATTCTTATCCGAATTACATCATCATAATCAGCATCATCTTGAATAGTAATTCATCAATATCGCCATCTCTATTAACCTCATTAGCATAATAATTATCATTAATTAAATAAATGAATTACGAATTATTCTAATTATTATCATATTGAATATCATATAATCATCCTCATTAGCATCCTCCTTATCATGAACATCTTCTTCATTCTTCATCATTATCCTCGCATTTACATCAGATCATCATTAGCATAGTAATTACTTCATTCTCATTCATTAACATTCATTACTATTAATATTTGCATTGCCATCAGAGCAACTGCAACTGACGCATGCAACTTGAAATGTTTTGAGAAAAGAGGCAAAAGCTTATTATGCGTGGGGTTGGATACATACAGCAGCGACTGTTCGTATAGATAAGGGTGTGTGTGTGTGTGCCTAGAAACTGTGGCAGCCCAATATAAGTCACATGAGAGCAATTTATGTAATAGAATAACAAGGATATTTAACCTACTGTACGCCGAAGATAGCTTCACATTATTATTTTAATTGATTTCATTTATTATAACTATCTTCGGCCCTAGCCTTGTTGTCTGCCAAAATTTGGTTCTTACTTTAATTTCTTGTTGGCAGCGAGAATATATTGCAAATATTTTGGTATAATTAAAGATAATGTGAGAGTGTGACAAAGTAGGGAGAGATAGAGTGAGAGAGAGGGCCATAGACAATGAGGATCAATTTGATGATATCATATATCATATATCATATATCATATATCATATATCATATATCATATATCATATATCATATATCATATATCATATATCATATATCATATATCATATATCATATATCATATATCATATATCATATATCATATATCATATATCATATATCATATATCATATATCATATATCATATATCATATATCATATATCATATATCATATATCATATATCATATATCATATATCATATATCATATATCATATATCATATATCATATATCATATATCATATATCATATATCATATATCATATATCATATATCATATATCATATATCAAATCTGTTATTCTCTAAATTATCTCCTATCCCTGTACATTTTCCCTTATCTCTGCATATTCCTAACATTCTTAGGGCCACATCAACTGAAACTGTTAATTTTAACATTATCTTTCTCATATCGGGAAGTGCATTCAATGTTCGCTCAGTCGGCTCTGGCCGTCTTTATTGTTTTTAATTTGTTTTAAAATTGCATTGAGAAGCTTGAATCGATGCGGAAATTAATTGGTTTGGCCCGTGGCACGGTCCACGGTGTGGAGCGATGGGATGGGAAGGAAAGGGAAGGGAAGTGGGAATATTTCCATGCTTTACACCTGAGTGGACAGATGCGCCTTATTGTTGGCCAGACATTTATGAGGCCATAATGCAATTCATGCAAGCAAATTGCTTGCGGCAGCTGCAAATTGGGTTTGGAGTGGGCACAGAATGTTGATTAATGTGAGCTATTCAATTTATGCGCTTGGCTCATTTTTTCACATTTTCTTTTTTTTTTTTTATCGGTTCGGCAATTAAGAATGGGATGGTGGCAGTATGTGGCAACGACTTGCGGCATTTGCACGTCAATGCGAAAAAACGCGCTCATGCGGAGTCCGTTTGTGGCCCGGCGGGCATTGTTGAGCTGGTCGAAAAATTCTTGCAAGCCAAGTGTTTGGCATAACGGAACTAACTCAACTGACAGCCAGCCCAGACACTAAACGTGGCTGCCAGCGACATGCAGACAACAACATTGCTGGCTCATAAAATATGGCAACGGGATTTTCGCATCATAAATCCACGAACTGACTGAGTGCCCTCTGCCCCAACCCCAACCCCCATCCCAATCCCAATGCCAATCCCAATCCCAATCCCAATCCCTATCCCTATCCCTAGTCCCTACGCCCTGTTCTCCATCCACTCTCTCCAATCAGTAAAATGTTTGTTAGCTACAGATTTATGACTGAAACAAAACGCGTTATTTTCTTTCGCCTAAATGCTACAAATACATATATATATATATTTATGTATATAGTACTTTTCGCTTTCCATTATCATTTCCATTTGAATTGTGCTCTCGGTTTATATACTCAGCGTCAGCATTTTGATTTGCCCAGCAAAACTTTTTGTTATTGCCAAATTGTTGAATTCTTGCAATTCATTTGAAAAGCCCCACGAAATTGTTTTATTACCCTATACAGAGAAATGAGTAAAGGGCCATGATAGACTATGTATGATATGAATCAAAATGAATTTGATTGATTTATTTATAGACGGGCAAGCTCTATGCTACGAAAAATAAATTCCTTAAAGGCAAAATTGATTTAAAAATTCTACAAGAAATACAATTTTTAATATTAAAAAAAATCTATGAAAAGCTTTACACTTTTTTATTTTTATTTATTTATTTTTTTTTTTTTGCATTTTAGCTTAAGCTAATTTATGTAATAACATTTATTTAAATTTAATGAGTTTTCTTCAATAAAAAAAAAAAAACGATTAAATTATTGTTTGAGACTTTTAATCTAATTTAATCTAACTTAATCTAATTATTTTACAAAATTTGAATCCATCAATATGTTATTTATATGTAAGTTCATCAAAATCGTATTATAGGATATTTACTAGTCGTTCATGCTCAACTGCAGCGTTTTTTATGGGAAATTTATATTATTTCCTTTGTAATTAGCTTGAAGCTCCAAATGATTATGAAAAGGGCCATTAAAGTCGGGCAACATTTGTCTTTTATATTACAAAATTTCATTCAATACAAAATTGAAAAAAAAGAAAATGTAAATAAAAATATGTAATCAATATTTGATGTGAATTAAGGAATTTAAAGCATGAGCAATGCAAATTTTATAACAAATATGAAGTATATAAAAAATATCAAGAATATAAAATTAAAATAAAAAAAAGCAAATATTAAATATATATAAAAATAATCAAAAATATAATAATTATAACAATATAAATATAATAATTATAAAATATAAAAAAATTTAATATATACCAAAATAGCTCATATATAATAATTTTAATAAGACTCTAGCGCGAGCTATCTGCCAGTCAAAATTAAAAAAGATTTATATAAAAAAATGTGATAAACATTAAGGAATTTAAAACATACAAGAAATAAGTAAACTTATAATTTTATCAACTTATTAAATATTTAAAAAATATCTAAAGTATAATATATTAAAAAAATATATAAAGATGTTAAAAAATAATACAAAAATAATGAAATAATTATTATATCGAAACATATATAAAGTACAACAATTATGTAAGAAATTGAGTATATAACAAAATAACTAAAACTAAGAAAAAAAATATTATTTTTTAGCATATTATTAATTTTGTTTTTATTTTTTATTTTTAAATTTTTATTTTTTTTGCATATTAATGATTTAGTTTTTTTTTATATTTTTTGATTATTTTTTTTTTATTTATTTATATTTTTATTTATTTTTAATAATTTTTTTTTTTTAGTTTTAGTTATTTTGTTATATACTCAATTTTTTTTAAATGTTGTATTTTAGATATATTTCGATGTATTAAATTATTTTATTATATTTGTATTATTTTTTAACATTTTTATAAATTTTTTATTTTTTTTTTATAAAATAATAAAAAATTGTATTAAAAATGTTTTCTATCGAAAAAATATAATGAATATAATAATTTTATAATTATATAGTATATTTTAAATTATATTATAATTTTAAAAATAATTTAATATTTAAAAAATAACAAAACTATAATTAACTTTAAAGCTCATAGAACTCCATTGCGAGGCAACTCCAAGTTGAGCTCGTTTTGGCTTTGCTTTTAGCTTTTTGCCGCAGTCAGCGAAAACGGCTGAACTCGTACGCAGAGTCAACGTTTAAATTGTTTCCCTAGGTGATTTGTTCATATGGAAAATTGTTTAATTAATATTCGGCAGTTGGCGGCGCCTAATTTCGATTGGCTTTAACGCCTTTTAAAGGCTGCCCCATTGCATTGGCTCGACTGACTCTGGTTTCCTTCTGGCCGTTTTTCCCGCTGTCCGTCCGTTCGGCTGCCCGGCTGTCGGCGGCTGTCGCCTTCAGCTCTTTTGCAATTTCACTGATTAATTGCCGGGGTGTTGTTGTTTAATGTGCTTTTTCGGCTGTTTTTTTCTGTTTTTCTGTTTTTTTTTTTCGTTTGCCTGAGCTTGGCGTCTGGCCTTGCGGTCGCTCAACGCTGCCAACTCTGGGGCTCGGCTCATCTGTTTTTATTTATGTATTTCATTTATTTAATTCAAATGTCTGCCTCGGTCTGAGCGTTTAGTTCGCGTCGCATTTGCATTTTTGCGTGTCTCCAGGATACAGTTTCCCGTCTCCCATGTCTCCCATGTCTCCCATGTCTCCCATGTCTCTCATGTCTCCTGTCTGTCCCTTGGTTTGTTTGCGCTCATTCGCTGGCGTTTTTCTTCATTAAATGCGTTTGAATTAATTTATAATTTGCTGACGCTTATGTATTTATGCCGCCCACCCAAGTTGTTGTTGACTCAGTTTTCACTGTGGCTGCTGCTGCTGCGGCTGTTTCTGTTTTTCTAGCCATTTTCACGCCTCGCGCCTAACTGTGATTAATTGTCATCGAATTTTCATCGAGTCAGCCAGTTTGGTTTGCCCACGCCCACGCACTTGACTCGTCGTAATTGTAATGGCCTTTCATCTGCTTCATCTTTTGGCCGCATTTTTGTTTTGTTTTCTTGTTTAATGCTTCTTAGGCTTGATATATGTGAGTTGGGCGAATGGCTTTATGTCGATGTTGCTCAATTTCACAAATATTTCACACAAAATCTAATTAAATCCGTTTCATTTGTAAATGATTTAAATGTCTTTGCTGTTCTGCTTTCTATAAATATGCCAATAATTATTGTGAAATAATTATTTAATTGCCTCAATACAAATTTCTCGTTTCGTATGTAAATTACAAATCATTTTGCTAACACAACTTGTTAATGCCAGCGATTCAATCAAAGCGAGTAGATATTTCTAAATACATTAATTCAAGCGCTTGCCATGGCTAGTTAGTTATACATATATATATATATATAAACTAAATGTATTCACATTTCAATATATATTCAAATGCTTATTTAAATGCAGACGCATCTCGATCTCGTTAACTTTGCTTCAAATTAAAGCGCAAATTCCTTTGGCTGTGAATTAGTTGAACTTTGCCAGATAAATTATATTAAATTATATTTAAATTATATTTGGTCGAAATTTGGTGAAAGGGAATATGCATGTGTGCATATATATGCATATATATATATGTATATATGTATATATATATGCTCTCCTATTTGAAATGCAGCTGATATTAATACATACTAATTATTACACAAGCCAACAAGAATTAATAAGTATTAATATATAAAATATAAAAAATAAAAACTGTAATATAAAATATAAAGTATAAAATATAATATATATAAATATAAAATATATAATATAAAATAAATATACATATACATATAAAATATAAAATATAAAATATATAAAATATAAAAATCTAAATATAAAATAGTAAAATAGTGAAAATATAAAATAGAAAATATAAACTATAAAATATCAAATATTAAATATAAAATATCAAAATATAAAATCTAAATAGTAAATATATCATCTCCAAATCATCCCCTCTCCCCCCTACAATCTAACCTCTCCCCTCTCCCCTCTCACTCATCAACTCTCCCCTCTCCCCTTCCCATCTCCCCCCTCCCATCTCCCCTCCCTCACCTCTAACATCAACTACCTCTCCCACCTCACAATATACAAAATATAAAATATAAAATACATACAAAAGATAAAATATAAAATCAAATCTTAGATATACGGCCCCTAAGCAAAGGGTTTTTTAGGAATACCAACCACTGTTGTCTAGGTGTTCAGACCAGCTTCCGTTGTATTAACTAACTCATAAAAGTTCTTAACGTTGCCATTCTTCAAAACTTGATGCATTTGATTAGCCAAAAAGATAATATTTTGAGGAAAATTATTGGCATTGAGCGGTTTCCCGGGCAGCGTTAAGTAATTAAAGGCGGTTAACTCGAATGTATTTGGAAATATTGGCAGCTATTTATTATTTTTGGGTATTCGTAATCGAAGGTAATTGATTTTGAGTTATTATGTGAGTCAATATTTGATCAAGATAAGAAGGAAGGCACGAGCGGGTGGTGTTGTGTATGTGTGTGTGTGTGTGGTTGATTTAGTGGTGTGTGTGGTTGAGGGGCGAGGGGCGATTGGCGGGGGTGGGCCAAATATTATTTGAGAGCAGCGTATGAGTGTGGCGCTTAATGCACTAAACACAATTTCACGTATGATTGAAGGCAAATAAATGACTTTGCGTTTGCGCTCAAATCATGCGAGGCAAACGCAGCCCACTTGAGCTCTTGTTCTTGCTTGTTCAACAAATTAGTGGGCAGCCGACCGTAAAGTACGTATACGCACCGAGAGCCGAGAGCCGAGAGACGGGAGAGCAGCAAAGCCAGCCTTAAATCCGGCATTGAGCCCTTTGGCAACTGCACTCAGAACTTGCCCATCTGTAAATTGAAGAACGTATCAAATATGCATTTGGCCAACAAACAAACAAACAAAAAGAAGAAAAAAAAAAACAAGTTGGAATTTAAATAACTTTTTACTTTACCAAGCGCGGGCTATTCTCAAATGCGAACGAGCTTATATACATATACATGTAGGTATATACGTATATAGTATTTGATGTAGATTATAGTATACTTTTTGACCTCACTTCATGTTCATCTTACAACGATACTTACTCAAATGAACGAGTAATGCTGTAGCGAACGACTAGTTGATACCCTGACTTTTTCATAGAGTCGAGGTTTCTAGACTTTTCTTATTCTTAAGCATATCTCGAAAAATAAATAAATACCAGAGCTCGCAAATAACTGTTTACCTTTGCTCGATGACTGCCAATCAGTGTCTATCACTCAAAAAAAAAAAAAAAAAAAAACTCAGAGAGCAGCCGATTGCATCGCTTCTTCCACGAGCTCATTCGCGATCAGCTACCAACCGTTTGTTCTATCTCGCTCTCATTGTTCCTCGTTAAGTTAAACGCAGCAAGAATCTCTAGTGTATGCAAGCGAAGGTTGTGTTCGCTAAACAGAGCAATTGCGTTCGTGAATTGAGTGTCTGTATGCAAATGTGAATACCGTTGCCTTATTGAGTCATTCGCGCGCTCAGTCTATTATGCGAGCGTCTGCCTACACGATGTTCGTTAAGAGAGCGTCACACGAGCAGAACCGAAGACACCTGCTTAGAGCGAGAGCGAGAGAGTATGATTGTTTTCGGTTGATCTCGTGAGCAGAGCGTGAAGGCGAGCTACAATAAATAAATACTAATAAATATACACATAAAAAATAAATATAGATAAATATTAATTAAATATTTATATATATCAGAATGCAAATTTAATAACTTTTACGTCTATCAAATCTTGCCTTATATTTTTGCAAGAAAATTAAAAAAACTCAATTCCCGTTTACTGTTCTTGCAATGTTGGCATGACCTTCTTTACCAAATGCCTATCAGTTTTACGTTTTATTCGTTGTCTTTGGTTCGGCTAGCGAGGGACACGTTGGGTCGGGTCGGTTCGGATGGGGTCGCTTGTGGTGGGGTGGAAACGGCTGTGGGGCGGACGGTTCAAGTTGACGCGCGTGGCAAGTGGCAATCAGCAATTGACATTCGGTCCTAATTGCAACAATTGAGCGCCTTTGTCAGCCAATATGGACTTGGCTTGTGATTGAGTGCCTCTGGCTCGACAGGCTGCAACAGCAGAAGAAGATGGAGGAGGATTTTTCGCTTTTGCTCTCGCTCGCACTCGTGCCGTAACACTTAAAAGTCCATGACTGCGCAAAGTGCAGCAAATCAGATGGCTCACTTAACACATCTGAAAGGTGAGCATCTCAGCAGCTGTTGACCACATCTGACTTTGTGAATTGTGTGGGTGGAGAGGATTGAGGAATCTAGCATTCAAGGGCAACGAGCCTCGGATACGACAATATTACAAGATCTATTTAATAATGTTTTTAAGTTTAAATTGTAATATTCACGATATGCTATTGAAAATTGTTATGCATATACTAAAATAAGTAATCTAATTATATACTAAGTTTTATTGAATTTAAATGGTATAAATCAGAGTTACCTGAGTTCATCTTCAACAGGTATGACGCTGATAAGGTAGCCAAAAATACTTGTATATAAATAAAAACACCAATGCTTTCTCAGTGAAAGTATTTCCCAAATCAGGCCCCTAGTGCCAGTTTCTTATTCTCGAAATTAAAGAGGGTCATGAAAGGACGACGCTATGATTGATGGTATAAAGATGGCATTGAAGGAGGAGCTGAACAAGATCACAAGTACGATTTTTTGAAGTGATTTGCGTATTGGGAAAAACTTAAGCACAAGTGTATAATATCTAAGGGGGAGTTCTTTAAAGGGAACCAAATTTAAATTGATGAATAAATAAAGAATTTAAAAAAAGGAAAAAATCGTGAAAGGAAATATTAAAGGTAATCTTTGCTTTTATATATATACATATGATGTATATATGTATATACTTTTCATAATCAGGATTCACAATTTAATTTTTCTAATAAATTCTTACATGTACAAATAAATATTTACATAAATTTCAGCTTTTTAACCACTGTGCCTGTAGGCTGTTTGATTGTCATTGACAAATGTTTCAGCTGCCGTCAGTGTCCGCCAATGCAACACCTAAGCCTCAAAGCACACAAGCCCTGATTCCGTTACTTACACACAAGCCCATTAGTATTTACCATACGACTGTCTCTGCTCCCTCTCGCTCACTCTCTTTGTGTCTTTGTACAGACTGTACAGTCTGTGGCAAAATGTAGCAGTTGAGGAATTTGAAAATGTGCCATGTTATTTCTTTATAGCTGCTGCTGCTGCTTCTGCTGCTGCCAGTTTTTCAATTTTGGTCTAAAATACTTTGAGGCAGTCGCTTTGCGAGAGTGGCCCAGACGATGTGTAGTCCAGTCGTAGTTAGCTCTGCTATTGCCATTGCCTTTTGCCATTGCGCTTTGGCCTGCACATTGGGTAAAAATCAACATTATTCCATACGTGACATTGCGCCCAGCTGATGCTGTAGGCGTTGGGCGTTGGTTGGGGAGCGTTGACGTTGTATGCCATAGTATACAATGCCGAGCACTTGTCATCTGACCTGGAAAGACGTTTAAAGAATATTCGTGGCCATGTAGTGGGGGACATTTTGAAGCTGTTGGCAGTTGCTTCTGTTACTTTATGCTGTCGATTGGCAAGAATTGTATTTTGAAATCTACTCGAAACGTTTAATTGCTATCAAATGACACGTACTCGATGTACAGTGAAGCGCTACTGAAATAACATACTTGAAAAATAAGTGAAACTTGAATAACTCTTATAAATATATCTGTTTATAGGAATTTTTTGTATCTATCATATATAGTTAAGTATATATTATTCCCCAAACTTTAATGCCCACTCTCGCATTGCCAATGTCAATTCTAGAGAATTTACTGGTAACATATGTAATAATATCTGTAAAAATTTAATTTTTGTTACATACACACATACACACATACATACCCAGATTTTCTTGCTCGTGAAATATAAAGTGGAATTCATTACGCTGCAGGCAGCAGCACACAGACATAAACACACACACACGCACGCACACACGGCCAGATACCATCTCTAACATACGCACACACACACACACACACACACACACACGAGCCAGCGTAGAGAGAGCAGGCTAACGCCTGAATAAATACACCACAATTTTAATTGTATGCACGGCATGGCGCATAATTTCGCGCATACAAGCAGATAGCCACACAGACAGGCACACACATACATACATACATACATACATAAAGTTGGACTCGCACACAATTATATATAAATTTAGTCACTTGTATTCACATGGCAGAGGTGGGACAATACTTTGCGAAATTACGCAAATATAATTTACATAGGCAAATTGCATAAAATAAACTAGAGAAATGCCAAATCATGAAAATAAACAACTCACACACACACACACATACATGTACATGCACAGGCACAGGCACATTTTCACTTTTAAAGTTAATTCATCAATATTTAATTAGCGCCGTTAATTGCGTTCATTTATGAATATAAACTATGCATTAGTTGCTTTAAAGTAAGCTTTAAGTACCTCAAATTGTAGGACTTTGAAATTTGACCAGGCAGCAAATACAGGCACATACATAAATGCTAATAGATGTATAAGTAATTGCATAAGTATAAGTGAGCGTGGCCATTCCGATAAACTTCTTTTTGCAAGCGCAGCAACATTTTGATGCTCTTTCCCAAAATATATCATGCAGGAATTCAAAATTGTATGTGAGCGTGACAGACTCTTTATTGCTTTTGATATACTTTTTACTCAGTAGGGCAGAAATAAGATAGCATTACTGCTTGAGCACACGCATGTACACACACACGTGCATATATACAAGTGAGAGAGCCTGTGAGAGAGACTATGAGAAGTAACTGCTCAGAGCATCGAATCTCTCGCTCGATCACATTAAGCTTTGAGGTTGTTCCATTTCGTTGCTTCGCTGTGAGAGTGAGAAAAATAAAACTAAGCTGACAGGAGCGATGCAACAGCTGTATTGAGTGAACTGAGTACAGCATCGGACCTCTCGCTCGATCACATTGCAATGCATTGCTCCTTAAGCCTCTAAGATTCCGTTGCTCCGCTGAGAGTATCTTAGAAAAGCAAAACGAAGTTGAGAGGAGCATGCAGCAGTAATTTAGTGTGCTGTGACAGTTTGCTCTAGATTTCTCATTTGCGTGTACAGTTGTATGAGTGCTTAGCGATTCAGTGATATAGAATAGCTTTAGTGTGCAGCAAACGTATTTGAAATTTAAGCGCCATTCGCAAATTGAGTTTTGACAAACGGTCAAATCAACGAAGTCGAAGGCGTTAATAAATAAAGACGGACGACGCAAACAAATGAAATAAAATTTATTAAGCGTAACGGAAAACAAATCAGTGGGGAATGTGGAATGGGGAATGGCATCAAATGCAAATGGCCTGGCAATGGGGGAGAATGACAAGTGCCCTAAATGAGTTGTTGCCCCAAAACGACAGAAGTACAACAAAAACAACAAAAAAAATTTGAATAATGAAGAAATGTAAATATGTATATATAACTGAAGGGGAAGTGACTGATGGATACCGTAGATTGGCCATTTGCCAAGGGGACGCACGCGTCCGTTGGACGGGTAACTAAATTGCTGGCAATGGCCCCGCAAGAATTGTTTTTCGACTTCAACCAGAATTGACCAGCTGGCGCTTTTAAACGCTCCCAATTCTAGTTTGGGAATTGCCATGTTACCCCATAGGCAAGGCTAAAAGTTCGCCGCGCTCAACACACTCACTCACACACACACACAGCGACGCACCTACACCAGTACTTATACACAGACGTACGTAAGTACATATTTACAACTACAATTCCCTGTTGACGAATGGTGGAAGCATAGAATGAACAAACCGTTTGTTCGCGAATGGTTGACTCGCACATATCCCTTATGCGAAAAAGATTTTTTTTTTTTTAATTAACAGTTATTGCTTTCATGCATTTGATTTTGTTGTTGTTGCTGCTGATACAGAGTATTCTCATTGTTTTTCGTTTGTTTTCATCTTTATTTTTGCCTTGCGCCTGAGAGCAAGCGTTTGTAACGGTAGAAGTTAGTTTTTTTCGCCTTTGCAAAGGGGCTTTTTGTTTTGGGAACTCTTATTTACATTGGTTGCCAGGCAGGTGGTATTTCCTAGTCGAATATTCTCATCTATTCGCACTCCTGCCATGCTGTAATTCATTTGGTCAGCAAACTATGATAAAGAGTGTAAGTTTAATGTTTCTAAATGCTTTTGATTAAGATGTCAGGTCAAAGGTATTAAAGTGTAATTGTCGAGGAAGTCCGTAACAACCGGAACTATTACACACACAACACAGGAGTCCAGGAGCATATAAATGGTCGAAATAGTTGAGACAATTTTCGTAAATTTTTTATTTGTTTCATTTTTGACTAGAATAATTTGTAACTGGGACGATTACACAAATACACAAGCGTGACTGGGCATGTACCACATACACGTATGTATATATACATTTATACATATGGCAAATTATACTATTAAAACTTTATCCACACGGCAGCAGACAAATGCAGACAACTTTGGCAAACATTTAGATCAGCGGTAAGCGCATTGAGGCAACAGCACGCGCCAACTGCAAAGAACACGGACAAACCAAGACAAGTGCACTGTTGCTCTGAGTATATCCCTAGACATACATATACATATATGTATATGTGTGTATGCCAAGTGGAAATTGCGTTAAGCGACAAAACTTTTGAAAATTTTTGGGAACAGCAGCACAAATAACAAGAGCTTGAAAGCTACTCAAGCGTTAGTCCCAAGTTCAAACCGTACGGAAAAAACACAGATACAATACACACACACACACACACATGTATATAGATATAGTGATAAATTGTTACATTTGCATTTGGGGTCAGGGACACTCCAGATAGCGTCAAGTGGACACAGCTGATAGCGGCGCTAGAAATCAACTCCATCCATTTGCCAAACTCGTCGAACAAACTCATATATTCGATGTCAAAAGAAGCACTGTGAAAATCATTTAATGTAACCTTCAGCATTGCCAGAGAACTGGATCTATGTTGGCAAAAACTCAGCGAATCGTGTAGTTGGCAAATATTCGTTCATCTAATTCCATTGGGGAATACGTGGGACCCGTGATAAGCTAGCTCTATAAATCATTTGTGAAATATAGTTGCAGCGGGCTGTTATTGCTGGGAGTGGGAAATACACAGAACTTGGGATTTTTTTTATGTCGATCTGTCGATGTTTTTATGCTTCTATATACATATATATATATCAAAATTTTGTTTTAGATAAGTTGAAGGTTTTTATGGATATTATGATTATGATATTATAATGTGAGTATATACCAAAGGCAATTTATTTACTATTTGAAATTAGGGAGAAATGTGTAATACTATGAAAAGTCTAGCTAAATTTAGAGACAAGTCATATAACAAAGGCAAATATTTTACAATGAAAAATCTAAAAAAAAATCTGTAACCATTACCGAAAGTCTGTTAAATTAATAGTCGCAAAATCAAATCATATTAGATATTAAAGACTACTTTTATATTATTTAAAGTTTTATAGTATTACAAATCTATAAACACAAAAAACCACAACAGTTTTGGAAACTTGTAATTAAGTTAGAATAACAATATAAATAATAATAATGGAAGAGTTGTGGAATAGCTTCAATGCATTAGCTTTTGTAGTACCCAGGGCAGTCGCACTTGACTAGTTAGATATCTAGATTCTATACAATTTAGTTATTTTCTGTCTGCAGTTATGTATCTGTCTCTCTCTGCCTTTTTCTCTCCCTCTCTCTCTCTCTCTCTCTCTTTCTCTCTCACCCTGCGCACACATTTTTAATGGGTGTACTAAAATGGTTATTTTTATTTAAATAGTTCCCAAAATTACAGACTCAACTCAACTAAGAGTCTAGTCTATAATATTGAATTGCTCTCGACTAGAAACTACATAAATGTTGCTCTGCACGCACAAGCTTACGCACACACACACACACACACACACACACACACACAGACATGTACACACACATTAGTAAATGCATTTCCGTTTTGGCCAATTCGACGTGAGCCTCTAACAATTCGTTTTTATTGTAACTGTAAATGGCAAAATGCCGCACTTCAGTCAAATGCCACCAGGGAGATCAGTCGTCATCGCCTGTGCTGGTTCTAGCTGTGGTGCTGTGACTCCGGCTGTGGCTGTGGCTGTGGCTGTCGTTGTGGTTGTAGTTGCGGTTCTGAATTTTGGTCACATACGAGTGTATATGTATGTATGTGTGACGGCTGTGACACTCACCTGCCTCTCTCTCTTTACATCTTTCTGCTCTCTCTCTTTGACAGTTCAAGTCCTTGTCATATCCTTTTTTTTCGTTTTGCCTTTTGGCTCAACTGTGAATTATCAATATTTTGCAATCAGCATAAATTGCGTAAGACATTAATTAACATTTTTGATTGACTCAGACCCAATCATTCGATATATAGATGCCTACAGCTCCCTGCTGCTCAGTGATTTGGGTTCACGATTATTTATCAATAGATTGAAGGCGCCCAAATGAGCTTGGACGTCGGTTGGGTCGTATGGCACGGTTCGCACGTGCTTTGTTTTCGTTGGCACTTGACCACAAAATTATAGCGGCTCGCTTTGGCCATTTGCTGATTGTGACCGCACTATTTTGTTGGGTCGGGCATATAAATTGCCAATGGGCCAATGGGAGGCACCAAAGACCGTAGCCATGGCCATAGCCGTAACTGAAACTGAAACTGAAACGGAAACCGTAACCGTAACCGAAACCTAACCAGCTTAACCTATAGTTGCGCCTCTTAACTTACCTCCATGCGACCAGATTTCGTTTTCAATTCAATTGCATTGAGTGGCTGAGTGGCTGAGTGGCCGAGTGTCTGAGTGTCTGACTGTAGCTGACTGCGGCATGTGCTTATAATCCTGTCCAGCCTAAGCTACAGCTTAGTCCCAAGCTGTGCGTGTGTGCGTCTGCTTGGGTGCGGCGTGTGCCAATATTGTCCCATTGACCATTTGCCAGTCGATGACTTTTTACTGTCTACATGTGCGCACCGCACTTAATTGATGCAATGCATTTGAGCTGAGCCTGACATAACTTTGCTTTTAAGCCTCACACAGGCGTCAACCAACTTGGCCCAGGCCCCTGCGGCCTACAAGCTGAGTAGAAACAGAAAAAACAGAAAATATAAAAGAAAAAAAACCAGCATGAAAAAAAAAATACAAGAAAAAGGAAAAGTCTATACAAGTCAACTTTTTATGCGCCCCAAAGTTCTAATACTCTTTTTGACTCGAAGAAATAGTATATAGATATCTCTGTCTGTCTCTTTCTCTCTTCTTTCCTCCTGTCTGGTCTCTTTCTCTCTCCTCTCATCCTCCATCTCCTCTCATCTCTCTCACACCCTCTCTCTTGTTCTCATCTATCTCTCTATCTCTCTATCTCTATATCTATATATCTCTCCGATCTCTCGACTCTGCTAATCTCTCTATCTCTCTATCTCTCTATCTCATCTATCACCTCCTACTCTATAATCGTCTCCATCATCTCCTCTCTCTATACGTCTATCTCTTTATCTCATCTCTCTCTCTCCCCTCTCCCCCTCTTGCTCTCTCTCTCTCGCTCCGCCCCCTCTACCACTCCTCTCTCCCTCGGTCTCGGGTCTCTCTCCGATCGCCTATCCTCCTCCGTCGCTCCTCCCCCTCCCTCCCCTCCCCTCCTCACCGACTGTCACAGGGACTTTGCTCTCACGAAATACCAAAGTCGGTATCTCCCCTCCTCCCGCCCTCCTCTCCATCCCCTCTCACTCCGCCTCGGATCTTCTCCCTCTCCTCCTCTCCATCTCTCCCGCTCTCCTCTCCTCCTCCTCCCTCTCTCTCCTCGGTTCCTCCGGCCTCCCTCCTCTGCTCCTCTCTCCTCCTACTTTCTTCGCTCCTCCTCCTCTCTCCGAATCTCTCTGCGTCTCGTCCCCGCCGTCCTCCTCTCCTCCTCTCTCCTCTCCCGTCTCTCGTCGTCGCGCTCATCCCTCATCCTCTCTCCATCTCTCATCATCCTCTCCTCCCGCTCGGCTCCTCCTCCCTCGTCCCCATCCCTCGTCTCCTCTCCTGTCTCCTCCATCTCCAATTCCTCCTCGAAAAAACTCCTTCACTCTGCTCTCTCTCTCTCTCGGCCCCTCCCGCCCCTCCGCTCGTCTCCCCTCACACCCTCGACACTCTTGCTCTCTCCCTTCTCTCTCTCACTCTCTCCTTCCTCCGGTTCTCTCTGCTCCTCTCTCTCCTCTCTCTTCTCCTCCTCTCTCGCTCCCCTCGTCTCCCTCTTGCTCATCCCCTCCCTCTCCCTCGCTCTTGCTCTCGCCGTTCCTCGCTCATCTCTCTCTTCTCTGCTCTCGCTTTCCCTCTCTCATCTATCTTGTCCCCTCCTTCCCTCTCTCCTCGCGCTCGTCGCCTCTCACTCCTCTCTCCTCCACTCTCAATCTCTCGCTCTCATCTCTCTCTTCCTCTCGCTTCTGGCCTCCTGGTAGTCCTCTTCTTGTTTTGTGCTCGCTCGCTTCTCTCTCTCTCTCTCTCACGTCTCTCTCATCTCTCTCTCTTGCCTCTCTCTCTCTCCCCCTTAATGCAATTTCAAGCACTCTTTTAAGGAATTCTCTCAGCTCTACTTTCTCATATTTATCCATAAATTTGTCATACCCGTTGTAAGAGTATATTAAAAAAAAATAATAATAAAGTACGAAAGGAAATTGTAGAAAGCATGACAGCAAAAATTGTTGGAGCGTTAAAAATGTGTGTCAAGCATTAGCTTTCAAAAGAAAATAGCATCAGCTGCTGCTGCTGCTGCTGCTGCTGCTGCTGCTATCGGGGCCGGATATGCCTGACCAGCTGGAGCTGAGGCTGAAGCTGACCGGCGTTGCGTATACGCCTCATGGGCCATGGCTGACGTGTGCATAAATCGTGCATGTTTGCCGCACAATAAAAGCCAAAGTATCTATATATGTCTTATATATACATATACATACTTAATGCTGCTTTGCTAATTATCGTAATTACATGTGGCTAGCATATAATTAGGTAATCAATAGATCTTATTAGGCCGAATGCTTGAAGAGATAAGCTAAGCTCTAGCCATTGTTATATAGATAATCCGAAATGTAATCTACTTTATGCAGTTATAAATTATAGATAGAGTTCTTAAATTGAATTGATATACTACATAAATCGGAGTCTAGAAGCAGAGCTGTTAAGCTAACATACCGAATATACCCTGTAAAATGCACGCCGTGGGCTGTTTTGACATGAAAGTAAGGTAATCCTTGAATTGAAATGCATTGCATATTTTGTAATGTATACAAAACGCTGATTTATTAGATTTATAGAAAGTCTCATATGATATATATATGTATCTTTATATTTTATTATAGCCAAAGATGCCCACACATTGCTGGGTATGCTTATTGGGCGATAATTTAATTGGATTAACAAAACAAAATGAAAAAAAAAAATAATATATATATGAAAAAGCAGAAGACAAGCGTAATTTGGAGCGTTCGTTTAGGGCTCATAATAACAACAGCAACGTCAGGCAATCAGGTATTCCACTTGTGGCCACTGACGCCCTTCGGGCAGCAGCGGCGCTGCCTAACCTAAGCTAACGGGTCGGTGTTAGAGCCTGTGGCTGCACATCCTGTTGGCGCTGACAGGCGACGGCATGCTCGCATTGTTCTGAGATGGTGGCCCGGAGACTTTGGCTCAACTTGCGCCCCATGGCCACAGTGTGGACATATTTTTTATCTCTCTCTCGCTCTCTCTCACTCTCTTTGCTTTCTTTTTTTATGGCGTTACAAGGTGGTAACATAAAACCGGAAACGTTGCGGCAACTGTGGCACGGACGACGGGCAATGGGCCGAGGGCCGAGGGCCGAGGTAACTGTTGGCCAGACGTTAAACTGAAATGTAAATGAAACTGTTTCAATGTGTTTCACGTTGGCTCCTAAGACCGTAAGAGTTAAATAGGTGCGGATGTTACGCTCTGCGCTTGTCTCCGACTGCGTCAGCGTTAACAAAGAAAATGTCACGGAAATAACTGAGGATTAGATTGATGAGTTTGCCAGCTAAGCCAGCCAACTGGAGGAGGGCGGGCAGGAGCACAACTCAGCCCAAGCAAGCTCTGGCCATGTCATAAACTAGTCACAGTCACATAGCAAACAGCACGTGCACCAACACTAGTCCAAGTCCAAGAGTCGACAAACAGCCCCCCCCCCCCCCCCCCCCCCCCCCCCCATCCCATCCATACTCCATGCTCTCCCTTCTTGCCGCCCACGTCCATGCATGCGGCTTCAGTTTTTGATTATATGGCAACATCAGTTTATTGCGCGCTCGTTTGGCCCGACTTTTACATGTGTTATCTTCCACTACGGCAAGTGTAATTAATTAAATTAGAGTTGACTCGAGTCGAGTTGAATCGAGTTGAGTTGAGTTGAGTTGAGTCGAGCCAAAAATTCTTCTGGTAAAATAAACTTAGCAAAGGGCTAAATCAGTAGGCGCTCGCTCTATTTCCACTAATAGCAATAGGGAAAAAATTTATATATAATATTATATATATATATATATATATAATATTATATATAAATTTATATATATATATATATATATATATATATATAAAGTAAAGCAAAAACGCCCTGACAAGGCCGTTCATATACATAGATTCATTTGCTATGCTTGAGTGTTGCACAATATATATACTTTATAGTCTATACCTATATACAAATACCAATATACATATGTTGCTGATAAAACTATATGGTATGTGCGTGCACTGCGCGAAAACTATGTGATATTATTCTCTTAGAAAATCACAACAGAAACTAATTTAGTATTTTTAGTATTTTAGTATTTATGATCTATAAATATATTTATGTATATATAATTTAAATAATATAAAGATATATGAATTTAATTTATTAATAATTTAAATTATATATTTATTTAATTTAAACTATATATATTATTATATATATATATATTAAAAAATAAAAAATATTATGAATAAATGTAAAAAAAAAAATCATTTTTCTATTATAAATGCATGATCATGTTTTTTTTTTTAATATTATAAATACATGAATTAAAAAAAAAAAATACATTATATATATATATTTTGATGATTTTTTATTATCATTTTTTTATTATAAATGCATGATAATTTTTTTATTTTAATATATTTAAAATACAAAACATTTTTAATAGAATAAAAATGCATACTGATTTTTTAAAAATTATTTTTCATATTAAAAATGCATGATTTTTTTGTTTTAATTTTTTTTTAATTTTTATTTTTTTAATATTATAAATACAAACATTTTTTTAAAAGAATAAAAATGCATAATGATTTTTAAAAATTATTCTTCGTATTATAAATGCATGAGTTATTTTTTTTTTTTTTAATATTATGAATAAAATTTAATTTATTTTTTGTTAATATTATAAATACATGATCTTTTTTTTTTTACTCATAATATAAGCGTTTCATATTTGTATAGAATTGAGAGCATTTAGAAACTTAGTATATAAATAAAATATTTTTTTAAAAATCACTTTTTTATACAATCTAAAAAAAAAAAAATAAATAAACAAGGCTTTCAAGAAAGTTTTCATTCTGATTAGTCTAAGAGTCAGCCAATTTTTTATTTTTTTTTTTTTTTTAAATGAGAAAAAGTACAATCTTTTAAATGATTAACAATAGATCGTTATGAAATATATTTTGTAATATGAATTCAAACAAAATTTACAGCTGACCTACAATGCCAATAGAAACCTTATTTTTCCCTTTAACTCATTTATTGTTTTATTCTAGTGTATATGAATATACACAACAGTAAATCTATGCATGTGTGTGTGTGTGTGTGAGCATCTATGTATGCATACATACATACATAATGTCCAACATTATCGTTGACATTTATTAGGCCCAGCTAAGTGAATTTTTTGCTTTGCTGCCTTACAATAATATTGTTATTTTGCCATTGTTGTTGTTGTTGTTGTTCACATATTCTATATGTACCCTTCAGTATGCGTGTATCTGTATTCAAATATGTGTGCGTGTGCGTGTGTGTGTGCGTGGTCGAGGGCCTTTTGTAGGTGTGTCGTATTTTGTCACGTTTAGCCAGCCCAGTTTTTGTTTTCTTGAGCGGCATTTGGGCGGCCCATGGGCTTTGGGGCTCTGTGACATTCCAAACCTTACGTGTTCTGCTATTGAAACATATTATTAATATTCACACATTCACACTCGCACACACACGCACACAACTTAGTTTGCTTGAAATGCAAAACTATAAATTGTTTACTTTGTGAGCTGCACATTAATTTGAGTAGATCGACAATTTGGATATAACTCGCTTGGATCAAACTTTATTTGGTCAAAAATTTATGGTTCACAGATATTTTTTTTTTTTTTTTTTTGTGTAAATAAATATGTATATAAATAAATATGTATATGTATTAAGAGTTGTTGATTTTTATGTTAGAAGAAAATATAGAGAAGAAAAATATCACAAAAATGCCTTTACTGAAAATTAATTAAAAATAATAAATACTAATTAAAATTTAGGTTTTTTTAATGATGCTAAATAAATGCCTTTAAAATAGACTATTCGGTTAATAAACTGTCTTAAAATTATTTTTTGTTGTTATAAATAGCAAAGGCAAAGGCAAAGCCAAAGCCAAAGGCAAAGGCAAAGGCAAAGGCAAAGGCAAAGCATGTGGTCATCACTATATGTATATGGAAATTTCAGATTATAATGATAAGCTGAGGTAATTTAGCCATATCTATATCGCTGTCTATGATTGTTATGATCACGCAAACCACAAAACTTATAGAATTGAATAAGTTGATGCCCATATTTTGAATAAAATTTCTTACCATCGATAATTAAACTAATATCGCACTATATAGTATATCATTTGAATACCATAAATGCCAAAGATATTACATATGTATGGTCTCTCAGCATGCACACAAGAAATGTAGAATAATTAAAATACCAACTCGAACTCAGCAGTATATCTCCTAGTCGGGCCGGGCACTCCCCATCTCTATTCATATTTGTGGGCAACATTTGTTTGTTTACAGACAAATGAAAAACTTAAATAGAACATGGCGTTAGTTGGTCGGGCTCCCCAATGAGATAATTTTCGTATGGCAATGCGGAAATTGCGTTTGTATTAAAAGTACAGTTATCCTTTGGGCCCATGAATCAACCTGGGCCGGGGTCCGGCTCGGGCCTGAGCACGGCCAGAGAGCCCATGTGGCACGTCTATTAAGCTGCTTTAATGTATTTTGATTGCATATTTTTGTAAGTTATGAGTTGTGAGTTATGCTTAACATATGCGCATAAATTTTAACCATACACGGCCACTGGCTGAGCATAAGAAAGGCAAACAGCGAGAGAGAGAGATAGAGAGAGAGAGAGAGAGAGAGAGAGAGAGAGAGAGAGAGAGAGAGGGTGCGGTAGAGTGGGCGAGAGATATTGTGTCCAGCGTGTTTTTGTCACACAAATTATTTAGCTCTCATGTGTCCAGCGGCCGCTTGGATAATGTGGCATAATTATACATTTAGCTGCCAAATGAATGGCTTTTGACGTCTATTAAGCACACGCTGATAACACTAAACAACAAAACTAAAGTTTAGTTTTAGCCAAACTTATATATTTCCAAAAATGTTGTCATGGCTGCAAGTCAGTTCAAGACGCGTCTTTAATGTTTGCAAGAAGTCAAAATAAATTAATTTAAATAAATTTAAATGCATATCCATAATTAATTAAATTAAATTAGATTTACATTTTGGTATTTTGAAATAATAATAAATATATACATAAGTTCTAGTGCTATGACTATAATGCGATTCACAAAAGAATTTATCGTTTTTTTTTTTTTTTTTTTTTTTTTTTTTTTTTTTTTTTTTGTGCTTGATTTGTTCATGCAGTCAGGGGAGTATATTGGTTTTTGAATGAATAACTCGTAAATAATGGTTAAAATATAATAAAAATGATATACACATATTGTTAATGTCTGATTTCATTAACAAGAACCACAGAGTCTCTTAACAGTGAACAAGAACTGCTTCTCCCTTACATCGTTATGCTATGTTATTAACAGCATCATGCGCTGTTAATAGCATAAATCCCACTACAATTCTACCACTGCGCTGTTAATAGCATTACTCCCACGCCAGTTCTCCTACTGGCTCGCAATCGACTATTAGTAATTATGTATATATATATATATATATATATATATATATATATATATATATATATATATGAATTTCCTTTTCCTTTGACTTTGGCACTTGCTCTTGAATCAGCTTCAATTTGAATTCAATTCAAACTTCACTTGTGAACAATTTTCTTTACATAAACGACAAAGATATAAACTGAAGCAGAGCAATACTTTGTGACTTTTACTCCACGTCAACACATATATTACACTGCCTCTCACACATACATATATATATATTTAATCTTATAAATATAGTCCCCTCATGAGCATATTCAATGCCATTGGAAGTATTAACATTAAGCGCCCCAATCGCTTGATTCAGTCATGTAGTGAGAAGAGTATATTGGTTTTGTATAAAAGAGAAAAAAAAAAAAATTAAATAAAAAATATGTTAAATAAATAAAATTAATATATATGTACATATATATCCCAATTCCTTTCTAACCCTCACACATATAAATTTCTTTAATCTAAACCTAATATAAATAAAATAGTAATATAAATAGAAAATAAAGTTTAAAAAAAATGTTAAATAAATATAAGTGCTATATACATAACATATATTACATATGTAGTCCGATTGCTTTCTGTCTCTCTCATCATATCTAAACAAATATACTCCATACATAAGCATATTGAATGCACATTATTCATTAAGCGCCCCAATTCGCTTATTTGGTTGCACAGTGTATTTTGTGATATAAACGCTTGGCTAACGAGATCAATCTGCATTGAATGTGGCACGGCGCATTTAATACCAAATTGTTCAGTTAAATCAGTTGCAATATTTCTGTGTCCTTGGCGTTTGCTCTCTTTGAATGCGAATGTGAACGGTGCTGATAATACCCCAATGCTGGGGCTTTGGGGGTGGATGGGAGAGGTGTGCGAGTCGTGTGGAGGCGTGGCACGTGATTATGACAACGGCTATGAATCCGTTGACTGCTCGCCGAGCCTAACTTCCGTTCCATTGTGCGCGGTTGCCGTAGTTGTAGCTATTATGGCGCTGTGTTTCCTGTGCACCGGGCGCCGGTGTCGCTGCCAGGTGAAGAGGGTCGGTCGCCGGGTCGTTAGTCATTACCTGCCTACCCAAAGCCATTGCCAAAGCCATAGCCATAGCCAAAGCCAAAGCCAACAGCGTTAACGACACTCTCTCTGTCCACGTCCATAGACGGACAGACAATGCAATTGAAATTGTTGCTGCAATCCTCAACCAGTCAGCTATCCAGCTGGGGCTGGGCATAGCAAGTTGCTCACATTCTTTGTCATTGCCCAAGGCTGTGATTCGTTCGCTGTCACTAGTCCTGGTCACGTCCCACTCATTATCATCATCGTCTGGTTATTAAACATAATTATTGGCTGCAATTTGACATTTTGCTATTTCAATTTGCAGCTGCAGTTGGCATTGCTCTTTGAATTCGTTTCAATTAGAGCTTTGGCTTTTTGATTCGTACACCTTTTACCTGAATCCCCCAAACCATAAGCAATCTAAAGTCATACAATTGAAACGTATACTATAGCGTGTAGCTTACAAAAAAGTTGCATTCTATTCTATTCTATTCGCTTCGAAAATAACATTTTATTCAACTCTCTTGAGCTGCTCAATTTTGATAAATATAATGGGTAGAGAGACTAAGTAGAATACTTCATACTCTTCATTACTTAGGAATTAGGAATTAGGAATTGGGGATTACGCATTGGGAATTCTAGGGCGACAGATTCTCATGCTTTCATAGCGTATATTCTCCATAAAATCTTCAGGACTTGTTGCCGTAAATTCGCAACATCAGAAAAGCCCATTAAAAAGAATGTCTGTAACGGTTAAATCGTATGATCTGGTCGACCAGAAACGAGAGATTAAGCGACTCGTAAATGCTTCCTTCAGTCATTACGATGCGACTAAACCGATTTATGGCTTGTCGATTGATGATATTCTGAATTTGATTACTGCAACAATGTGTAAGCAAAAGACTTAGCAAGCCCTGTAAAAATTTGCATTCTAAATAAAATTTGCTTTTTATTAGATATTTTCCATTGTAGTTTTATGAAAATTATGCAACTGCTCTGGCTAATACTGATGCGGAATATATATGTTTATTGGCCAAGTTAACATTAGCTGCTTAAAGCTAGACATTTCATGATAACTACATATATAATCTACACTGCAAGAGTATAAAAAGAAATGTATAAGTGTTGTACACACACTCTCTCTCTCTCTCTCTCTGGCCCTCTCTCTCTCTCTCACTCACACATCAGAACTGACAAATTTAATAATCATAATAATAAAAAGCAGCAGCAGACAAAATCCGAAACAAAGGCAAAAGCGCAGCGTGTATAAAGCGTTGCCACGCAGCCAAGTGAAAGGCAAAAAGACGTGGGGCACAACTGCAAGCGAAACGCAAGGATAATGCATAAACAGGACATGGCCTGAAGGCAACTGGCGTTGGCCATGTGAGGGCATGGGCGTTGCCAAATTACGCTAGACAAAGTTTAAATGCAATTGAAAAGTTTCGCCAAAGCAGCAACTATATATGTGTATATATATATGTATATATATGTGTGTGTATATTCATAAGAAATGTCATAAATGTTGACTCAGTGCTCTGGGCGCATGTTGGGCAAAAATTCGCTAAATTCATATGGACAACTTTATTGAGGGCAACCATTGTAGGGCGTGTGCGGGTGGCAGGGAATTGCCATAGTTGGCTGCTGTGTGGTAAATGAAATGCAACTGCAGCGCGAATCCACAAATTACCTCCACAGCTCTCTAACAGTGCTGCTGCTGCTGCTGTGACTACAACGATGCCAGTATCTGCTGCGCGCTGCATGATAAAGTCATTTTGTGACAGCAGCAGGAGAGCGAGTGAGCAGGAGAGAGTGAGAATGGTGTATAACTTTTGCAACCGGACAAGTTGAACAAAAGTCTTAACATATTTTCGTAATCCAAAAGTTTTGCACAAATGCGACTTAATTGTTGCTACGCGTTGCTTGGGCTCTCAGTGCAATTGTTGCTGTTGTTGTTGTTGATGTTGTCGCTGGCATAAACAAAAGCCTCAGCTAGCTGAAAAACCCCAAATGAATTTGCTGTTGATGATGTTGGCGCGTTTTATTAAGTGATTAAAAAGAATAGCAAAAGTTGCTCAGCTGCAACAGCAACAGCAGCAGGAGGAGGACTGGCAGCAGGAGAAGGACTGGCAGCAGGAGGAGGACTGGCAGCAGGAGTCGCACTTCGAGGGTGGCCACACCGCTAAATGGCAGGAATGTGGGCGTGTACCGCCCATGGCGCATAATGCCCTGCCAGCCAACATTATGCAGATTTGAGCAAACACAGCGCACAGATCACAGACCAACTTGGCTTATTTGCTGTCTTTAATGCGCTTACTGTGAAATGAGCAGCAACTGGAAAAAGTGCCGCTGGCATTATGACAGCGCACCATGGCCATGGCCAAGACTCGGTGATTAGAGCCGAAAGTTGCTTAACTTTTAAGAGGGACCGTGGGCCGGCTTATGCAACACAACAGCTAAATAATCTCGCATTGCGTGCAGCAAAAAAAAAAAATTAATTAAAAATAATTTCAACAAAATTTGATTTGATTATAGAATTGCGTATTATATCATTAATGCTTTACCTCGTTCGCTGGCAACAAAAACTTTTCAACTCTACTAAGCCTGCATAGCTATAATGTTAAGTGTTTCGCTCAAGTCCTAACACCGTGGGCTGAGCTTCCTTGAAAACTTGTGCGCGTTGCATAGTTTTTCCATGAAAACTATTTCGGAATGCTTGGCTGGAATTTCATTTCACTTAAACTCTCTATACATACATATATATATAAATGTATTCAAGTTCTTTCGCATAGTTTTGTCCACTTACAGTTGCAGCAATGTCAAGCTATTTGGCATTTCTTTGGCTTTTCTTTGGCTCTTTCCTTTCCAGCTCACATTTCTGTGTCTGGCTTCAACATTGCTTTGACCGCTGCTATTTGTGTGTGTCTGGCATCCAATAGATTCTATGGACAACAACAGCAACCGAGTCAAACTGATGACAGTCGCTTGTTGCTATTGTTGTTGTTGTTGTTGCTGTTGCTGTATTTTTTTTTTTTTTTTTTTTTTTGGGGTGTCGCAGATTTCATAAGTTTTTATGTCTTCATTTCTGGCAGTCGTCGCAAATCAATGTGAATGACAAAAATGTCTGTATCTATTTAACACAAATGCCCTTTTAGACATAAGCAATGTTACGTATACGTAATAAATACACACATTATGGCAACAACAGCAACTCAGTTGAAGGAAGCCCCGACATAAGCCATAAACTGAACGCATTAACGCCACAAATTTCGACACAAATGTGACACAAGTGTCACACAGACTTATTGATTTCGTCGAATCGAATTTGGATGATGGCAAAATGAAAGCAACTAATGTGTGTGTGTGTGTGTGTTGTGTGGTGTGTGTGTGTGTGTGTGTGTGTGTGTGGGTGTTAGCTGTAAGCCGAGTCGAGCGTATCTCAACTGCTCACTGCCCCCCCCCCCAAACCACTTGGAGTTCGCTTTTAAATCGACAGTAGAAGAAACCAAAAATTGAATTGTTTTTTTTTTTCGCTTCATAGCATAAACCCACAGAGACAAAGAGAGAGAGTGAGTGAGAGTGAGAGGACGCAGAGAGGGAGAAGACACCGAGAGAGGAGAGGAGTAGATTAGAGTTCTGGAAACTTCATATGTTGAGTACATACAAATGCAATTAGGTGAACTAAAAGCTTGCTCTGGCCTCAGGTGCTTTAGTCTCTCGCCTGCATTGCATCTCAGTTGAGTTAAGATTTAATTGCCATCTAGATGCGCGCGGGGGTCTATGTTCTGGGCGGCGGGTCGAGGGGTCTATTGATTGTTTAGTGTAGTTGCATGCAAAGCAAAGGTAAAGGATATTTCACAAAGTATCTAAGACATTCTATCAGTTCTATAAAGTATATAAAGTCTTGATAAGCATAAGAACTTTATTATTTGAGCCCTGAGTCTAGTCAATTACAAAAAAAAAAAAGAAAAAGGAATATTTGAAATTATTTTGCAGATCGTGCAAGACAATGTAATGGAAATGAAAATGGATTGAGATATTTGACTCAAAACTAATTAATAACAATTACTTTTGAGTCGAATATCTCATTCCATTTTCATTTCCATTACATTTACAGAAATCTATAGTTGTAGTTGCGGCCCGATAATAAGTACAAAATCGTCTTTATTTAGTGTAAAAAGCTGTGTCTTTTTTCCTCGTAGTTAAAAGTATATTCGTAATGCAAAAGAATGTGTGAAGAATAATCCCCGATTGCGAACCAGTAGGAGAACTGGAGTCGGAGTTATGTTATTAACAGCGCATAATACTGTCAATAGCATAGCATGTCGACGTGAGGGAGGAGCAGCTCCTGTTAATGCAATCTGACATTAACAATTTCCATTACATTTACAGAAATCTATAGTTTCCATTAGTTTTCCAAGCATAATTTAAGCTAAAGGCAACCAAATTGATGTCTGGGATCTTGTGATAAATATACGTTTTTTTTTTTTTTTTTTTTTTTTTTTTGTTATTTTATTCTGTGTTTTTAATCTATAGGCAGCCTTGCTTGCTTCCCGAATTAAGCTAAACAAATTACATTTGCGTCTTTTCGGCTTACATTTAAAAAAATAAATTTTTGATTTATTTTGATTTCTTTTTTCTTAGTAATTCTGCCAGCTTATTGTAGAAGACTCTATAGGGCATTTAGCGCTAAGCCTTAATTGCTGAGTAGTCCAGCATGAATAAACAATATATATTATTATTATTCTATTCTATTACTACTACTAGGCTATTCTATAGTATTTCAAGACGAGTCTTTCCACGAGAGCGCTTAAAAATGAATAAACCATATATATTCTTTTTTTCTGTTCAGCTGTGATCGCCAAGTGAGCGTGAGCACAAATTGAGCAACTTTGCTGCTCTTCCAAATCCAAATCCCACTCCGAATACTGCAAATACTTATACTTATACGATTTTATTTTACTTTCTACTATTTAATCGCCGCGAGTCGTAATTTATTGGATCTCTTCTCTTTGCATATGCCGAATGAGTCGCAGGTCGATCGGCTAGTTAGGGTTTTTTTTTTACAACGACCAGACTCAGACGAGCCCACTCTCTTATTCTACGAGCTCATGCACGAGCACGAGCTTCACATTAAAAGAAGAAAACTTTATTATGTACTTCTCTTTGTTTCGTTTAGTTGGCAGTTCTGTAAACGAATGTTATGCTACTTTCGAATGTTAAGTGACTGTTAACATAGTATAATTCATAAAATTCAACTAAAATCTATGTTATATGCAGAAATATGTATTAAATATATGCCATATATGTATATATATTGCAACTGTAATTGCAGCTATCACCTTAAATGTCGTTTATAGCTTATGCAATGCTGTGGATAACAAATTGTTTCAAGTCCGCTAAGCAAAACAATCTACTTTAATCGCCTAAATATTTGCGCCAACAGTTAGTTAAGCCCTATAAATATTTATGCACATTTGACCAGGGCATTGGCACGGGCAGAGAGCAGGCAGAGCTGATGGCAAATGCAGCTGCTGATGACAATCTGAAACTGGCAACCCAAAGGATGTTCAGCACTATTAAGGGCTGCAAACAGATTAAGTTCGCTCCATTGGCATGCAGATGAAATGAACTGTGCGCCGCAAAGTCCAAGCGGATCAACTTGCTTACTCCATATTTTTTCTACCATTTTTCTTCCATTTACATTTTCCCTCTTTTACATTTTCACTGATTGCAATCGGAACGAAAGGAAAATAAATATATGTATATAGTAGGTGTATGCACGTAGATTGCCGGTTCGATTCCTTGCAGCCAGCAGCTTGGTCGGCAAGTGTAATAAAAATAAAAGCATATCAAGTCGCATTAAGTCATTTCTGAAGAGATATTCATTTCGGCGAAAAGCTCTTTTGACAGCAAGCACTTTTTCCCAAATACACACGTCTTTAACAGACTCAACCAGTAAGACGAAAAACCTATTGACTAAAGCAGTTTGTAATCGATTTAAATATACAATGTCAGCTATCAGGAAGAAAGGGTTTTTGGTATGAATGTTTTTTTGTATATGAGTTAGAGAGAGAAAGAGGTAAGTACTTACACTCTTACGTTTAGCGGTCGAGTCTATGTGGCCTTTTTTCTCTGTTTATTCATCTGCTCATTCGTAAGCACATTAGTTTGTCTATATCTCGATCTCGTAAGCTGGGAGCTAGAGTCTAAACATATCCGCCTGTTGCCCCTTCTACTGCAATCAGATATCGATAACGATATATTTTACATTGATTTAAAATCGATTATAATCGATTTCGAACTTAAATTATATGATCATGTTTGCTTTGAGCTAGTTTGGTTATATCTCTGTCTCTCTAGTAGGGTATACCCGACTCTCTAGCTCTATTGCTAGTTTTGCTGTTGAAGCCATTGAAGAATTGAAAGAAAACTTGCTTTCATATATATATTCTACATATATTATATACACATCTATGATTTATGGTATTTTCTAGCTTTAAAGGTTTCCAGCTTTTTCGTCTAGTCTAACGTACCCAACTAAAAGTCTCTTACATGTTCCTTTGGTCGATATCATTGACAATGTAAAGAAAATTCGGTTTCCATTTCAATAGAATAGAGAGCAAGCAAGCGTGCACAAGACAGTTAAAAGGGGTATATTAGTTTTACTAAAAAATTTTCAATTTATTATTTGTTTCGTTTCTTTTGTATATGATATGCTACGGACTCACATTAATATGCATAGACTCTTCAAGTTCCTCTTGAGCTGTGAGCGGGCATTGAGCAGTCGATGACAGCCGATTGCAATAATATTGCTCAACTGTGACCGCAGTGGCCATTGTCACGTTTTGTGTTTCTGGTTAAATCCTTTGGCAACCTTTGTCTGTCTGCGTGTCTGCACCCCCAGTGCTCCCTCAGGCGGAGACTGCACTGCGGTTTCTCGCATCGCTGGCGTTGTTGTCGCCATTCGCTTGGCCTCTGCTGTGCTTGCCTCTCATGTGTAGTAGTGAGTCGCCGTGGCACACACACACACACACAGACGGTCTCACAATTAGCCACGTTTCACATTAAAAGTGTCGATGGGGTTGCTGCTGTTGCTGGACTGTTGTGAGCTTTGGTGTGTGGGGACAGCACTTATACTGTCAATAACTTAATTTTTACCACACAACGTGATTTAATTAACGATTACAGTAAGCAGAGTTAAGCAGGCCGTTCAGCTCCAGTCCAGTTTTCGGGCTTCTCACGAACCAATTAAGTGAGTTTCTCTGTCGTTTCTGGGCTAACAGGCAACTTGTTATCGAATTGCCAATTCTTACAAAACTTTTTCTCTTTACCCATGGACTCTGCACACACTCTCCATCTCGCTCTCTCACTTAGCATGTCTCTGTGGTACGTGTTGCCACGTGTGTATATTTTGCGTGTCAGCCAGCTAAATAGAAACGGAAATAGAAATGGAAATCTCTAGCCCGGCATGTATTTAACCGCATTAAATTGGATGCATGCGAAACGTGTTCGGTCACTGGGCCACTCTCTCTCTCTCTCTCTCCCTCTCTCACTCTGTGTCTCTATTTCTCTCTCTGTCTCTCTCTGTCTCACACAGCAGATCAGCTGACACGCACCCATTGTGGCGTCTGAACTGCGGCCAGTTGTGCCACAAATGTGAACATAATCAAAATACATCAGCACAAATTGCGGCAAGTGTGACACGTTTGCCACTGAGTTTCTAATTGCTATATTGATATAGATATTGATATATATATATATATATATATATATATATATATATATATATATATATATATACATACTTTCTTTACTTAGCATAAAGGCAAAACAAAGCGCTCACAGTGGATGCTTGAATGCATAGATCTATTTCCATTGATGTCATCATCATGTCATACTCTATGTGTTATATAGAATATAGATATATATATATATAGAATACAGTATTTCAATTCAAATTAAGTTGTATGTAAACTGTGTATTATCTAAATATAGCGCATCTTACACGTTCTTTCAAAAATGTAAATATTCATATATATTTCATATATAATTCGAGCTATTGTTTAACATTTTAGGTGTTTTTTTTTTCTTTTCTCAGTTTTATTCATATTTAATATTTTTAAATTAAAACAAAATTTTTAATATTTAAACAAAATTAAAATTAAATTAAATTGAACTCAGCAACATTCTATTAAAAATTTTAAAAATAATTCAAATCAAATAAAATTAAGCTCTGCAAAATTTTAAATTATTAAAAAAAAAAAATGAAATAAAATAAAATAAAATTAAGTTATGCAGTATTTAAATAAATATAAGAAAAAATAAAAATAAAATTAAATTAAAATTAAATTATATTAAGCTCTGCAACATTTTAATAATTATTTGAAAAATTAAAAAAAAAATTATGCTCTGCAAAATTTTAATTTTAAAAATATAAAAAATAAAATAAAATAAAAGTATAACAATTATTTTTAAAAATTGTAATAAAATTAAATTAAACTCTGCAACATTTTAATATATAAACAAAAAATAAATAAAATCATTTTATTTGATTGCAACATTTTTATAAATATTAAAAAAATAAATTGTAAAAAGCTTGCATCAAGAATTACTTAAATTATTCTTCAAGCCCCTTCAAATTTTCAAATTTTTGCATATCTCGCTCACTCTGGCCAGCTAACTGTACTTTTTTTTATGGCCTTTAAATAAACATTATTTAAGAACAAAATACGCATAGGAAGTTACAAAGTTCTATCTTCAAAGCAAAAATCAAATATTGAAGCTTATTTCGATGTTTGATTCTTTAAATGTCAGCCGTAACTATAAATATTTTTGATAGCATATAAGTATTTTCATAGTGGCCCAAGCAGCGTGATACGTTTTTTAATTATTATATTTCAGCAGCTGTTTAAGTAATCGATAATATTTATTCTTGGCCATTTTTATGAGGCTTTAATTATAGTTCAAATTTGTCGTCTGCAAATGAATATATATTTAGTATATTTAGTATATTTAGTTTCTCTCTCTCTCACTCTCTCTTTCTCTCTCTATGCATTTACATAGCAGCTGCAGCTCAATTGGATTTGAACATTGTTTCGCCTCGTGCATTTACTGGCTCATTTGCTGCGCTGTTTGCATTTGGTTAGTTTACATGCAGTTTAAGTTTGGGGCCAACTTTGTGTCGCTTTTAGCCATTTGTAAGTGCACAATGTGACGTTAACGGGCAAACAACATTTGCATTCGCACCAAAGTCCCATGAGGCCGTGAATAGTCTCTGGAGTCTCTCTCTCTCTCTCTCTCTCTCTCTCTCTCCTCTCTCTCTCTCTCTCTCTCTCTCTCTCTCTCTGTCTCTCTTTGTCTCTCTCTGTCTCTGCTTGCTGCACTAATAGGCACGTTTAAGCGCATTACGTCGAAATTATTGTAGCCGGCAAACGCTTTGGAAAATGCAATCAGCTTTTCCGCAACAATTGCAGCAATCAGAGCTGTCTACATGTTGGATTTTTCACGATACGCTGCGAGCACGGATTACAGACACTGTCCTATCGTGCTTCCGCTGACTATTTGACCAGAAAAATGATATTGTTTGTGCGCACATTCCTTCTTTTTTTTTGTAAAAAGCGAGAGAGAGAGAAAAAAAAAACAAGTAAATGTGTTCTACTCGGGTGTACTCGACGTGGACATACGCTGTCGTGCAGCTCAATGATGACTAAAAATGGGCTTCAATATTATAAAATTTGTATATGAGCTGGGCGAAGACTCTTTGCTGTTTGTCTAAGGTTTTTATATTGGCTTGAAATTTATTTTAATTTTATATAAATTAAATTTATACAAATTCTATATTTACAGCAAACTATTTTCGTTTGAGCTTTTCAAAAATTTAAATATAAAATAAATACATTTTTATTTTAAAATATTTTCTTTTTCAATTTTTTGCAGTCACACGCTCAAAGACTTACCTAGCTCAATCGATCAATCAATTGAAAGTTGATATAAATTTGAAAATATTTTATAAACCGGCAATAAATTTTTAAAATGTTTTCTCCAATTTTTGAAATCATTAACTCGTGAATCAATGCTGAGGCCAGACCACGCTATGTATCCATGAAAATTTATCCATGAAAATTATTCACACATTCTTCAAATGTTTACGAAAAAGTCCGAAAAAAAAAACAACGCATTAAATTCATAATTTTATTACGCATTTATTTTTCATACACTCTTTTTATATATGCATATTTTTAACTTTACAAAAAAAAAAAATTTGTTGTTCTTGTGTTTCTCTTTTCTGTGTGTGTTTTTTTATATATTTTTTCTTTTTTCCTCTCGTTTTTTTTTTTTTGAAGTTAGTATAGACTTTAAATTAAAATAAGTTGTTCTACTTTACTTCTCAGCATTTTTTTATATTGTTACATAACATTGTTGTGATTGGTTGTTGGCAGTGTGTGTGTGATACTCATCGACAAAACAAACACAATTTAAGCAAAGCAATTTCGGGGTCGTTTTCTGGGAAGTGTTTTTGTTTTTTGGTTTTTTTTCATTACTTGTATTTTTTTTTTCATTAAAAATACAAACACCCATAAAGAAGATCACTCTGCAATTACAACTAGAATATATTCGTAATTATGATATTTTGCAATTGCAATTGGTGCATTTTTGACCTCGATTGTTTTTTGTTCTTTTAATTAATTTATTCTTGTCGCTGACCATGAAGAAAATTACATTTGTATATACATTCATTAATACTTCTAATGTGATTTTGTTATAACTACTCGTTATCCCAAAATGGAAAAGAGTATATTGGGCTTTTTTTTTTGTTTTGTTTTTGCTCTTCTCTTTGTCAATGACTTAATTAGTATACTTAGGATATTCCTCTATACATTTCGATCGTTACTTCAAATCAACTCAGCAAATTTTGAATCGTTTTGAAATTACCAATGACTATAAAAACTTTCTTGTTTTTGTCGTTGGTAGTTGTGTGTGGGTTATGTGAAGTAACAAAGATATAGTTATTTTATTCTGTTTTTTTGTGACATTAATAAATATTTATCAACTACAATTTTAAAAACAGAGAGCCATAGGAACAACATCTTCCGCATAGGGTGTTATATATAGGATGGTTTAATATCTAGATGGAGTTTGTTACGCTCTTGTTGTGTGGGTGTTTTTGTTTTTGTTGTTGGTGTTTCGTTGTTGTTTAAGTGGGTCACCACCTAAAAAGAAAACATAATTAAATAACAAAATTAAAAGATGTACTTACCTCTAATGCATATCACATGTATGAATAGCTATACAATATTAATACTAAAATAATATAGGTTTTTTTTTTTGTTTTTTTTTCTCACATCTAATAATCTTGTTATTTTGTTATACAGTATAGTCACAACAGCCCAAAAAACACATAAATACCATTAACTTAAAATTTGCAATTACTTCATTCCATATTGTTATTATAAATTTATAAACACACAAATAAGACTACCAAAAAAAAATGTTCGTTCCAGTATCATATGGGTTGTACTGTTTCCTTAATTAATTATACAGGAATAAAAAACAAAAAATTAAAAATCACTTAAACGGAAACATAACTCATCTAAAACGAAGAATTTGAATAATCACATCTCTTAAGAGACTTAGATCTCAGACACAACAAAACCACAAAACAACAATTACCATATACTGTTATTTTTATTTATTTATTTCTTATTAATTAATAATAATCTAAAGTTTTTGTTGTAATTGTGGTATATTTATTGGTGGGAACGATCGTTTTAAAAGATTTGTAGCGGCGTTGGTAAAAAGGAAGTGTAGGGGCGGTATACAGTACCAAGTCAGTACCTGGCGCGTCTATCAGGTGTGAGGGCGTCCGCCTTCCTTGACTTCACTCGGTCAAGGGGGTGCGTCAATAAATCATACAAAACCAATACACAGCAGCCGGAAGCACTTAAATTTTTTCATTTATAATTATTACTACCATTCCACAATTCCTCCTTTAAATGCAAGTAATAACTCGCCCTTATTGTAAGGCATAAACAGATAATACAAAACTCTTTATGATACACATGTTATTTTGTGGACAAACCTACAAAAAACCTTACTTAACTACCAAATCAAGCGAAAATCAAACAAAAAAAATCACATTAGCAAAGCCCCCACAGGGTGGGCCGGCGCTCGCCCATGAAACACAATTCAATTTAAATTAACAAGTATTTGCTGAAACACACACACTATGAACGACAATTTTAGCATACATTTTAATCATTTTTACGTTGCATATATGTTACATAAAATAAGATCCCACTTTTGGTTTAGCAACCTATACTAATTATAACAAATCTATGACATAGGAGATTCACAAACAAAATTAGACGTGAACTGGTGTATACTCTGGCAATCATAAGACTATCCTGCCCCATAAAAACCAACTTGACAAAGAAACCAAAGCAAAAAACAAAGGAAACAACATAAAATTGAGCATATAATCTTCTAATAAAAACAAAATAAGGCAAATAATAAACAACAAAAAAAATTAAATCAGACCGAGCAATAACAATCAAGTGATTATCACAGGATTATATAAATGCCAAATGGACTTGACCATGCGTGTGCTGGCCAATAAAAAAAAGCCCGACAGATACACCTTTTTGGCCCTAGATATGCGCATTACTTTCACGGGAATCGCGAGGCAAAACAAGAGGACTCGTGCTGCATATACAACGTAGGGGAGTGTGTGGACAGTCCACTGTACCATACTTGGGGGGGGGGTCCCCCCCTGAAAAAGGGTTTTGGTGTGGAAATGCGGATCAAACCACAGTCATACAATTATAGCCAGTACATTAAGCAAACCGGATTACAAGAGCAAAAATCTTTTCAGTATATAATATATATCAACTCAATGTCGAAAATTGACGGATGTCATGGTTAGGGTCCCAAAGCAACATGGTTGTCCTTGTCATGATGACGTCAACCTTTATTTGGACTGGCCCCTGAACTAGGCTTAATGAAGGTATAATTCAACTGTCCTAAACGCAAAAAGAAGAAACACTCACCTTTGGACAACCCTTGAGAGACAAGGGTCTTGCAACAACGACCGGGTGAAATCGCGATTATAGGTGACTATGCCGAGCAAGCATCTAATTTTAGCGGTAAACTAAAAAAATGCCAGCTATACACATAATCTAATTGACATCCGTCATAAAACGAAAAGAGCTCTTTGAAACGGCTAAAACCCGTGTTTATCCTCTTTCAAAAAACCTCTTAATACGAACGCATTAAGTGGCTTGTACCAACAACATATTAAACATAAGAGCACCTATACATACCACTACTTATCACACCACCCGAATCACCGCATTCAAAACGTACCCACAATGGATTAGTGGCCAAAACGGTGATCTCTGAGCCAATAAAAATCCTCAAGAAATCACTTGATTATATGCCGGCTATTATTTTATTTTATTAATTTTCATTAATTTAATATAAGAAAGTATTACAACAAAGTGTCATAAAATCCTTAGTCAAATTACCCACGTCATTTAATCATTTAATTGTCTAATGAGCAGGAAGAAACTATCGAGAGAACATATCAGAAAGTAAAAACATAAAACTTCGCTACAATTTAAAACTCCTAAGCAAAATTTATTAAAGACTAATATGCAACAACAAACAATCAATGAAGCTCACCTATATATTATAAACCAATAAATTTACTAGTACACAAAATGTCGAATTCAAAACCTTTAATAAAAAAATGTAATATTGCAGCAAATGTTGGTCAAAAACTTATTACAACAACGCGACATTTCATTCGGGGGGGAGCTGGCCCACGAATACAACGAACTAGCCGATGCACCGCCGAATATTAATAAGTATACAACACATCATTTTGTGATACAGACAGTGACTTGACCCACAAACAAAAACAATTTAAATCAAAATCTATTCCGTATTCGCTTAACCAAACGCCATAATTTAACTATGGTTGCGATTTTAAAGTAGAGATTGAATGTTAGGGGATCATATAAAAAAGGGAAAGGTTAAGTGCTGGCGAGCTCAATGATGGTCATTTACAGATTTTTATTGACAATATAAGGGACGGGGATGATAAGCGGGGGCGGCGCTAACCGATGACGCGCAGTGTGTACATACAGATATATAAAGATAATGTAAATTTTATAGATGGGGTAGCTGGGATTACAGGTGTAACACGGTTGTGTAGTTCTAGGTTTTGATGGATGCCAGTAAAATATCGAACAATAGCCGATTAACAATTATCTTTTCGCGTGTATTTAACAATAATGGCCAAACTCTTTACTTATTAATTTATTATTTTTATCAATTATCTTAGTTATTACATTTCCCATTACTACATTTTATTGCTGACTGTTGCCGCGCCTTTTTCTATTTTATTTCGTTTTTTTTATTCGATATCTTTTAATATTGATTTTATTTTTTTTAATTTACGATTGATTCCAGGTTCTGTAAGCCCACCCCCCCCCACAACAATCGATTAAATATAAAAATCAGACTTAAAGAGTGGTTTTACTTGAAATACCCATGAAATGAGCCCACTGCAGTTCAAACTTCTCCTGCTTTAATTTGCTCATTTCAATGTTGTTTCCCTAGCTGCTCTTCAGTTAATGGTAAATAAAATAGATTTCAAAATATAATAACTCAAATACATTTTATATAAGTTTTAATTTTAATATAATCATAATAATATATTCAAATAAATTCCTATATACATATTTATTTAGTTATTGTTAAGAGAGATAACAGTTATATAATGAAACAAGTAAATTACCAAATATTAAACAAATAAATAAATAAATCAATACAACAATAAATAAACATAAAAAAAGAATTTAAGTAATTTTTTTTTTTTCTATAAGTATGTTGAACTTATGGTTTTTAATGAACACCTCAGAGAAACAATTATATAAGAAAAAAAATAATATAAATACAATAAATTAAAATAAAAAAAAAAAAAAATTCAATTAATTCTATATCCAATATTTCATTTAAAAGTTTTGAGAGAGATTCAGATCTATAATCAAAATAAAAAAATAAAATAAAAAATAAAAAAATTAAATAAAAGAAAGTACATAAAATAAGTAAATCAAGGGAAATTTTCTATAAGCCATTTTGAACTTAATGTCTTAAAAAATAAATTAAAAGTTAAAAAAATTGTATTCAACTAAATTCTAACATTTGATTAGTTTTAAGAATTCAGTGAACCCATTTGTATATACAAGATAAGTAGATACTAAACATACAATCACCCTATATACTAACGTATTTAGAATCCCACTATAAATTTGACATAGGATAAAGTCTTACAACTGAATACTTAACAATAGAAAGATAGCCACTTATCGACAAGAAAGCAGCAATGTACAAAACAGGGAAATTAGCCTCTTTTCTTTCACATTTGCGATTGTGGAATGCCTTAGGCTAGCATATGACACATGGTGTATGGTATAGTTAATATAAAATGCAAAAATTTAACCTCGACAAGCATAGCGTATCAAAAGGATATGCAAGAAGAATACAAAACTATGAACAACTCAATTCATCTTCGTACTCATACATGAGCCAAACGATAGAGTTTACTGAAAGGGCTGTACAGAGGTTAGACTGCAGCTTGCACTATGAGTGGGGATAAGTTGCACAACCGTAAGGGTAGAAATATGTGGCAGGGGTGTGTGGTTGTTACGGTGTGGTGTCTAGCTATGTGGCAATAAAACCAAAACATTGACGATCATGATCCGCTTAACACCGTATAAGCAAAAACCGCTCAATATATATAGGTGTATAGTATAGGGTATTAATGGTGGCTATGTAGTGAGCTTGCGGAACATCAAAAAGGTAAGGATGCGGACAAACTACATAACAAGATCAATCCAAATTATATATTTACAGATTCCCGCATACACAAGAAAAACACCACAATGATCGGTAGAATACCAAAGAACAGTTCCGAAGTGGGTAACGTTGCGCGTATGTCGAGTGTGTGAAAAGTTAATTAGTAGGGTGCTAAGATAACTAGCCTAACCGGCCATTTAGCCAAGATTTTATTGTAGTATTCATTTTTAGTTTTTAGTAGGTTCAACTTGTGAAGGAGTTAGTACGATCTTCAACGAAACATATAGTTTAAAGTGATCGCTTTTGTTTTTGGTTTATAGGGTTTTTCTTCTTCTCTTCTTCGGATGTAATTTTGTTGTATGTAATATTCGTATCTGCTGCAACATTTATCTAAAATATATACAATATGTTTTTCTCTAACACTTTCATTAAACACTCTTTGCATTACATTTCACATATCAATGTCCTAAATACTTCCTATATACATTTTCTTAACACATTTTCAAAAATTTATTTTTTAATCTTAAATGTTAAATTTTCTTTTGTGATTCACATTTATATCGAATTTTGTGAATCGCGCTTGAGAACATTTTTTGATATATGTTGCATACAATAGATTTTTAATTATATTAATTTAGGGTTTTCTCTTGCTATCAAAACAATGTTGTTTATGTTCTTTTTACAATTTGCACTTTCGTGCACAAAATGTTTGCTGCTACAAATTAACCAAATTGAATTTTTATCGTTTACGAATTATTATTGGATTAAAGTATGAAACGCTATTTCTCATATGGTGCGATTCAGCTAAGTAAAACCAATAATAATAATCGCTAACACAAAAGATAGTACCTAAGTGGAACAATAAATACACAACAATTTATTCTCATTATTTTGGTATTTTCTGTTTCTGCAATAAAACTCTTATACACAACACGCATCGCATCTAACTTAGACTGATACCAACTTGGTTATTGGTTCAACGCGAGTCTTGCTCGAGATCACGGCCAAAAGGTCCAATGACATAAAAGCGTATTCTATATCTTTTTTTGTGCTTATTCTGTTGTGGAAGACTCCAATAACTGGGGGTAGCAAGTGTGTGGCGAAGAGGTGTGCCTGTGTTTAGTGGGCACAATAAACATAAGCAAACTAAAAAGAAAGACATGGCTCTAATTACAACTGTTTCCCTACACTACTTTACTCACACTATATCTAACATCCATCTAAATCGGAACACCAAAAGATAACTATCAAACAACTCTGATCTATGCTCAACTATTATAACAAATTCGTTCCCGATAATCATTCGCCCTTATGAACTAATATCTATCAACCAACAATACCAAAATACAAAAAATATCACATAGATACAATCACACCTCCACACATACTAGTATTTGGAGTGGTTGCAAAAAAAAAGTAAATATACGATAATATGTGCTGTCATGACAACATACATCACCATACATGTAGAACTGTAAAACGCCTTATCATAAATATAAACACGATTTTCTCTACATTTCTAGTCATGCAGTATAAGTATCCTTGAGAGACTTAATGCATGTTGCTTTGCTTTCTCAAGGGGTTTGCGTATGGTGGGTCATGTTAGTTTCCATTTTGTGTTTTTGTTATACTTCGCATAATACTTTAGCTCGTAGTACCCATTATCTGAAAATTATAAACAAAACATTGAAACTTTAATAAATTATGGATCATTTACACTTACAAACACACACACTCAATAAGTATATAATCTTAACTGCGTTGTTTATTATTTTTTATTATATTTTATTCTATCTCTTACATCTCACATCCTTAAATATATTACATTATAACATACGGTAAGTGATATTACAATCATATATATACTGATATATTGGTCTTTGGCGTGCAAATAAAACAAACTAGTAAACTGTTTTGTATTTAGTGTACGTTAATTATGCCTAGTAGTGCCGTCCAGAATATGGTCATAAATTTAGGTTCGTATATCTTAGCGTTTACTATATTTCATTTTCAATTAATTTTTAATTATTCTTTTCTTCTTTTTAATTTTTAATTATATATAATATAACTTGCTACGATATTCGCAATCCCAACAGTCAAACATCTGGCCTAATTGCGTTATAGGTATTACAAGACATGGAACAGTATTTAATACTTTTCTAACATTCTTTTATATTCTCACTTTCAATAAAGAATCTCTCAAAAAAGTGAACGATATTATGGCCGTCTGTGTGGTTCGAGTTTAGTGCCGTAGGTAAAAAAAGGAAAAAGCACCCTGGCATTAGGACATATCTATTTCGTGGTTTGATTCTTCGTTTAGTTGTTCTTTCCACAACAAATATGATTTTTTCAATTTCTCTTTCTAACTTTGGTAGTAGTTGCTCTTCTTTGTATAATTATTATATTTTTTTATATAGTTTTATTTAAAAACCGTTGTTGCCTTGGTTGGTTGGTCTTAAAGCTTTCATTAACGCTGCATTTGTCGTGGAAAATTCTGTTGCATACTTTTTGGGGGCAGGCCCGAAACAACTTTTTAGAAATGCACATCTATTCCTTGTCTGTAACTGAGTATTATAGTCACCAATAGTCGTAAGCATATATGATAGTATGAGCACCACTACCTGTGTGTGATGGGGTTTGTAATTCAAGCTTGCACAATCAAAGATCGCACATGAGCTAAACCGTACCAATGTTGGGTTTGCAATAGCGATTAGACCATACAATTGCTTCTCACATATAGAAAAGAAAGATTATAACCGTTCAAACCTTCTCTGCAGCATGTGTCATGTGAGTTGTGTGTCTGGTGTGTGTGGTGTGTGGTGTGTGTGTGTGTTGTGGTGTGTTGTGTGTTGTGTGTGGACAAGTGAAAAACATAAACACTCCGACACTTTGCAGCGAACAATAATTTGCATATTTATGGCCATTTCTGTACTGTAATTTTTGACACTTCGCCGCTTCGATTATCACTTGACACAAATGTTCCTGTACTAGTATATGAGAAATAGTGGTCGTCAAAACGTAGAATAGAATGTGTAATGGGTGTGTGTGGGGGTGGTTGGGTGATGTATATAAGGTAAAGAAGTCAATGCTCTTATCAAGCTAAACCGACACACAAGAACAAGCACACGAACGTCAGCAAACGCAAGCCACGAAACAACAACAGACATAGAAGCAACAATCGATACAAGAACCGAGAGAAAAAGAAAAGAAAGAAAACCCATATATTTTCAAATATGAGCATACAAAATTTCATTTCATGCATCTATATATTATATATATTGTACATGTTGGTCTGTGGCTGTGTGTGGTGTGTGGGTGGTGTGTGTTTTCATGGTAGAAGAAAGAACAAAACATGAAACAACAAAAAAATAATATTAATCAAAATAACACACACAATAAAAAACACAAGTAGGCACAAATAAACCAGATCTAGTAACATGTACGAGCCAACAACATGCAAATTCATAATACATTCAATATTCTGTTGTTACTTTGTTTGTTACTTGTTTGATACACATCATGCTTATACAGGAAGTCGAGCTCAGATTGCCTATGTTCTTCAAACTAGAACAACTAAAAGTACAACAATACAAATAACACAAACAACACAGCAAAGTAACAATAAACATCACCAACATCCAAAATAGCCCACAGACACAAAAAAAACAATAAAAAAAAACACACACGACAGCGCGGCACACACTACAGGGTGGGAGGGGCAGGGGTAAGCAGAAGCAGGCGGGGTGAGGTGGGGGGTAACTTTATAGGTTTACTCAATGACGTATAATTTAGCGGACAATTGATAATAAATTCAAAACTATATAAAACACATATAATAATACTCTTCAAAACAACCAAAGAAAATTGAAATGTGTGCTCCGTACGAAAATTGATAATGCATCAATGTAAAATGTATGAAAAAAAATCTGTCTGTACTTATTAATATGTGACATTCACCCAGAATGTATTAACATTTTAGAATAATTTAAAAAAATCCTAGAGACATCATATATATGAAAAAACATAAATGAGTAAACTCACAACATAATTAAATCCAGATCCCGATTAAAAAAAACGGAAATATGCATGAAATAATAAATAAACGCGAAACAACAGAAATTAAAATAAAACAACATTATACACACAAGAATGTGAACACGAAGTATTAATGCCGGCAGACCACGGTGACAAATGACAAACTCATCAATGTTTGGGTGGTTTGTTGTTGTATTTGGTGGGGGGTTTTATTTTTTAAGTGCTAGGAATACCTATCAAACAACACTTAATAGAGATATCAAAGAAGCAACATACATGACACAGGTTAAACTATTAACTAGTAATGGTTGGTGTGTTTTAAATCAATTGGTTGGTTGTGGTTATAACAACTTATATATGCATAAACAAACAACAACACTGACACACACATTATCAAAACCTTAATAAAGTATCCCATGCAAATCATCATAGTACTGCGCTGTGGTATGTTTCATTGGCTTCAAAGAGTTCGCTAGTCGTGTGACAATTTTTCTGTATATGTTGCCGTAGGGCTCGGCCAGATATTGTGGGCTAAGCTGTTTATGGCGATCTCTGCCAATGGCTGCTTTCAGTCATGGTTCATTACTTTTTGTGAAAAGATGAAACTTAATAAGAACACAGGACTCAGCGGTGTCGGTCAACTGTGTGTCAGCCAAAGAATGGACATACAAAGACAATAGATCGCGACGACCACACAATTTACAACTATAAGATAGATTTTAGATAAAGACATCCCTATGCCAATACTACATGCATACAGAAAATAATAAAGAAACCACGACTTTTCACACTTGGTGAGAAAGCAACAACAATATACAGATGAACGGGTGGTGTCTGAAACGATGGTTAAGAGATGCGTAGCTGACGACTCGAGCGAGTGGGGGGGGAGTGAGGGGGGGGCCCGTCTTGCGGTTCCGAAGCTGCAGTTCTTCCATGGCGAGGTAGCTGACAGGGGGCTTATGTTTCGGTGTATGGGAGAAGGCGTGTCCACACTAGGGGTGTGTGTGTGGGGCCCTTTTTTCCAAAAACTCAAAGGCGCTCACCCGAAAACTGACAAAACGAACATAACGGAGTGGCTCCTGCTTGGAGCGAAGCGAGAAAGCAATTGACTGTTGCGGCTGATCTCGTGAACAAGCGTGAAGTATACAACGGTAAATACACCTTATAAGAATCTCGCAGCATAATGATACGATATGGTCCAATACAATAGTTTTGTATATTTTGCTACTTATATATACAATAATGTTATATTTAAGTTAGTGGTTTGCTGTCAATAAGCTGTCATAAGGGTTACTAAAACAGAGAAATGTACGACCTACACATAATTAGTGCACCAATTTGTAGATATTTAAATATATACTGTTTCAAACACATGACAAAAAATAATACAAAAAAGTAAAATAAAATTATCCCTACTACAAACAAATAATACCATCAACACATCCAAATACACAATAACACAATGTCGGGATTATTAGGGTAGAATATCTAGCTATAGGGGGGGGGGGGGCGGCCGGGGTGCAGGTACTAGTGTATTTAAAGAAGAGACCGGTAAAGAATTGTGGGGCAAATCAAACTATCCATACACAAATAGCCAAAAACTAACCAACAAAGACACACACACCCACATCAATTAACACCAAAAACCACAACAACAAAAACAAAAGGGGGGCACACGCCTCACTGGAAATACCAGCTACAACTAGCAACATAACTACAACACAGCAAGCTCAATACGCATGACATAAAAGCATATTTAGATGTTCAGATGTACCAGTGTGGGTTACTGTCAGTAATTCAAATATAGCTGGGCCTCCAGGTGGGGGTCGTATACAGATAGTACTAGTCGTTATGTAGCGTAAATGTAAGTTGGATCATTCTCTTGAGTTTAATAAGGCGTCTAAGGTAAGTAGTACACCTTTGATTTTCTAGTTGCTAGTTGCATGGTCTTGGTTTCCTTTATCTTTAACAGTTTAAAGTAGTTTTAATTTTCATCACAGCTAACGTCAATTATTTTTTTTTTTTTTAACTATGATAACTATTTATATATATATATTTATTAAATATTGAATTAATAATTTTTTTTTTTTTTTAATTTTTGCTGCCAATTGTGGAATGCAACAAATGAAAATTAAATAAAAATAAAAAATGATAATAATAAAAAAAAACACAATATCAATTTCCATCAGATTTGACATTTTATTTTTGGACTTTCTTTTTGTTGCTTTTCGCTTGAATTTGTTGATTAAAATTAGTTTAGGTTATTTAGCTAGTTTAGTATACTGTTATACAATTGAGTTTATATTTCGATTTTGTTTTTCTTCTTGTTTTTCTTATCTTTTATCACTATAACACATTTTACAATTTGGTTTAACATCAATTTAACATACACATAGCTTTGGGGATTTTCTCATGCCAGATGCTAATCTGTTCTATGTTTTTAAGTCTAAGTAGAGTGGGGAAAAAACACATCATACAATATGTCTATGTATATATATATATATATTTATATGTATATATGTAAAACCACATCAAATGTATATAAGTAAGTACATTGTATGCAAATCTTATCAAGTTAAACATTTTCAGTTGCTTCTTCAACCTAAGAAAAAAAAAAAAAAAAAAAAAAATTCAACTCTCTTCACACTCAGCAATTTCCATATAAAGAGCGGACGGGGGATTTCGGATCCCGAGTCTCGGAAATAGTAGTGCTGCTGATATCGAAGGTACTCACTGAGAGCGAGCGTTTGGCTTGAAGTTAAACAACTACAAATATGTAAATGCCTATTAGCAGGAGACGCCCTGCTTGGCCACCGTATACCAGGTGCTGACCGTTACCAGCGAGGGTGAGTCTGGCGTCTGGGGCAGCTCTGTGTTGGCCAGTCCATTGCTATCCAAAGGCTGCACCGCAAGGCCATTGGGCGGTGGCGGCGGCAATGGCGAGGCAGGTGGTGCAGGGCGTACAGGTGGTGCAGGTGGTGCAGGCGGTGCAGGCGTTCCAGCTGCTGCTTTGGTTGGTGCAGCTCGTTGCTGTGCCGTTTGCTTACGCTGCTTGTGCTTGCTTTTACTCTTGGCAGCCGGCTTGGGCTGTGCCGGAGCCTGAGCCAGTTGGCCCAGCTGCTGTGGATGATGGAAGTGCATGGGCTGTGGCGTATGCAGATCGCGTCCCACCTGTGGCCCCACCTGCGGACAGCGAAAGCGTATGGCCAGCTCATTGGCCATGCTCAGCTCTGGCCAGCGTGGCTTGGATTCGCGTGCATCCAGTTGGGCATGTGGATGTTGATGTGGATGTGGATGTTGATGTGGATGATGACGTTGTCGACTCTTGCTGCGTTTGCGTTGTCGCGTCTTTGAATGGGATTTGCGCAGTCGCAGCGCTGGCAATTGACGTGAGTGCAGCTCCGTTTGGGGTCGTTGGCAGTGCCGGCAAATGGCTTGAGTGCGTTTAGTGCTGCGCATCAATGGCTGTCGGCCAGTTTCATAATCATCCTCCTCATCGTCATCATCATCTTCATCATCTTCATCATAGTCATCGTCGTCGTCATCGTCATCATCGTTATCGTTGTCATCTTCATACACATCCACAGCATCCTCCTGCTCGTCATAGTCATTGATGACGCGCTTTTTCAGCGTTCGAGGCCTGTGATTAGTTTTGTAGTTGTTGTGGTTGTGGTTGCTAGTGCAGTTGGTTGTTGTTGTTGCTGTTGTTGTTGTTGTGCTGGCGCCATCGATGTCAATGACATGACAGCACTTGGCTGCCATCTGGTGTCTTGTGCTATGTATTTGTTGCATTTGTTGCATTTGTTGCTGTTGTTGTTGTTGTTGTTGTTGTTTCATCTTGTAGTTAGACTTACGTTTCTCAGTTTCCATTTCCTGTTGCTGTTGCTGTTGCTTTTGTTTTTGCTGCTGACTCCGGCTACGTCGCAGTCGGCGCACCGTATACTCATCGCCCTTGTCAGTCGGATATGGTCAGAATGCTGTATCAAAGACAGACATTGATCTCGATATGGCATCATCATTGCGGCACGCCTCCAAAAACTCTTCAAGCGTCACAACACCATCCCGATTGATATCCATTTTCTGTAAAATATAAATTTTGCAATGAATTAACTTTAAAGCGTGTTTCATCTTGGCTAGACTTTCAATTTCTATACGAAAATAAAATATGTTGAAGCAAGTGAATTAACTCGACTTTTGTCAATTTCTGCAGCTTAAAATGTCTTAAATTTAATATGGGTCAGTAGGCTTTAAGGCTAAGCATAATAATGATAAATATCATGTATGCGGCCGCTTTTGCTGCTTCCGTTGCCATTTGCAGCAGCTGGATAAAGGCCAAGTTGGGGCATTCAACAGGACCTTAGCCGCTAATGACAATGCGTGACTGGCAAGCAAAGTGAACTGCGGAAAGACAGAGAGATAGATACAGAAGAGAAAGTGTGAGAGAGAGAGGGAGAGCGAGAGATCTGTGGGATAGACAGCCTGATGACTGTGTGTCCGGCTGGCGAAATGGCCAACAAAGAAATACATAATTTGATTTGCATAATGCAGAGTAAATAAGCCAACAGTTTGAGGCGAGCGCAAATTGAAATTGCATAATTAACATAAGTAATGCGAGCAGTGCGCTGCTCGAGCAGCTGTCGATGGAACTCGAAATGGAAATGGAAATGGGAATGGAATAGGCTCTGCGTATGGGCTCACTCACCTGAAAGATTTGCTCCACCTTGCCCTTGATCTTCTCCTCCTCGGGACACTCGTCCGGCAGTCGGCCCATTAGCTCGTATATGGCAGTCACAATGTCAGTCATTTCCTCCCTCGTAATGAAGCCGTCGCCATTGATGTCGTACAGCGAGAATGTCCAGCGCAGTTTCTCCTCAACGGAGCCGCGCGACAGTATCGAAAGTCCTTGAACGAAGTCCTGTTGCAAATGAAAAATATGCCAACATAAATACACATTACACACATTATGCACTACAGATTCGGATACGAATATGATGAGACAGATACAGGACAGCTACTGGCAAAAAGAAATTGAAAATCTGTTCATAAAGCATTGCCCATAAGAGGCGGCCGGCACTCGACTCGACTCGACTCGACTCGACTCGACTTAAGACTCGACCACAGCTGTTCACAGTTAGCTGCAGCTGGAGACCACACGGACTAGCCGTAAGCTGCTGCTGAAGTGGACATTTATTTCAGTGATTCGTATGACAAATGTGGCCAGATAAGAACTGGCAAGTGGAAAAAGTTGTACAACTATGTGCCACAGCAGCGCCTGGGTCAGAGGAAGCCACATTCAAGTTGAAGGGCTCGCAAAGCAGACTACAGCTGAGAGCAGGTTTTCTATCTTTGCGATACCCTCGAAATATATAGGAGAGAATATATGAGTGAGAGAGAGAGAGAGAGAGAGACAACAATCAGCAGCAGCAGTCTGGCATATAAATTTCATATTATTTTTATAGATTTAACAGGGGCAGAACTTTAGATTTAGTCCCTCTACAAACATATTAAATGCCAAAGTTATTTAATCAACTTTACAGGGTATCTCTTTGTCGTACACTTCTCGCTGCCAGCGCAAAGCGTGTTTGGTTATTTGTATTTGCGAAACATTTGCAGCGGCCCATTAAGCCCCATTTGGACAAGTGCAGAGTTCGCTTGGCTAATTTATCAATGTGCAGGAAACGTGACAGAGCAAAGAAGAAAAAGAAGAAGAGAAAAGAAAAAGTAAATTTTTTTTTTTATAACAATAACAATATATTTATTTCAGTGTAGAAGCAGTACATTCATATAGTACTTTAACAACACATTTATGTACATAAAATTAGGACCAAACCTCACTCAATTTGTGAGGATTGAGAGAAAAAGTAAAAGAAAATAAAAAATAGCGTTGCCTACTTGCGGGCGTTGCAGCCCGAGACGCTTACAAATGCGTGCAGTCAAAAGCACACGAATAAAACTCTTTGGATTTCGTTCTTTTAGCTGCATTTCTAAATGAGCAATGGCAAAATGGAGTAGTGAAAGCGGATTGGGCGTATCTGTCCAGCAGATACACTCTTTGCAGCGACAAGCTGCTTTTCCTGTGCATAATTTTTCTAAAGCGGAAACTATTTTTTTTTTTTTTTTTGGTATTGATGGTTTGTGCTTTAACTTATTTTGACATTTAATTTTTAATCAGAAAAAAAATATATATAAAAAATATTTTTTACGAGTATAAAATAGATATTTATTTATTTTGTATTTTTTTTTTTTAATTTTGTATTCAAATTAAATGCTAAAATATACATTTTTAAATCATATGTAAATATATTTATAAAATATTTTATATATGATATATATTTTGTAATGCATTCAAATAATTAAAAAAAAAGAAAAAATTAAAATAAATATTTTAAAAAAAATTTGAAATAATAATTAAAAAAAAAAAAACAATTTGAAAAAATTCACTGTGCTTAAAAATTGACAAAACTAACTATGCAAATTTGTGACAACTATTTAAAAAAATATTTCTTTGACGTAGGAGAGATACTATTTATAATTTTTATTCACATGACAGCAAACATTTTTATTTATTTTTTTTTATGAGGACTTTAAAGGTAATGCTGTTAGGCTCCACAACTTCAATGAAGTATTTTGAAGAGAGACATTTTGTCGTTCAAGGCCTTAGAGCTCAAGCAAAAATTTATCAAAACTTAATAATATTATCTAAACTAATAATTATTGTGATAGACGTGATACTTCAAGGGATATCTTTTCGAGAGATTTATAAAATTAGTTTTCAGAAAAAAAATATTTGTTTTTATATATATATATTTATTTTATATATAGGAATCGAAATTGTAAATTTAAAAGAATTATAATTTAAATTTACAATTTCGATTACCAATTATTTATTCATTTTTATTTTATTTATTATTATTATTATTTTTTTTATTTTTGCTAAGCAATGCGATTTTTTTACATCTATTTTTTTATGAATTGCTTTTTTTTCTAATTTTTTATTTAATTATTTATTTTTAATTTTGTTAAACGTTTCCAATACTATATACATGTATGTACTTATAGATCTTAAAAACACAATTTTCATAGAGTATAACAACCTAAAACCTCAAGAGGACTTTATCAATGAGAAAAGTCAAATAAAATAAAATCTCTAGGTTAGTATTTATTTGTGCCTCTGCATTTTGATATCTAATCAAAATTGTTAAGAATTTATTTAGATTTTGGTAAAGTGTTATATTTGTATGTCTAGATATTTTCTATATAAAGTTGGCAGGTTAAATAGATATTTCTGAGTTTATATATCTATGTCGATCTTTGCATATTTCCAGCATAAATTTATTGAAATTAGTTTCTATCGTTTTCTGCACTCACAAATAATTCAAAATGAAACTCTATTTAATTACATTACATTGCATGCATGTAAATATGGCATTTGCTATACATGTGTCTATTTGCATGTGTGTCTGTGTGTGTGTCTAACATATATTTGTGTTAAGTGGAGTTGAGGTTTTCTCGTTAGCCACATAAATCACGAACAAATCGTTTTACATTTGCTAGTCGATGTTTTGCACTTAAATTGATGTTGTTAATGCTCTTGTTACAGGAGTTCGTTGTCGTCGTCGTTGTTGTTGTTGTTGTTGTTGCACAACGTTGGCAATTTAATAAAAGGAAATGTCGTGCAAATCGTGTATAAAACACCTTGCAACAATATGTGAGCTTAATTGAAAAGCGGAAGTCTACTTAGTCAGCCGTCATTCGACACACTCGCACACACACACACACACACATACGTAGTGGGATGGGGGCCATATGTAAACATATGTGCATGTGCATGTGTGTGTACATGGTTTATATGGCGAACGTGCCTTGTAGTCATTACAATTTTAGGTCATTATTCACAAAACGAAACTGGGCGAGCGCTGGCAAAAAGGCAAAGGCAAAGGCGAAGCTTCAGCCTCGGGCCTCGCTTCGCAGTCAGATAAGCGTCTGTCTCTCAGTAGCTAGCTAGCTGGCTAGCTGTGTGTGTGTGTGTGTGTATGTCTTTCTGGGTGTATAACTGCAGCAGTTGGCTGCCTTTTGTTTGGCCTGTCTTTGGTTTATATCGCACTTGTGTCTTGGCTTGGCCACCCCCGGCGAGTTGGCGTTAAAATCGCCATAATTCATCGTTTCAATGGCGTTGCCAGCGAACACGTGCCCAGACCCCCCTATATATACATACATACATATATATATGTATATATATATAATATTTCGCATAACCAATAGGCGTGGCCATTTGGCCAGTGGAAGTTCATGTTGCTGGCGCAGGAAAACTGCAAAAATTATTTGCAATTTGCATGCGAAGTGTTGCTCAGCCACGCCCACAGCACCATTTGCCATGCTTCTGCATGCGCATATTTATTTGATTTCCGTTTTGCACTTCTTCGCGTCGCTTTGTTCACTCTGCCTGCAATAGAAATGTTGACAATGACAGCAGCAGCAGCAGCAGCAGCAGCAGCAGCGGCAGCAGCAGCAGCAGCAGCAGCAGCAGCGGCAGCAGCAGCGGCAGCGGCAGTAACTGCGACAGCTACATGAATACCGCACGCGACAGTAGATTGAGATGGGTGACTGCATCATGTACAGCACCACCCGCAGCACTCACTCGCACCACCCATGCGCCCGCCACGCCTGTCGCCCATTTGTGCTGCATTTTATTTCAATTTTGAGACATTTCACTTGATTTTTTGGCTTTTGTTTCGTTTCGTTTCGTTTCGTTCACTTTGGCCCGCCAGCGAAATATCTAAAACGTCAGCGCCCCAAAGTAGGCAATGCCAAATGAAATAAAATAAATACGAAACTGAAAATGCGAAATGGGGAAATGGGGAAATGTGGAAATGGCAATGGAAATGCAACTGACAACGCCTGTTTTTCGGGTTTCTGCTTGCTGCACATTGCACAAATTGGAAATTTCAATTACATTTAACTATTTCGTTAGCTTTAGACTGATGTGTGCTATATTGGCGCATATAGTAGCTTGTGCCGAAAGAGCCTTGCAATTAAATTGCATATTTGCATACAGTTGCAGACTAAATTATAGGGAAAGAGTCTCTGTGACCTTGGGATGCAAGAGTTGCCTGATATAGCTAGCTTTATAGAATTTGCCAATTTTCGATTTTATGCGAATTGAGCGTGGGGAAGTATTTTTCAGCTCAATAAATTTGTTCAATTTTAATTCGAGTTTAGGTAATGGTAATTGAATGGGGTTTCAAGGAGTTTTCAAACTAGTTTGATTTTCCTACTTGGTATTTTTTGCGGTTCAATGTATCTCAATTGAGATCTTCAAACTTTACATCTTCAGACATTCGAATAAGTAGATTTACGATTTTCTATCACGATTTGTCAATTTTATTATTATGTAATATTTTTGATCAAAATCATGAACTTATTCCTTTCTCATTCGTTTGATATATAGACTAAATAGAATACTCATTGAATTTTACTCTTTGACATTAGTCCTATCAACATGAATATCAAAGCATAACAAAGCCTATCAATTGTCCTTAATACTGTGTGTAATGAAAAAGTTTTCATTAGGAGCAGAAATTTCTATAGATAAAAATTAAATATTTAATAGCAAAGCTTTTGTGCCGTAATGGCTTAAAATGTATCAAAGAGTGAAACAAATATTTAAAAGTTTGCAAAATATATGAGATATGTATAATAAATAAAGTTAAAGGAAATTCGGATGAATTTAATAATGCGAGAATAAAGAGAGATAGAGAGAGAGAGAGAGAGAGAGTGAGTGAGATATATATATATATATTTAAATATATATATATATTTAAATATATATAGAGAGAGAGAGGGGAGGGGGAGTGAGAAAGATTTATATTATTAGTTATAGCTAAAGTAAATACAGGGTGTCTCAAAAATTACTCAAGAAATCATATTGATAGGAAACACAGGTATAAAACCACATGCCATCCACATGTATATCTTGAAATCATTAAACATGATTGTCTGTCCAAGCAGAATGGTGCAATGATACCTAAAATCCTCACCAAACAGTGACTAAACTGTCAGCTGTTTCGCTGTTTGCTTAACAACACTTTATCCTACAAACAATATGCTACTCTATATATAACCCTATATTGCATACTATATAGATTTCAATTTATTGCAGCTTTTATCATTGACTCCTTCAAAATTACTGCTAGCGTGATTTTTGGAACACCCTGTACATATGTAAATTAGCTATATCATTAGTCAGAAATGAAGAGTTGAGTATAGTGAGACAGTGTGGGGAAGAAGTACTGAGAGAGAAGGACTCACAGATTTTTTTTGTCTCACTCCCCAGCGCTTTCTATGAAAATCTCTCACTTTTTGCTTGTCAAACTTGCGGATTCATTAATGACGCGCATAAACTTGACAAAAACCTGAGCTGCACATTAAAGCGAGCAATGAGGGTGTGTGGACGAAAAGTGGAAATAAAGTTGTGAAATATATATCGTAGATGATAATATAGCAAGACGTTGAACGTTTAACTAGAAGTTAGCGTAAAACAGCTTGAAGCTGGATGATAACACTTAATAGAGCGCTGACATTTAACTGAGAGTCGCTTGGTTCATAGTAGTAGTTGTTGTCGTGCTGTGGAAACCGCAGCTAAATGAGCTGCTCTAACTACACGCTGCTTGGCCAAGACTGTGGCTGCTGCTGCTCCTCCTGCTGCTGCTCTTGTTGTTGTTGTCGTTTCTTTTCGAAACATTTTGCAGCATCATTTGGCGCCAACCACTCAGCCCAACACCCCCCCCCCCCCCCCCCACACACACACACACACAGAGAGAGAGAGAGGGACAGGGAGTGCGTGGGAGTGAGAGCCACAGGCCAATGTAGAGCAAGTCGCTTATGATGCTACTCGACTGTGTCGTGGAGTTTCAGCTCAACTGTCAGCCATATTTTATGCTTAAAATGTCTAAAGTAATTTCATTGTACTTAAGCGCATTTTGTTGCTCTTAGTAGGGCTAGGCATAGCTGCCCAATGGTTGGGGGCTATGGATGCTTTGGTTGCCTTGTCTCACTTGGCTGACCACTGAGCCTGAGCCACGCCTGCTGCTTCGCCCCCCCTTCGAAATGGCAGCAAAAAGTTGGCTCTGCTCTGTGCTTCACTGTCCGGCCAGGCAAGGACTTCAAGACTCCATAATTTAGTATATTAAAATTGAATTATTTTGCCAAGTGCTTAGGCGCATTAAAGTGTTCCGAGTGTGTTCCATTTGCGACACAAAATTAGCTGCAGGCATAACTCTTTAAGTTCCATTTGCCTTTGGCTTGTATTTCCAGGAATTACCACAGATCATCTCAAATGTCAACGTTCCGCTCTCCGTCCCTTCCCATTCATGTAACGAACGGCAACTCTTTAGTAACATTGTTGTCTTTAAGAGCTGCACTCAAATTGCTCTCAGCTTATGGCAACATCATAGCTGCTTCTTCTTCCCTTTTATATAGCCACAAATTTGTGACGGAATGAATCTTTGATTTTTGTGTGCTGTTTTTTTTTTTTTTTTGCTTATTTTACTAGCTTCAGCCACCACAATGGTGTACATTATCAGACCAATCAACTGTTTTGCACTTGAAGTTTTATCACGGCACGCGTAAAATATGGAAACTTTTTAAAGAGACGCGGAAACTTATCGAGACTGCAGCGAGTTGCAGTTGTTGTCAGAGCAAGTGGACAGTTTGTCGCATTGACTTACGGCTCATAGAGTATATGTAACTATAGATCGTACACTGAAAGAGTTGAGCGATCCCAGCTGCTCTCAGTTGCTAGAGCAATGATTGATCTATGATTGTAGAGAGCTACAATAATCTATGATCTACGATCTATGATTGTAGATCGTTGTAGCTCTTGCACACTTCTCATTCTTCTTCAATTCAATATGTAAGCTCAGCAGCTCTGCTGGCTGCTCTCTCTCTCTATCTCTTGCTCTCGCTGAGAGCACTAAATATAGATAAATATAAGGATCTAACTGTTAATAGAGTATGAACATTATTAAAATTAAAGTAAAATTTTGAATTTTCTTTAATATTTAATATGAGTCACGCCTTCATTCTCTGAGCAATTCTTCTTCGAACAAATTGATTTTGACATTGCACTGAAAAATGTAAATAAAAAGTTCATAAATAAAATGCAAAATGAAAATTATGCCTAGTTGTCAATTATAGTGTAGTAATTGTCAAAAGTTTTAAACAAAACGGCCTATTAATATTTTATTGTATTAATTTGTGAAGAAGTGGCGTATACGTAATATATTTTTTTTTATATTTTAACTTGGATGAAACTTTTCGAATTTATATTTATATTTTCTTTTAAATTATATATAACACAAAAAGAATCTTAAAAAGCTAAAGAAAAAGTTTCTCTTTTTATGAAATAATATGAATATTTAAATAAAAATTCTTTGACCAAATCACTTTACTCTTTGAGTAAATCAAATCATCAGATATATCTCTGTAATCCGTAAAAAGACGCTTCACTTTGAACTTTCCTCAGTATGCAATGAATCAGAATATATATTAATTTTTTATTAAAGTTTCCCATGAAAATGTTTGCTAAAAATAGAAGCGAAAATCTCAAATTTCCTTTTTCAGCCATTATATGTGGCTATATGTAACTGTCATAGCATCAATCTACATAACATAAATCATATTTCATTATATTTATATAATACATGACTTACCTCAAAGCTGACAATGCCGCTATGATCCTGATCCAGGGTATTAAATACATAATGTGCGTATAATGTTGGATTCGCTGTAGTTGTTTGTATATAGTTTTTTATTTGTTGAGAACGAGAAAGAGAGAGAGAGAGAGAGAGAGAGAGAGAGTCTGTGTTAAAAGTGAGTGAACAGCGGTTAAAAGCCAAGACATGTGTGTCTAGGACGTTGACTTTTAAGTAGAAAACTTTTGAATACATATAAATGCTTACAGTAACTTTCAACTCTACATAGGCATAAATACAGATACAAACACACACACACACACATACCCGCAGGCATGTTCGATAGTCAAGCGATTACTTTGGCACATGCAACGTCATCGATAAACTATGCACAAAGAACTGTGTTGTGGGGAATGAATGGCATGTGGCAATGGTTGATGTTAAATGGAAATGAAAATGAAAATGAAAAAGAAAATGAAAATGGTATTGCGAAAAGTTAAAAAGTTAAAGTGAAAAAGCAAAGTCCTCAGTGTTGTGTATTATGTTCAGTTTGAGTTGCCCAGCATCAAGATGGAAATGCTGCCGTGTCATTGTTGGGTCGCAAACTTTTATGGGGGTCTGTCCGTCGACCCCGTTGTCGTTCTTGTCCTGTCCTTCAATGAACACGGCCAGTACTTGTGTGCGTCGGGCTCAAAATAAATGTGAGAGCTACATGGGCATGGGCAAAATGTTGCAACAAAACTTTCGTTTTGTCAGCCACAAAGTTTTTGTTGCTCCTCGAAAAAGACAACATGGCCCCAAACGCGACTTGTGACTCTCTTCAAGACAAGTCTCAGCGCTATCTAAAAACAAAAACCCTCCCAAAAAAAAAAACTGTTCTCAGCTAATTATGTGTGGTGGTGTGCGTATGCGGGCGTGTGAGAGCGCAGATAAGTTGTCAAATGCTTAGCAAATTATGCTGCATGTGTGTCAAGTACCCTGCATGCGAATCGTATAGAGAAAGGGTATACTGTACGTGGGGGAAAGCATATATACATATATCGTTGAGTGACTGGCAGATTGACTAAGTGAAGTGATTCACTGGGTCAATGGGTCAATGATTGACTGAATGATTGACTAGCTGACTCATTAGCTGATTAATTGGTTGATTGGCTGATTGACTAACCTGGTCGACTGACTGATTGATTGATTGATTGACTGACTGACTGACTGATTGTTTGCTTGATTGACTGACTGACCAATTGACCGACTTGCTGGTCTGATTGATTGATTGATTGACTCATAAACTTATTAATGGGCTGATTGACTGACTGATTGACGGAATCCCTGACAAATTGATTGAGTGCATGATTGACTGACTGGCTCATTGATTGACTGGCTGGCTGGATTAACTTAGTGACTGTCTCATTGACTTGTTCAGCGATTGATTGCCTGACCGACTGATTGATTGACTGATAAATTGGTCGTCTTACTGATTGACTGACTGGCTAATTAACTGATTGAACTGATTTGTGAGCTGGTTGACTGGCAACCTAAGAAAGTGTTAGACTGAATGACGGAATCCCTGTTTAATTAACTGAATGCATGATTGACTAATTGGCTCATTGATTGATTAACTGATTGATTAACTGGTTGAGTGATTGATTGATTATCTGAGAGATTGCCTGATTGGCTTGTTGACTGATTGACTGCATAAGATAAATTTAATGGAAGAAGTCTCTCCAGTAACATATACTTATTTATGTTTGTCAAGTCAAGTCAAAAATTGAGCCCCAGAAACATGAGTGAAGTCAAAGTCTTTGTCTTATTTACAACTATCGACAGGGTATTTAATATGCCCCTCGCCCACTCAGCTCAGTAAAATGTGCGCTCGAGGCGTGCTCAGAAGTCAGCTTTACTGCCTTCACGAGACGAGGCGAAGCGAAGCGAAGCGAGGCACAACCAGCGGCGGGCACTTGGTGCAAATATCCTTATCTGGCCATCACATTACATTTAGATTATTGCCGAGCAGCCGCTCATTTGTACTTGGCCTTTTTATGATTATGACTTGATGGCCAGTGCTTGCCACAGAGTTCCAGTTTCAGTTCCGATCCCAGTTCAAGTATCATCTTCAGTTCCAGCTCCACATGTGCTGTGCTGCAGCTGCAGCTCAAGTTCGAATCGTGCGCTTTATGGGCGCCCAATGTTTACACCTCTTTTCGAGTGGGAACAGAGAAGAGAAATGCAGTTCATAAAATGGCTAACGTCACGCCCATCATCTTGGCCGAATGTGTGGCAAAGAGCAATTTTATTGATGTGCGCGCTTGCCCTATGCAGCTTAGCGCCTTTATGTGGAACCGCTGAGTGGACTGGTGACTGGAGACTGGGGAGTGGGGGGGACTGCGAGTGCTGCTCGAAAAAAAAAAGTGTATTTGTCAAAGTTTATTGTCGCCGTTTGATACTTAATGTGTTTTTATGACGCATGACGGACTGGCACGCCCACAACGCACATGAAGGTCAAAGCTCAAAGGCAAGAGCAGCATATGCTGCTTTGTTGTTGTTGTTGTTTGTGTTGTGGCTGTCGAAACTGTTTTTGCTTTAGCCAAATCAAAATGACTGCAAATGTGTCGTGTAAAAATTGTTATGAAATTTTGCGCTGAAAATTCGCAACATGCTGCGAGAGGAAAAGCACATGGAAAACAACGGGAAATACATGAAGCGGCACGGACAGCGATTCAATGTGTGTGTGTGTGTGTGTGTGTGTGTGTGTGTGTGTGTGTGTGTGTGTGTGTGGGGCAGCTGCAGCTGGAGCTGGGACCAAAAGTGATAAATCACCAACTTTGATGATAATTTTTTGTTTTCTCTGCCGCAGCTTCTTTCAATTTTTTTTCTCTTTTTTTTTTTTGGCTGAACTGTCGCCTCGTATTAGGCACATCGCGTTGGCTCCGGCGGAGTTTGGCGGAGTGGCAAAGCGGCTTATCAAAATAAAAAATGATTTCATTATTTATTTTTCATCAGATAGCTAAGGCACAGCATATCTCGTGTTCACTCCCGTTTTTCCTTTATATATATGTATATATACATTTTTTTTTAACAAGTATTTCCGCCTGTCTGGCTGTCGATGCTTGTTGTGTCAGCTTACCGCTACACCACACAGCCCCACCGCCCCACTGTCGCCCCATCATTTGCTTCAGCTACTGCTTAAGCTTTGGCTGGCTTCTCAATGCCATTACAATGTTCCATGCTTGCTTTTTGTCTGTGCTCAAGTTGCCTGCTGCTCTCGCCCCCTCTCTCTCTCTCTCACTCTCTCTCAAAGGCACAGCTGAATAAGTTTATTATAATAATTTAGTGCGAAACATGTGTAGCAATATTTCTTTGCTTCATTTTTTCTTTTTCTTCGCTTGCTTATTTTTTTTTTTTTTTTTTTTTTTTTTTTTTTTTTGTGTGACCAGAGGGGATTGGCCGCGTCACTGCAGACAGCAGCAGCAGCAACAGCAAAAAATTGAAGAAGCAGAAGCTACAGAATCATGGATTTTAAGTAGAATTTATTAGAAGCCGTCGTAGCAGACATGCAAGCAAGTGTAGCTCTAGCAGCAGGCAGCCATAATGATTCATAGTTTTTTCTTTCTTTCAATTTTTTTTTTACTTTACTTTGAAATCTGAGCACATGTTGCAGTTGAGTCGAGCTAACAAATTGTAATTAGTTTTTCGTTTGACCAAGTTTAAGTTATAGAGAAAGTATGTAAATTTATTGTTTTTTTATTTTTTATTTTTTATTAAAAGTTGAGTCCATATAATGCAATTGTAATATCTTTGCAAGCACAGAAATGTTGGGATAATGTTGGAAAAATATATTAGTAAACCTATCTAATTTTCATATATGTATATAGAGCTGAAAAGTGACTGACTGCGAGCTCACATTTGAGCATAAGCAAGAGTGAATAAAGACATCAAAGTTAAGCTATGATGTATGATAATCATAGTTAGCATTTAACTGTTAACGCTCTGTTATCAAGATTAACCGAAAAAAACAAACTTCATGTTCATCTATTCGCTCTCGCTCTGAGCCAGAGCCTTCGGTTCTTTTCGTTTCTATGTTGAGCTATTCGTGTCACGCTCACTTGACGAACATCACTTAGAGAGCGATAAGTTTGACGTTCGCACAATGAGATTCAGTAAGTGAGCAAATAATTAAAGAGTCATACAAAAGACTTTTTGCTAAAAAAAATGCATGCGAGCTGATCGCAAATGAGCTCGTTGAAGCACCGATGCCAAGCACCGCTCACTGAGTTTTTTGTCAGAGAATTCGTGTATGACACTTATTGGCAGACGTCGAGAAACGATCAGTAGTAATTAACGAGCTAGGCTGATAATCGATGAAACTTGGATTCATCATTTTAGGTTAATATCAGGCTATTCTGAGACTGAAATATCGAATTGTTAAAGCCCTGCAACAGGGACTAATGTAGTAAGAAAAGTCCTAAGACTACAGCATACAAATATTTTAAGCACTGCTTATAGCTCATTTCATTAACATAAATTTCTTGGCATCTTCAACATAATTAAAGCATTTAACATAGAAGTAGAAGCTCTTCAATTTTTATCTCTTAAGTATGGCCAGAAATTATGGACTTTTCAGCTCAACTGTTATATGAGATAGCATAAGCCGCAGTTCACCTTAATCCCTTTTTATATCTGCACACATCTTTAAAGCTTTAACTCTTTAGGTCTTCAATTTTCAGCTCTAGGAGCTGCCTAGGATAAAGCTGTAGTCTCTTCAGTTCTACTGTAAATGTGAGATAGCTGCATGTTACTTTATATACTATTTACATACTCCCCACATCTACAGCACCTTCAAGGCTTTAAGTCTTCTGCTCTTGGGACTGTCTGGGATTAAGCTTTAGTCTCTTCTCTGTCTTCAGCTCAACTGTTATATGAGATAGTATAAGCTGCAGTTAACATTCTATTAACATACTCCTCACATCTACAGCACCTTTAAAGCTTTAATTCTGCTGCGCTTCAAAAATATATTCCCTACTATGTATTTGCTTGATTATAGGGGCATGGGCCCTTTGTCAATCAGTCAGTGAGTCAGTCGGCATAGCGAAATCGCATAGTTAGTTAGTTTGGTGTCCAGCAGCTCATTAGCCACGCCTCGAATTGGCATGAGATGGTATTTGTGGCCAAGGCTTTAATTTATGTTTTAGCAGCCGGCGCGCTGCAAAGTAAATGAGCAAATTTACTTGTTATTCAAAAGAGGTCAAGTGGGTGGATTGGGTTAAACTTGAATGGGCTGCCACTGCTGCTGCTGCTGCTGTTGCTGCCTTGGCCCATGCCCCGGCTGAGAAGGCTCTGGCATCCTTAACCCTACCCAGTCGCGACTTGTGAAACATGATTTTGCTTTTTATACATTTGCTAATTTGCGCTCTCAACATTTCAGTTTTCACAAGCCAAGGATGGCGCGCTTGACTACGCTGCGACGTCGAGATGGGAGCTCGTTTTGGGGCTGGCAAATGTGCGAGGCGGGTGTACAACTGTTTGAACTGGGACGCCTCGACGTGCCCAGTTCATGTTCATCATCGTGTGCATCTACATATAAATGCTTACCCCACCATTTCGACGCTGGCTGGCCTTTGTTTTGCCACATGCACAAAAGAGCCAATATTAACGATAATACAGCATGTCCGAGCACATGCCGGCTATCCAGCAAGGCAGGCTGACAGACACAGGCAGAGACGCAGACAGAGACGCAGAAGCAGCCACAAATGCCGATAAAACCGGCAATGGCAATTGGCAGTAGCATCCATTCATGGCTTGGTCATTTGGCCAATTGCTGGCTTCATTTGAATGCGGGCCAACCGAACCCATTGGCCCGATAATAGATAACAATAAGAATCAAGTGAGCCAATTGCCAAATTTATGGTTCTGCCCCGTGTCCACTAATGGCCATGTCAAGGGTCTTGTTTCGCCCAGTTTGGCATTCAAAACAGATCAAGATATTTGTTCATTCAGTTGCAGCTTGTTTGTCCAATGACTTCAATGAAGTATTGATGTGATTACGAACAGAATATGATTTTCAATGCAGGGATGGCAACTGTACATTATCTGCGTGTGTGTGTGGACTTCTTGACTAGCAAATACCCTGTACTCAGCAAAGAACATTCAAGACTTCAGAAAACCAAACCGAAAAGAAACAAAGTCTCTTGCTTAGAGAGAGAGAGAGAGAGAGAGAGATTTTCAGTTGATCTCATGAACTGAGCGTAAATGATAAAACTGCTAACTATTACTTGCATGCAATGTCATATACATATCTTTGCTAAGATATTAGAACTTGGATAAGTTCAAATTTCGAATCTTTTAATTTAATATTTAATTGAATCTCGAAAGATTTGAGATCTTAGCCGATTAGAAATGAAGTTTTGGCTTTCTTCTTCTAAATGAAAGTATAAATATTATTAACTAATAAATTTAATAATTCAATAACTTTTTGCTGAATAAAATAATGTATAAACTGACTGATATACAAATAAGTAGACAGGCACCGCGGATCTTCCTTTTCAAGAAAATTTTTATATGCTGGGATCAGATAATTTTCTGCCTGTAACATTCGAGCTGTATCAAAACTAAGCCAAGCTGAGCTGAATACATGATAATTGCTAGTCAAAGTTGCCTCTTGAAGTGTTAATATTAAATTATATTTTTTAATAATATATTTTTTAATTAAATATTTTCCAACATGATATAACACATTCAAACACACATCTAGAACAATAACATATAACTCTTGTAACATATATAAACATATATAACAAAAAACACATAAATAAAATAAAAATGTTCTTTAGTATTTCTTTAAAACTTTTCAATGTTTTTTCTTGTTTGGCGTGTTTGCAATCTACGGGCGCAAATCTGAGCTAAAAATGAGCAAAAATGCAATTGACCAATTTCATCTAATCAGAATAATAAAAATGCTAATAATAATAAAGCTTGGCAAGCGTTAGTAATGCACTAGTTCAAGTCACAAATGTTAACGAAACAAATTATACTGTACCGCACGAACCTCCCTGTGGAAAGAACTGCGAATAGATCACTTTGAAGGTATCCTCCTTGACCACGCCCGTGGGGCACTCAGCCTTAAAACCCCGATAAATTCGTTTGATCTCGTCCTCTGTGAAGCGGGTGGCCCGGCTCAGGGCGCTCAGCGAGTCTGGTCTGTAGCGCGCCGGCGTCTCAAATTCTTCTAGTTCGGAATCTGGAAATTCACATCGATGGACCGCAAAGCACAAGAATAAAACGGTAAGTGAGAAAAGAGAAAGAAAAAATGTGAAAGCAATGCATGAGTGAATTGGTTTCATATCAAGCAAAAGCTGTGGAATATTTATCATTATAATATTATTCAATTATTTAACTACAAGCAAATGAAATTAAATAAAAACATTTTTTTATATGAACTGAAACTGGGAATAGATTGCGGAATTGAAGTGTTTCGAAGGGAAGATACACAGAGAGAGAGAGAGGGAGAGATAGTCGGAGAGAGAGGGAGAGAGAGAGAGAAAGAGACAGTGAGTGAATGTTAGAGAGCAAGGTAGGGAGACAGAGAGAGAGAGAGAGAAAGATATATATAGTTTTAATATTTTATATTTTATTCCGTCTCTTTATCTTTATCTTTATCTTTTTTAGCTTGTTCCCTATATTTCTGTTTCTTTGAATTCAAGCTCCTTCTTCACACTGCATTCCTTCCTACTTTCCTTTCTCTTCTCTCTTTCTCGCTCTCAGAAACATGTAACTTTTCCCTTTCTAAAAACCCTATTCCTTTCCCTCCAACTCTTTCTCATCTATATCCACATTATGAACTTCAATCTCTCATCTGCTTTAATATCGTATAATGCCTACCTAGATCTGGCCACTTGTGCAAATAAATCACAAATTTTGAATCTGATTTGAAATTGAAGCATGTCTGATAAGGGATATGAACAAGAGCAGAAAACTTCAAGCAGTTCGCGTGTCAGCTTTTGTCAGCTGCCCAAGAAATTTGCGCATTTTTTGTGTGAAATTCGTGTCATTAGCCCGAGGTAGATTTCGTGAGGAATTTTCTGCTTATCAGTATGCGTCTGTCGCATGTCTTGCTGACTACCTGGCAGCTCGTTTGCCTAAGACACCAACACTCTCTCACACACACACACACATACACTCTTCTATGTGGCGTGTAGAAGTTGGCGAGATTTTGATCTTTTGAGTCGCTTCTAGGCGCTGAATTGACTTGCAACTTCCTTAAGTACTTGGCCTGTCGCAGTGCAAAAACTTTTTCAGGCTTTTCATGTTCTTTTTTTCTCTCTGTTACTTCTTTGATATTTAGACTGTGTTTGCATGGCAAAAGCCTCTGCAACTTTTGAGCAGGCGAGGAGAGTGACTTTGCAAGGTAAATGCCCCTTTCTGACTTTTTGTTAACTAAAAAAAAAACAAAAAGTCTTTGTGGCTGCTGTGTGGAGCCTCAATTTTGGTTAATTAAAAGTTTTGCACAACTCATAAGTACACACGCACGCACACACACAGCTGCAGGCAGTAGTATGTGTGTGTGTGTGTGTGTGTGTGTGTGGGCATGCCTAAAAGCAGGCAACACTTTTCACGCGCTTGACAAATGGCTGTTTAAAAATGCATGAAACATGCGCTGCGACCGAATTGTGGCAGACAGCCGGAAGGCCGGAAGGCGTTGGCGTTGGCGAAAAAGAAAGAGTTGCAAAAGAAGAAGCGTATAGACGGCAAGTCGAGTTTGGCTCTGGGGCAAGCACATCAACTATTTGTTAGCTACGCCCATATTTAGCACAAACAAACGACGCGAATGCGTCGAGCTCTGCGAGACTCGACTAGTAGCCCGAAGCTAGGCAGGGGCATATAGAACTCTCACTCTCTCACACTCTCTCACACTCTCTCGCTCTCTCTCTCTCTATATATATATATACATTCAGAAAGCGATTGGGCAATTTGCCATGCATATTGAAATATATATATGTATATTGAAGGCTAGTCTTAAAGCCAGCTCACGCTGCAATTGAAAATTGCAACAACAACAGCATTTTTATATTATTATTTTTTTATATATTTTTAAAAAACTTATTAGCTTGCTGGGTATTTGGCCGTGTGCTATGTTTTTAATTTTCATATGCATGCCCGTTGGCATAACACACACACACACGCACACATACACTCATGCATATGCAAATTCTTTGTTTAATATGCTTTTTCTTTTACTTTTCTTATTTGGCAAAAAGTGAGTAAAAAAGTTATATGTATATAAAATATATCTATATATTTATATGTATTTGTATATGTGGCAAATATTTAAATGACTTTTTGATACTTGCAGCTGCAATTTGTGGTTCAATAATGGGAAAACAGCGACATTGAAAAGCGCTCGAGGTGGGCAGAGAAAGAGGGAAAGTGAGAAAGAGATCTAGCTAGCTTATAACGAGCAGCCAATAGTTATAGTTATACAATAGTAAATCTTAGCAGCTGTTTAAGTTAGTGAACGTATGAGGCTGTAGAAACATTGTAAGAGATTTGCCAGGAGAATAGATTTGCCAGACAGTCGTTGTCGTAGTTATTGAAATCTTTGAGCTAATGAAGATTGGCATAAAGTGAAGAGAATAGAAATAGTTTGCTTAAAAAATATAGCAGCAGATATTTAAAAATCTATTCGTTGCATATTGAAGTGGATGCAGGCCGAAAGTCAAGCTGCTCATTTCTCATTGACTTGAAGCTAATAATTTTAAGAGTGCTCAAGTCAAAATAAGTCTATGAGAAGATACCATTAATAGAGCGTAAAACTGATAATCACAATATTTTATTCCTACGTTTCCGAAATCGAAATAAAAACGCATCTCTCTAATCATTGCTGGGAGCAATGCAGTAAATTAGAAATCTTCAGCTTTTGCTGCATTTGAATTTGAAGAAAATCAAAGTATCGATTTTATATCGATAATAAATTAAGGGTAAATAAATTAAAAAAAAAAAATTAAAAATATAATATTTTTTATTTAGAAGTTAGAGATAATGTAAAATTATAGCTAAGCTAAGAGTAAAAAAATATACAGCTGCGAAAAATAAACTATCACTACTTTGAAACACAAAGTTTAAGAAGTTCTGCTGGACACATTTATCAATGGATTGGTCTACAGATTACTTTTATAAAAGCAGCAAACAATTAATTATTATTACAGCTGTATAGCTGATAAATTTTTAAATATTAAGATTACAAATTTTAAAAATTCTCTTATATATATTACACTGCTGGTCTTAGGCTAACCTAACATACTTTTGCAATATTAATTGCAATATTAATAATAATAATATTTAATAATATTTGGATATACAAAAATCTTCGTTATTCGAAGACTCTTCAAGTATATATGACTACATATTGGAAATTGCAAGAGTCTAGCTTTGGTGATCTAAGAGATTAGATGAACAGGCTAATGGAACATGGCTAAATTGACTCAGCTCGTCATTCTTATCGGGAATATATACAGTGAACCCTCGGTCAACGAACACAATTCGCTCCAACAATTGGTTCGTCATGCGAAACTTATTTTCCCAACAAAATGTGTTCGTTATGCGAAGTATTTGTTGCGGGTTCTGAAGCGCCAGAAAGAGACCTATGTATATATAAGTATATATAGATAAATTTTCCAAACATTTTTGCTCAATAAAAGTATTGTTACTCTGCCTTCCAGTCGAACAGCTTGCATGAAAATCCTATTTATATATTTTTAAATTTAAATCTACATATAGAACTATATAGTTCATATCAAAAAGCAGCAACTAGTGTCTGTGTGTGCTATCTGGAAGATTGGCATTTCGATTGCTTTTGTGTTGCTTTTAAAGGGGAAAGTGACAGACACTGTATGCATTTGCATAGATCCAGAGCCAGGACATGGCGGAAATGCAGCAAAAATATATTTGGACTCAGCTACCTGCTGTCACAGCCAGAGCTCGTATTAGAGCTGTGTCTCTTCATATGAAATGCAATTTATTGTTTTCTTTTTCTTTAACTTTTTCTTTTGTGAGCTTCTGTTGGTTATGCGAGCTGCATTAAATTCGTGGCCATTGCTGTTACACTCGAGCGCACTTTTCATGCTCAGACTCGGAGCATTTTTATAGCTGCTCATCTCTCAGCTGCCATTTACCATTTACCAGCTAGCAGTTGGCTGTTGGCAGCTGTGAGTGGCCAGAGCTGACGAAATGCATTAATTTGAATATATATTCATATGGCGTTTGTTTGGCTACGAATTTAGTTTTCCACTTGCCCCAACTGAGACACACACACACACACACACACAGAGACAGAAGTCTCACGCTGTGTGTGTGTGTGTGGCTGCGTTTTATTATCAGTTAGCAAACAAAAAGCAGCCAAAAATATTCACACAAAATGTCTAAATTATTTGCGAGCATAACAAAGCTATTTGTGCGACCTCGGCCTCAGCCAGAGCCCGAGTCAGAGTCAGAGTCAGAGTTAGACATTTGGAGGTTGTGGTTAGCAGCTGTGCTTTGAATTTTTGGTTGTGTGTGTGAGGCAGCCAGGACTTTGAGACTCGCAACGAGTCACACTTTTTGTTGTTTGTTTTTGTTTTTATTTCACTGCTGCTGCTGCTGCTGCTGCTGCTGCTGAGGTCAAGGTGTGAAGAACGTGAATTGCGACGCCAATGCAAACAAGCCGCTCATTTGCGTGGGCCCATGGCACACGTTGACACATTAGCTGAGCCCCAGCCCCAGCCACGCCCCCCCTCGACAATAGAGTTTGGTCAGTGGCAATTGCCAGCCATAACAATATACTACATACATACATACATAGCGAGTGTGCGTGTGTGTGTGTGTGTGAGCTTGCCAGCTGCGCCCCAATGTTGTCATTGTAATTGCAGATAAAGCACAAGCAAACAGAGAGAGAGTGAGGGAGAGAGAGAGAGATGGATATATATATGTATGTATGTGTGCAGCAGTAAGTGACAGAGCTAGCCCCGTGCCGTGGCCCTTGCAACTTGCAATTTTGCATGCGCTCGCATAATAAGTTCCTGTTTATCTCGACTCGGTTTGTTTGTCTGTTTGTTTGCTGCATTGCTGCGGCTTGCAGGTTGCATGTGTGTGTGTGTGTGTGTGTGTGTGTGTGTGTGGCTGCGCAGGTGTCATGTTTCCGTTTCCGCTGCAGCACTCGTGCAACAGCAGCAGCAGCAGCCGCCGTCAGCCAAGCGCAAATATTTTTGCATGCTGCTGCAAACCACATCAGCCTCAGTATCTCTCTCAGTGTGTGTGTGTGTGTGTGTGTGTGTGTGTGTGGGTGTTTGCGGTTGGTTGTGTGGGCGATGCAACAACTGTGAAAATGCTTTTTATTAGGCATGCCTGCTGTTTTCCCAACTGCAACTGCAAAAATATTTACTTTCGTTCAATATCAAGTTTACCGAGTGTCGATAAGTGCACCACCCAAGCACTCGAAGTGAGGCAGAGCAAAGTATAAATTAATATAAGTAAAATAATGCATATATAGGGCGAGAGAGAGCGAGAGAGAGAGAGAGAGAGAGAGAGAGAGAGGGAGAGAGATTTGTTTGCTACGTGCTTAAGCGAGTCTGTTCTTTGCCCTTGTTCAATAATCCTTTTGAAGATTGTGAGCTCAATTGAAGCGTTTACAGATTAGATTCGCACACACACATATGACAGAGCCTTTGGCAGTTTTATAGCTTTACATTCTCTGTTTGATAAGCGACTGCCAAAAAAAAAAAAAAATATATATATATATATAATAAAAGAAAAGAAAAGAATCGAAACGAAGCGAAACGAACAGAAAAGAAAAGAAAGCAACTCAAAGCAATTCGTCGTCATCATTAAAATGAGCTGCAAGCATGGCAAACTAAGGCAAAGCCTTGCAGAGAAAGAGACAGAGAGACAAAGTGAGAGAGAGAGAGAGAGAGAGAGAGAGAGAGCCAAAGGGCAAAGGCTGGCAAATAACTTGGCTGACTGTCAAAACGAAAAGAATCTATAAAAAATTTTATGAAATCGTTAAAACTAAGTAAACGCGTTGCCTCGTAAAAGACAAACAGATATTGTTGCCGGTTTGCCTGCTGCCGTCTCCTGCTGCCTACTCCTGCTGCTTACTCCTGCTGCTGCTGCTGCTGCTGTTTGGCAAGTGATGAACAAGTTATCAAGCGCATGAAAACGTTTTCATATATAAGTATTTCTCATATATGTAATATGCCAACATCTATTTGTGCATATACATATATACATATGAAAATATACTATATGAATATATGTGTACGCCTTCTTTCTTCAAGGTTTCCTATTAAATTCTTTTGCTTCCGATTGCATTGCTTATGCGAGCTCTGCTTAAAAGGTACATAAATGTTAAATGTTTGCCGGTTTCATAGGTACATACATATGTACATGTAATCGGGAATAGATTGTCTTTAATTTTGTGTGCCCAATAGCTACAGCCATTTGGAATACTTGACCAATTTTTGTTAAGCTTGATTTAGTCTTTACTTGAAGGTCTTCACTTTTTGACTGTTTTATTCATTAAATTTTTGCTTACGCTTAAAAAAAGATTATAATAATCTCAAATAATTGTTTAAGAAGAGTTTTATCAATAAATGTTTTACAAATGTCAGGAATACGAAATGTCGAGCGTAAAGGCTTTCTTTTACTTAAGAATATAATTTCTAATAGAAACACGAAATGTCAAGTGAAGAGCCTTACAAAGAATATTATTTATAATGAGCTGGTATTTTCATGAAATAGAATATTTAAAGGAATTAACAGTCCAGAATAAATCAATAGAGATCTCTTGATATTAGTGAAGTCAAAAAGAGTTGTTGAGTTACAGTTGCAGGCTAATACAGCCAGAACTAATCTCAACAGAAAGAGCATAACTGTTTATATGCTCATCTGTTTATACCAATCAAATGCATATAGACTTATAAGCTTATGATGCATAGCGGGCTGAATTCTCCTATCAGACATTGGGGGGGAGAACACAAACTACGCAGCTGATTCTATTCAGTTTATATTCAGACGAGACAGGGTTTAGATATATTGTTGTTGTAATACAGATATATATTATTATAGTATATATTATTATAAAATAATATAATAGTATATATAAGATAATAATAATCTAATAGCTACTCTTTATATATATATATCAGAAATGGGAGTAATTCCGATGCATTCAGATTCAATTTTATTTACTATTCTTGCAGCACGCTCGTAATATTGCGTTACCTCTTCTCTGTTCTCATATGCCGACTGACTTTCGTGTCTCTCGCATCGCCAATTGAAGCAGTGGGAAGAAAGACGAACGAATAGGGAATACTCTCTCAGTATTGCAGCAACCAGCAAGGCTTCTTTTACAACGAGCATTGCACTCGATCGAGTCGACTCTCTAGTGAGAGAGTGATCAGCGCACAAACAATGCAATACTTGCTAACTGTCCCATTTGTTCTTCTTCTGCTTCTTCCTTCATCACACAATGCTTAACTTGAGAGTTCCTTAAACTAATATTATACCTACATGCAATGTAGATCAAACAAATCTAGGAAATTAGCTCTGCTCTCTCTCTCCTCTTCTTAAATTATCATATATTCAATACTTAGACACTTTATAGCATTCCATATTATTCGCTTGACTCGTGCAGCTTCCTTTCAACATATTGTTTTTCTTCTTAACAGAAACTTTAACTACTTTAGCCGTTGTCTATCCACTTAGCTTAGCCTTAGTTAGTTAGCGCCTTACAGGTAATAAGATTTTCAACCAAAAATCCATTTGGCCAGTTGCTTAGTGCTTAACACGCTAAAATGCTATGCTATATATGTTATTGTTGTTGTTATGGCAGCGCACTGGGCGTATGTGTAATATTTTGCAAAAGGAAATGCGAAGGATAAACTTTGCGGCGCGTGCTCGTCACAATGTTGCAGAAGTAAAACAATTCGTTTGGCTGTTGTTGTTGTTGCTGCTGCTGCTGCTGCTGCTGATGTGTGTGTGTGTGTGAATGCTTTGTTTTATTGCGCATTTAAGAGTGCTGCAATTGCTGGCCAGACAATTACCAACTAATTGCAGCAGCAGCAGCTACCAAATCTGCAGTTAAGTCAGCAGCTGCCACTAAACTCACCTCTATCAGCAGCAGCAAGCAAACAACATTCGCACACAGATAAAATTAAATGTAAAAACTTTTGTGAAACAAAAAACAAAAAACAAAAAAAAAAAACATGAGAGAGAAATGAAAATATTTTCAAATAAATGAAAAAAATGTGCACGAAATGCACTTAACTCATTTGCAAGCCGCACAGAAATGCGCTTAAATAAATTAAAATGCGGTAGCCCTGACACTTAAATAAAAAAAGAAAAAAAAAGAAGCCGAAGCAGAAGCAGAGGGACAGGCAAGGCAAAGAACACACAACATGAGAAGAGGCAAAAAACAACAAAATCAACAACAACAAACAACAACAAGAAAAAAGAAAAGCAAAAACAAACATGACAGACAAAGGACAACGTGTCCTGGCATCCTTGCGCTTTCGGCTGAATGCCCGTGAAAGGCTGTGAAAGCGCGAGAAGCCAAAGCGAAAGGCGCAGGAGGCCGGGCGCATGGCACAACTGTCAAGATAGTCAGCTGCACGAGGGCTTCAAATGTGGCAGCTGCAGGTGTTGCACTAAGTAGTTGCCAACAAGAAGACGCCCCAGTCCAGTCCAGTTCAGCCAGCCAGCCAGCCAGCCAGCGCCCTGTGCAGCGAGACAAGCACTTAAGATGTCGCAGTTCCCATTAAAAATGATGTATAGAGTATCAAACAACGAATAATGAAATGATAATTAAAAGCAGGCAACCAGGCCAGTTGAGTGGGCGGCGAGCGTCTGTGTTAGTTCGCCCAGCAAGGACCTTCATTTGTTAGCCATAAAGTGCACAAATTGGAGCGACCACAAAATGCAAACGCAGAATTCAATTACGAGCTGAATGGGCGCACGGAATGAGGAATGCGCGACAACTAATGAAGAAATTATGAAGTACAGTGAAGCGCAGCAGCAGCAATGGCAACAAAGCTCAAGCAAAAAACTGTTGACAAGGCCAAGCACGCGGATGGGCAAACAAACAGCAATGGGCAGAGCCAAGGGCAGACCCACTAAATGGACTCAGCCGGAAATTGAGACATAGCCGTAGCTCTGGGTGTTGTTGCAAATGGCGAATGGCGAATGGAGAATGGCGAATGGCGATAGCGATTGAGATTGAGTGCTGCAGTGCTGGATGGCCCGAGGAGAAGGAAACAATAAAATGCAGCCAACGGCACACAGCTGCTCAGGAAAGATGCGCAAGCAGGACACAAAAGGACGAACAGACGAATTTGCTGAAGCAAAAACTAGCTGCAATCTCCGAATATTTCACTCCAGCTCATTGTTCTTCTACCTTATGCTTTCATTTTATTTTACTCTTTTTTCTGTTATCTCCACCTGTCTGCCATTAAAATTGAGCAACGTAATAGATGTAGTCACATCCATATCGAGCTGCCTGTCTGTTCACATCGTTAGCCAAGTCTAAGGACGAAGAAGCCTCAGCAAATTGAGTTTGTCTTTTAATTTGCATAAATATTGTAGAACTTCTGCCATTTGTTAAGAAATAATATTTAAAAAAAATTAATACATTAAAAAATGATATATTAAATTAAATAAAAAATAAAGCTTCAGGAAATTATATTTAATTAATATATTAAATTTAGTTTCATAAAAAAAACCGAATGAAATTATATTTAAAATAAATTAATTATTTATTTTTAGTTTCGAAATAAATTCATTGGGTTTATAAATTATTATTATATATAAATTTAATTAAAATAAAAAAAAATCCCAATGAAATTACTTTAAATATCAAAATAAATGTATTAAGGCTGCATATTAAAATTAAATATAAATTTTAATTAATTTATAAGACAAATTAAAAATAAAGAAATTCATAAGCTTTGTAAATTACAATTATATATCAAATTAAACTAATATGAAAAAACCATAATAAATTTATTTTTAATTTTAAAATAATTAATTTATTTTTAATTTTAAAATAAATTCATTATACATTTTAAAATTATAATTATATACAAATTGAATGTATAATACCAAAACCCTAATGAATTTATTTTTAATTACTAAATATATATTTTTTTTAATTAAAAAAAAAAAAATAAATAAAAAAAATTTTTATTATTTTTCTTTGCGAGTTTCATTACATATTAATAATTTTAAAGCTCACATAATTAATTAGTATTTATATTATAAAAAAAAGAAAAAAATTAATAAAAAAAAAAGTAATTAAATTTAATAAAATAAATAAAATAAAAATTTAATAAAGTAATGTGTGTCGAGACTGCTCGACTATAAGCTAGACATGACTAGTTTAGCTCAGCTCGCTGATCAAGTATATATATAAATATATTTTACGAGCTCCGCCACGTCATCTTCTGCCTGTCATATTCACAAATAATAAAAGCATTTTCAATAGATGCAACATATAATAAAATATATTATATATTTAAAGCAGCGCCGACTATATCTGTAACAAGCATCTGCGCGTTTCCATGTCAATTTGCAATTTTCTATATGGTAAATATTTTATATAAACTGCAGCAGCAGCAGCAGTCAATAATCTACAAAGTACTTTATATAATTCACTTGATTTTGCAATACTTTTAAAAGCATTTTCAGATCGATTACGTATTCAACTTTAAAATGTGTGAAATTACGCAAACTGCGTCAATGTTTTAAGTGCAAAATCATTTTGTGCATTTAATCAACAAAAATAAAAAAATGGAAAAAAAAATTGTCAAATTGTCAGCGTGGGCGGCAGGTGGAGTGCGGCTCGCGAGCTTGGCGCGGCAGCCAACTTGTCATTCATCAAACTTTTTCAATAAAACTTTTGCGCTGCTGGCGAATGCCAAACGGAGCTGCAAATCCGGCGCTCATTTGGCTGCACCTAAAAGTCAAAATCTGATCCTGTTGGCCAAGTGGATTGAAATTTGTCTAGACACATTCATGTGCATGTGAATGTGAATTGTGAAGGCGAAGCTGTGGCTGCCCTTTCAGCGGCTCTGATTGGATTCGAGTCTATGCAAAAGTTTTGCGCAAATCCGTTGAATGTTTAACATTTAATATAATCTGCGTGGGGGCCGGGTTCTCAAAGGTCGTCTGCCAGATATCGTTTGATAGAAATCTGTTGCTAGAGATCTTTTGACAGAGGTCTGTTGCTAGAGATCGTTTGACAGAGATCTATTGCCAGAGGTCTCTTCCAGGCATCTCTTTTAAGGCCTTGACAGAGATCTCTTGCCAGAGGTCTCTTCCCAGAGATGTCTTCTCAGAGGTCACCTGTGAGAGGTCTGCTGTCAGAGATCTGCTGTCAGAGGTCTGCTGTCAGAGATTTGCTGTCAGAGATCTGCTGTCAGAGATCTGCTGTCAGAGGTCAGCTGTCAGAGATCTGCTGTTGCCAGGGATCTTTTTCCAGAGATCTCTTGCTAGAGGTCTCTTCTCAGACATATCTTGCTAGAGATCTCTTCTCAGATACCTCTTGCTAGAAATCTTTTCTAAGACATCCCTTGTCAGAGATCTCTTACCAGATATATTCAGCCTGAGGTCTCTTGAGGGAGGTCTCTTGCGAGAGCTCTCTTCTTAAACGCCTATCGTATGGGAACTCTTGCTTGAGGTTTTTTGCCAGAGGCCTCTACTTAAACGTCTTTTGTCATAGATATCTTGCCAGAAGTCGCTTCTACTTGGTCTTTAGTCTAGCCAATAAATTATTCAACATATATTTTAGCTGCATTCAAGGTATTAAGCTCTCAACGTCTGTTTATGGCTCAGCAGTGAGCAGTCAAGTTTTCTTGGGTTAGTATTTAGATAAATAAGATCTAATAGAAATTTATAATCCACTGAATAATATAATACCCTATAAGATGTATTCAACTGATTTTGGCTATTAAGTTTTTCAGAGTCTGAACTAAACCTTTCTATATTACAATCTATCTATGCCAAGTCGATGATTCTAGACTTAGACAGAATCAAAAGATAATGAATGATTTGAGTTAATATAGAATGCAGCACGTAAGCTCTTTGGGCATATGCAATGGCTCTCAATGATAAGAAATTAACGTTAATCACAATTCCAACCAGTTAGTGGCAAAGATCAAGGATCAGGTAAATGGGCAAGGGAGAGAAATTGCTTACGCTTGGAGATACAGCCCCAGGCCAAGAGCAGCTCGATCAAAGCTACACAAGTTCCATGGAAAAACAAAAAAAGAGAGATTAAGAGAACTTAAGAAAAAAAACTTGCCACAAAACTGAAGATCAAATTAATATTCTTTGTTCGGATTATACATATAGATGGATGTAAGTACGACATAGTTGGCTCCAGTTGCAATTCTGGACCACTGTGCTTACCATTCTGTGCATCGCTGCCCTGGAACAGGTTGCGCACATAGCTAATCAGGCGTCGATGCAGTGGCCGATGGCGATGTCGCGAGGATTTGCGCATTGAGGACGACGACTCCTGGCCGCCGCCTTCGCCCTGTTCGATATCATCAACATCGGCCGCCTCCTTGCCACATTGCGTGGCATCCACAATGATCTCAATGCTGCGCTGTGTGTTTGACTTTTTGAGAGAGACGCCACCGGTGCCACCAGCACCACCAGCACTGCCAGCACCACCATTGCCACTGTTAAATGCCGCCAAGGCGCTGCTGCTGCTGCTGCCAGCTCCCGCGCTGGTGGCAATTGTGCCGATGAGCGCATCCGTTGCCAGATTGCCCGTGCCCGCAATGCTGCTCACGACATTGTCCCGTGAACTATGCGCCGGCTGGTGCTGTATGATGCGGCCGTGGCCCATATTGCTGGAAAGCTGGCGTGACGTCTGCCCTCCGCCGGCGGGCAGCTCGTTCACTGTGCCATTGCTGTGACTGCCCCGATATATGAGCTCCGTTTCGTTGGACACCTGGCGCAGTGCATGCAGTCCCAAGCCCGTATGTGAGGCGCTGCTGGCCATGCCCCCAACACCCGAGGCAGATCCACCACCACCACCACCGCCAGCAGAGCCGCCGCCGCTGCCATTGAGGCCCGTGTAGTAGGCGCTGTTCGGACGTTGCGTATGCTGCACCTGTGGCCCGGCCATTGCGCACTCCTCGCTTCGCGATGGATTCGGGGCGAGTCGGCGGCTAAGTGGTTGAGCGGTTGAGCTGTTGAGCGGTTGAGCGATTGAGCAGCAGTTGACCGCGTCTCTAGTTACGTATGAAGCGCCTCTCGTTTCGGGTTAGTAGTTTTAGTTTTTGCATTGCGTTCATTTTTGTTTTACTTTTTTTTTTTAGTTTTTATTTACATTTTGCCCCACTGTGCGCAGGCCTCTCTCTTTTTTTACGTTTTTTGTTTGGTTTTAGACTCTGGCTGGGATTAGGCGTTAGTTTTTAGCTCTTGCGCCTAGCAGTCGACAGTCGCTGCAGCCTTAACTTTAAATTCTCAACATCTGCTGGGCGCCAAAATGAGAGCGATTGGGAGAAACAGAGAGAGAGAGAGAGAGAGAGAAAGAGAGAACAAAGACAAAATATCAGAAGCTTGTTGTTAATCAATATTAATATTTAGTTATTCAGTTAGTTCACATTTTACAGCCAGCAGCAGTGCATAGTGTACAGAGTGGATGTGCGAGGTGTGTCAGAGTGTTTTACGTGTGTTTCAACTGCATTCATATCATCTTTCAATCACAAACAATTTTATAATACAAATTATATAATTATTTATTAATATTAACAATTATAGAATATTTAATATAACTTAATTTTGTATTTGCTTTTATTTAATTATTATATAATATATATTTATTTATTAAATTTAATTATTCGATAAAAAATTATTTTTATAATTATTTATATAATATAATTATTTGAAATATTATAAGTGTATTTATTAAATTAATTTATTCCATAATAATACTAATTATATAATTATTTCTTTCATTTTATGATTTTAAATAAATATTTTACATTAAATAATATAAAGTTCTTCGATTAACTAATACTCGTTTGATGTCAATAAAAAGAGATTTCATAAATCAAAAATTGTTCTTATGAAATTTCAGGTTTATTATATATCTTTATACTCTCTCTTCACTCTGTAAGAGAGTGTAAAGTGGAGTCTAATACTTATATAAGAACGAGTTTCAATTTCTGCTTGATCTACAAATCATATATATTTATCTACGTTGGATCTCTGCCGATCATCTTGCATTTTAATTTTCTACTTTTTTCAACTGCGTGTTATTTTCCCGCATTTCTATTCAGCTTCTCTTCATTGCAATGGCAATCATGATGGCTCTGTACAAAAGATTTAAATAGCCATCTCGCTCTCACTCAGCAACATGCCGGACAACATTTATAAACAGTTATCTTTGTCTCTCTCTGACAGAGTGAGTATCAGAGCAATCAAACAGAAATGAGAAACTTACAACTAAGAAGCAAACTCACTCGGATAACATCGGATAACGTCGGATAACAATTGCATGCCAGCTCGTTCGCACTAATACTTATGCAATAGAGCAGAGCAGAAGAGCCAATCATACATGACTTAAGAAATTGAGGAAACTTTTCTATTCAGCTCACAATATCAAGTCATAATGTTAGTGCGATAGAATATATAGATTTTTATTACTCAACAACAAAAAAATTGAATCACAGCATGTCATGCGACAAAATTTATATCCTAATTTCAAATGAAGTCAACTATTTCATAAAGTTTATTCTGTTCCGTTCGAACAGTTACAAAAATTTGTTGTTTGTTTTTTTTTTTTTTTTTTTTTTTTTTTTAGTTTGTTTAAAATTTTTGGAAACTTTTTTTGTTCCCTATCCGTCTTTGGGTTTGCATTGCGAAAATGGAGAACGATTGTGCTGATGACATGCCATTCAATCCCTTCTACATTGGTCCACATCCCAGCCAGGCCTGCACGAGTTCAACTCCCGTCGTAGAGAGTGGACAAGGATGCTCGCCGAATTGCACAGATACCAAAAATCCGGCAGCAGCCAATACACCTGGAAACACCACGAATTGCAATCATGCAGGTGCTAGCCAGAGCCAGGAAAAAGCACCTGCTCCGAACGCTGCTGGAGAAACTGTTGCCTGTGCTCCCTATCCTTGCAATGATACACGCAAATAGACATTCCATGTGGACAGGCGGACAAAGTGAATATTTCAACGAAATTCCAAACGTATAATAAAAGCCAAAATTTTAAATAATTTAACCACTGCATTTTGGTGTTTGTAGATATATAGATATGTGTAGATGTTGATATCATTAGCAGATAACCAATATATATCTGTATAATTGTATTTTCCAAGAACTCTTTACACTTTTACTTGGCATTCTCTCTAAGTCAGCTTAAAATTGGTGTATTTTCAATAAATTTGTTAGCTCTAGTTCTCTGGAAACATTTATAAGAACTCAATTTCAATATTAAAATATAATATTATAATATATGTATAAAATAATATTATAATTAAATTATAATATTCAGCTTTGCTTGAATATTTTATAAACTTTCAGGCCATATTAAAAGTTTAAGCTCTTTTGATTACTGTAATATGTATTCGCATATATTATGCAATCAATTGTTTGACTATCTTGGGCTTTCAACAGCAACAATCGTAGTCGCTTTCGATTTGGCCAAGTCAAACTGATTTTGTATATTTGACTTGCTTTGCAGCAGCAACTGCAAATTTAATGGGTTTGCTGTCGGCTGTAATGCATCAGCAGCAGCAGCAGCAGCAGGAGGAGCAGCAGCAGCAACAGCAGCAACAACTTTAGCATTTGCAACCAGCAACAACATTTCGACTGCTTTAGCAAATTTTCAATTTTGCAATGGCATCGCATCGTGGCATTCTGTTGCGTATCTATCGAGCGTATTGCACTTGCAAATTGAATGAAGTACAAATTTATTATTTATTGATAGACTTATGCAAGTGCGCAATAGCAATAGCAGAAATACGAGCAGAAATACGAGCAGCATCTTATAAGTGCTTATGTATGCATACACACACACACACACACACATACAAACACACATACATACACTGAGTGCATACTACATCTGTGTGTGTTTGTGTTTGTGTGTGTGTGTGTTTTGTGTAGCTCGGCACTTGGCTAAATTGCTAAACGCAACTGACTTCTTTGACAAGAGCAGCAGCAACAGTAGCAACAGCAGCAGCACACCTGCTGCCACCTGTATGACCTTGGGCACAGCCAACTGCATTTGCCCGCCCACACGACCACACGGCCCACACGCCCACATGCTCAGCCCGGCCGTTTACAAAATGATTTATGCATTTCAACCATTTGTTGTCGACTTTGCGCACGAAAAACAGGAACCAACAACGTTTAATGTGATTTTCTTGTTAACTGGAAACGTTGAAGCAGGTGAAAAGTGCGAAGCTTTTCTTCGCAAGCGCCTTTCATGCGCTTCGCTGTTCGCTGTTCTCTGTCACTTTTCATTTCTCAACAAATTGTCTGCACTTACGAACCCCTTTGTTAAGCGCATGTTCGCATTTCATTCTCGTTTCCCCTCCCCACAAACATGCGACTATATTGTGCACGATGAATGAAACGGAATGAAACGGTCTTATAATGGTTATCCAATTGATTATTGCTTTGGCAAGCATAGTCGCACTATGATCAGGGTCGATCCCATTGCATTGCATTGATTTTGTTGTGCACCAAGCGGTCACCTTGAACTGAGCAGAGCTACGAGTCGATAGTTGAGTGTTTAAAGCTTGAATTTGTTGAATACTTCTCGAAGAGAGCATTTATGCAATTGTGAAGAGCTGAGAGCTGAGAAAGTGAATGGCTCTACACGAGATCTGCTATTAGACAGACTTGAGCATGTTCGATTATTATGTTATCGATAACTGAAAGCATACTTTTTCTCTGGTTATCGTTAGCTTAAGCAGCTGTAGTTTTCGGGGTATATATTGTAGCTATAGATATAGAAAGAGGTATTTAATTTTCTTGCTCTCTACTAGATATTCTCTACATAGCTGTGGCAAGCCTAACTCAATATATGATTTAGATAAACACTTTTAATTTTGTTATATTTGGATATTTTGTAATTATAGAAAGCAGTATAGAAGAAGCAACTCAGTTATTAACATTTTTTAAACCAATCACCTTCTAGCCATGTAACTCGCATGAACTTGGCTATGGAATGGATATCGAATCGGTTTTTGCTAGGCAGCTACATTGAATTCACCTTTGCAAATTGTCAACAAATCAAATTTGAGAACTTAATTTATTGGCATGACGGAAACGTTGTCGGAATCACAATGCTGGCGAGTGAAGTGAATAAAAACAATGCATAAATATCTATTAAAATCGGATTGAAATAAATTATAGTTTACATAACAACAGCAGCAATGGCAGCAATGGCAAAAGTGGGAAAGTGGAGGTAATAATAATGTGGCAACAGAGGTTAATAGCTGAACGGGAAGGAGATGGGGCTGAGTGGGTGTGTGGGTGTGTGTGGTGGGCTATATAGGCCACAGAGGCCAGAGAGATGTTGAAGGTCAGCTGTAGATTCTCCAGCTAAGCCTGGGGCGAGCAGTGGAGTGCAAGGCAAACACTTCGATAGGGAAAGGCAAAATCAACTTGACGTGAACAGAGGAAATTAAGTGCATGGCAGCGTATCAGAGAAGGGCGAGAAGAGCAACTGACGAGCGACGAGCGACGAGCGACGAGCGACGAAGACGTCGATGACTGCTGTTGAGTATAAAATGTCGAGGACAACAAAAGGACTCGCATACTTAGACGCACTTGAGCATGTTGTATAAAGAAAAGAAAGCAAATCGCTAGGAAATGAAGCTGAAATTTATTATAACAATACGGCGTAATTGTGTGCTCAGGGCTGCAGTTGCTGTTGCCGCTTCACCGGATGGCAGTTAAGCGGATATGCCTTTCAAATAAATAAATCACAAAATAAAGGTAGGCTAGCTACAAAATTATGATGGCATCATCAGGCCACGCTCTACCCAATCCCATCAGCTGGGCTGCCACGTAGCAAGAGCTATGTGAGTGCTTCGCTTGCACTTGTCAAACACGGCCACGTAGAAGAAATCTGAAGTGCACTTTGTCTGAGCTCGCTGTGGTTTGTCTGAAGCCAGCAAATAACCCAAGCCAAAAAAAAAAAAAAAAAAAAAAGAAAGGACGAGCAGGAGGCAGAAGACGTGGCACGTCGCGTCTTTTTTTTTTTTTTTTTTTTTTTCTCTCTATAACTCTGACACTGTCTCTGCCTCCGCCTCTGCTTGAGCCTCTGCCACGAAATATGCGCAATATTCAAACGGGAAGGTAAAAGGAAATTGGATTTTTGTTGACATTATTTTACAAATATCCGGGCGTGCAAATAGCTATAACAATGCTCGTACAGCTTTTCGTTTGCCTCGGCTGCTGCTTCATCTTCTTCTTCATCATCTTGTGGGCAGTTCTGGCCACACACACACACACACACACACACACATGCACACGCACACACCTTCATTTATGCAATGAGTTATTTGCAAGAGCTGCTACTCAAGTACATCCGATTCAAAGTGGAAGCTCGAGCAGCATCTAAAGCTGCCTTGCCAATTTCAATAGAAATCCCAACCATTGTGTATGTGCGTGTGTGTGTGTGTGTGTGTGTGTGTGTGTGTTAGATGGCGGTAAACATATTTTGATTTTGCATAATAAATTGCTGTGTGCGCCGAGTCGCAAGTCGACAGCCAAGAAGGCAACGTTACGTACCAAACGCAATCTGCTCCTTGAGCCACACGGATGCACTTTTCATACCATTTTGATATGCCTTGACTGAAGGAGACGCAGACGCAGCTGTATACCCTATGATTTATACAAATATATTGTCGCATCTATAAGTTTACTCTATTCATAATAGGTTTAAGTGAGTTGAGTCGAGTTGAGTTATGTTTTTTAATAATTGATTCTCTTCGTGGCGGCTCTTAACTCACTGTAATATAGCCTAATATCGATTAGACTTGTTTTAGATGCAAATTAAGCTATAATTTGCGAACAGTCTAGTCTTTCAGTCAACTTTTGATACCTGATTCTAGCTATGACTGCCTGATTAAATCTATACGACATAGTAGTCATGTGAGTTAATGTTTCTTATCAACTTAATTCTCATATATTTTATAGTTGCATCAGATAAAAATTTATCTATAATCTGACATTATTTATTATCAGTTAGAAGAGGCGAGATAGAGACATTTATTGAGAGACTTTAGCTCAGACTTTAAACTTTCTGCGCTTGACTTAACTCTCTCTGTGACTATCCCTTGTAGACATTTGATATGACATAGCTAATGATTATTATAAATACTTATTAAGCTTAATCTCTCTCTCTCTCTTTTTCATAAGATGTTCACTAGTCTATAATTTGTTTATATTAGTTAGAGACGATTAGAAGAAACGAGTCGAAATATTTATGACAGACTTTTACTTAGACTTTCAACTTTCTGCGCTTGACTCGCTCTATGACTATTGCTTAAAGATTTTACATGATTACTTCATTACTCCATTACTTCATTAGTTCATTACTTCATTACTTCATCATGTGAAAGTTGATTTTCCATTTGATTATTTTCGTTGTTAGTTAGAAGAGTCCTTTAAATGACTCTCTACTGCAGGCAGTGCTCAACTGACTATCTATAATAATAACCCATAACATATATATACAATAATAATCACAGCATTCAATGATCATTTGATGTCTGCTTAAACCTAATCTCTTTCATAGTTGCATAAACTTTTAGCTCTTTCTATTTGACATTTCAATCGCCAACATCTTCAGCTGTTGCTCCTTCAACCTTATAAGAGCATTTGACCTTCGTTACGTTCGACTATTCTCTCAATTTCCTCTTGCATTTTGCCTGGCCTGTTTATGCATTGTTTATGCTTGAAAGATTGCACGAAATACCACTTAGTCTGCCGTTGTTGCACGGGCGATGTAAACATATTCATATTTATGATTCCTTCTCTGCTGTTTGCTGTCAACTGTGTAAGCCAATCAAATATACGTGTGCGCTTTATTTGCAAAAGCAAACACATATATATATATGTGTATGTATGTATGTGCATAGATATATATTTTTATAAATATATATTAGAGATTTTCGAGTTGGCAACGGTAATTCGACAGCAGTCGAATGCAGCATTGAAATTCTTGTTGCCAATTTATTTTATTTTCTAATTTTCTCTGGCAAAATACGAAGCAGCCAGTTGCTGACAGAGCATTTAATGTCAATTAAAGATTTGCAAACAATTATTATGAATTGCTGCGCCTGTCTTTGTTTGCCTTTTGTGTTGGCAAATATTTGGGAATTCATTTGAAATTTACTGTTTATCCCAGAGTCTATCGTTTATGACAGGCTGCCAAATTTGCAAAAAGCAAAAGGATTTGGCATCGAAATTCAAATGAAACATGCCTTTGAAATGGGTTGTAGGAATTTGTGGTCATAGAGGTCAAGAGAGAGAGAGAGAGAGATGGAGAGAGAGAGGTGGGGGGAGGGAGAGAGAGAGGGAGGCGGAGTTTGTAGCTATTGCAACAATGATGAACTAGCTAAAAGTACAGGCTAAATAAAACATGTCAAGATTCACCTTTTTTAAGCTCTGCTAGTTTTTGGCTATGCTGAAGAACAAATGCTAAAGAGCATTGCCTCTGTATAAAATGTTATATAAACATAATGTGGTTATGATTTATAGCAAGCTTTTCGGATCTTGTAATTATAGGTTATATACGAGTAAGAGTAGTCACAGGCATACATAATACCAATAAAAGAAGTCGGAGTTTTCGAATCGTTTAGAGTTTAGAGCTGATACACCAAACATTCTTCGCTGCTGTTAAGCACATACGAAGAAGCATTACACACACACACTCACACGCATAGACCCCACACTCACACTTACTCACACACGCGCTCTGCTTGCTGCGCAGTTAACGCAGCGCTTGCGTCTGGTCTGCACTTTGGCATCCTAATTGTTGAAGAACTTTTCTTCTAGATGAACTTTCCTAATCAAAATTTTGAGAGCGTAATTATGACATTTATATGCATGCAAGTTGCTAGTATTTGAATTGAAGGATATACAAAATTATAATCACAATAAAAAATAATAACAAGGCAGTCAATAGAGACTTACTGCGTATAATAAGTATATAATAATTATTAGCTGACATTTATCTTAGCATAGATTACATATGATTTATGAGCAGCTAGAATGTCGAGATATACTAGTGTATATTTGAAAGATAAATAAATTCAGGGTAACATTTATTATACAAGCATAAATATATAGAATTCATTTAATTATTTATCTTACTGCAATAAGTATATGTGCAATCACATTAGCTCTAGTAACTATTTTGGCTTGAAAGACAATTGAAATTCAATTGAGTTCGATTATTGATGAGTTTGAAATGCTAAAAGGTTTGGCCTTAGCTAAGCTCTGGCATGTGTAAAAAGCAACTAAATAAATGTGCAGAGAGACTATATGCACATGATAGAGTGAGCGAGAGAGAGAGAGAGAGAGAGAGAGAGAGAGAGAGAGATCTAGCTGCATGTGAGCTGCTGCAACTTGTGTGACACTTTGGTAAAACGACCACGCCCCCAGCAAGAGGCGATGCCTTTTCTATGCCAATTTCTTTTTTTTTTTTTTTTTTGCCCAAGCTTTAAAGTGAAGCTGCGTGGCCAATGGAGCAGTCGTCGTCGCTCACCTGGGCAACCAGGTGCACTGTAGCTAACCTCGCATTTATGAATTCGCACGTGTGCGCTGTGAAGAGCACGAATATCTCTTTTGGCAACAAAAATAAAAATACCAACAAAAAATAAGAAAAAAAAAAAACAGCAAAAAAGAAACGAAAATAAAGAAAACAATAACACACAGAGTGAAAACTCTCGAGTGGGGTTTCGCTTTCAAGTGAGCGACTGTTTGTTCACTGCTCTACGTGATGCTGTTTAAGTGTGTGCAATGACTTTCTGTATGTGTACGTGTGTGTGTGTGTGTGTGTGTGTGTGTGTGTGTGTGTGTGTGTGTGTGTGTGTGTGTGGTGTGTGTGTGTGTGTGTGTGTGTGTGTGTGTGTGTGTGTGTGTGTGTGTGTGTGTGCACGTGTCTCTACCAGTTTGACAAGCAAAAATAACATTTATTGTAGTAGCTTCTGCTCCATGTGTCTAAGTTGACTTGAATCGAACTGAATTTCATTGTATTTTCATTTCTATTCGCGCTTAACTGCAAATCACTTGATTTCTCTTAGAGCTGAACTCAAACTAAACAATTCTCGTAAATATTTAGATATACTGAAACCTAACCCAGCTCTTCCTCACTGTAAGCAGAGCTAAGTATGCTCAGGTGTTTAGCAGCCGGAAATAGCACTCGGCTGCAATAGCTTTTAATCTTAAATGAAGTGGGCTTAGCTATCATCGTATGCATTACATATACTATTTCGAACAGCAGCACTTCAGAGAGCTTTCGTTTGTTTTTAGCCAGATTAACATAAAAGCTTAGAATTGTGGCATTGTCAATGCAATCAGAGGATTACGGCCAAAGTACACGTGTATATGTGTAAACATCTCTCAGTTGAGTGAGTGTGAGTGAATGTGAGTGAGTGTGAGTGAGTGTAAGTGTGAGTGTGAGTGAATGTGCAAAGGACTTATGGCAAAGTAGACTGAAAATCACATGCTTAAAGTTAACAAGTTTTAGTTGCTACTTTTATCTCTATAGAGAGAGAGAGAGAGAAGGGCGAGAGAGAGAGAGAGAAAGAGAGAGAGAGAAGGGCGAGAGAGATACCTAAATATATTTCGCCTGTGGCTACCTTAGGCATAGGGAAACCTTCCAACCATTCGTCCGTTTGTTCCATCTATCTGCCATTCATTGTCAGAGAGAGAGAGAGAGAGAAAGAGAGCGAGAGAGACATCAGGTGCAAAGCATTTTCTATTTTCACAACTTTTCCTTAGCATAATTAATTCAAATGCTTTCATAAAGGCAAGCACAGCATTTCCGCCAGCCAGCCGTTGGCTTCCACTGCTAATGTGCGCAGCTGTGTTATCGTTTATATGGTATTTATTTTTCCTTTCCTAACCTTTTTGTGTTTTCTTCAGCTACAACTTCTAAACGGCATTGCCGGTCTCTTACCTGTGTGTGCCTTGGCCCACTGAAATGAGTATGGCTTTAAGCTGAGAATTTACTGACTTCTTGTGGACGTCAGGCAATAGCGATTACACAACAGAGCAATTAACGTACTACTTCAAACGGAATCAAGCCAACCGCAAGGCGGTTGCTAAGCCAATGCTCGATCTATGTATTAGTAGCTGCCAATGGCCAATGGCCAATGCCATTGCTCATTAGTATGCATTGATAGTTGCTCGGCCTATCGCTTATCGGCTATCGGCTAATGTAATTGAAAGGGATATAAAAATTAATTTACGACCTTTGCACGCGCACCGATTGCAGCAGCAGCAAAAAAAAAGATAATAATAAAATAAAAAATCGAAGCAAAAGTCCTATTTGATTACATGTAAGCAGCGAACACGTTGCGTATGCGTAATGCATAACAAGAGCTGAGAGCAGCGCTCTAGCTACATGGAATGTAGCTTAGAATATAAGAAATGTCTCAAGATTGAAAATGCTTTTGAGCAACAGTCAGCATGTTGTTTAACAAAAAATGATTTTTTTGTGTTCTATTAAACTTCTATTTATAGATATTTCAATAGAAAATAATTCATTTATGCCAAAAGGTAAGGCATTTATGTAAATATATTTATGTATATATTATTATATCCTGTAAGCATTGAAAATTACGATTCCAGGTATATTGGCTTTGTGAAAATAATGATGTGACAGGCCCAAAGGAGGCGTGGAAACCATATGAAGTATAAATAAATTGTTCAGAGTGATGAGCTGAGCTGTTTGCATAGCTGTTCGTCTGTTTTCCTGTTCATCTGCTTTCTTATTCTTTTGTTCTCCTGTTCTCCTGTCCGTTTCAATTGAAATTGAATTGAAATATCTAATTTATTATGAACCGGTTATACCGACTCCGCTTATAGCGTTCGTTCGGCTATTGCGACGCAAATTCTGCTACCCAAGCAAACTTATATGAGGCAAGTTGTATACATGATTATATTATTAATATAAATATATTTGTACAATCGAAATTTGTATCGTTTCTTATGCATTTTCTTAAAGCTAGAGTTTTCGAAATCATTCAAAGATATCACGTATTTCGTAATTTGAAGTCCTCCATTTCAATTCCATAATAAAATCTCCCAAGAAATAAATATAAAAAAAAAACACGATTTCAATTACTAAAGACTTTCACACATATAACTCTGATTATCACGCTCTGAAAATTTGATTAAGAAAGTTGAGCTCGAAGAAAAGTTCTTTAGCAATTAAGTTGCCAAAGTGCAGTCGCTGCCTGAACTTCTTTATATGTATATTCCTTTCCTTTCAGCATAGCTGAAAAGTTGAGCCATTCTCGCTCTTCGCGGCGTCCATGGTATTTCGTAGTTCAGCAGTCTCGACTCGAGCACTCTTACTTGTTTTTTACACGCTCTTCAAACATAATTGAACTGGTTCTATTTATAGCACCGTCCACTTGGTTCGTTGCCCCATGCTTAACTTTTTCGCTTGTCCGTGCTTTAAAATAGACAAAAAAAGAAAGAGATAGAGCGAGAGAGAGAGAGAGAGGGAGGGAGGGAGGTAGGGAAAAAACAACCGAAATCAGATCCTGGCGCCAGCTAGCACTCGTTGCTGTCGCTGTCGCTCTTCAATTCCCAGCTCAAGTGTTTCTCCAGAAATTGAATTAAATTTGTGTATGAATAAAATAAAAAAAAAAAAAAAAAAAAATGGAAAGTAGTCAAGCGAGAACAGAACGACATTTGAATACTCTAACAGACTCGCAGACGTCGAGCTGTTGACTTGACTATGCGAATGTATTTTCAGCTCATTCTCTAGCAAATCGAGTTTAGTTATATATGAGCTCATATGTCATTTGTCACATATGCCATGCTGCATGCACTATGACCTCTTGTGTCAGTGTGTGTGTGTGTGTGTGTGTGAAAAAAAAGGTTGACTCGCTGTCGCCAATGAGCAGATGAGCAGGTCGTTGAGCAAAATCAAAATAGCACAAAATGAAAATGAAAATGAAAATGAAATTGAAGTTGGCCGAGTGCTATAAAATCAACAAGAACAACAACAACAACAACAACAAGAGTCAGGGCATAGGGTTACGGCACGAGCGTAGGAATGCTGCAATCCCAGCCCCAGTCAGTGGGCCCAGATCCACGCCCAGTGCCAGTCCAGTTGGGCGCAACGTGTTGCTGACAATGCGGGAAGGGATGGGGGTGGGCTTCGTAGGACTTGTCGTTGACAGCGTTGACTCTGGCTGCGATGATGGCGATGACCATGAAATGATAATGATGTTCATTATGATGCTGGCCATGGCTATAATGATGATGTTGTGACGCTGCCACCACCATGGCCCCACACACAGTTCGACGTTGGCAATTTGAATGATGCTAAACTGTTGTTGTCGCCATCGCCGTTGCCGTTGCCGTTGCCGTTGCTGTTGAGTTTTATTGCCGCTGGCTCACATATTTTGCTGGCAATGGCTCCTCAAAATGAAAACATGAAACCAAATTAAGAAGAACACGAGACCTAAACGGAGACAGAGTTGATGCCGGAGCTGGAGCTGGAGCCGGAGCCATGGCCGGGTTCCGGAAATGGAGACAGAGACATGGCATAAGCCCGGACCCGGAAGCGCCCGGTGGTAGGCCTCAAGATGCCGCTGCTAATGATAGCATACAACGCAGCTTGTCATCCAGAGCTGAATATACATAGATACACATGTATGTGTGTGTGTGTGTGTGTGTGTGTGTGTGTGTGTGTGTGTGTGTGTGTGTGTGTGACCAGTTGCCTAGGCCCGGCTGGCCATTAAGCAGCGCCGCTGCCACCAATGTCCGTCCGGCTGATGTCATTCCGTGCGTTGATGGATTTGAGTAATTTCTTTATGCCGCTTGCTATTTGGGCCACTGCCACAACATAAATTGAAGCTGGATTTAATTACGGCCTGCGCCGCACAGTGGCACCAGCTCACACATAAAATGTGAGCAAAATGTGGATAAATAATTTCGAATATTTTTATGTTTTTTTGTTTGCCTTTAAAGCAAACACTTTTTGAATATTATAATTTGCAATCAAACTGATTTCCATTCTTCTTCTTATTCCTCTTCTTCTTCTGCGTCTGTCTGTCCCATGTGCGAAAATGCCTTAAATATTTTTGCATTAATTCGTGGCATACGTGGCATTGCCACAGGTCCAAAGCTCTTGAGCTCTGCTGCCTCGACAATTATTCAAGTCATGCAGATTCGCTCCCCAGCCGCCAGGTGGCGCCTCTCCCTCCACCCCAGCCAATGGTAATGTGTGTCATGACCTTACGAACCAGTCGCAAATTGTAATTTCTAATTTCAGAGACGCTTTCCTTGTCGTCGTTGCTGCTGCTGCTGCTGCTGCTGCTGCTAGTGGCACAAAGCGTTGCACGGCATTTATTAAAATCGCATTTCAGCTCGCACGGCTTGCAAATTTTCATTTTAATGCTCTACTTGGGAAAGAGCATGCAGGTTATGTGAGAGAATATGTAATAGACAGATACTTGCGAATTTATAAGCTATATGTACGCATATACATATGTCTTCAGTTATAAATATACAAGTATTTCATTGGCCCTGAAGGTGCTTGAATATCGGGGAGATGTATTTTTTCAGTCTCAGTCTCAGTCTCAGTCTCAGTCTCAGTCTCAGTCTCAGTCTCAGTCTCAGTCTCAGTCTCAGTCTCAGTCTCAGTCTCAGTCTCAGTCTCAGTCTCAGTCTCAGTCTCAGTCTCAGTCTCAGTCTCAGTCTCAGTCTCAGTCTCAGTCTCAGTCTCAGTCTCAGTCTCAGTCTCAGTCTCAGTCTCAGTCTCAGTCTCAGTCTCAGTCTCAGTCTCAGTCTCAGTCTCAGTCTCAGTCTCAGTCTCAGTCTCAGTCTCAGTCTCAGTCTCAGTCTCAGTCTCAGTCTCAGTCTCAGTCTCAGTCTCAGTCTCAGTCTCAGTCTCAGTCTCAGTCTCAGTCTCAGTCTCAGTCTCAGTCTCAGTCTCAGTCTCAGTCTCAGTCTCAGTCTCAGTCTCAGTCTCAGTCTCAGTCTCAGTCTCAGTCTCAGTCTCAGTCTCATAGCATATTCAGTCTTCGTCTATTCAAATATGATTTTCTATTATTTTCTCATTTTTGCTCATTTTGCATTATTAAATTGGATTTTTTTCTTAATACTTTTGGGTTCAAAACTAGACGTAATTAGATGCAAAACGTGTCTTTAATTGGCACAGCAGGTGCTAATCGATGGGCTATGGAGCTCATAAGCTCCAACCGAAAAGCACTTCACGTTAGCATGAAGCATTTCTTGGCTTGAACGGCAATTTGCAGTTGTCACGTTTTGCGCCTTGGTCACTTAATTACTTAATTGGCTATTAGCTAATGGCAAGAGCTGACTGATGGGCGTGGCACACACTCACTCACACACACACACACACACACACACATACTAAAGGGCAACCGCGACCTAATTAAAAACTTAACTCAACTTGTGCAAATTGCTTACATTTTGCATATGCATTGAATGACCATGTTGCATGTCGCATGTTGCATGTCGCATGTGGCATGTGGCCTGTGGCATGTGGCATGTGGCATGTTGCACTTGCACAACACTTGTCTGTATGTTGCATGCCACAAATATGCCGCACAGCCACAGAAGCGATAAATTTAATGCAGCCACAGCAATCAGTTATCAGCTCCATCAACTCGGCTTGCTCTATGCTCTAAAAGCATATTCAATAAATATCATAGCAAGCGTATATCCTGTACATTTGAGCATATAGGGTATATTGCAGACCTGGCTATTGCAAGAAATATATTCAATTTACATTTGATATACTTGGTTTTTAACTATTGTACTATATAATGTGACATATGTTGAATTTTATCAACTGGGCGTATACGTAATATTTGCCAATAATTCACTGATTATTAAGTATCTGTTTTATTTCAGGCCCTTTTTATGAGGGTCTTGAGTCTTTTATAGTCTTTTGTTTTTTAGTCTTTCTCTTTTAGTCTTTTAGTCTTTTAGTTCGTCTTTAGTAGGGTCTTTAGTTAGTCTTTAGTCTTTTCTTTTGGGCTTTTAGTCTTTTAGTCTTTTGGTTGCTTTTGGTCATTTGTTAGTCTTTTAGTTATACGGTCTTTAGTTTAGTTTTAGTCTTTTAGAGATCTTTTAGTCTTTAGTCTTTTAGTTTAAGTCTTTTGTCTTTTGGTTTTTAGTATCTTTAAGAAGTCTTTTGGTCTTTTAGAGTCTTTTTCGTCTTTGTCTTATCTAGGTGTCGTTTAAGTCTTTTCGGAGGTTTAGAGAGTCTTTTATCTTTAGAGTCTTTTAAGTCTGTTATTAATCCTTTTAGTAGTCCTTTTAGTCTTTTAGTCTTTGTCTTTTAGTTATTGCTTTTATCTTTTAGAGCTCTTTAGAGTTTGTTTTAGTCTTTTAAGTCTTTTTAGTTAGTGCTTTGTCTTTTAGTCTTTTAGAGTCTTTTAGTCTTTTGTCTTTTATCTTTTAGTCTTTTGGGTCTTTAAGAGATCTTTTCGGAGAGAGTCCCCCCCCCTATTAGAGTCTTTTTGTCTTTTAGTCTTTAGTCTTTTAAGTCTTTTAGTCTTTTAGTCCTTTTTAGAGTCTTTTAGTCTTTTTAGTCTTTATCTTTTAGAGTCTTTTAGTCTTTTTAGGTCTTTTAGTCTTTCTTAGAGTCTTTTAGTCTTTTGAGTCTTTTAAGTTTTAGTTCTCTTTTTTTTTTTTTTTTGTTTTAGTCTTTATCTTTTAGTCTTGGTCTTTAGAGTATTTTAGTCTTTTGTCTTTTTAGCTTTTAGTCTTTTAAGAAAGAGTGAGTCTTTTAATTCCTTTTTAATCTTTTAGTCTTTTAGTCAAAAGTCTTTTAGTCTTTTGTCTTATAGTCTTTCTGTCTTTTAACCTTTAAATCTTCCAGTCGTTCAGTCTCTTAGCCTTTCAGTCCTTAAATCTCTGCTTAACTCTTAAATCGACCTGAATTGATACTGTATAAATTGCAAGAGATATCGAAATTTGATGGCTTCGACAATTGATCTGATTGCCAAGCAGAACAATTGCAATGGCAATGGCAAAAAAAAAAGAAAAGAAAATGCCAGCGAAGGGTTAAGCTAACAAATTGAAAAACTGTTTGTCTCTGCGCGGCACTGGCCAATGGAAAGTGGAAAGTGGAACGTGGAGAGTGGAAAGTGCAGCACTGATAGCTGCAGATATCGTATGGATAGCTGCAAGCTGCAGGACGCCCTTCGACTCCTGTTGAGTGCACGCTGCGCGCTCGTTTATTAACTGCAGCCAGGAGAGACGAGGCGAGTCAACAGTGGCAAGCTATGCGACGACTTGCTGAATGCTTAAATATTTTTTAATGAATCGCTTTCAATTAGCTGACAGCAAAACTGGCGAAGCTGCAACCAGAGTCAGGCGGGCATGAATCAATGCGGCAGAGACATTTAATTTACTTTCAGCTAGAAGCACTTTAATATATATCAGCTCTCTCTCTTCCTCTCTCTCTCTCTCTCTCTCTTTCTCTCGCTCGCGCTATACATAATCAAATGCCAATTAGCTGACATCGTCGTAGCCCTGCCTGCCATTGGCCACACATAGCCATGATAAACAATAAACCCAATAACAATGTGGCCAACAAAATGGACGATACCTAATTAGCTGGGCCAAGCTGCAAGAGCGACGACCAGTTGTCCTTGCCGCATGTCCGTTGGCCTTAGTCCAAGTGAATTTTGCTTTCTTAGCGCGCTCTGTGTATGCATGTGTATGTGTGTGTGTGTGTGTGTGTGTGTGTCGCTTCCATTCGCACACATTTCTGGCTCATTGATTGCGACAATGCCACGAACAAAAGCTAGCAAAGTGTCAACTTTTGGAATTGATAGTTACAGATACCAACACATGAATGACTTTTGGCCGTTCCCCAATTTTGACACCCCATACACACATACACACACACACACTCGCACTCTAGCTCACTCACAGCTGCAACAGTTTTATACTAGATACGCGACAACAATACAGCTTTCGCTTAAGATGCCAAGGAAAAGATACGAATTAGTATGGCAAACGTATCGATGACACTATCGAAAAGACATCGATCGCTAGCGCTAAGTGTTGACAAGAGATGAGAGTTGCTAAATGAGATGAGTTTTGCTTTAAGCACGATAAATATTAAGTTCTCTTGCAAAAGAGCAAGAGATTTGGTCCATTAAACTTGGCGATTGTCTTGGTGAGAAAAATGTAAATGTCTTGCATTAAATAGTAATAAATAAAGTGAATAAAAAACTGAAATGAAATTTAAAAAAATAAATAAAAACAAAACTAAAAAAAAGGTACGAATTTTCATACTTTGTTTTTTATTTTTATTGTATTTTATATTATTTTACTCTATTTGGCTTCACATAATGATTTTAATCGATAATAATAAAAAGCCAATAGTTATTTTATTTTAATTATTTATTAAATTTTTATAATAATATAAACTAAAATAAAAAATAAAAACCAAGAAGATACAATTACTATTTTCTTTTGTTTTATTTTGTTTTCTTTAATTTCTGTTTCTAAAAGCTCGACCAAGAGCTCAGAGCTGGTATTCAATATATATTAAGAATCAATAGTTTAGACTATTTGCAAAATTTGGAGACTCAAGCTCAAGAATTTCGATAATGATTTTAATCGATAATAAATAAAAGGCAATAGCTATTGACAAACATAATTAAGCTCATATGTATAGTACATTATGATATGGGCATGTTTTCCAACTTTGAATTTCACAACACAAGATCGATGAGTTCACATACACACAGACAGACAAAGAGATGGAAAGGCAGATGAACAGACAGAAGGAATTAAATATACTTATATATACTCAAGAATATATATACTTGATAAGACCTGCTACGACTCCTTCTGTCTGTTGAATATAATGTTAACAAAATCTGATTTCACATTTGAAATGGGTTCAGTTTATATCTTCAACCCTCTTCAATTACAACTTTTTAATAAATGTTTATTTACAGCTTAACGTACCGTTACCTTATAGGCAACTTAATCTAAACGGATATTAATTAAAATTTATAAAACTACTTAGAGCTATACTAATTCTAGCATAGGATAAATAAGGAGAAAATAATATATATATTTTGTGAAAAGTATATGAATACTATGAAAAAGTAAATGTTCATGTCAAGACACGATCCAGCAGGTCTTGAGGGTGACGGCGCTTTATATCTCTTCAATTACAATACTTTGTAAGTGTATAACAAAATGTAGCTAGATAATGTCTTTCAGTGAGCACAAGACTCTGGTAAACTAAGACTTGTTCGCAATAGATAGAGTTAATCCGATTGGTATTCGCAGCCTTTTACCCAGCCCACACACACACACACACACACACATTAAGGCTGTTCTCACTGTAATGTCTATCTAAATATATGTATGTGTATATTATGTGTAGCTGAAGCTATTCTTTGCTTGGGCAGGACATGTGCTTCGGCGAATAATCGACAATTGAATTATTCTGCATCAGAGGCCGAAAGTAGAGCATCAAACGCCTCAGCTCAACGCCTTGCATTTGCTTAGGCTCTCGCTGTGTCATGTTTTTGCGGCAACGTTGCTCTCAGCAACAGCTTTAGCTTTAGCTTTAGCTAAGGGTTTATGTTTGGGTTTTTGGGTTTTTGCATTAATCGAGTGCTTAAATGCCTAATGCAGCAAGTCGATGGCATTGTTGGCGGTGCGTGAAATCGGCTTTTCGGCAGCCCAACGTTTCCTTTTGGCATGCGATGAGATGGGCTGGGTGAGAGGGTGGCGAGCATAAGCATCCTTGTTGAGTGGGTGAGTGACTGCGTGGCTGCGTGTTTGGCTAACGAGTAGTGACAACAACAGTGTACACAGAGCTACATCAAACAATTTGGCTTAAACGGCGGCTCATTTTAAATTTATTGCAGATGGAGAGCGCAGCGGCAGCAACTTGAATGAATAATTCGACTTTATTGATTTCCAGCACACACACACGCAAAGCAAACAGGCAAACAATTTACAACATGATACATTGTTCGTGCCTCTGTGCGTGTGTGCGTGTGTGTGTGTGTGTGTGTGTGTGTGTCTATGTTGTTGAGGACTAATCCTCAGACGCATACCTACTAATACCCATTGGTATTTGAGACTAATGACAGAGATGAACAGAGCTTTGATGGCCGAATGGCCGCCACACGAGTCAACAAAAACAGAGGCGAATAAGAGAAAGTTAATGGAAAGAGAGAGAGAGAGAGAGAGAGAGTGGGGGAGTGTGGGAGTGGTAGAGGGAGACGTAGTGCGGGTCAGAATTAGCAAATGAGGGATTAGAATTTGCGCAGTGGCCGTATTATTGATTACGGATCTGGGCTTTTGAGCCAACATAGCGCGCCATGGACAATTAACTTCGAATTATGAATAAGAGAGCGATACACTAGGCATACTACTTACTGCCTCTAAGCTCCACTCCCGCCTCCCCCGCCTCCCCCGCCTTCCCCCCCCCCCCCCCCTGTTGATAGCTTGCGAAATGTGCTCACATTTGTTTCGTCGCATTTCACACTTGGCCTTTCACAATTTTCAGCTGCAACTTTGGCCTGATCCCTATATGGACAAGGCAAGCCCAGGCAAGGCATATCCATGTCCCCAGTTCTGGTTTGTCCAGTGCCATGGCAGCATCAGCTCCGTGGGGACATCAGTTTCCATGTAAATTATTTAAACTCTAAAGATGCGAGCATCAGGCAATTCCCGGCCCGGGGCACGTGCCGGCGCCACTAGGCCCATGCCAGGTGCGAGACGAGAATGGATGCGAACGTGTTGACGAGCCCGAATGAGTCGTAACAGTCGACGAGACTAAGGGTTGCCAGCGGCATGAATATGCATAAAGCGTAAGGTGGTTTTCGCATGAATTAGTTATGAGGTCTATAACCATCGCATTGCCAAGCCCGGCCAGCTCTGACGTCACAAAAGCTTTAATATAATTAAGCCAAACAAAACAAAGTGGGCAAAGGCAAAGGCAAGACTGCCAAAAAAAAAACCCTCAGACAGCATCCAGGACAGGACAAAGGCAAAGGCAAAAGCAAAGGCTAAGGTACGAACATATCATTTTGATTTTTTGATTTGTTCACTTTTTGCACACCAGTTAAATGCACAGTGAGGGCATGACTGCGACATACCCTACAGTGTTGCCATCTTTTCGCCAAAAAAACAGGACAGTTGACACCCAAAAAAGGACAAAAAAGGGCCAAAATATTTTTAAAAAGGTAAAAAAAAAAACGGATAACATTTTTTCTATTTCTAAAGTATAATTTTATTTTAATTTTCGTTTCAAAGGTATAGCACCTCATCAAAATTGGTATTTTCGTTGCTATATGTATTTTTTGTGCCAATTTGGCGTACACAATTTTCCGGTAGCTTGTAGTTTTGGCAGCATTTGCCGTTTCGTTGTAGTCCAAACCTAATCCAAAGATAATATATTTAATTGTATGTAATTGTTAACTTGGCTGAACACCCTTTCCACCTCAGCATTTGACGACACGGCACGGCAATGACAGCAAAGTGATAACAAATGCACCCAGGTCCGAAAAGTTTCTGTTTCCTGCTGAGTCTGTGTGGTTCTGAACTTGAGTCCAGAAAGATACGATACTTTCTGTATCTCTCCATTCTACAAGTTTTATTTTTAAACTGCACTTGCAGTATTTGCAAAATGCCTCATCAATATTATTGGGAACGCGGCGGATCCATTTTTTTTTTTTAGACCGCGACATCCTAAATTTTAGTTTGTAGATTTGACAATTTTGTTAAACTTTTGAAAACTTAAATGATCGATCGATAAATATATTTTCGATTACAGGACTACAGCGTTTGAAACAGGGATACATCGTAAAATATCTTGCAATAAAGCAATATTAAAGCGATGTTATTGATTTACTTGACAAATTTTATAAACAACCTTCAACAATTAAAAAAGGATGAAAAAAGGCCAATATAATATAAAAAAGGCATTTTTTCCGGACAGGGGCTGTTTCTAAATTTTTGCGGCAGTTGTAATTTCAAAAAGGACAGATCTGTCCGGAAAAAGGCCAAGTTGGCAACACTGATACCCTAGCTGTTAATTGCACAGTTTTGCATAGCCATTGCAGCAGTTCCAATGCAAATGAACAGAAGTAACTTGATCAATTTTTACGAGACTCCAACTACTCTCTGCCGGCTGTGTATCATAAACGTGACTCAATATGAGTGTGCCAATAAATGTGATGTGAATAAATATATATATATGTATATATAACTTATTTGTAAACATGAATATGTGTCGCATTCTCGCTGTGTGTGGAATATGCAAAATATTGTCATAAATATAGCAGAAAAAAGCTAAAAGCTAAAGCAGACTGCCAGAGAGACAGACGGACAGACAGGCAGACAGACAGACGGACAGACAATCAGTTAGTCGACAGCAGTCATGTTTGCTGCTGAATGGCAAATTGCACTCAGTCTCTGTGCGTTACACAGATAGAAAGTTTTGCCAATCAATAAGTTGCCTCCACAACATATATATACACATACGCTTAGTTCACAAATTACTATGTGAGATATACATACATATGTAAGTTATATTTGCCCACATCGATATTGCATATTCAGCTCAGCTTTTCTTATTATTATGATTATGTAATTGGATTTATTGTTTACTTGCTAATAAGTTGTATGTGCAAATTACAGTTAACTTGATTAGAAAGTTTCCATGTGCTTGAAGTGTGTCAATGCATAAGAGAAGTTTCTCCCTTAATAAATGAGATTACAGGGTATGCTGGGCTTAGCTAAAATGTATAGATAGAGGCTTGGCAGACCCCAGAAAGTATATATAATATTGATCGATATGAAGAACTGAGTCGTCCTAGGTCTATCCCTTTGTCTGTACATCTGTTCGCCTATCCCATCTCTACGCTCTTCGGTATTTCCCTCTATGCAACTGTCCGTCAGTCCGCCCATATATTTATTTGTCCGTCCATCCGTCTATTCAAATATCCATCTGTTCGTTCTTTCTTTCATCTATACGTTTGTGCATTTCTCCCCCCCCCCCCCCCCCCCCCCCCCCCCCCCCCCCCGTTCATCTATTCATCTGTCCGTCCTTCCTTATATTCATCTATCTATCTATCTATCTATTCGTTCTTCTGTCAGTCCGTTCGTATGATCATAGCCATCTCGTAGGTCACAGAAGCTACAGATTTGAAATATCAAATATATGCTCATATATCCTTTTAACACTTTCCCTCATTACCCATATTCACTATTATTCAATTATATAGATTTGGCATTCAGAGTATTTCCAAGTCTAGAACACTCTTACTGGTTTCTCTATTTGGAAAACCCTTGAATACCCCGCAACATAATCGTATACAACGTGACAACATGCAAAAAAAAAAATTACCATTCAATTTACTCAATAATCTGTGTAATTGCTGCGTTCAGCCTGAGTGTATCGAGTGCGCCTCCGCATACTAGATTCTGAGACATTTGAAATTGGGCAACTGGCAATCGGCAACAGGCTCGTTGCTCATGCTCAATTGAACGACTAACGACTGCAAACAGAACGCATATGCAAATATTGCTCATACGCACTGTGGGCGGGCGGCGCGCAATGCTGAGGCTCTGACTGTAGTCAGAGTCGTGACTGTGACTGTGACTGTGACTGTGACTGTGACTGTTTGTTGCTTAAAAGTCACGACTGTGACAAGCACGTGACAAGTGCGTGACACGTTTGTGACAGCGCTGACAAATCAGCGCTCTGCAGCAGCAACACAGATGCCAAGTCGTGAGGAATCCTGATGCGAATCTCTGACATATGAAAGCGCGTAGCAGGAGACGGCAATGGCAGCTTGAGCATGAGGCTGCCACATGAAGCTGCCACTGGCATGGGGAGTGAGTTGGAGTCGCATACGTTTTACTTAACCCATTATTGACAGCTCGACGGGGCGCATGTTGCTAAATTTAAATGCGTTCTCGCAGCTCCCATTGGGCGACCCGCTGACGCCGTCGTGGGTAGGCGCACATTTTATTTTAATTAAATGCTGAAAACTTTTTCTACTTCACGCCGTTCAATTTTCAAGCCCAAATGGAGCGAAGCGAACGGACCGGACCCTTCCTTCCGCCCGAATGGCTGCGTGCGTGTGTGAGTAATTAGACAGGCTATAGAAACGTTGTCGTCGGTGGCTTCTTGGCGCGCGAGCACTGCGTGCCCCTCGCCCCTCGCCCCTCGCCCGTGGCCCAACAAAAAATTATTACCCGTCAAATGTGTCATAAATTTTTGGCTGGGCTGCCTTGACGTGCCTCGACGGCCATTTTGGAAAACGCGAACGGCGCCCGTTGCCCAGGGACCAGGTGAATAAGAAGCAGCACGAGGAGCAGGAGCACCATCGGAAGTCAATGGAGCGTCGTAAACTCCCTGGCGACCAACTAAGACAAACGGCTGTGCGTTTTCCACCAAGTCAAAAAGCGCTCTCAAATTCAGCGCCGACTAAATGTATATTTTGGTTTATTAATAAATGCAGCAGCCACGACTAAGTGATGCCCTTTATGGCTATTTGCTGAAGGGAATATGTTGCTAAAATGAAAATATATATTTTTATATTCTCTTCTTTCCCTTTCGAGGCGTGCTGCTTTAATTTGAATATTAAGTTATTTTCAACATTTCTAATTGAAATTTAGCTGTACACTGCGCTATGCCAAATGCTAATCAGTTTTCCTTTGTCACAGTTCCAGGAATTGAAATTTAGTTTGAATAAGTACAAAGTGATTCCCATGAACTGTTTGAATAACTTTGGTGTGATTCTCATCAACTCTACATTTACTCAGTGTGATTTGCATTAATATATATATCTAGTATATATAGATTCACTCAGTATATACATATATGTATATGTATATCTTTCAAATCATACTGAACAAATCATGTTGGCAATCTCATCAACTCTAGCTCGTCTTACTTACGTGTTAGGTAAAAAATTTGATAAATGCGTAGCTCAAATTGAGAGTGAAGAGAACTAATGCAATTTATAGACTTCTCATTATCCACGAAGTGTAGCCGAAGTTTAGTATATAGAGTATGGAGTATATAGAAGGAATATGCGTAATCGCTTTGCAACAATGAAACTCTTACATAGGTAGTCTATGAAGCAGCAGCAGGACGTACGTGATTGGGCTCAACATTAATGTAATGAGTCATGTAATGTATAATGTAATGGGATCATTCTCATGCTTGCTCATTAAGCATTTTAGAATATATTTTTTGTTCTATTATTCAATCAGTGCTCAGAGCACAATTTTGTGTTGCTTCTTCTCTTCTTGAGCCTCGTCTCACTCTGACAGCTTCTTCTATCAGAATGTTAAGTGAGATATACTCACTACAAGCGACTCTCTCACTGCCAAATCTTAACTCATGCACGATCTACACAAACGAGAGAGACCTATCCTATGCACTTGACTTGGGCTTGACTTTATGAAGCTCCTCATTACTCTTTCATAACATAATGTTATTAACAGTTAACAGTTATTTAAAATAATGTTATGCGAACCTTACATGCAATTCAAGAACTCTCTATATATACATATATGATTTTATATTAGAGGTTATGAAGCATTTTATAAATACCTAGCTTATGTCTGTATCATGTCACTAAACTCAGTCTAGAGTGTGGGCGTTAGAAAGAGAGAGAGAGAGAGAGAGAGAGAGCGCGCGCGCTCATACTTAACTGTCTCTCCATCTCTTATAATTTTTCTCATTTCAGCAGTGTTAAATGTTAGAACGATGTGCAACATATTTAAATATAATTCATATATATATATATAGTTTTTTTTTTTTTTTTGGCTTTGCACTTTATTTAATCTGCATGAAAAGCGGCTGAAAGAGCGTAAATGCCGTCGGACTTGTCTGGTGGGTAGCGTCTGCTGCTGCTGCTGCTGCTGCTGTTGCTGCTGTTAATGTTGTTGTTGTTGTTGCTGGTTGTTGGCACAGTTGGAGCAACTGCCGCCGCATATGTGTCAACGACTTGGTCAACATTAAAAGCTTTGCGCCTCGTTCGGCGTGTGACCTCCTGCCGCGCCTTGCTCTCCAGCCAAGCAAGTGTATAAGTGTGCGTGCGCGTGTGTGTGTGTGCATAAGTGACTGAATAAGTGCGTGTATGTGTGTGTGTGTGTGTGTGTGTGTGTGAGTGGGTATCTTTGTGTGTGGCAGCCGTTGAGAGGTTTACATAGGGTGAGGCATAAACTTTGTAAACTCGGCATGTTCGCTTAATCCTTTGCCGTAAGTAGCTGCCATAATATGTGAGATCCTTATAGAATTTAATAAGCTTACAGACTGCAGGCCCCCAGTCAAAGACAGCCACATAAAGAACATTTTGGAGAGCAGCAAAAAAAATGTGTATAAGCAAAATTAAATGAGTATTAGCTGAGCTGATGCTGCCAGCTAAGTCGAAGGACGTTTTTTATACCCTCTTATCATTTTTTTGACCGATTGCCGCCTCATGCAAAGCCACAAGGCAAGAAAGCATGAGGAAGAAATAAGAATAGATATCGAAAGCTGGCTTAGCCTTGCCCTGAAATACATTTCCATACATAAATCGTGCAGAGAAACAAAAGTTCCACACGCTTGCCAAACTCGCATTGGATCGAAGTTCTTTGTTAGAGCTGTGAAGCTAAAGCTGATCTGCTTCAAGTGTGCACGGCAAAGATTCAGTTCCATTTCAGTTCCAGTATTTGTTTGATGTCTGGGGAATTGAGGGCAGAGTCGAGTTGGCAAAACTTATGAAGAGTTTGGCAAAGAAACCAGCTGCACGTTGCGGAGCTTCGTTTTTCACTCGAAGGAATGACAACAATTACTTATTTAATTTCTATGTGTGTCTCGCTCACTCTCTCTCTCTCTCTCTCTCTCTCTCTCGCTGGGCTGTGTGTGCTGCAGTTGATGTCCTGCCACTCAGGCATTGAGTGAGTGAGGGAGAGAGTCTGCCGCTTTGCTGTTAAATTTGGCCAATGTAGCCCATTTCGACTGATAGAAAGAGTCAAAGCGAGAGTGGGAGAGCTGAAGAGCGGGCGAGTGGGTAAGAGCAGGACAAAGTGTGGTACATGGCCAATTGTTTAGCCCTTTGCACAAAAACTTTTCTTATTTTCGCGCCTGCTGCTACATAGTTGTTGCTTGTTGTTTGCCATGTTGTAGTTGCTGCTGCTGCTGCTGCTGCTGTTGTTGTTGTTGTTGTAGCTGCCTCTTGGGTGCTTTATTACAATTTAACTTTTCTTTTATTGCAGCGTTTTTGCCTCTGCGGCTAACCAAGTAACCAACACACAAACACACACACACACACGGCCCCATTGGCCCCCAAGCGGCACGCCCCGAGCCAAACAAAGGTTCGCCATGCCGGATGCTGGCCGCAGACACTGACTGACTGAAACTTGGGTCTGATTATGTGCCATATATGAGTGTGTGTGTGTCAATAGCAACAACAATAGCAGCAGCAGCAGCAGCTGGAGTACCAGGAGCCGCAGCAGCAGCTCGACTAAAGCTCATTTTTATGCTGCTTTCAGTTTCATTTTAGCGCTTAAGATTTTCGACCCAAACTTCGACAACGGCTACGAATCAACCGCTAACAACTGTCCAGGTCCCAGCAGCAGCAGCAGCAGCAACAGCAGCAGCAGGAGGAGTCGCAGCAGCAGCAGCAGCAGCAGGAGTCGCAGCATTAGCCTCGGCTACGGCCTCGTCCCCGTCTCAGTTCAGTATGCACGTTAGGTATGTGTGTTATGGCTTTTCTTTTATTTTATATGTATTTTACTTCATTTCACTGCTGATTGCTGCTCATACGCCCGCTGCCAGCAACCAACTAGAAGAGGAACGTGGGCGGCTTGGGGCTGCAGAGGGAACTTATACAGCAGCCGCTGTATTTCCACTTCTTGGCTCATGCATATTTGAATGTCCCTTAAAGGCACTTCAGTTCTTTTGCTGTTTCTCCTTATATTCCACTCGCTGTTGTTTCCATTGTTGTTGTTGTTGTTTTTGTTGTTGCGGCTGCGCTTTGTGCGGGCAATGCCGGCGGGTGTTTAGTGTACGACACACACACACACACACTACAGCCTTGTCTGCCTCGCACTCGCTCCACTCTCTCCCCCTCTCTCTCTCACTCTCACTCACCTCACTTGCCAGAACGAGCATCTAGCAGAATCATCATCAGAGTTGACGGCCGCCATTGCCGCAGTCGCCGACCTTAATGGTCAGATGTGTATGTGCGTGTGTGTGCGTGTGTGCGTGTGTGTGTGTGTGCTTATGTGTATGCCTGGAAATGATTTCTTAAACTGCAATTCATGCTCTGCAATTGCGATGATGGCGCGTTTTTATTGCTCGTCCTCCCCACACACAAATACACACTCAAATAAAAAAAACCGAAAAAAAAAAAATTTAATCGAGTTTATCACATTATTTGGCCAGCCTCCAGCGAGTCCTGCTGTGTAAAAGAAGCACTTAAGACGTGCTTATTAGGCTCTATTAGTAATAATTACACTACTGAGTCAATTTAGGCATCTTGTGCAGATTTTCATATCAGCAACAGCAGCAGCATCATCATCAGCATTAGCATTGGCAACATTATTAGCCTTATCCCCTCAACATAATGCTTAGCCGCAGGTAGAGCTAAGGCATTTGACTTTCGGCTGGGCATTTCCGCCTGCCATTAAGATATAACTGACCCAAATAAAGTGAAATACTTAGATAAATACTTTGTGTAATAAATGAATTAATAATTTCTCTATTCGCTTCTAGCTCTAGCTGAAGTGCTTTGAAGCATTTCAGAACGTTGCTAATCCATAATCAAAGTAGAAAATGAGTTCAAATACCTTTACATAGAAATTGTCTGGCC